>CM072511.1:53977382-53997382 GCA_036898135.1 Oncomelania hupensis | reverse complement strand
CTGACAGGGAGTTTTACCGGGTCGCTCGTTCCGACTTGTGCGGTAGAGGTTCCTCAACCAACTTGTTTCTGTGGAGTGGGGTTCACAGGATAGCTCGGGATAGCTCGGGATAGCTCGCCTGCCCGTCTGTAATATAAGAGACGAAATTCTGCACAACCCTGAATAATCGGTTTGTGCAGAGCGTCTCACTGAAAGCCAAGTAGCCCTCAGTGATAGCTCCACATCTCTATACATAAGCGACGAACATTCTGCTACTTCCGGGTTCCACTGGAATCTCACTCTAAATTCCTATACATACATAAATATCAAACGTGGCTAACTATACACATACAGAATTAATAATATTATAAACATTCAGTGGTACAGCCACTGGTCTGCAAACATACATATAAGTTAAACAACAGTGGTTCCGTATGGTATGCAACATGGCGGCGTAACCGGTCGTGTTTCGCCTCGTGGTAGGCTCTTCCACATGGTCACGCAAATTCGGATTAACAATTCACATTTATGCATAGCAAATTCTTCAAACATAATTTCAACAATACTACACATATATCACGATGAAACAGAAGGGTGTTCATTTACCTGTTTGACAAGTTCAGGCCCGTGTGACTTGATAGAATTCTACGATTCCTAAGTCCTGCTTCCTGGTCTAAGTGTAGAGAGATTTCTCTGCCAGCTTTCTAGCTGTTAACACTTCGGTGTATTACTCCCAACTGACCAAAAATGTGTTAGGCTCGGACCCAGTCAAACTGGCTCGAACCGCTTTGCGTAAGCTCTCATTGGGTAAAATGTTCATATTCAAAACTCAAGTGCTGACGTCACTGCGCTGTGTGTGTGGCTCAGGCTCGCAGTGTGCTGTAATTTAATTGCTACTGTGTACTGTACTAACTCTCTACTGTTACAAAGGCTACACAATGCTAAATAGTCGATAGGCAGAGTTTAAACTAGCCAATTCGTGACAGGCTCCCTCAACTGAAAAAAGGCGATGACTACTGGATTCGACCTTTTTCTACTACAGAGCCTAGTTTAACACTGCACTATCCTAGGGTCCTATTTACAAACTAAGTAAGTTGCTCTACCTGAGCTGCAATGCTGTGCCAGGTAGCTATGGACACTAGTGACAGGGTATTACTGGGCGGGGACGAATTCTGGTGCTGTGGCCCTTAGTTGTGTTGGGTGGGCGACAGCTGCTGTGTCCTCCACGAGATGGCGACTGAGGTAGTCGGCTCCGTGGTTTTCTTTGCCGGGGATGTACTCGATTTGGAATGAGTACGCCTGAAGGGTGAGTGCCCATCGCATCAGGCGAGAGTTCAAAGACTTGGAGGCTGCCAGGAACGATAGTGGTTGGTGGTCCACCTGAACTGTGAAATGGGTCCCATACAGGTAGAGTTGAAACTTCTGTATGGCCCAGACTAGTCCAAGGCATTCTTTCTCCGACGTGGCGTAGTGGGTCTCGGCGGGTCTCAATTTTCTGCTGGCGTAGGCGACAGGGAATAGCGTCTCTGCATTCTTGGGGTCGCGCTGTAGCAGTACTGCTCCGAGTCCTAAGTCGCTTGCGTCGGTGCGAAGAACGAATGGCTGAGTCAAATCGGGTAGGTGGAGTACTGGCGCCGATGTCATTCTGTCCTTGAGTGTTTGGAATGCTGTCTCGCATTCCGCTGTCCATACGACTTTGTCCGGGGCGATTTTCCGGGTTCCATTTGTCAGAGGTACGGCGATGCTGTTGTAGTTGGGGATGAACTTCTGGTAGAAGCCGCAGAGTCCTAGAAATGACTGCACTTCCTTCTTTGTCTTGGGCCTAGGAGCGTCGAGTAGGCGTTTCACTGTCTTTTCTACCGGTCGCAGGCTTCCTTGACTGATGGTGTGTCCCAGAAATTCTAGTTCTGTGAATCCAATCTGACATTTGGTGGGTCTTGCCGTCAATCCCGTGTCTCTGAGGCGGGCGAGTAGTTGTTGTAGGAGCGTGACATGTTCCTCCCACGTGGGTGTTGCGATGAGGATGTCGTCCATAAACGAATGTAGGTGCTCGCTGCTCAGGGGTGCCAGGAGTTTTCGCATCATGGCGCTGAAGATGCTGGGTGCGTTGTGGAGTCCGAATGGAAGTACATTGAACTCGAAGTGTCCTTCCATAGTGCTAAACGCTAGGTACTTTCGGACTTGCGGTTGCACTGGTATCTGGTAGTATCCTTTGCTGAGGTCGATGCGTGAGAAGTACTTCGCTCGCTGTAGCTTGGCAAATAGGTCTGTCTGGTCCGGGAGTGGCTCTGGCTGGAACTGCGTTACCGCATTCAGGAGTCTGAAGTCGATGCACAGTCGATGCTCTCCGTTGGGTTTTCGCAACAATACCGTGCCTGCGCTGTAGGGTGAAGTAGACTCTGAGATGATTCCGGCTGCCAGTAAGGTGTCTATCTCTTCCTTGATGGCTCGCTGCTGCGACAGTGGCATCGGGTAGAGCTTCTGGCGGACGGGTGTTGGGTCGGTCACCGTTAGGGTTACTTCGACGAGGTCTGTCCTCCCTGGTCGGTCTGTGAGCACAGTCTGATGTTGTCGAATGACCTGTAGTACTTGCTGTCGCTGTTTAGCGGCTAGGTCTCCGTTGAGTATCACGTCTTTGTAGGTTTCTTTGGAGTGCAGGGGATACTCTACTGCATTGGTCTCCATGCTTTCTCCTTCTTCCGCGATGGCGATGGCTAACAAGTTGTGAGTGCTGGGGGTCGCTGGTCGGTCCGTGTATTTCTTGAGGAGATTGATGTGGTGGTATCGGGCTCTCCCGTTCACCTCTACTTGGTAGACTGTCTTGGATTTCTTGGCAGTCACCCGGTACGGTCCTCTCCAAGCGATGTCCAGCTTGTTGGTTCCACTTGGAAGTAAGAGTAGCACTTGATCGCCGACTTGCAGTTCTCTGTCCTTCGCGTGGCGGTTGTAGTACTTCGCCTGACGGGCTCTTGCCTTCTTCAGTGCTTCACCAGCTTTCTTCCACGTTGCTTTGAGGGTTTCCTGCAGGTCTGCGACGTACTTGGTGGCACCTCTGGGTGTGTCGTCTATCTTGGCTTCCGTCCAACTTCTGCGTAGGGCTTCTAGCGGTCCTGCTAGAGGTCTGCCGAATAGCAATGTTGACGGGGTGTAGCCTGTGGCTGCATGGGGCGTTTCTCGGTATGCGAACAGTGCCGCATTCACGTAGGTGTCCCACGCTTCTGGATTGTCGTCGGCGACTTTCCTGAGTATGGTGAGAAGGGTTCCATTCAGTCTTTCTACTTGTCCGTTGCTGGCGGGGTGGTATGGTGGTGTGCGAATGTGATGGACTTGTATCAACTCGAACACGTCTTGCATCAGGCGGCCGGTGAACTGAGATCCGTTGTCCGTTCTAATGCTGTCCGGGAATCCGACTCTGGTAAAGATGGCGATGAGTGCATCTGCAATCTTCTTGGTGTCGATCGCTGGCAACGGGACTGCTTCGCACCACATCGTACATGCGTCGACGAGTGTGAGTAGAAATCTGTTCCGCTTCTTGGTCATGGGCAGTGGTCCTACTATGTCTACTGAGACTTGCTGGAATGGCACGCCGACTACTACTGATGGTCCTAAGGTAACTGGTACGGTGTGATGTCGCGGGGAATATCGTTGACATTGGTGGCAAGATTTCACGTAGCGCTTGACATCCTCCGTGATTCCTGGCCAATAGTAGTGTGCGCTGATTCTCTGCACTGTGGCTCCAATTCCCATGTGTCCGCTGAGTGGCATGCTGTGGCCTAATTCTAGTACTTGGGCTCGAAGGGTGGCTGGGTAGTACTAGTTGGGTGTGATCTCCATCTCCTTGTCGATGTAGAACTCCCTGTTCCATGTAGAAGTCTCCCTTGTGCGGGGGTGTGTGCGCCTTGGGTAGCTTCTGGAAGCACTTCGCTATCGAGGTGTCTTCTTTCTGTGCTGTTTTGATCTCTTCGAGTCCTGGATTCGGAGCGAACTCGGGCTGGGGTGGTTGGGTTTTAGCTTGGGCCCTGGTTTGCACTGCAGCTATCTCTACAGTTTTTGGGGGCGTGCCTAAGAACACATACCTACAACCTAGCACTAGATCATACAGGGGTTTCTGTAAAACAGCTGCTTGGATTCGTCCTGTGACGTACCTACTCTCTACTTCGATCCAAGCTATTGGGCAAGTAGTCGTCGGTTTCGTCAAGTCTGCTCCTTGTAAGTCGACTGTCTTGTCTGTCAAGTCCGCGCGCGATACAAGAGACTCGCTGACTATCGCGTCGTATGATAGACCTGTGTCATACAGACAGTTCGCTTCTTTTCCGTTGACCTTGACCGTGTCTGTCACCGATGGGTGATCTCCGATCGTGTGTGGCTTATTACCGCTACTTTGAGTTAGAACTCTGTGCGCTGGCCGGCTTTCGCGCTCTTCCCTACGTTGTGCGGCCAACTTGAAACATTCTGCGGTGGAGTGATTGTTTCTGTTGCAGAACGAACAATACCGTCTCTGTTCTGCGGGACCTCTTTTCCCGAATTCCGTGTTGGGTCCTTTATTTTGCCCAGGTCTGTGGTTATTCGGCTTATTCGCGGTGCGCTCTTCTCGGTTAGGGCTTCGTTTCTGTGCCTCTTTCCCGTTAGGCTTTAGGTCTCGCCTGAAGCTCTTGGCTTCTCCGTGTGCGGCCACGTACCTATCTGCGACCTTGACCAGATCTTCTAGTCTTTCCGCGCCCTGCTCTACTGAGAAGGTTCTCAGCTCGGGGGTCATGGTTTCCCGTAGCTGTTCCCATACTAACAGTTCTGTCAGTCCATCATACGTCTTAGCCGTGGCTGACTGGCTAATCCACTTATCCAGCGTTGTGGACAACCGATCCGCGAACTGCGCATAGCTCTCTCCTTTCACTCTCCGATTGGTGCGGAACTTTTGCCGGTAGCATTCTCCTGTCAGTTCGAATCCCGTTAGGAGTGCCTCTTTTACTTTGTGATAGTCAGTCACTCTGTCAGTCGGTAGCTTACTGTAGATGTCATAAGCCTTTCCTCTAAGTCCTTGACTAAGCTTGAAAGACCAATGAGTGGGATCTAGTTTATACTCTGTTGCTAGGCGCTCAAACCTAGTCAGATAGAGATCTAGACCTTCTTCTCTCTCATTGAATGTTCCCAGTGGAAATGACATTCCTTGTACAGGGTTGGATGCTACCTCTAGCTGATCTGAGTAGGAAGGGGTTGAGGAAGAACTTGAAGCTCCTGATCCCAATCTTCTTAGCTCTAACTCATGCTGTCTTTCTTTTTCCTTTTCTTCCCTCTCTTTTTCTTTCTCTGCCCTCTCTTTTTCTTTTTCTGCCCTCTCATACTCCCATCTCCTAACTTCTGCTTCTCTCTCTGCTGCTAATGCTGCCTTCTTCTGTTCTCCTTCTAATTCTAGTTTCTTCTGCTCTGCTTCTAATTCTGCTTTTCTCTGATCTGCTTCGAGTTTCTTCTGTTCTGCTTCTAATGCTAGTTTCTTCTGCTCTGCTTCTAAGGCTAGTTTCTTCGCCTCCCTTTCTGCTGCTCTCTCTGCCTTAGCCTCCTGTTTCTCTACCTCTGCATTTATATACGCAATTAGGTCCGCACCTGCTAAGTGTAAAGCTTCTCCCAATTCCTTGAAACGCAATCTCAAGGCCACTGGGTCCGACATTGCCAAACGTGTCTATGAACACCCTCTGAATCACGTGGAATACCAAAACACTAGCAATATTGCAAGTCAATAAAAACAATGCAAAGACAATCAAATTCGTAATCAATAATAGAATAAAACAAGAGTCAAATGGCATACAACAGTTACTTAAGCAAAACCTGCAAAAGAACAATGCAACATACAGACACAAAAATAATTGAAGCAAAAAAGTTTTTAACTAAAGAATAGTGCACCCAAACTGAGTCAATGTTACCACTATTCTAAGTTATTCTACTACTCCTACTGTTATCTAATTTTATTGTACTTAGATCCGTTTATACCCAATTCCTATTATACACAGATCCTGGCTAGGCTCGCCAATTAAAGTGTCACGTGGGGTTTATGGGCTCTGCACAATGGAATTATGGACCCTCACGTTTTATTCGGTGGGAACTGCTAGTAAGTCACCCTATGAATTACTTTAATAAATTTATTTGTTTAGCTCGTTCTGTGTTAAGGTTGGGGTACAGAAATAGATAGAAAAAAGGTAAAAGAATACTGTCACACTAGCTTTCACACGGCTATGAATCATATGTAGTCCAGCCTTTTGATAACAGTTAAAATCACACATTTATTTCTTCTACTCTATACAAGGTTCTCTAAGTACTAATCTAACTTAAAAAGTCTCTTTCAATGCTAATAGTTCGATCGCTGATAGTCTATGCAGCTGTTCTATCTTCATCGGGCACTCGCTAGTATATCTCATGTAGATTGGGACTACTGTGGTCCGTTTTAGAGTTTCTGAATAGTTGGACTACTGTGGTCCTGTTCTGATCAGTTTAAGTGCACTTGGGATAACACACTTAACTGGCGGGTGGTGCGGTCGAAGTCCTTCTGTGAGGTAGCTTCTGGTCCACCTGTGTCGTTGTGTAGTTGGGTTCCCTGGCCACGCTGTGGGGTCTGACAGGGAGTTTTACCGGGTCGCTCGTTCCGACTTGTGCGGTAGAGGTTCCTCAACCAACTTGTTTCTGTGGAGTGGGGTTCACAGGATAGCTCGGGATAGCTCGGGATAGCTCGGGATAGCTCGCCTGCCCGTCTGTAATATAAGAGACGAAATTCTGCACAACCCTGAATAATCGGTTTGTGCAGAGCGTCTCACTGAAAGCCAAGTAGCCCTCAGTGATAGCTCCACATCTCTATACATAAGCGACGAACATTCTGCTACTTCCGGGTTCCACTGGAATCTCACTCTAAATTCCTATACATACATAAATATCAAACGTGGCTAACTATACACATACAGAATTAATAATATTATAAACATTCAGTGGTACAGCCACTGGTCTGCAAACATACATATAAGTTAAACAACAGTGGTTCCGTACGGGATGCAACATGGCGGCGTAACCGGTCGTGTTTCGCCTCGTGGTAGGCTCTTCCACATGGTCACGCAAATTCGGATTAACAATTCACATTTATGCATAGCAAATTCTTCAAACATAATTTCAACAATACTACACATATATCACGATGAAACAGAAGGGTGTTCATTTACCTGTTTGACAAGTTCAGGCCCGTGTGACTTGATAGAATTCTACGATTCCTAAGTCCTGCTTCCTGGTCTAAGTGTAGAGAGATTTCTCTGCCAGCTTTCTAGCTGTTAACACTTCGGTGTATTACTCCCAACTGCCCAAAAATGTGTTAGGCTCGGACCCAGTCAAACTGGCTCGAACCGCTTGGCGTAAGCTCTCATTGGGTAAAATGTTCATATTCAAAACTCAAGTGCTGACGTCACTGCGCTGTGTGTGTGGCTCAGGCTCGCAGTGTGCTGTAATTTAATTGCTACTGTGTACTGTACTAACTCTCTACTGTTACAAAGGCTACACAATGCTAAATAGTCGATAGGCAGAGTTTAAACTAGCCAATTCGTGACACTCTTTCTCTATCTCTCTCCCCCCCCCCCTCCTCCTGCTCTCTTTCCTCATTTAGAATATTACACCGCGGGTGTTCATTGATCGGGCTGAACCCGTTCTGATTTGGACGGAGTGAAATATTTTGTTCGCTCGATCGAGAACAAAACATGGAAATGCTGCTGGCGTGTGGTTGTAGACTCTCTTCTTTTCATTGTGGGTATTAGATTTTTTCTTATGTATGAGGAATTTATTTCGCAATTCTTTTTTTTCTGTTAACATTTTTAAAAAGAATTCTTTAAAGGAATGGTTTATATATTTACCAGATTGTTTTGCATGTAAGGGTATGATTATTTATTAGATCTATTTTTTTAAATTGTAAAGGGAAATATGCCATCGCCCTAGTTTATTTTTCTTTACACTACTGATTTTTGTCTGCATGTGTTTTATTGAACTAATACCCCTCCACCCAACAGTGATTGGATACCTGGCTTAGGTGTGAACCGGGCTAGGTTAAGCAGGTAAAGTGAAAGAGAGAGAGTGAGTGAGAGAGAGAGTGAGATAAGAAGAAGAAGAAGAAGAAGAAGAAGAAGAAGAAGAAGAAGGCTCGACCCGTACACCACTGATTATGAGAAAAGAGGTCTTTAAGGCGCGAACGTTCGAAGAAGAAAGAGAGTGTCCTTTTCATTGCCTAATACACAGAATAGGGGGAGTTGTTTTTTTCCGCCTCACGGGTATGACTCTAGTTACCCACCTCAAAAGAAGGGAATTCCTTCTATCTCTGTGTGGGTGAAAGAGAAAGATAGAGAGAGAAAGAGAGAGAGAGAGAGAGAGAGAGAGAGAGAGAGAGAGAGAGAGAGAGAGAGAGAGAGAGAGAGAGAGAGAGAGAGAGAGAGAGAGAGAGAGAGAGAGAGAGCCTTTCATTTCATTTCAAGAATGTGTAAGATCACGGAGGGTGGTATTCAATGTAACACTGGCAGTAAGCTTACTAAGGTTTCCAGCGAGAGTCGACGACCTACCAATGTTGTTCTTTCTTAAAATACTCAGGCAGTAACATCCAGCCAAGCAAACAGAAAGTTGGCGGCAGTTTCTTCTCTTAATGTGGTGTCAGTTCCGTCTGTTTACTGTTGAAGGTTCTTTTAAGACATAGGATAGGATAGGATAGATCGAGTGTGTGTTGCGAAATGTGGGAAAATGTCATTCTTGGATCGAGCGAAACGAGTGTGAACTCCGCTCTCGCTAGCGCTATTGCTGTGCCCTGAAACAAACTAAAGCGACACACAAATACATCCCGAAAATTAGAATCCTATTTGCATCTGCTGGCGAATCGCATTGCGCTGTGTGTTTTGATTTTGAATATTGATTGGACTGGGATTACGAAACACATGCAAGCAACGCCAAGGCCTTGTCTGTCTGTCTGTCTTCGTTTCGTTTGCTAGATTAGAGTCTCCGGACACTTTGCGCATATAAGGGATGTGTCTGTCTGTCTCTCACTTTGTTTATATGTCTTCTTCTCTGTCTCTCTCAATGTTTGTGCTGAGAAAGTGAGAGAGAGATAAAGAGAGAGATGGAGGGAGGGAGAGAGATAGGAAGGAGAGAGAGACAGCGAAAGAGAGAGGGGGAGGAAAGAGAGAGAGAGAGAGGAGGTGTTAGAGAGATTTGGGAGACATCATTAATCCCATCGTCATTGATGTTACCTTTGACTGAATTCTCTGCAGGTGATAAAAATTGCGTGCAGTGATTGATTGAAAAAATAAAATAAATTATAGTGTTTCATAATTCTTTGTTTTGAATTTGTTGCTGGTGATAGTTGTTATGAGGGGGAGGGGGGTGTTAGCGTGCGTGCGTGCGCGTGTGTGTGAGTGTGTGCTTGTATGCGTGTGGGTACGGGTGCTTAGATGGGTGGGTGGGGGGGGGTAGGGATTCATCAATAGTATTATCGTCATTGATGCTAACTGTTGATTTGAAGTCCCTGTTGTGGAAGGAAATTATAGAAAATTTCAAAGAAATTAGTGTGTTTTGTAATTCCTTATTTGTGGTTGTCGTTGTTTTCATTTGTTATTGTCACCGTCGTCGTCCTTGTCGTTGTTGGTGGTGTTGATGATGTGTCGAAAGTTGTGTCGTTCGTGTGTGCGTGTATGGGCGCGCGTGAAATGTTGTGTGGCACACGAATTTAGAGAACTAACTTGGCCCCACATCTTTCCACTTTTAATGGTCTGTCTGTTGATAACGAGAATTGCTTTTCCTGATAGATGATCCACTAAAAAATGTCTATGTAAGCTTCCCTTCAGAATATGCTATTACGTAATAGTCAGCATCTTCCTTGCCCAATGTCCCTCTAGCTCAGACGAATTTGAAATAACACTCCCTCAAAGAAGGGAATAAGACCACAAACTCCCTGCTACGCTTTATTACGCAAAAACGGCTTGCTCAACGAGTATGCTGCACACTGCGAAGCGGAGCCTGCTACCTAGTGTACGGCGGTATGCCTTAGAAGGCTCAGATACTGTGTATGTGTGTGCACTCTTTCGCAGTAGTTTGTCAGATTCGCTATGTACTGTCATCGCCACTGCCAAGTTCTGAACGAATCACTCAGCGACATGTAGCTTGAGCGACTTGCGAAGCGTTCAGCCTGCTATCAACAGCCTTCGCCTGTCAAAAGGGGAAGAGAGAGGGAAGAAGCGACAGAAAGGCATGCAAGACGTGAATTGAAATGGCGAGATGGGAAGGGCAGAGAAGAGGAGATGAGAGAGAGAGAGAGAGAGAGAGAGAGAGAGAGAGAGAGAGAGAGAGAGAGATACTTTATTGTTTCAGAATTCGAAAAATGTGTGCGTGGTGCATAAAAATAGAGATTCATAAATAGGCCTAACTGCACCGCGTCCCCTATACGCCCAGGTGTGCGGGGACGTTAATTTTACTCTCCAACTGCACAAAACATGCATGAAAGATACTTTTATAACTGCACAAAACAATACATTTAACACGCATACTCACAAAGACGAAACGAACCATGCTGGACAAATCTTTAAACACAAAGGGGAAAATGTAAAATAATGAAGACCAATTCATATTCATAGCGTGTGACATAGATTTGGCTTTTTTTCCCCTCGCGCGTGCGCTCGTGAAACGTAGTTGGGGCTTTCTCGCACACACTTGTGTAACATAAATTTTGCTTTTTCGCACGAACTCGTGTTACATTGGTTGTGTTTTTTTGTAAATTTCTAGCGCACATTCGTGTGACACAGATTTTGCTTTTTCGTGCAAACTCGTGTCACATCGGCTGCTTGCATTTTTAAATAAAAATTCTTGCAGAAATTTGTGTGACATACAGGTAGATTTTGTTTCCTCGTGTGCACTCGGATAACATAGATTGTGCTGTTTGGAGCACACTCTTGTAATATAGTTTGTACTTTTTCCTGCACTCTCAAGAGACACAGATTTGGCTTTCTCGCGCGTACTCTTAGTGACAATTTTGGTTTTCTCGTGCACAGTCGTGTGACAGTTTTTGCTTTCTCGCGCACTCTGTTAAAAGAGATAAGAGGATGTTGACAGAATTTGCTGATGCAGACAGAAACGATAATAACCGAACTCTGACCGATTTTTTTAGACTAAGATTATCAGGCCCCATATGCGTAAACTTAACTAGCTTCTCACTCAAGAGCAGCGATAAAGTAGCACCTGGTATTTTTGCCTGCTTTTGAAGTTCATGGAACTATTGGTCTGTTAGAGCAACGACTGAAATAGGCATATAGTAGAACCATCTTTCGACATTGATCCAAAGACTTGGAAAATGTTTGTAAATAGGAAACAGGACCCTAGAAGGTTATTCATTTTGTGGCCTGAGGTCTGATTTGAGGTTTGCACATGGCATAGGCTTGGCATGAGGTGTATATTCCAAGATAGATGGTAATCATAATTATCAGTTTTATGCGTTTGAACTCTTACTTTTAGTAACTACTACTAATTATTCGTCAAGTTGTGTTCGCGTTCGGTAACGCTTAGAAACTCGGATTATATAATTTCCATGGGTGCATTTCAAAATTGGTTTAAACATAAATTTATTCAACAAACCAGATAATAGTGCAAGGCAAAAAAAATCAGGGGGCACAGTAGCACAAGGCTTAAATGAGTGCTACCCAAATAATAAACTATGTATAACAAATATCCCTAATATCACTGGCGGACGACAGCAAACATCAAACAAAACCATTGACATAAATGCAAAATGGAAGCAAATTTAAAATCAAAGAAAATATGTACATACAAAAAACCAAGGTGAACTAAATAAAACAATACTGACAAAAAACAACGTCTGAGAAGTTATTAGACATAGTTTGGGTATCAAAAACTTTCCAGTTTCAAGGTTAAAAAAAAAGAAGAAAAAAAGAATGGGGGTGTAGAGTATAGGGGGAGGGTAGACGGGGAGGGGCGGCAGCGAGAGTCTATACCTTGCGAAAAGAAATTAACAGAAGTGCATGAAGATCACAGTTAGAAAGCAAAGTGTGAGAAAAGTCACTGAAAATAAAATGTGATGCGGTGATAAATCTGCTTTTCCCAAAGAGTAGAGTATTAACTTTCTGAGGAAGGAAAATTACCAGGAGAAAGAGTGTAAATAAACTCCAAAGCTTTTGTTATTGTTGTTTTTTGTGTTTGTTTTGTTTTGTTTGTTGTTGTTCTTTTCTTTTGGTGTTGCTCGTCATCTCTATGGATGGAGGAACATAGTTTTCTGAAATCAGGAACACGCTCATGTTAATCAAAGTGTATAGGCTTCTTTTATATGTGAGGTCATACCATGAGGTGTGTAACAAGGATGGCGTAATTACAGAGGAATAGACGTTCAGTGGACCGATCAGGCGCTTCATTTCAATAAAGTAAAATTACCAGTGACAATCACAATTCAATGTTCAGTTATATTTTCGTTTGTTTTTGAGACACAAGGGAAACGTTCAAAGGTTTGCAACACGACTCACTGAGCATACCTGCCTCCTGTGTCACACATCGTAGAATTGCTACTTGCATTGGTTGGCATAGGAAAAAAAGGGATATAATAAATAATAATAAACCGTATATGGATATGGATGCTTTAGGACATTTTGCCAAGCAATAGTAAAATTTTACGGTGCTATAATCTTTCGTTTATTTATTTGTCTCTTAATGTCTATACAAGTTCTGTTTATTTATTGGTCCCTAACGTCAATAATATTCTTTATTTATATGTCCCTAACACGAGAGATAAGCTAAGAGACATTTACACAAAGATGTAGCTTGAGATATAGGCTTATAAGCAAGCAATAAGACTTAAAATTTAAAAAAAAAGTAATTCCTCATTTCTCTACCGTTTTCTTCATTGAACATAATAATTCGACGGGTTAAAAATCAGTAACATATAAATTAAATATGAGTTCGAAACTTCGGGTTATAATATTATAAAGGTGTCTTTTAAACAGAGTGAATAGTGTAAAAGGAGGTGAACCACTGATTAAAGAGTCATTACAGAAAGTAGCTATACCTATGAGAAAGTATTCCCGTCAAAGTCGAGATTCCACAGCGTAGCTGAGATTCGCCGGGTACCTCTCACAAGTTAGAGCAAAGACTGAAATAGGCATCTAAGGCGATATATCCGTTTTTTTCCACCGGTGGTAAAAAAACGGAAACTCCGATGGTATGGCCACGTCACCAGATCCTCAGGTCTTGCAAAGACCGTCCTGCAAGGCACAGTGCAAGGAGGTAGAAGAAGAGGGAGACCGAAAAAGAGGTGGGAGGACAACATTCGAGAATGGACTGGTTTGACACTGAGCGAAACCGTCAGGGCTGCTGAGGACAGGGAAAGATGGAGTGGTGCCCCTACGACCTCCGAGTTACGGGATAGGATAGGAGGATAGGAAGGCGGTATATCGTATCTTGAATCTTTGTAAGCCTCGGCCAGTCTCAACTACGCAGTGTGCAACCAGATGCGAACCAAGGCTTAGTTCTCCTGCCTTCCAGGCAAGCATTCCAAAAACCACCCAGCCACTGGGCTACACCTCTTTAAAACCTTTCAGTACCAAACCATTGTGGTGAGAACAGAGCGATTGGCAAGACCAACAACATTGAATTCCATTTATTCTAACGAGGGTGTTTGCAGCAATGCGCGTTATCTATAGTACCCCAGCGACTGTGTGACGAGTTTTCTTTGAACGCTTCCCCCACCCCCCCTTTCTTGGTATTTCTGTGTGGACTAACTATATATATAATCTAGTTTATTCCCCAAACCGCGTACGAACGAACCTATAATTTCTTGAATTAGAACAAAACGATCTAGGCTTAAAACGGGGAAGACATCCATGTAGACCTGTTTTATTAAATGCGGATCTTTCATATATCGTCTGGATCTAATGGAGGATTACATGTTAATTCGTTCCTTTCGGTGGATTCATTTTGCCAGAAACACAGTCTGTTCCTCTCTATAATTTATACCACAAATGGCGCTGTATTCCATCTACCGCTTTCTATCGAGGATTCACATTCAGCATGTAATGCATCTGTGCTCCAAGGTACTTTTAAGTATTTTGTATGAAAGCTACACCCTCTGTCTAATCCGGATCTTGGTATAATCCCACCTTCTAAGCACGGTATTTAGATTTAGAGTGATAACAGTAAAAAAGTGGTCAGTGCTTTTAAACCAGTTTTAACCCGTAATCTGGTTGTCACGACAAAAGTCGCGCTATACAATTCATTTGGTTTGATTGATCACAGTTATTTCTCTTTTACCATATCGAAAACAACTGGCTTTCTTTTCATCACCTACCACTTGGGGTCATGAGCAATCTTGCCACTGTAGATTGTTCTAACCTATAAAGGGAAAAGTGAAAGCCCCAGTTGAAAACCTGTCTTTCCTTTATAGGCATGACCGATTCACTGCGGCAACAGTACCCCCGTTGGAGTGCCGGGGGTTTCAGTATAAATAGTATCCCCACTTTCTGGAAATTTAGTGCTTTAAATTCCCACTGTCGCTGTCTTCCTCATTAGTCGTCCCCTATACGCTTATGTGTCCGGGGACGTTAATCTATAAAACTAAACTAAACTAAACTTCCTCATTTGCTCTTTCCCATTCCTGCTATGTCCCATCACTCTGCTATACTATCTTCTTCTTCGCTAGATCAATGACCTACCTTTTTTCTTGAAAACTCTTCCTGGACAAGACTCCTTGTTTGTGTATGAGGTCTGTTGGATCAGCTTGGGAGTATTGGACGCTTTCTGCCGGGTGGTCACTAGGGCTTCCTATGATGTTATTATTTAGCAATATAGGCATTTTATATGTATGTGTTTTGTTGATAATTTATAATGATGTTTGTATTCTATTTTGTTTTTGTAAACGGGGGTTCGATTAGTTGGGGTAAAGCCTCAGCCGTCCCCTGCGTGGGATGTCTTTATTGTAAAGTGACTGGCCGGTGGTGGGCATTCAGTTTTCCCACTAGGGTTGTTTCAGCAGATCTTTTATGCGAATCGGGGGTTGTCCGGTCCTGATTTGGCTCGGAAGAGTCCGCTGGACCTAAAGCAACAATCAATCAATCAATCAATCAATCATTTTCATCACCGCATTCGACGAAGACGATCCTGAATATGAATTTTAACCTTTTGAGGGCCGTTATTCTTTTTTTTTTCTTATTCAAATAAATGAACAAAGAGCCATTTCTTTCCTTGTCTTACCAGGGTAAGGGTTAATAGTTGCAAAACCTTCGGCCTCAGATAATCTCATCGCTTCACTAATTGAACTACGCTAATCTTGGGCTTTATTTACCAGTAAGCTATGCTTAGGACACTTAAAAAAAATTCAAACAACTCACCGAATTTCATACCAACAACTGTTGTGTTTTGGAAATATTTCATTTTGTGGGACTTAACTGGGTGCAACAATGCGAGTCTACGTATTTTCAAGTAAATTGTAATGTTTTAAATTTGATTCACATGGTTGCAGCAATTTGAGGTTGCGTATTTTACAGCAAACCGTAGTGTTTGGGGAATTTGGAGGAGGGGAGGGTAAAAGATTATGCAGTATTTTAAAGTAAATTATTGTTGTTGTTGGGTTTTTAACATGGTAATTTTAAAAAAAATACGTACAGCAACGTGGATTCTTCATTTTTTAAATTAAAAGATTCAGTTTTTTTAAATCGCTTTTCCCTGCATGCGCAATGAGCATATCTACTGACGCTATACAATACATCATCATCATCATCATCATCATCATCATCATCATCATCATCATCATCATCATCATCATCATCATCATCATCACCATCATCATCATCATCATCATCATCATCATCATCATCATCATCATCAACCACAAGGTAAAACGTAGCGAGCGTCACACAGTAAGGAAGGGCGAAACGATAAACAAGCTCTTAGAATGTTATGTTTTATTAGGCTATTTGCACTCGGCAGCAGCGGAAGTGCACACATATCACAGCAGACGAGGAACACACACACGGAGAGAGAGAGAGAGAGAGAGAGAGAGAGAGAGAGAGAGAGAGAGAGAGAGAGAGAGAGACAGAGACAGAGACAGACAGAGAGACAGACAGAGAGACAGATGGGTTTGACTTTTGACACTGTTTTATTACCGTTTGGGGAAGGTGGTTACAAAAGGATGAAAATAACACCCCCAAAAAACACACACACACATACACACACACATACATAGAGAAAAAGAGAGAGAGGGAGAAAGAGAGGATTGATGCCATAGGGCGCGTCCACATGACGAGCTGCGCTTTGAGCTAGCGGTGGCGTAGCGTTGGACGAGCTTTGAGCTTTGAGCGGTGGGTGGCCACACCAAAAGCGTCAAAAAGCTAGCAGCAAGCTAGCTGCACTGCTAGCTGTACGCTCGGTGACAGCTTGGGTGGCCACATGACGAGCTGTTACAGCTAGCTGGCTGCTAGCGTGATGCTAGCTGTCGTTCAGAAGTTTATTATCTGTGGTTTTGCAAGGCATCGCAGACCCGCAACTAAAATTTATTTCTGTTGAAGTTGGAGCCTACGGGAAAGAGAGTGATGGCATATTATCCAGGTTTCAGATGAAACTCTGCCTTGAAGGGAATACAGTAAATATGTCCCACTACCAAATTCCAACATTCACCTGTCCTATGTTTTTGGTAGGTAACCCAGCCTATCGCTCAAGCCATACCTAATAACACGCATCAACACAGTCGATATCATCTTCAATTATCGCCATGGCAAGCTGTTGTGTAGAATGCGGGTTTGTAGTGCTTGCTGGAAAATGGTAAGTGCTGAAAACAGCAATCTGCACAACGTGACCACTGCTGACAACATTGTGCTAGCACTGTTGCCTTGCACAATGCAGTCATCCATCATGAAAGCGCTGATATAAAAAAGGACACGGAGGTCTGGGATGATACTCAAGTCCGTGGCGAACAGGACAGACGGATGGGGTGTTACTCAGGCGTCCTGGACAATACTTAGCATGGGTGAGAGAACAGCTGATTGAGTATTTTGTCAGGGTTGGTGCAGTGAACTGGCAGGAAAGCTACAGTTAATATAACTTTGCTGAACTAACTAACGGCAGTGATAATGAAGGTCGAGACTCTCGTGACTTTAGTTTTCCCATGTTCATATACGTCACAAAGCTTGTGATTTTAAATCTAAAGTTGGTCACTTTTAAGATCAACACGGAATGTACTATTTTAAAAAAATAAAACAAAGAGTGCAGATTTAAAAAAGATGGACCTGCAATCATGCACTCCACCCAAATGTTGGTCATTTACTGTTCAGCCTTCCCCTTTTCTCTCTCTTGTTTTCCCCCCACCCCCCACCCCTACAAAGCTACAAAGAAATAAACCCAAGTTAAAACGTTAACTATATATTTTTGTAAACTTTTATTGGCTGGCATCAAACACACAATACCTACATCATAAGTGTTCATTGATAATTTACCATCATAGCCCTTTTATTTATTTTTTATTTATAAAATCCAGATCTAAATCTAGGTTGAATTTGGGACTATAAGCACGGTTCTAAATCTGAGTGAAAACATCAATGTGAAAGCACTTACTGGGTACTATTATTTTTCAATGGCGACTGCACAAATGATAAAGCTGCAATTTTGTCAATTAGGCCTATACTATACGAAAAGAGCAATTGGTCATTTTATTATAAAATTTATAACCATCTTCACTCAGTCACTAACTTGAGTGCCTTGCCATTTTAGGCACCTCCTGAAACAGCTTTGCTCAAACCTCCCTGTTCGAAAATCTTTTGTTTTTTCTGCCACAATCTCTTATTTTGTAGTTCTCTGATTCCGTAAGCGAAGGGTGGTAAGAAGACTGATTCAAGGCCAAGGACACAAAACCAATCAAGGTCAAGGACCCAAAACCACCGCTTGAGCTTCGAGCGTCGATAAATGCCGAGAATATTACCGCTGCTCGAAGCTAGCAATAGCCGCGCGGCTACCGCTCGTGGTGTGGACGCTTCTACAGTAATTCTAGTTAGACTTTTCGCAGCGCAGCTGAAGCGCAGCTCAAAGCTTCGCTCGAAGCTTGTCATGTGGACGCGCCCATAGTGTCATGTTAACGACCTGTCCCTTCTGTTCTGTCCAGACGCTCAGCAGATACGCTTGCCTAATAATAATAATAATAATAATAATAATAATAATAATAATAATAATAATAATAATAATAATAATAATAATAATAATCCTTCGGATGAGAGTATAAACCGAGGCCTAGTCTGTGTCGCATACATTCCATCATAACGGACTTTAAAGATCCTGACGCTCATGTCCTAGACGGGTGAGTGCCAGTGACATGAACACACCCAGCATGCACCTAGGTCCTTCTCCCCCATCCCTGGCTGCCCAGGATTGTGCTCAGTTGTCTGGAGCGTTATTACGATGCGCCCAAATGCTGCAAGTTGGCGCCTCGAGCTGCTTGAGTTAGATCCTGTATCGGTCAGCGCCTTGAGCAGCTCTTGAGCTGGAAAAGCGCTATATAAGAACGATTAAATAAAATAATAAACAAAAAAAATTAAAAATAGTAATAATAATAACTATAATAATAATAACAATAAAAATACTACTACTACTACTACTACTGCTACTTATTATTATTATTATTATTATTATTATTATTATTATTATTATTATTATTATTTTTATTATTATTATTATTATTATTATTATTATTATTATTATTATTATTATTATTATTATTATTATTATTATTATATGTTCTTTCTTTCTTTCTTTCTTTCTTTCTTTCTTTCTTTTCTTTCTTTCCTTCTTTGTTTCTTTCTTTCTTTCTTTCTTTCTTTCTTTCTTTCTTCCTTTTCTTTCTTTCTGTCTTTCTTTCTTCAACAGTATAAATGTGTCGTATGCACTCAGTTTCTGCTATAGACCAAAGTTATAGAATAATAACATACATTATACTCTTCTTCTCCCTAGGCAACAGGCTGAAAAAATATGCTTTATTTAACCAGATATTTTTTACAGGTGGATGGTAAGAAAATTGTGGATGTCGGACGATGCGCCCATGCAAAAGCTGCAAGTTGGCGCCTCCGGCGGTTTGGGTTAGATCCTTATCGGCCAGTTCCATGAGTAGCTCTTGAGCTGTAAATGCGCTATATACTAAATCGATTTAATAAATAACGAAGTAAATGTCAATGTTTCAGTTGAGGTGAAAGCCGCGCTGGTTGTAACGGTTATCATGTTAGCCGTTAAGGTTTACTTACAGAGGATATTCAAGTGCTCGACTGTCTAATAATGTCACAAGGTATTCTCAAAGGTATTGATTTTTAGGATGCTTAACATTTTCTGCACCGGAATTGTACTTTTCTATTGGAACTGCGGTCTCAAAACGAAATGCAAATAGAGCTGTTAAAGAGTTGTCTTAAATGTTCAAGTACTTTCCGGGTGTTCTTTTTTAATAATGCCTTAAGGCGGTGTACATTATACAGAACTGCTTGAGTGTTTGTTGGCTTTCTTGTACTGAAATGATACATTTCTTTTGGGACCGCTGACGAAGTTCAGAGCTCTTTAAAGTTGTTTTACATGCTCCAGCACATTCCGTTTTTTTAATCGCTTAAGGCGGCATTATATCAAATACTGTAGTTATACAACTCTTTTAGTGTTCTTTTGCTTTTCTGCACTGCAGTGAATCTTGTTGTATTTCTAGACATATCTGCAAATATTTTGAAATAGTCGGGGGAATCAGACCGAGTCAAATAAGAGTCGGCCCATCCATATCCATATCAAAAACCTTTGAACGGATTTACTGTAAAGTACTGCAAAGGTCAAGGTCACTGAAGTAATGTTGTTGCTAAATAAGTTTTGCTCCATAAGCTTATCTCAAAAAGGGATTTTGTTGAATTTTGGTATTTTAGATATAAATATATATATGCATCCAATCCCTTTTCTCTTGTCATCTCCATCTTACTATACGATTGCGAAACATGGACCCTCACAGCAGACCTAAAACGAAGAAT
>CM072511.1:53884882-53972382 GCA_036898135.1 Oncomelania hupensis | reverse complement strand
AATTTGTTTGGATCATGCTGGAATGTTCGATTTTGTTTTCGATTGCAGAGAGGCTATATAAGTAATGCACTGTCTGCTTGTTGAGATGATCTTTGTTGTGATTTTCGGAAAACTGTCTTGTATGCAGTTGTTGATGTTTGCTGGAAAAAAGTTGGGAAACTTTATATGACGACTTCTGCCTTGTTGCTGAGTGAACAGGCTGCGTGCATAAACGAATTCCAATTACACATATCAAGCATCGGGGCTGAATAAATAACGTGTAACAAACACTAACATCAAATATTCAGCTATACTAACATCAAGTATTCAGCGTAAGATATTCAGCAATACTAACATCAAATATTCAGCAACACTAACATAAATATCCAGCAACATTTACCTCAAATATTCAGCAAAATTAACATCAAATATTCAGCAATACGAACATCTAGGGTTGTATAGTTACTTTATAGGTATGGAGAGATGTTTCAGATTGTTTTACACGTGAAAGTAAGGGGAGTTTTACACTTGAAAGTAAGGGGAGTTTTACACGTGAAAGTAAGGGGAGTTTTACACGTGAATATAAGGGGAAAGAAAGTACGGGAAGGTGGAGGATGAGAGGTTCTGGGTGGGGAGGGGATGAAAGGGTATGGGGGGGGGGGGAGTGAGAGAGTGTGGACGAATTTTCTTGACGAACCGTCCAAGCCTTATGAATAAGGTAGATCGGGAGAGATTTTGGCTGATTTATATTATCACTGTGACGAGAGTACTAGTTTTACCCTGCCTATTTACTATTTAGCCTTGTTTAGTCATTGTAACCTTAGAAAGTTAGGGTATTACACAGCAGCCGATTACAGTATAGGAGGTACACACACTGCGAGCTTGACGCAGGCAGTTAGTGACGTCAGCACTGTGTGCCTTGAATCTGAAAGTTTAACCAATGGGACGCAGGCAGAGCGGTTAGAGCCGGTTCTGACTGGGTCAAAACCTAGCATAGCTTAAGTCAGTGCTACGAAAGACACCGAAGTCTACACAGCTAGACCGGAGCAGAGAACTATCTTCACTCATAGACCAGGAAACAGGACTTTAGAATCTTAGAATTCTATCAAGTAGCCACGAGGCCTGACTTTGTCAAACAGGTAAATGAACATACTTCTGTTTCATCGTGATATATTTATATTATTGTTGAAATTATGTTTGTAGAATTTGCTATGCATAAATGTGGATTGTTCGTCCAACGTTGCGTGACCACGTGGCGAAACACGACCGGTTGCGCCGCCATGTTGTATACCTGACGGAACCACTGTTGTTGAACCTATATGTATGTTTGCAGACCAGTGGCTGTACCAGTGAATGTTTATATTATTATTAATTCTGTATGTGTGTAGTTAGCCACGATTGATATTTATGTATGTATAAAAACTTAGAGTTGAGAGTCCAGTGGACCACGGACGTAGCAGAATGTTCGTCGCTTATGTATAGAGATGTGGAGCTATCACTGAGGGCTACTTTGGCTTTCAGTGAGACGCTCTGCACAAACCGATTATTCAGGGTTGTGCAGAAATTCGTCTCTTATATTACAGACGAGCAGGCGAGCTATCCCGTGCGCCCAACTCCACAGGAAAACCAAGTTGGCTGTTTAGCCTCTACAGCACAAGACTGAGAGAGCAACCCTGGAAAACCCCCTGCAAGACCCCACAGCGTGGCAAGGGACCAAACTACACGACGACACCGCGTGTACCAGAAGCTACCTCAACGAAGGACTTCAAACACACCATACTGCAGTTAAGTGACACGGAAGAAGTGCACCCAAACTGATAGCAAAAGGACCACAGTAGTCCACTCTTCAGAACTGTAGTAAAACGGACCACAGTAGTCCAATCTTCATGAAATCTAGCAGCCAGTGCCCGATGAAGACATAACAGCTGCATAGACTATTAGCGATCGAATTATTTGCATTGACTTATGACATTTTAAGGTAGATCAGTACATCGAAAATCTTGTATAGAGTAGAAGAAATAAATGTGTGATTTTAACTGTTATCAAGTGGCTGGACTATGATTCATAGCCGTGTGAAAGCTAGTGTGACAGTGATCTTTTACCATTTTTCTATCTATCTCTGAACCCCAGCCTTAACACAGACCGAGCTAAACAAATAAATTTATTAAAGTAATTCAGCGGGTGACTAACTAGCAGTTCCCATCGAATAAAGCGTGAGGGTTACAGCATTCCATTGTGCAGAGCCCAGTAACCCATAAACCCCACGTGACAATCACAGAAGGTGTGAGGGACGTGTTCCGTGAGATCACCAAATCCTTTGGCTATAAACTGTTGTACATTGTATAATTGTATAGTTATGTTGTAAATATTCAATAGTTAAGATGATCCGTGGATTGTTTTACAACAGCACCACCAATAATAATAGATTACTACTACTACTACTACTACTACTACTACTACTACTACTACTACTACTACTACTACTACTACTACTACTACTACTACTACTACTACTACTACTACTAATAATAATTGTATATTCGCGTTTTCCCCCAATCAGTCTTAAAAGCGGGAATCGGGATCTTTATTTGCAGACACGCTTGCAAGGACACACTCTCACCTACACAACAAACACACCTCAGCTCTATCATTCAAAAAATGAAAACAGATTGGCATCGTTAGCATAGTTTCTTAAAAACTTAGAGCGAAAACTGAATGTATAAGTGAAAAAGCGAAACATGAAGAAAGAAAAAAAAAAGGCTGTCGACGCAAAAGTGGCCCTTCTCCACATCTTGGAGACGAAAACAGAATGCCTTCGTTAGCATAGATTCTTCAGAAACTTATCTGAACGTAAAAGTAAAAAGAAGAAGGGAAAAAAAAAACCCGTCGACGCCACAGTCCCACTTCTCCAAATCGTGGTGTTGTTTGATTGATGTGACCTCAGTGACCGGCCCGGAGGTCCCCGAGGGATTTCACAATCCTTCAATTGACAGCAGCAGCAGCCGTCGTTCGTCTGAATATCGATCTTGGTCGTACTACCGTGTAAAACGATGCTGTCTTGGCGCCTTACTGGTGGTGGAGACTTGGCCTAACCGCGGGGTTGAGTTCAGTTTTCTACTACTTTTCGGACTTGAAGTAATAGCTGCAGTCTGTAGCATTGGTGGGCTATATCGGGGCGCCCTTATTTCAATGAAGTAGACTAGTAGTAGGCTTTAAGTCTATAGTATCAGCTCAATTAAATTCAGTAATTTATGTTAATGTCTGTTCATGTACTTGACCATACACTCTTTCTCACGCATTGACATACAAACATAGAAGCTAATTAGAAGCTAATCTAACAATTAGCTGATGTGTGGTAAATAAAATGTTGGTTGAATGTAATACGAAGTCGTTAATTCCGTGCTTCAATTAAAACATCCCCATCCAAATTAACGGTCTGTTATGTTCTATGTCTGTCCTTTTGTTGTTTAGTTGGTGATAGCCGAAAAGTGTTGATTGTTTGAAGGAGCATGGTTTGACTGTTGGGGTGGATTTTTGATCAAGATTGATCGAGTACGTTATTCTGAGTTACGCTGTGCTGAGACTTAAAAGGACCCACTTTGACCACGCCCCCTCGACAGATGCTTTAAACATTCACAGTGAGTGTAGCCCCATTGAAAAAATCAGCTTACAACAACAACAGAAAAATAACTCACGAAAGAATAGTTATTTGTTAAATCAATAAAGGCCGTAGTTTTTGTGCCTATTAATAGCCACCGTTAGCCACCGTTCTTGCGCTAAAAATAGCATCTTCCTAAAGCGGGTAAGAGGCAGAGCTCATAAATTAAGTCGCTCAGTGAGGGTTTTCGTTTTAGAATGATACAATAAGCCCTACGGTACCATGCCTCAGATACTCTTAGGCCGCGCGGTTCATTCAGAA
This sequence comes from Oncomelania hupensis, assembly GCA_036898135.1. NCBI lineage: Eukaryota > Metazoa > Mollusca > Gastropoda > Littorinimorpha > Pomatiopsidae > Oncomelania > Oncomelania hupensis. The sequence continues at coordinate 53,968,484 of CM072511.1, read as the reverse complement.
ATAATGTCAAAGGTCACACGGCTTTAGTATTGGTATACCGTTAAACAGTTGAAATATAGATCCCTGTCAGAACACAAATAGAAAATTCAAACTTCATCGGTTGGTTTGAGCAACGAAAGCCCACTTTATCATTGTTTTATGTCATAACAAGGCGAATTTTAGAGTAACACCCGTTTTCGGCAAAAGTAAACAAAGCATTTGAATTTTAGCCCTTTAATTGAGTGCTTATCATGGAGATAAACTGAGGTCGAGCTGCTTGTGCTTTCCATTTTCTGCTTAAAGCTACTAGCAGGCCTGATGATGATGATGATGATGATGATGATGATGATGATGATGATGATGATGATGATGATGATGATGATGATGATGATGATGAGAAAGAAGAAGAGGGAGAATAAAAAGATGATGATGATGGTGATAATGATGATGATGATGGTGAGAGGGTGCAGGAAGAAAGAGAAGCAGACTAGTAGCTTATGTGTAGTATAGATTAATAATAATAATAATAATAATAATAATAATAATAATAATAATAATAATAATAATAATAATAATAATAATAATACATTGATTTATAACGCGCACATCTTCCTCCCTTTCAGCGATTCAAAGCGCAAAGCGTCCTTGCACAGCATATTTGAAGCATCGTTGTCGATCGAAGTTGGCTTCGCTCCGCTGCGTAGTTTCTCCTTTTTCTGTAGTGAAGTAGGTAGCAGCCTCTTGTGAGGAGTTAGTTGGAGGACCCTTAAGGATTGCTTGGAGCGATGTACTGCAAATTAAGTCGATCGAGACTCGAATGCACTATTTTTTTTAATGTGTTGAATAGTTCAATTTGCTGCACAGTTTTCACTTCTACTTTCTTCCGTCGCGAAGTAGGTAGTCTAATGTAGGTAGTCTAATAGTGGTAGCCCTAAATATCAAAATCTCCATCCTATTAGACAGTGAATAAAATGTCTGAATAGGAGTTTGTCTGTCTGTCTGCCTGTCTCTGTCTGTCTGTCTGTCTGTCTGTCTGTCTGTCTGTCTGTCTCTCTCTTCCTGCGCGTCTGACATGAAGTCTTATATGGTATTATTGTTAGCGTCACGTGCTGATGGTGTTATTTTTTTTATCCGAAAGTACAGTGCTTGGGAACCTTGGCACTACATAATGAAAAGTCCATACTATGTTGTATAAGAAACGATGAATATGACGACGACGACGACGATGGTGATGATGATGATGAAGATGATGATGATGATGAAGAGGGAGAATAAAAAGATGATGATGATGGTGAGAATGATGATGATGGTGAGAGGGTGCAGGAAGAAAGAGAAGTTGATTGTAAAAGTATGACACACACAATACCTAACAGCAATTAACTGTTGCAATCGCGAGAGAGAGAGAGAGGGGGGAGGAAGAGGGGGAGAGGGGGAGAGAGAGAGAGAAAATACTGGTCACACGCAATAAAAGAACAAAGATCCACAGTTCCAAGACCTCGCAGGCAAGCCAGGTAAATGTAATGTACACACACGGACAAGAAAAACAAGAAAGACATTTGTTTTTAAAGGTCGATGCCACCAACTAGGTTATGGGTAACAAAAAGCATATTTTCCCGATTGAGTCATCCTTACTACCATCACCACGATAACCACCATCCTCACAACCCTCAATACCATCAGCATCGTAAGCAACCAAAGACTTTCTTGTGTGTCTGGAAGCGAGAGAGGTCAAGTCAGAAATGTAGAACAAACATTGAACTTCCACCACAGTCACTCTTTAACACAACACCCTCTCATAATGATGACGCTGATGATGATGATGATGATGATGATGATGATGATGATGATGATGATGATGATGATGATGCCGACTGAAGAGTGCAATCAAGAGAGTAGAATGAAACGGGGGAAAAAACAACAACAATTTTGTGAGGAAAATAAGTGAAAGTATCGATCCCCATTTAGACCTACTATCGTTAGCCAGCTCTAACTGCTGGGCGATGGCTGTGTAGAATGTAGAAGGAGAAGAACAACAAAACGTAACACAACGAGATGTGTAAGGAGTGGGAGGCAAATCAGCGGGGAGACTAAGGCAAATCCTCTTGGCTATCCCCGCATCAACGGAGGCATCGGCCTCGGCCACTGTCCAGCTAATCCCCCAAATCCCTCCGGCCCTGGGCTGGACTTGGGAGCATCGGAGCTTGGCGCTAAGCTGACCGCCACATTATATACGGTCCAGTTAAAGTAAACGAAATTGTTCTTATCTAGCGCACTAAAGGAACAAGCTCAAGGCGATGGCTAAAAATTATAGCGAATTTCAGCTGGCCAAGACGCAAACTCGCAGAAGCAAACGCACTGTCGGACGCTCCGGGCGACCCATTGACCGAGCTGTAGGCTTTGTTTAGTTGAGCCTGCCACAGGATGGTGTTTTTGTTTGTTTGTTTGTGTTTTTTTTTACCGTGGCGTGAAACTCCGTCAAAAGAGTCATTACATAAATTTGGCACTGTATCGCGTTTCCGGTAAAAGGACAGACATTGGTGTGACAGCTTGTGCTGCGGTCCTATCCTATCCTAACCTATCCTATCCTATCCTATCCTATCCAGTAACTCGAAGGTCGTTGGGGCACCACAGATGATCGTTTAACCAGCGTACTCCATCTTTCTCTGTCCTCAGCAACCCTCACGGCCTCGCTCAGTGTCAAGCCAGCCCATCCTCCAATGCTATCCTCCCACCTCCCACCTCCCTCTCTGTCTCCCTCCTCCTCCGCCTCCGCCTCCCTGCACCGTACCCCGCAGGACGGTCTTTGCAAGGCCTGATGCTCTGGTGACGTGGCCACACCATCAGAAGTCTCCGTCTCTCCACCACATGAGCATGTCATCATGTTGTCCAATGGCTTGTGTGATGGTCTGTCGGACTTCGTCATTGGTGATGTGCTGGGAATAGGAAATGTCCAGAAGTCTTCTGTAGCACCTCATATCCATGCTTTGTATTCTTCGTTGTAGATCTGCAATGAAGATCTATGTTTCCTATAGGAGGATGGAGACGACAAGGGAGCGCAGCAGCCCCAACTTGGAGTGTAGACTAATGGCCCCGTCTTTCCTAATGGGCTTCAACCCTGCCAGGGCAGCAGCTGTTTGTGCGATCCCAAAGAGGACCTCTGATACAATGGCTCCTAAATATTTGAAGCTATGCACTGTGTTGAGGGATTGGCCTTGGACTTTGATGTCCGTGTTGATGCCATTGGTGTTGTTGTCGTCATTGTGGTCTTCTCTGCACTTATTTCCATTCCAAAGGCCCTGGAGGTGGTGTCAAGCCTCTGTACCAGTTGTTCCAGCTCTTGTTCCTCTCCAGCCAATCCATCAATGTCATCCGCAAAACGGAAGTTGGAGGTTGCTCTACCCCCTTTGCTGACTGTGCCTTCGTGTGCTGCGGTAGTTTTGGATAACACGGCTGTTTCATGTCCAGCTTCTATAGGCTGAACGGACATTGGTCTCTGTTGACCAGCAGTAGCTTATGACGACAGGTCAGGCTTGTGGTACTGACATCAACGTTAACAGCCAGGCTCCTCTCCCTTTCAGTATTAGTCCTCATGGACAGCGTCTGCTTGTTCTTTACAGTTTAAATCTCCCTTAAACCCCTTCAAAGCCGCTGAATGTACGAGTATGTATGCAAGTGATAGCCCATTAGGTTTTATAGCATGTCAGTGCACGTTTGTAACCAGTGGCTATGTATTTTATAATGGTGTGATGCGTGAGTGAGAGGAATGATGACGAATGGGGGTGCTTTGTGGTGTGCGTGTGTGTGTATTGTGTGTGTGTGTGTGCATGTGTGTGTGTGTGTGCATGTGTGTGTGTGTGTGTGAAAAATTGGTAAAATAATTAATGTAGACTATTCTATAAAAACAAAGGCAAAAAAGAGCAACAATAAGGCTGTCAGAAACAAGACTATTTGTATTAGGTTCTTTCTATTTGTTGTTGTTTTTGAACGTCTGTACACTTTTGTGATACCTGGCGGACTGTGCATCGAATTCGTCTGCTGGGGTCAAAAAGCTAGATGGCAGATGCATTCTCTACATGATGTTGTTATACTACAAGGGTGTGGTTTTACCGGCATTGTTTGTTTAACCTTAGTAGATGTTCAATAAGTTCACTTCATTTTTCTTTGTTTGACATTTAAAACTAGCCTACTCGATAATTTGTGGATGTATGCAAGCAAACCGTTCAATGTAAATGACATAAATGTATTGCTTTGTCGAGGGCAAGGAAGCCAGTTACTACTGGTATTCTGTATAAATGTAGGCTACTGCGTGAGTGCAAGTTCGTTGATGTTGCTCTCTCTCTCTCTCTCTCGGTTTTTTTAATGTTTAATGGCTTATTTATGCTTCTGTAAATGATTTAGTTTGTCATCAGTTTTGGTGTTGAATTTTGTGCTTTTGCGCTTGCATTTGACACTTTTCAGCAAAACCAGCAACACATAACAAAAAAATATACATGGATCTGCTCTTTCTTCATAGAATCGAAATATTGCGTGGAAAATTGCAAACTCTGTATCACCGATAGTTTATCATGTAGATACCATGCAAGCACTAACACTGCATCGGTATCGTTAGTAGTCTAAAACAAAGCTTTCAGTCGTGCAGGTCGAGCTGACCTAAACAAAGTGTTAACCATTGGTGGTGATATTGAAGACTAAACCCTGTTATTTTACTATTAGTACTGTTCTGCGTAGTTTTATCTAGTAGTATTATACTGTGTAGATTTAACTATTAGTATTATACTGTGTAGAATTTACTATTAGTATTATGTTGTGTATAATTTACACGGTCTCTGAATGTAGGCTGTCAAAACTCGCCAAAAAAAAACAAAACATCTTGGCGGGATTTTAAAAAAAAAGGCAAAATGCAAATGTTTAATTCCCGCCCCTTCTGGGGTGAGGTGGAGTGAAGAGAGTGAGGGCAAGCGGAACAAAACACACACAAATGACAAAGAGGCAATAAATAAATACTACATCGAACAGAGAACAAAAGTAACATGTTTAGTGAAATCTGAGGACAATTACACTTAAAAAAAAAAAAAGACCAAAACTAAAACACAGAGAGATAGAGAGAGAGAGAGAGAGAGAGAGAGGGGGAAGGAGGGGGAGAGAGAGAGAGAGAGAGAGAGAGAGAGAGAGAGAGAGAGAGAGAGTTACGTTTGAGAAGCGCGCGATAGATCTGATCGTTTTGTTTTGCAAAGCATGCAATAACAGTGTATTTACCTTTGATTTGAATTTGCGTTGTTGTTAGAAGAAGCTTTGTATAACGTTGGTAATTTTAGTTGGTTGATATTATTTGAGAATTTTCTAGAGTTGTTTGTTTACTATCGATCGAAGTTTCGCTATGGGTGTAGTAACAGCTGAGAGATTCTTTTAGCCTAACTATGGGTTGTATGACGTAAGACAGTGATGACGAAGTTTATTCTGATTGGTTATAATTGTGTCTTGCCCGAATGTTCTTTCTTTCTCTGGAGTATAGAGAGACCATATAAGTGCCGCACTGTTTGAAAAGGTGACTGTCCCCTATACGCAATGTGTCCGGGGACGTTAATTTACCCACTGAACTGAACTGAACTAAAAAGGTGGAAAAAGTGGAAAAAGCGATTGTATGCAGTTGTTGATGTTCGCTGAATAAAGTTGGAAAACTTTATACGACGACTCCTGTCTTGTTGCTGAGTGAACAGGTTGCGTGGATAAACGAATCTGAGTTACACCTATCAGGATTCAAGCATCGGGGCTGAATCAACTACTGATAAAAACCAACAACTAGTGTAACAAAGAGAGAGAGAGAGAGAGAGAGAGAGAGAGAGAGGGAGAGAGGGAGAGAGGGAGAGAGAGAGGGAGAGAGAGAGTATAAACTGTTTCCCACTTGTAGCAGAGTTACTAACCAATACATAACAACACCAACAACAACACCAACAACAACACCCACAACAACTTCCCTGGTTAGACCACAGCAATGCAAATAACCAAATTGCTCAAAATAACCTAGAGACGAATAACATGGACTACCAGATAATGAAACGGTGTTAGATAAATTTGATGAAAGGAAAGCAGAGAGGACGATGTTGCATTACTAGCTGACGTATCGATGCGCAGTTTTGGTTTATAATTATTGCACAGCATGTTCTTGCCTCTTGTCTTGTCTGACTGGGGCAAGGTGCTGGAAGGAAGGAGTTTAGGGTATGGGTTTGTAGTACATGTAGTTGTATTCCATTTCCAGTACTACCATCTGATGGTACTAGTAGGGAATGCCGCATAGATAGAATCTACCAGTCATGGCATTCAAGGTAAGCTACCCGGTAATTCTCTGCTTTTGGTTCCAGACTAGTACAGAGTTGCAGTTACCTCCCTTTACATTCTCTCTCTCTCTCTCTCTCTCTCTCTCTCTCTCTCTCTCTCGCTTTCTCTCTCTCTCTCTCTCTCTCTCTCTCTCTCTCTCTCTCTCTCTCTCTCTCTCTCTCTCTCTCTCTCGCTTTCTCTCTCTCTCTCTCTCTCCCTCGATAGTGGATGTTGATTCTGCTTTATGCTGCCAATGTCTTTTCTTTAACAGTACAATACTGCTCAGCATTCAGTTTCCATAAAACGACGGCGACAACGAGAGCGATAGTGACGACTACAATAACGATGACACTAATAAGATGTTGTTGTTGTTGTTGTTGTTGTTGTTGTTGTTGTTGTTGTTGTTGTTGTTGTTGTTGTTGTTGTTAAAGCTGCTGCTGTTGTTTAAACATGCTGATTTTTTTTAAAATATTGATTGAATTAACGATTTATTTTATGTTTGAATTGTGTTGCAGGGTCGAAGTTCCTGTGCAGTGTGTTGGTGGCGCCAGTCAAAAATGAGAACGCTGACATCATTATGTTCATCATCAACTATGAGGACATCACTGAATCAGCGACAAAGAACGACATCAAGAAGTTTCAGAACAGTAAGTATTCACAGCATTCCATTTATCGCCCACATACCTATTTGGTGAGAGTTTACCAACTAACAAATAGTGGTAGACCTATTCCTGTTTTATTACGCTAGTTGACGACGAAGCTGCAGTCTTTTTAAAAGCAGCAGGACTCCATGAAACAATCACGCTCAGTGCGAGCTGCAGACTTTTTAAAAGCAGCAGAACTCCATGAAACAATCACGCTCAGTGCGAGCTGCAGACATTTTAAAGCGCAAAACTCCATAATAAAATCATGCTCAATCTGCACGAAAAGCAGAATTGCGAATCCTCTGAGGAGTGTAAGCTGGTGTTCCCACAATTGAATGATATTAGTGACCTGAAACGGCTTTCCTGCTTACACATCGTATTGTGTGAAAAGCATGGACAATAGGTCTACTGTTGGTAAAGACCCGTGTTGCTGTAATTGTGTGTTATACCAGCAGATTATTATTTTCGAAGTGATGACAATACTGTATTAAATTTTGTGAACATTATTATTTACATTAAAGTTATATAATGAACTTGTGATATTTAGTATTTTGCATTTCGTAATCTGTACCGATACTTTTTTTTTAAAATGACAACTATCAAACGTTTCTTTTTCTCCGATTGTATTATGATTCAGTTGCAAACGAATTATGATTAATTGTGAGAGAGACGAAAATATTACAATAATATTGTTTGTCAAGTTATTAATTGCAATGTATAATTTAACCTTTTAATAACACCACATAATTTAACATTTTTAATCCTTTTGTTTCTGTGCTCAATTTTGCTTCTTTTTTTTTTATAAAAATAAATAATATTTACTAAAATTTGAGTAAGGTGACGGAATTGTTTTGTTCTCCTTCCATGTATATAGGCCTAATTTGCATTCGTCCACATATTTTCATTTCTTCACATAAATATTCCCATTTTGAAACATTTTGCTTTTCATATAACTACTTTCCTTTAATGTGAGCTTTTTTTTGCTCTTTCATTTTAATCTTTTCACGATGAACGTGTTGGAGTTTTCTCGCTACATTTTCATTTGCTTAACAGTATATACCGGCAATGTACGGTGCATATGATTTTTGTGGTTTCAATCCCATATTACATTATCTTGTAATGTTTACACGTATTTATTTATTAATTTATTTATTTTATTTATGTATTTATTAATTTACTTATTTATTATTCGTAGAATGCTACGGAATTAATTTAATACTTTACAAAAGGAAAACCCATGGGCTAATTAATTTGGCATTTGACTTTGCCTCTCATTAGTATTTGAATTGCTTGTACTGTGATTTGTCATTTGAACCTCTGATTTTATGTCCCTGAACATTGTGAATTGGTACCATGTATTGTGAATGCTTTGAAGTGTGGTATCATTGTGAATGAATCGCAGGCGTTGGCATTGAGCATTGACTGTATTTATCAGTGTACGAGTCCAGCCCCGAGTTACCTAGAAAAATTATCCCCACAAAACATTTGCGATTGCTCCACGCGAACTATTTTTGCTTCTGTGCAACCTTTTACAATGAGTGAACACTTTTAAAATGGCGCTTCAAATGTTGACTGCACAACAGCAAACCAAAGTGAGGACGGCTGAAAGTGCAAATTACTGTCAATCGCACTGACGACACAACAATAATTCTATCAAATATTAAATACTAATTCATACCAATTGCACACAAAGACAATTATTACATCAAATAACAAGTACATTAGTCTTTCCACTGTAAATGACAAAGGTCCTCCCTTGCTATTTCAGCGTTGTACACATCGCCATTCGCAAATCGAAAGCCCACCCTTTATTTCTCTTCTAAAAAAAAAAACCAAAAAAACAACAACTTTCGAGACCGCTACTGAGCGCTCTGTAGCGCTTTCCGCGAACATAGGGTAGCGCAGGCTTCCCGCCAAAGTAGTTACGTAGCGTTACGGCTTGGCAACTCGGGGGCTGCTTGTACTCATGGTTTTGTCTTTTTCAAGCGTGAAACGCATTGCGACCTTCCTATTCACACTTTTCTGCTATCCTATGCACCAACGGGAATTCCCTCTATGAAAAATACTTCCGTTTTTTTTTCTCCGCGTGTTTTAGTGAGTTATTTCCAAATATTCAAGAATAATAACATATGTCACTGGCCACCTGTATCGTACCCTCGCATATTTTTTTTTTGGCTGCAGTTTATTATCCCTCTCTATCGCCAGTGGCGCGCCTAAACCCTACCTACCTAACATTATTTGTGAATTTTTGAAAAATATTCGGAAGAACATAACGCCCAGATGCTGGCTCGAACCCACACCTGTCAGGCGCCATTGGTTTCTGGCTTGTGGACAAGGCAAGTTAGTCCCGCCTTAGCCCACTTGGCCACAACGCTAGCCTAACATAGTCAGTTACTTCGTGTTTTGTGAAGGTTGCGACGGCGAAGCTATGGAAAACTACAAGAGTTTTCAGGTCCTGTTTCACTTTCTGTCGATGATCGACGCACCTCCGAAGTCGCCACAAATACAGGCCTCTACGATTGTTTTTTGCATTCTTTCACTGAGCATGTACTTCCTCCACCGTTTTTATACTTATCCCACTCGTTTTCTGGCTCTAACAATCGTCGTTTTCGGCAATTTGCCATATTTAAAAGTCACGCATCAAGCTTTGATAAAAGCAAAACAAGCCAAACCGGAACTTGGTTTCATATAACCTCGTTTTAATTTATAACGGCGATACCCACGAGTTTTTATGAGAGGTGCCGGAAAGTTGTGAATTCACCCAGTTCTGTTTCATTGACCACTTCGACTACCTCCATCGTACCGTCCCTTCTGCTTTCACCAATTCCTGGAATTTGTCTTAAACTCAGATTCATGTTAAATTTTAAAGAGACTGTCGAGTCTTCAATGTTTTCCTTTTCACTAGAAATGGTTCACTCTCATCCCAGCTTTCACAATTCATTATCTACCCTATCCTATCCCGTAACTGGAAAGTCGTTGGGGCAACATAGATGATCGTTAACCAGCGTACTCCATTTTCTTCTGTCCTCAGCAACCCTCGTGGATTCGCTCAGTGTCAAGCCAGTCCATTCTCGAATGTTGTCCTCCCACCTCTTGTTTGTCTCCCTCTTCTTCTGCCTCCCTGCACCGTGCCTTTTAGGATGGTCTTTGCAATGCCTGATGCTCTGGTTACGTGGCCATACCATCCGTTTCTTCACCACTGTGAGCATATGTCATCGTGTTGTCCAATGGCTTGTGTGATGGTCTGTCGGACTTCGTCGTTGGTGATGTGCTGGGTATAGGAAATGCCAAGAAGTCTTCTGTAGCACCTCACCTCCATGCTTTGTATTCTTCGTTGTAGGTCTGCATTGAGAGTCCATGTTTCGCAAGCGTATAGGAAGATGGAGATGACAAGGGAGCGCAGCAGCCTTACCTTGGGTTGTAGACTGCTGGTCCTGTCTATTCAAATACCTTATCATGGCAGCAGTTGTTTGCGTTATCCTGGAGAGAACTTCCTGTCGGGACCCCTTGTCTGATAAAATTGCTCCTAAATTTGAAGCTATGCACCGTGCTGAGGGATTGAACTGATGTCCGCGATGATACAAAGCATGGAGGTTAGCTGAAGGTTAAGCATAACTCATTCTAAACCAAATTGTGTTTCCTCGCTGGATATAGTTATTGATAAAATTTCTTCCTCACCCACACAACCCCTGTTTAAACAATGGTACACAACACCCGATGTTTTCACTTTTTGGTTAAACTTATCTGGAATACAATACAATATAATGCAGTACAACACAAATACAATACTTTTTTATTGTCTAATTTTTACATTGCTTATATTACAAGTGTAAAATTTCTTTGGCTTGGGCGCCCCACTTTACATAAAACGAATACAAGGAAAAAAAACAATAATGGCTACGACGATTTCAGATCTAGTTAACAATGTTTTTGAAATTGATCCCCACTTTATCTGTTGTGAATGTCCAACACTTCCTTAACCCTGTCAATATTGCGGCTATTAAGGATTATATCCTAGATGCCATGATTACTGCGGTCCCGTTTCCTAAGGCGAGACTACTTCCAGTATTTGTCTGTTACACTGTTTTGTTTTGTTTTTTAATCAGTAGTTGATTCCTCCCGATGCTTGAATCCTGAACAACAACAAAAAAACGATGCTTAACGTCCTATTGCATGAGCGTTAAGGACAATAAAATTGGGCTAAAAAGCCCTCATCATACATATTTACCAGACCATTTGGTCTGGCGTAAGTGCGCGAAACTACTTGAATCCTGATAAGTGTAACTCAGATTCGGTTGGTTTTTTTTCATCTTTATTCAGCGTACATCAACAACTGCATACAATCGCTCAATCACTTTTTTCACTTTCACTTTTTCAACTCTTTCAACTTTTAAACAGTGCGGTACTTAAATAGTCTCTCTATATTCTTACAAAAAAAATCGAACTTTCCAGCTTGACGCAATTACATCCAAACAGAATAAAATTCGTCACCGGAACTATGCACTGTCTTACCTCATATAACTTTATTTAGGTTAGAAGAATCTCGTAGCTACCGTTAGATGTATCTGCATGCTTCGATCGATAGCAAACAAGTAATTCTATAAAATTCTCCAATAATACTGACCAACGAGAATTATCAACATTATACAAAGCTTCTTCTAAAAACAACGCAAAATCAACTCAAAGGTAAATACACTCTGTTATTGCATGCTTTGCAAAACAAAAGGATCGGATCTATCGTGCGCGTCTCAAACGTAACATTGTCATACATATTTTTCTACCATCACTATTTTGTTCGCCATCCTCCAAACCCCCCTTCACTACCCCTTCCCTCCCCACCAATCCCCACACCTTCCCACTCCACCCCACACCTCTATGCCAAATTTCATTCGCCCCTACCGATGTTTTCATTGTGGTGTGGCTGTTTGCATTATTATTCTTCCAATACGAACAAGCTGGAACTTACCTGATGTTGGTGCCTCTCTACGCATGGCCATATTCTGTTCATTTTTTCTGCCTTCGAACCTGCACCAATCTTTCCAGACTATATTTGTTTTCTTTCTTCTGTGACCGAAATTACATTGGCTTTCTTTTAATTCTATGACTGAAAAAAAACATTGGCTTTCTTCTAATTCTGTGACCGAAAGTAGCATTGTGCCTTTTCTTCTTCTGGGACCGAAAATAGCATTGTGCTTTCTTCTTGTGCGACCCAAAATATTGTGCTGGTGCTGCAGCATCATATCCTGTGTTTACAACTCAAGCTTTCTAATCAGGACAACAATGGTTTAACTTTTCTTCTTTCAATACGAACAAAGTATTGTAAGGATATCAGATGTGTGGAAAAAAAGTCGAGGATGGACTTACGTTTTCATTAACCAGACAATAAAATGGTCCAACCTCGCCTTTTTTCCCCTTGTGTTCAACAGTCGATGCATCGTGCCTTTTTGTTGGAGTGTGCTACTGGCCATTGATGCTGCTATTCTACCGGCTGGCTTTTGTCGTGGTGGTGTGGTGCATGCTTCTTCACCTATTACTGCCTGCGTGCTTGCTTGCTTGCCTGCTTGTCTTTACCCCCACCCCTGTGTGTGTGCTTGACCCCCGGTTTTTACTTGTCTGTTTGCATGTCCCACCTCAGACCGCCACCAGAGCTTCAAGCTGCGCCTGCCCTCCATCCGCCGCGACATCCGCAGCAAGGCCCGCGCCATCGAGAAGGTCCCGGACCCCGAGAATCCGCCAATCCCCGAAGAGGCCGTGCCGTTGAGCCAGCTGGGATCCCAAGAAGGCTTGTCTCCCTTGGACCGCATCCGACGGGGCTCTGGAGGTCCCGATGGTCAGATCGGGGAGGAACGGTTTGGGGAGGCTGGGCCTGAGAGCGAGCGGCTCATCGACATGGGGGAGGATTCGGGAGGAGCCGGGTATGAACAGTCACTCCGCGAGGAGCATCATATGCAGCAGAGGGAGTTACGGGATCGAGTCGACGAAGAGCGAGAAGACACAACTGACTCAGGTAACGCCTCTTATTATTATTATTATTATTATTATTATTATTATTATTATTATTATTATTATTATTATTATTATTATTATTATTATTATTATTTTTGTTTCTATATTATTTTTTAAAGTAATTTTTTTAATTCAGTCATTCATTTAATTATTGACCAATGTAAATAAGAAAAGTAAAAATGTTTAATGTTACATCTGCTGCTTTGTTATTGTTAATACTAAAGTAAAAAAAACAACGGTGCAATGTTTGAAGTCTTGTCGAAACTGTAACGTGTACAAAGTCTTGTTTCTTAAGCTTGAGCCAAGTCATGCTTACTGAACTAGAGCGGTGTTGGGTCTATCTTCTTCGTATCCTTCGTATCTAAACTATACTCAAACATATTGGCTGTCGCTGTCGGTGATCTAACTATCGTTACGATTGTTAAGAATCTTTCTTCTTACACATAGTTATACATTCCCATTATCTTGTTAAAGAAACCAATAGTTTTCACACGAAAGTTTTCTGTAATTCGCCGCTTTCCATCTCCAGCCTTTCAGTGTATCATGAAAATAATATTAAAAATATATCTATACTGAATTGTTCAAGACCACTTTCTAAATTAATATATAAATTAAGAATGAATGCATGGAGCACTAAATACTCAGTAGATGTTAAATGTATATGTAATACAAGTATATCAGTACATCACCTTCTCTTTGAGTGCTCAGTTTTAAGAGATATATTTAAAGTAAATGGACATAGCATAACTGAATATGGACATTCTGTAAACATGGTTCTATATCATCCAAATGTTACAGACATTGTGAAAGTTATTGTTAAATCTCCTGTTGGTAGACTTTTATAGATTGTTTTGAAATTATGTTTTTAAATAGTTAAAGTGTTTTAAAAGTTACATTTTCAATGTCTAATTTCACCTAAATGTGTGAACAGACATTAAATTAAAGATTGATTGATTGATTGATCTCCAGCCTTTAGCTTAGTCTTATAGAGGAATAAACTCTCTACTGTGAATTATTATAGTTGTTCATACGATCATAAAAAGTGGTTAAGGCATTTGTGATAATTTCTCTGTTTTCCCCTTTGAAGTTTGCTGTCTCCGCCTGAAGCGTGCAAGTCAGTGCATTTAATAGATTTATTTGTTTTTAGGAAAAGCAAGTCCTCTCGTTGTTCAGTGAATTTTTTTTTAGATTTTAGGATTATAATTCCAGTCGTTGTACAGTGCAGTTTACTTAGAAATACAGAACCAGTTTGTCCAAGTCACAATTAGGAGTCAGTATAGTTGAAAAGAGCTCTGTTCAGTTCCATTAGGCTACTGCTCATAGTCCTTAGAGAAAAAAAAAACAAAAAACACACAAAACCCCGTAGGAGTTTCTAGGGTTTTTCCTGTATTTTGCCTACCTTCTGTCCCCCATGCAACAGGCACACCACACATCATGCGCCTGTAGGCGTTACAAAGTGCGAGCGCCTGGGCTTAGATTAGCCTGAGCCTGTGTACATTAAACACAGGCGCACGTACTAACAGTACTGAATTAGTCCGCCAGTGCTTAGCTTATGTAACCATTGCTGTTTTTACAGTAAGCACATGCGCTCGGACGTATTGCATTTAGTGCGCGTGATTGTGGTTTTCCTAGTCTGTAGCAACTGAAAGCTAAGCACAGGCGAACGCAACACAAAGTAGGCGCACGACGCGTAACGTGCCTGTGTGGTCCAGCGTGCAAAGATGGTTTTGTGATGTTTTGTTCTGAACTTGTGTGATAATGTGTTGCGCTTCAGTTGTACTGCTACAGTATATCCTATTGTGAGCGGCTGCGAACAACGTTAGTGTTTGAAGAATGTTTCATGTGTTACTTTGTTTTGCGAGAGTGATAGTATTAGTAGATAATGCTAAAGTAGATATGCAAATAAACTAGTGGTCGCGTTCATTGTGAGGCGAAATTACAGGTTATGATATTATTTTTGGTTTATTTTGTAGCCTAATTTTACTAAGATGCTAGTAATGTGTTTACGTTTTTTTAATAGGATAGTGCAGTTTGCTTGGCGCATATTATAATGTTATAATTTTTGCTAGGATATGTTGTGTTGTAATACCGTTGTAGTCTCTTCTTCTTCTTCTTCTTCTTCTTCTTCTTCTTCTTCTTCTTCTTCTTCTTCTTCTTCTTCTTCTTCTTCTCTCTCTCTCTCTCTCTCTCTCTCTCTCTCTCGTACTCCCCTACCCTGCTGTTTCCCATCCTTCGTTATCTCTTATTTCTCCCCCTATTCTCCTTTAAAAAAAGTTGTTGTTCTCCCTTAATATAATTTCCTAGCGTTCTGTTTTCCAGTCTGTCTCTGGTTTTTATGCCATCAAATGACAGAAGATGCAATGCAAATTTTAAAATAATCGGTAAGGAAGAGAAGAAGATGTTATGAAAAGAAAGTATTTAAGAAAGAAACAACAGAAAGAACGAACCGACGAAAGAAAAAGAAGAAGAAGCACAAAAAGAAGAAGAAGAAGAAGAAGAAGAAGAAGTAATGATGATGATGATGATGAATTGTGTTGTTAATTCTTCTTTCATGTGATGGCTTATGTTCTATTCTCTAGATAGACAATTTCTTGTTAGGAATAGCCTAGACAGTTTCTTCTGGTTTATAATTATGTCAAGTTATTATTGTTTCCTAGAATCTGATATTGTTATTTGTATTTTACAACTGCACCAACTATCTGTGTATTCTTTACATTGTAGTACCAGACAGGAAAAACATATTGTAGAGAGTCAAGACATTTTTAAGCAGTGTTTTGCAGTCTAAGAATGTAAATGTGTTTGGCTGTTATTTTTGTCCGTGACAGTTTATAGATCTATTCATATTGTTCGGACTGACCACGATCTTGCAGATTTTTAATATTCAGTTATTTCTTTTATCGTGCTTCAGCGGTAACATTAAACATAAATAGAAACATGCATTTTATGAAACGGGAAATTAAGGATTTGACGTTAACATATTGCAACAGCCAATTAAACAGAATAACCGGAATGCCGAGCTTTGTATTTCCATACTTATTTGGAAATTTTTTTGAAATAATCGGGAATCAGAACGAGCAAAAATGGTGGTAGGTCTGTCGGAAGTCATATTCTAAGAACTACTGAGCTGATTTTGACCAACCTTCATAAACACTTTACTTAAGTTGGTGGCCGTGCAATCATCATGTTTGCTCTGCCAGAAAAGTCAAGGTCATTGGAGCCATTGGCATTATGTTGATAAACGCATCTATCTTAATATCTATTTTAAAAAAACCGGCTGAAGCGATTTTGTTGAGCTTTAGTATGCGGGTACTTCAAATCATGGGCAATCCTTCAATAGCAGTCCTGTCCGGTTGCCGGTCAGTCGCTCCGAATGTCACTTTTTCGTTCAAAACACACTGCTTGCCTTATTTAAAGTATACTATTCGAAATTCATCATCGTTTCATTGCTGATACTTCAACTACAGCTAAACATGTTAGATCATTCATATTTGTACTTTCTCAAAGGTCAAGGTCTTTGTGTTTCACCATTTTCTAAACACGTTTTGCACTGTATATAAGAATTGGTTCAGCCGATTATTATCATTCGCTGCGTGCAGACAGTTGAGATATGGGCCCAGCATTCCTTGTTTCCATTTGCTTTATTGGGATAAAGCCTGGTCATAACAGCCCCTATAAAATTAACATTTTTGAATATGCTTAATGTTCGGTCGAGTGTCTTGAAGTGCATTTGAATGGTTTGTCAACTTGGATTTTTTTTTCATTTGCAGAGAAGATGACAATAAATTTTGCCTTGTTTATTTTTAAGCTAATTTACTAAGTCGTTAACGTATCGCAGTAGCCACAGTTATACGGGATAACCAGAATGCTGAGTTTGTTTTCTTATTTGCAGAGAAGATGGCAGTAATCCTTGTGTTATTTATGGTTAAGCTTATTCACTAAGTGATGCCTAGCTCACTAAGATATAAGCTTACCTTTCGTTTATTAACCTACTTTTTGGTCTTTTCACTTCTATAATTCTTTAGCTAATTCTGATTGACTACTTTTTTCCTCATTTATTGTGGCGCAAAACCGTAAACCTGTAAGGCACAAGCTGCAGATTCTATAGTTTGACCAAATCCAACCGCTTATAGTACGAGCGGCAAAATGTGGAGAGCAACAACAAATATCGCACAACAATCCCGCTAATACATTCAGCTATGTGTGAGTAGGTAGCTTTTTTAGTTTAAACCGCGGGAGGTAGGAGGGGGGGGGGGGAAGCAGTAAGAAAAAGACGGGCATCGCCTTCAGAAAACAGGTCCTGCAAAAAGAGAAGTCCCTAACGCCCTCTTTTTCTCTAGGACCCAAAAGTTACGATAAAATCTGTACCCTAGTAGGGTTTTTAACACACACACGCACACAAACGCACACACACACAGACACGCAAAATGTTGTTTTCTTAGACATTTAAGTTTTTAAAAAAATCTTGAATCTTCAATGTACATTTTGGTTCATTTATTTCTTTTTCACGTCTTTTGGAGATTTTTTTTTTCTTTTTCTTCTTTTGGTCTGATTAGTGTATACAAATTGTAGACTTTTGCATTGGTTTTTGGGTGTGTTTTGTGTTCTTTCAGCAGTGAATTCAGTTCCTAACGGACGGCAGCGTGCTCATACGCTAGATTCTTGTGAGTAGCAATCTACGTACACTACAGTGGGCTACTGTTTTGCTGGTGGTGCCATGCACATTTTGATAATCTTTTATTCTGTTTTCCATTATTTTCATTTGTATTATCATAATCCATCCATAGCATTCTTCCACGTTTTAATCAACAGGTCAGGTACTTATTTTTGTCAATCATTAATTGATTACCCAGTGACCACGTGCTCTTTGATGGCGTTAATCCCTATAACCCATAGCATTCTGTTACGATTAAATCAGCACGAATTATTTTGTCATTAATAAAATACCCAGGGATTACTTGCTCTGGTAATTGTAGGTTGTAACACTTGCTTTAATAGTGATAACTTGTAACACAACCCATTAGCATTCTTCCTTATAATCGATCAATAACATTCGACATGTCAGATAATTACAATGGTCACTAAAAAAAATAGCCAATCATCACTTGCCGTGGTAATGACCCAGGGGTATTGTAAAACAACCCTCATGCTCCTTCCTTGATATCAGTAACATTCGGTAACTTTTTATTCAACCCAACAGATAATTGTTGTCATTAATTAATACCTAAATGATCACTTGCACTGATAAATGATCCAGTGGACTTGTAGTCTTCTTTATAATATCTCTATAGCTATATATTCTTCAACGTTTAATCAAACGCATCAGACATAATAATAATAATAATAATAATAATAATAATAATAATAATAATAATAATAATAATAATAATAATAATAATAATAATAATAATAATAATAATAATAAATATAATAGCATCCGAGTACTTACGGAATAATAATAAATAACTATAATATATGTAACCAGTTATATATGTATACATACACACACACACACGCACACACACACTTATATATATCTAAAGCAAACAGTTGTAAATAAATAATAATAAAATATCCTGACCTGGCCCTGCATAAAATGTTCAACATAGTCGACTAACTGCTTAATTAACATTATAGTTTTGTTACCACCACCTCCCACCTTCGCAGTCACCATTTTCATCGCTCACGTCGTTGTCTTTCCCCGCATCTTGTCTTTGTCTTTACGGTGATAAAATCACATGGAAGGAACACTTACAAGAGTAAAAGCGTGTAGATACTAATAACTGGATTATAATTATTGTGCGCATAACACTAGGACAATGACGCAATGATGAGCACTATTTCGCTGGTGCTTATTATAAAGAGTAATGGTATGCAGAGTACCCAACGTAGTGTACTCATTTATTGATTATATTAAATGGAATAATACATGCGAGCAAAACAATGAGACTTTTAAATGCCGGTATTTATAACTTTCTTTTCTTCTTCATGGAACAGACTGTGTAGTTGTCATTCTGAACAACAGTTAATACACCGATGCAATTGGTTCCTTATTTTTTTGTCCGTGTACAAAACAAGTGAGCAGGTATAATGATAGCATTGCAATGCACACTTCTCGGTGAAATGCATCTGTGGAAGCGTCGAAAACCATTAGTTTTGCTACCCAAGCGTTGTCACGCACGTTAGGCATATTAAAAGGTTTAAATTGTGTTTGCACAAAACAACGAGGCTTGGAAATACTAGTTTTCATTTTGTAATGGAACACGGTGATTGAAATGTATCACACCCAAGAAATGTGTACAATGAGACCATATACCGGTAACTGTAGTATCCATTTGCGTTAATACAAAGCACTCAACAAGTTAGTAGATCTGAACACGTTTTGTTGTTGTTGTTGTTCACAAGACAGATCTTCAAACCTATGTTATTACAAGTCGTTAAAGAACAATGGCTATTGTGTGGGTTCTTCGAAAGTGTGGCAAACAATGAAGGGAGGATATATAGATGGTTAGGTTGGTTTACTAAGGAAAACTAAAGTTAAAAGCATGTACACTGTATAACCTAATAACAAGTAACAGATAGCAGGTAATTTTTTTTTACATTACAAAGTGACTTTGGAGAACTACAAAGTAATAACAAAGAAGAGTACGTTAGGAGGATCCACTGCGTAGACAATAGAGGTACATTGGGTAACATTGCAACAATATTTTTAATTTCTAGGTACGCGTCAATTCAATTCTGACTTCAGCGTGCTACTTATCAACTGAATAAGCCTGGGATTTTTGTGATGAGCTTGGTCAGCTCTTTGAACTGGAAGTTTCAGATAAAAGAATAGATTTCTTTAAAATACAGTACAGAGAGCATACAGAATACAGAATCCTTTATTATCCTCATAAATATTGACAAAGAGAATTAGTTTGCAGTGTCCATCTTGCATAGAGAAGAAAAAAAAGTTAAAAAACAAACAGACATTTTTGAATGGAATTAAATAAATATAGATAGTATTGCACAGTTAATGACAATCATGGAAGATTGCTGTTATGTGATGTAAGTTCATGTAGGTTTATAACTAGGTGTTCCATTAAAAGTGTGCTTAATGCTATTTTATTTCTTTACCAGTGTGAACTATGTTCTAATTAAATTCCTACTTAGATTCATTTAGCGGTATATAGCCTGTTTAGGTTTTAACCAACCTGAACAAAATTCTTTTTTTCCTGTTTACAGATTTGTTGACAGTCAAACGAGGTATTCTTGTAAAAAAAATTACACTAATTGAACCGATTTTGCATTGGCTATAACTTATCTTTTATTTCGAGGGGCAACACTATTTAAGTTTTATTAGTTTGCAGCACTTGACTCGGTGCTTTTCAATTCCAGTCTAAAGCATGAGAAGCCTATGAAAGGAATGTTAGTTTTGCTCTTGCAAATATTTTTTTATGCAGCCATACTTATTTTGTACTCGGGAATTTTTATTAGAATCTTCCAGCACGCGTGGGTTTCTGCATAGTGCACGTGGGTTCACCGTTTAGTTTGAACGAATATTGAAATCTTCCTATTATATTGACATTTTCCTATACCGCTTTAATATATTTGTTATAATGCTGTTTTTTTATTTTCCATATATATATCTGAAGTGATTCCGTTCACCGCCTAGCAATAAGATTATTTGACTTGATGTTTTAAAATTATATGTATGCTACGTTTTGTTGGAATTCATATTTTTATACTTGTGTATCACAGTGCTTTATTGGCCTTTCTCGCGAAGAAAATGGAAACATATACTTCTTCTGTGTGTTTTTTGCACATTTTTTAAATAGATGTGTTTATATTTGATGAAGATATTTACATTTTGAATAAATGCTTTTAGAAAACAAATACTCTTTAGCACAATTTTCAAGTAGACGTGTTTAGTTTTGGTGACAATATATGGATATTTTAAATTACTTTGCTTTAAAAATTTGTAGCACATTTTTTCAAAAGGGTTTGTGTTTGGTTTTGATAACGATAGTAATATTTTCATACTTCTCTTTAGAAAAGAAACAATTTTGTTGCACATTTTGCAAATGGACATGATGGTTATTTTTATTTTTTTTTTTTTTTTTTGGGGGGGGGGGGGTGTGGGGTGTTATGGGTGGGATGTAATAATGTCTTGAAATTGTTGACAGCTTTGTTTTAAGAAAGTGAATATTATCAGAAAGCCACATTTATTTATAATAATAATTCCAGGCTTTTCAGTTGTTTGGTTCCCCAATTATAACGAACCCAATGCGGATTTAAAATGAGATCCCAGAATTTGGTAAGCGCAGTTATATTCAAAACTTTAACTTTAGCTACTTTTAGGTGTGGCCTTCTGTAAGTATTGTTTCCGTTTTCAACATTATTTCACAATATTTTGCCTAACCAATATATAAACTGAGGTTTAGATTTAAATGTAGGGGACCTGTCATTGAAATGATTGAAAATGGCTCTTATTTCTTTGTGTGTGTGTGTGTGTGTGTGTGTGTGTGGTTTCATTTTCCTCAAGAAATCCAAATCAAGACTTGGGCTACCAGTTGTAGTAAAGAGATGTTTTAAAGTTCTTTTAAACTATCGAAATTAAGCACGAAAGGGTACAACGAGCTTTTTGTTTTGTTCAACAAGAACGTATAGCGGTGAGATCTTAATTTAAAGCAGACTCAAACGTTTCATTTGGAAGGGATTCGGTAGAGGTGGTGGCTGGGAGTGTGCATGGAATCATAGTTTCTTTATATAATAAGATTGAATTTTGGGAGATTTAAACCATGTTTGTTTCTTTTACTGCTTCTTTTTTTCCTGTTAATTTTCTATTTTTATTTGGTAGTAGTAGTAGACATTTTCTATTTTAAAATCGCAGCATAAAAATATTTACCTTTTTCCCACAAGTTGTTGGAAGCTAAGGGTGGTTTTGATACAAAGTACATTTTTTGTTGTTGAAGGGTTGCTTTCAAAATAACGCTTGAAACTGTTATTACTTATTTAATAACTTTTTCTTTGTATCGCTTGCTAAATTGTACATTTAAAAAAAGTATTAGAATGTGAACGTTTTGCAGGTCGTAGACCTACTTCCATACTAGCATCCGCACGACTGTATGCTATAAGTCGTATTAAATGCTTGTTTTCGAAGTTTAAGAGCTTTATTTAAAACGTGGTGTTTTTTTTTTACAACCCTCGGCCAGACAGAATTGAATGCTTTAAAAAGTTAACAATAGAGGAGAAAGAAGAGTCGAAAGAGGAGAGAATGAGAAGGAGGAGGAGGAGGAGGAGGAGAAGGAGGAGGAAAACAATCAAATGTATGTTTTGCTTGCCGCCCTCTGATACGCAGAATGAGATGCTTCAATATAGAAGAACAAGGCACTGCATGAAAAGGAGGAGTCTGGAGGAGAATGAGAAGATCTAATTTAGAAAAAGAGCTGTTATGTTATTGTCCATCGTTACGTGCTTCGTTTGAATGGTGTTTTAACACATTTCTTATGCATGCTGGTTAATATGTGGCTTTTTTTAAATTTTAAATGCTGTTTCTTGCATTTTGCCTGCATTGTTGTAGTGTGGCTTTGAACTTGTAAGCACACATTGGGTAAAGAGAACCTTGTGTTTGATCTCTTTAGTTATTCACCTCAAAGAGGACGATGTCTTTACTATTGAAAGTGTTTTACCTTTGGTTTCTATTGTTCTTATTTTTTATCGTATACATTGTTCTTGTCCAGCTTGATTGTTACTGTCGTACTATACTTCCAATAATCAATTAAATGTATATGAAATGGTAATGTTACTCATTAAAAAAAAGTAATAAATCTCTACTCCTTTTGAATAATATTTCTTCTTTTTTTCGTTAATTTTGCTCTGTTTCAATCAGAGACAGGAATAAGATTTTACTTACAGACGAAAAAAAAAAAAACATCCTTTGGGGGAAACTGCATTTATATAAACATAAAATTATGTACACATGTTAATACATTATGACGATAAGATCTTTGACTGGCTGGTGGAAGCTCTACGGCCAAATATCTCATTTATGAATTTATTTTACGCATATTATCTTGGTATTTAAGGGGTGAGGGACAAACTGGAAAAAGGCATAACAAGCTAGATACAAGTTCTGCTAAATCCGGAGTGCATGTTTTTTGTTTGAAACTTGACTGCCATGTTCGTCGTCACATTTCTAACGCCAGTACGCATTTTGTCCACAACAATCGTCCTTAGTGTGTGCTAGCAAAATGTGTTTTACATATGGTGTTTTTTGTTAATCTTTTGGCGGGGTGTGGGGTGGGGGGGGGGGTTGGTTAAGTCCTAGAAACAGAATTGTTGCATTATTCAAGAAGGAACATTAAGGTTTAACGTCTACACCCACCATTTTCGATATGGCAGACGGGGATAACCATCCCAGGAAAAGAGGGGTAGGGACCTGAATCAACACTGAACCACCAGAGCAATCACTCTGCTAAAATGGACAGTGAAAATGGCTACTTTTTATATCGCCCGCCACGGGATTCGAACCTGTTGGTGTTTGCCAGGCGAACGCTTTACCACTTGAGCTACGGCGGTGAGAAAATGATTCAAGCATGTGAGATGTTTTAGACAGCATATGCATCACGTTACTATTATTTAAACAGGAGAGGAAAATCCTGCCCTTGAATTACAGTGCTGATTTTTTAAATTGTAAAAATACTTATGATGGAGTGGAAACTCATTTTACTGAAAGTAGAAACAAATATTTACATATCCCTTTTTTAACAGAGTAGAAAAATCATATGACTTAAATAAAAGTTGAAATTCATCTGGTCCTTTTTGACTCGCAAACATACAGTAATGTGAGTCTGTGTAATTTTATTTTGATATTATTTTATTGTTATTGTTTGGAACATCGGCTTTATGCGGAATGACATTCGCGTCGTAGGGAGCTCAGCCCACTCACAACATTGTTGATAAAAAAAACAAGTTATTGACTATAGTTTCTTTTGTTCTTTTGTTCCTATCCTATGCTCAGGTCCTTTGCGGAATCACATCAGGCCTTCGGGGGTCAACCAGGCATCCAGCGACTCTGAGCTCTTGCGGCGACAGACCAAGCTGAACGCTGGGAGCATGGGCAGCCTGCATCCGGACAGTGTGAAGAAGGACGGGACGGCCTTGGATGGGGTGGGAGGCGCATCGTCCAAAGGCCTCCTCCTGCCCAGCGTGGCCAACATGAAGTCCAATGTCACGGAGAAGGTTGCGCAGGTAAGATTTTGATGGATTTGAAATTAAGCATTTTTTTTAAATGTGTTTTTGTTGTTTTTTATGTTGTGATGCTTGCTTGATTGATTGATAGAGCCTATTTAATGTATATATTGTGTGATTCCATGATGTGTACGTGCGTGTTGTTGAGATTCATCGTCCCCCAGTGGGGCTGCCGGGTGTTTCTGTATAAATAGTATCCCCACTTTCTGGAAATTTAGTGCTTTAATGTCCCACTGTCACTGTTTTTTTCATTTCTTCTTTCTTCTTCCTACTCTGTTCTATCAATCTATATACTATCTTCTTCTTCGCTAGACCAGTCACCTACATTTTTTCATGAAAACTCTTCCAAAACTTGTGTATGAGGTCTGTTGGGTCAGCTTGGGAATATTGGACGCTTTCTGCCAAATGGTCACTAGGGCTTCCTATGATATTATTATTTAGCAATGTATGCATTTTATATGTATGTGTTTTGTTGATATTTTATTATGATGTTTGTATTCTATTTTGTTTTTGTAAACGGGGGTTCGATGAATTAGAGTATAGGCTCAGCGTCCCCTGCGTGGGATGCCTGTATTGTAAAATGACCGGATGGTGGAGTGCCTTCAGTTTTGCCACTAGGGTTGTTTTAGCAGACCTTTTATACGGATCATGTGCGAGTCCTCCTTCAACCAAGTGGTGGTCCTGGTTTTGTGGTCCTGATTCGGCTCTTTGCAGTCCGCTGGACCCTGCAAGCAAGGAATAACTAACTAACTAACTGAGATTCATGGCTATGGATTGAGGCGATGGTGCTGTCCCATGTGACGAAATTAAATGTGGGATGTATGGGTGATAATATGTAAATCTGTCTCTCTCTGTTCTCACCTTCACTTCTTCTTTTTCACTTCTCTAATCATAAATCTCTTATTTACTCACCATATTTGACCTTTTTTTTTTTTTCTAAAGAATATTCTTATAAAATTTAATAACATTTTTTTTTTAAATATATTAATTAATCTTTTCTTAAATTTTATTTTTTTCTAAATTCTTTTTTCCTCTTTAATTTAATCTCTCTCTCTCTCTCTCTCTCTTTAATGTATTACTGATTTTACTCTCTCTCTCTCTCTCTCTCTCTCTCTCTCTCTCTCTCTCTCTCTCTCTCTCTCTCTCTATCTCTCTTATTTCTCAAATTTAATTTTATCTTTTCTGTTTTCTCTCTCTCTTCTCTTTCCCTCTCTCTCCTAATCTCTCTCTAACTTATTTACTGTCTCTTAACTGGAACATCTCTCTCTCTCTCCTCTCTAATTTATTGCATTAGTAACTATTGGTTTCCTCTTTTTCCAGTTTACTGCTATTCCAGAACCTCTTTCTTTTCGTTTGCAGTTTTTGTTTACAGTCTTTGGCTTCCAGAATAGACCAGAACCGCTTGAAATAACGGATAAGCATGTGCACATGTACCACATTTACGGTGTGAAGTGCACAAGGGAAAAACTGCGCAGCTAACATGCGCACCCCAAATTTAATTATGTAACATGACTTTCCATAACGCCAAGTGGGCACGTGCAATCGTAACTGTTACATTCGTTACGTGGCTTTTGCATTCCAAATTTCTTGCGTCTATTTCCAGTTTCTGGGTTGACAAGTAAATAAATGCCAGAAATGGAAATATTGAGGACAAACATTGGCATCTAATGCTTTATTTAAAACACGAAAACTTTACACTTTCAAGTTCAAAAGAGCTACAAGGTACGTAGCCACAGAGAATTTTGGCAGCACAATATAAATGTACTGAAGTCAAGATCAACCTCCGTTATTGCACGCACTCGTGCATGTGGGTTGTGCCATGGATCCTAAGCCATCTCTGCGTTCGTGCGTAAATCAGCAGCGCAAGTATCAGAGGTGGGAGTGGAGGTGGGTGGGAGTGGAGGTGGGTGGGTGGAATCCTCCACTTTTCTCCTGTATTGAAATGAAGTGAAGATTGTCTGCAGTAGCATATCCACGCATTAAAACCCACAACGTTTACAGTGTCACCGTCCTGCTTCTGTAAGGTGAGTTTGCAACTGGGTCTTTTGATTTGAAGTCATCCTGATCAGACAACTCTTTATACACTATAGGTCTGGGCTTCTTCAAAGGTCAGGAGAAACAAGAAAGCCAAACGAATGCTAATCTTCGGCTTCCAAATGCATCATCATCATCATCGTCATCGTCATCGTCGTCGTCGTCGTCGCCGTCGTCGTCGTCATCATCATCATCATCATCATCATCATCATCATCATCATCATCATCATCATCATCATCATCATCATCGTCGTCGTCGTCGTCGTCGTCGTCCTAATTTCAGCATCACTGTTAAGTTATTATTTTTATATTTTCAATGTAACCCTTTAGACGAATAATTTTATTATGATTCAAAGCAGCAGATTTTTCCATGAGTTTATCTTCATGTAGAAGGAAATAAACATAAACACCCTGTGGTTTATTCGTAAACAAGCTATGTGCTGTACAGCAATTCTAATGAATAGGGACTGTTGATTTGTTGACTTGGATGTGTGTGTGTGTGCGTGTGTGTGTGTGTGTGAGCGCACGCGCGCGCTCGCGCGCTTCAGTTCCAACGAACACCTCCAGAACGCCGATCCCTGAGGTTTATAATATATACAGCGGTCTTGAATTTGAATATATATGAGGTAGGCTAAGTGTGTGTGTGTGTGTGTGTGTGTGTGAGGGGGGGGGGGGCATGTAGAAACGACGTTACTCTGACACACACATGGCATCAGGCTTTGCAGAAACCATCCTGCAAGGTACGGTGCTAGAAGGCAGAAGAAGATGGAGACAGAAAAAGAGGACAGCATTCGAGAATGGACTGGCTTGACACTGAGCGAAGCCATGAGGTTTTCTGAGGACAGAGAAATGTGGAGTACGCTGATTAAACGATCATATGTGGTGCCACAACGACTTTCGAGTTACGGGATTTGATAGGATAGGATATAGTGTATATGTGTGTGTATATGTGTGTGTGTCTGTGTGTGAGTGCGCGCGCATGTATATATGTGCACGCGTGCGTGACTTTGCTTGTGTGTTTGCTTGCGTCTGTGCATGTGCATGTTTAAAGTTTAGGGCTATATGTCATGATGTTTCTTCTTTGGATACTGGAGGAGCTCGATTGTAACGTTAAATGACATACAAAGGCGTCAGGTCCGAGCCGGGTAGTAATCACATTGAAGCCAGTGAGAAGAAGCTATTACGTCAGTAAGAATCTATTACGTCAGTGAGATGGTGTTACACAGGATGGCAAGAACCTTTCAATAACACTTTTACCACCGAAGCTGTGCTATATTGCCATGAATGTTGAAAGTTAAAATTATGCCTATGACGTTAGTCAGACTGGACACAGAACATTGTATGGAGGTTAAACTTTTGACTTAAAGAACGCAGAGCAAGTTATGACGTAGACTATCAACGTGAGCTATAGGATGCCACAGAACATTGCAAGGAGGTTGAACTAAGAACACAGAGCAAGTTATGACGTAGGCTATCAACGTGAGCTATAGGATGCCACAGAACGTTGCAAAGAGGTTGAACTTTTGACAACTTTTCTGCAATCCCAACTCCTTCATTTTGACGACTCTGGGCCGTGCTTTACGACTTTCATTTTGGTGGTTTACCTTGTATTACGAGACAGTTTGAATTTGCGCCCATGTTTCAATGTTCTGTAACAAACCAAAAAAAAAAACAAAAAAAAACACGACTTCAGTTTGATTGTTCCACAAATAGGCATTAAGATTTTTTTTTCATCTTTAAAAACTTCTGCGCAACTTTTGTTCAGGCTTGGTATGCTTATTTAGACCACGAGCATTTTAAAAATTATGTTATATTGTGTATTTCTTTATATACATTAAAAATATTATTCAGACTCGGTTATTGTAAAACACAAGGGGTGATAAAATAGCATTGTGAATAGAGCGTAGAGCTCATGTTCCACAGACCTGTTCGTTCCAGGGAATTCATAACTTTAAGCAGGCTTGTGCGCACTGTCAGCCTTTACTGCTTCTGTGTATGCACATGTCCCAGATCATCTGGGCTTGGTTCCAGAATAATTGTGCATCGTTCACAACGGTTGCATGCACATGTCCCAGGTAATCTGCGCTCGTCCCTCCCAAATAAGCATTGTTCATATAGATGGTGTATATGCACACGTTATAGATATCCTGGGTAGATCGTAAAGGTGATACATGTTCATCAATTATGGTGTCTGGCCTATACACTTCGGTCCTTCAATCAATAAAGATGAGGGAGAGAGAGAAGGCGGGAGGGGGGGGGGGAGAGAGAAGACAGCAGACGCACATATTAAAGTGCGTACTATGGTCTGGACATGCTAAACTTAGTATTTACCGCACTGTATAGCTGGTCTGCTCTATTATTACTGAGTATTGGCTGCTACTGAGTTACCCCCGTTGGGGTGCCGGGGGTTTCAGTATAAATAGTATCCCCACTTTCTGGAAATTTAGTGCTTTAAATTAACACTGTCGATGTCTTTCTCATTTGCTCTTTCTCATTCCTGCTCTGTTCTATCAATCTGCTATACTATCTTCTTCTTCGCTAGACCAGTAACCTACCTTTTTACTTGAAAACTCTTCCGGGACAAGACTCCTTATTTGTGTATGAGGTCTGTTGGATCAGCTTGGGAATGTTGAACGCTTTCTGCCAGGTGGTCACTAGGGCTTCCTATGATGTTATTATTTAGCAATGTAGGCATTTTATATGTATGTGTTTTGTTGATAATTTATAATGATGTTTGTATTCAATTTTGCTTTTGTAAACGGGGGTTCGATAAATTAGAGTACAGCCTCAGCGTCCCCTGCGTGGGATGTCTTTATTGTAAAGTGACTGGCTGGTGGAGAGCTTTCAGTTTTACCAGTAGGGTTGTTTCAGCAGATTTTTTATGCGGATCGGGGGGTTGTCCGGTCCTGATTGGCTCGGAAGAGTCCGCTGGAGCTAAAGCAATAATCATGTAATGTAATGTAATGCTATTGAGTGCTACCTCTGAAAAAAACCGCCCCTCGAATAACTACATCTGGAGAGAGCCTGCGTACGATAAATTCTCGTAATATTATGAAAAAAAAATAGTAATAATAATGCATGCATTTCGACAGTTTGTGCCTTGTTATGTTGATTATTATTATTCCCGAAATAACTTGCATACTATAGACATAAACAATTGGATCTCTTTCCTCTTCTTATTATAGAGATCGTTAGGCCTGTACATTACTAAATACAATACTAAGAGATGTAGCTGTCCTGTGTGGAAGCTAGGAGCGACTTCGTAGTCAATGCCGCCTTTCTTGTTCATGTGCTTGCGTCTTAAGCGTGTGTTCAAAAATTTCTTCAGAAAACGTATTGGGTGTCTGCTGGTTGTCGGTGGAATGAGCCTCTGTAGTTCTTTGAGCTGTTACACGCGCCGTTAAATAAGAACAAGTCATTGTCTATAAGTTATCAAGTTACTAGAACTTTTATTTTTGCAGTGCATGCAGTTTGACAGTTTGTGCCTCGTTCTGTTGATTAGGAAGACGTTGAGTGGTCTGTACCGAGACATTTACGTAATATTCTTGTTGAATTGCGTGCGTTGCAAACATGAATGTATTGGAAGGAATTATTATTTTTAAATCTGTGTATGTAGATTAATTTGTTTATATCAAGAAACATGGCGTAATGGCAATATGATCTTCTTTATCTTAATGAAATTAATGCTGTTTTTACTTGCAAGGGTGCGTCGTGCCTTCGTTCATTTATTTGACGTCGTATTTCGGTGCTGGTAAATAATTTAATTTTTTTTTTTAAAATTATCAGCATGAAATTTGCCGATGCATGTCTGCGATAGCTAAATCCTAAGACCTTGAACTTCGTTCTCTCCCCACCCCATCCCCACCCCTCACCCCCAACTCTCTGCCCCACCCTCCCCCACACACACATACATATTCCAGTCCAATCGAAACCCCCTAATTTCCGTTCCTGCATTCCGTTACTCCTTTAAAATTAATGATTGTAAAAGCAGACGTTAAAGTTTAAAACCAGGATCTGGAAAATCTTCAAGCACTTGTCGTCTTACAAAAGATAAAACTTTGTTTTTCTTGCCAGTGGGTTTTTTTAAAGGCCGATGTCTACGTCTAGTCTTGGCTCCCGTAGAAGGGTTAGTTTAATTTTGGGTTAATTCAAAGATTCTGGCTTTGCTTAACTGCATTTGCGTACGTGCGGATTATCAGCAGGATATGTAATCAACCTCTTTAAGAGTTCTTAACGAAAAGAAATGTTTATGATAACGTAGAACCTATCCCACACAAAAGTCAAGGTCGCTGTGTTGATCAAAATAACTAACTAAATTAAAACTGTCAATCCTGCACGCTACATAATGTTCATTGTCGTGTAATTTTACGGCCGTATTACACATTTGTTACAAAAGCACTCAAACTTAAACTCGAGTAAATATCAAGTACTTAAACATACATAAATATCTCCACAGTTGACACAGGAAATAGAGCGCACTCTTCGCTGACGCGGAAAGATTATTCGGCTGAAACTTGGCTTGGGATCAAAGATGGCGGGAGGCACCAGGGAATTATTTCCGAGTCAAGCGAACCGTTTATCAGTAGTGGTTTTTCTTTTGGTTTTTGAAACTAATTTGTCAAAGACAAATTTCATGTTTCCGTAATTATCCTTTAAAAAATATTATTGTTGTTTGTGTTTTCACTTTTCATTAACGTCCACAATTGTTGAAATACGTTGTCACAACATTGAACGTTCCAATTGTGAGCAGTGGAACACAACGTCTCCAAGTTTCAATTGTTTGGAATGGAAAGGAACGCGATTTGTGCGTATATTTTGGACTAAGTGTGTCTGAATCAAACAGCCGACCGATAGGAATGGGAGCAAATTGTGTGTGTGTGGAGAGTGAGAGAGAGAGAGAGAGAGAGAGAGAGAGAGAGAGAGAGAGAGAGAGAGAGAGAGAGAGAGAAAGATGGAGAGAGAGAGAGGAGAAAGAGAGAGAGAGAGAGAGAGAGGGAGAGAGAGAGGAAGAGAGAGAGAGAGAGAGAGAGAGAGAGAGAGAGAGAGAGAGAGAGAGAGAGAGAGACTGGCAAACAGAGAGTTCAGAGTTGTTCAAGTATGTTTGGTATGTATATCAGGATGTGAGTAAGCGAATTAGTGGTTTCAATTTTATTTCGTATATATCTCTCGATTTCTCAAAGAAATCGTTTCTCAAAAGTCGATCGCACTCAGCGCTTCACGCTAAGAAAGGAAGGCAGCATTATTTAACCACACCTGCTGGCTTCTTCACACCTGTTCTTTCTGGTAGCCTATTTTTATACAAATTGGCACTATATTTCTATCTTTGTAGACACACCAGGGTAAAGCAGTTAAGACTGCATGTAAATGTACCACACACCGACAGCCGTTACAATCTCCCTCGTCGAGATAACAATGGGATTATGGGTACAATGTTCGTAAGGCAAGACAGTAATGTTGTTCTGAAAAGTCTCCATGAGTGAACTGAACAGGGTGATGGGGGCTGAGTGAAATTTTGTTGGTAGAACTGGGCTGAAGATACCAATAGGAATATAATTATTATACTAGTTGACAAACCGTCTCAAACCCACTCCCTCACCCCACCCGCCTCCGCTCTCCTCCTCCTCCTCCTCCTCCTCCTCCTCTCTCTCTCGCTCTCTGTGTATGGACAGTCTCTAGCTGAAGAGTAGGTAGGGTACCTCCCTTGCCCTGCGGTGATTTCCCTCAACGGTTTTCTTCCAATTTTCGGATTTTAAAACCGGGGCATGAGAAAGTTGAGAGCAAAAAAGAGTAAAACCGTTCGTACACACCCAGGAACAGAACAATATGTTCATGGCAAATGTTATCAAGACTGAGAGCAAAACTGTTGATTTCTATTAGGAATACAACATACACATTACCGTGCACACACATAGAGACATTTCCATTTTATGTTTAAGCTAGGCATATACATTCCAAGTGATAGTTGCGCCAAATAGGTCGTCTACTAAACTGTAATAATAATAATAATAATAATAATAATAATAATAATAATAATAATAATAATAATAATAATAATAATAATAATAATAATAAGAATGATTGATTGATTGATTATGATAATGATGATGATGACGAAGACGATGATGATGATGATGATGATGATGATGATGATGATGATGATGATGATGATGATGATGATGATGATGATGATGATGATGAATTAATGTTTATAAGGAAGGATGGTAATGAGACATGCACACATATATATAAATCTTACACACACGCGCACACACGTACACCCACATATGCACACGTACGCACGCGTGCACACACACACACGCGCGCGCGCCCACATACACTCGGACACTAAAACCATCTACTTAATATTTCATTATCATGTCATCATTACCAACTTAAAACCAAACAGATGCGATCAAATTACAGTATAAACCGAGATCTAATCTGTACACGCATGCATTCCATCGCACAGACTGATGCTCATGTCTTAGACGGGTGAGTGCCAGATGCAACAACGCACCCAACGAGCTCAACGCCCTATTCCCCCTCATCCTGGGCGGCGCTGCTGTACGGCTCCCGCGCTTTCCGTTGAGAAGGTCACCCGAATTTCGGCCGTATGTCGACGAATATTATTCAAAATTCGCACCCCAAATCCATCATTCTTTAAAACTGAACGCGATGCTAGCAAACCACGGTCTTGGTGTCGTTGCCAGCCATCCAAGAACGATAATCGATCGATTTCGCATCATGGCAACACATCTTAGAAGCCAATAAACTAACGTAGTACGGTACTAATAATTAACTTATTAGTGGTAATGTGCCCGCATGTGTACATGCATGCGTTCCTCTGTTAGAAACGGCCAACTACAGAAAATATATTAGTGCGCGTGCGTCCATAGAAAAACGTGTCTTATGTATGGGTGTGAGGGTTGATTTAGTTTTCTGTCTGTATGTGCTTTTTTTTTTTTTTTTTAAATAAAAGACAATTTCTGAGAAAAGAATGTATAATTATGCACAGGAGCATGACACGAGCCTGTGTATTATCTACCGCTCTGCTATAATAGAGCTTTGTAATACTTGCGCTATACAAGATTACATCATCATCATCATCATCATCATCATCATCATCATCATCATCATCATCATCATCATCATCATCATCATCATCATCATCATCATCATCATTATTGTGTTCCTGTGCCCTAAGAGTGGTTTTGTGTGTACGTGCGCGCGTGTGTGTGTGTGTGTGTGTGTGTGTGTGTGTGGCGGGGAGGGGGGGTGGATGTGTGCGTGCGTGTGTGTGTGTGTGTGTTTGTGTGTGTGTGTGTGTGTGTGTGCGTGTGTGTGTGTGTGTGTGTGTGTAAAAAATGCAATTTTGTCTTCTTGGCCGAGTGTTACAAACTGTCTCATAAATAGCACGTATATCTCTCGCATACTTCAGCAGAAGGGGGTTTGGAACATGGAGAGAGAGAGAGAGGAAAAGAGAGAGAGCGAAAGAGAAAAAAAGAGGGTGGGTGTGGGGCAATGTTGTCTTGGTTGAGTTGAAAGCCTCATGTATCCAATCATGGGGGGATTCAACGTTTTGTTTCACACCTGTAATTTCCCCCTCCCCCGCCCCCCACTCCCTCCTCTTCCCCCCGCACGCTCCTTCGCTCTTAGTTATAGACTAAGCAAAAGTTTAAAACAAACCCTTCCTTTATAAAAGCTTTTGTATTGGAACAGTGTAATGCGTACTAACTTTAGTTGGAACAGTGAAAAGGATTTGGTATATGCGGCACAAGACGGTCTTCGCAAGAAGAAGTTGATAAGTCGTCCTCCTTACCTTCGGGCTGATATCTTCATCCCTCCTTCCTTTCTGCACCTCGTTCCATTCTGGACTGCGCATGTCGCTATCTCTTGCACCTCACACACATCTTGCTTCTTATCCCCTCTTGTGCACTCCGTAGATTCAGCTTAGAGCCATTTCTGTAGATATCGTTCTTCTTGTGTCGATGTTTTTTTTTTAAATTTCTTTCCTTTAACTCCGCAGGGAGCCCAGTGGTCTAAGTGGTTTAAAAGGCAGCGAGACAGTTGAAGCATTTAATGTTGAGAGAACAGTACAGGCAGCGATTCAAAGCTTGTTGACAGCCTCGAGTGTTTAACAACACCAACAACAACATCAAAAGAACATGACATTGATGCACAGGCAAGCGCCTTCTAGTCCTTCGATTGAGAGTACAAACCGAGGTCTAGTCTGTGCACATACGCTTTGCATGGCATTCCTGACCCCCATGCCAATAAGCGGGTGAGCGCCGGTTACACAAATGCACCCACCAAGCACTCAGTCTCTTCTGCCTCATCTCCAGTCGCCCTGGATTATGATCCGTTGCCTGGCCGTCAAGCAATGCGCCTAAGGGTAGCAAATGGACGCCTCGTACAGCTTGAGTTATATCCTGTATCGGCCAGCTCTTGAGCTGGGAAAACGCGATATAAGAACAATTAAATTAAAAGATTCAATAACATAGATTCAGCTTACTGCCGTTCCTGTAGGTTTTATTCCCATCTTGCTTGACTGGCTCGAGAGTATGATTGGTAAAATCTTCTATATTACTGGCTATATTCTTTTGACAATAAACTTGTTTGTAGCTTCGATTTTAGTTGTCTTGTCGCCATAACTCAGTGGTAGACTTTTTCGACTGGCACTCCGATGTCTCAGGTTCGATATTTGCAGAATGATTGCTCTGGTGGTTCAGTGTTGATTTAGATCCCCACCCCCTCTTCCCTGAGATGGTTATCCCCGTCTGCCATATCGCCAATGGTGGGTGTAGACGTTAAACTTTCATGTTCATTCATGCATTCTGTTATAGTTGCTCTCAGAATGAGAATACATGATGC
The DNA here is from genome assembly GCA_036898135.1 of Oncomelania hupensis. NCBI lineage: Eukaryota > Metazoa > Mollusca > Gastropoda > Littorinimorpha > Pomatiopsidae > Oncomelania > Oncomelania hupensis. Next base: position 53,933,406 of record CM072511.1, on the reverse strand, counting down.
TGAGCTCTCTGTCCCGCAGGCTGGAATTAAATAGCGCTGTATGATTAGCTTTTGGAGATTTAAGCAAACAAGCAATTAAACAAGAGTCGGACGTTTAAGAATCTTACCATGGAAGTAGATTGCAAAGTAGTGATTTATACTGGTAAAAATTCTTTAAGTCAAGCTGTGAAAAATCTATTAAATTAACAATATTTGAAGCGTTTTTAGGGCTAGTAGTGGTTGTTCTAGAACGGTCAGCTATCACTGAAAGTATTGTTTGTCTACTTTATTATTCTTAACCTTCATTTTATCCAGAATCGGGCCTTGATGCTGTCTTACTTCATGTATAGTTCTCTGCGAGTTCTTGTAGACAGTAGACTAGTGAAAATATGGGTTGAAGTTGAAGACACGGAGCTGAGAGTGGAACGGTAAGCGGCAGCCCTGGCGATCCTTTGCTGGCGGTTGTCTGTGAGATTTCTCTGTAGCAGTCACTCACGGAGGATATAACTGCATAATCATTCGGTTGAAAGCATGGAATTGTATCTCCTAGAATTCAAGAATCAACTTCTATTAGCGGTTCTGCTATAGACTTGTTGACTTACCCATTGGCATTGCAACCATTATAAAAATTTACAGAAGTGTTCTCTTTTGGGTGTACACTGAGGCAAAATATTTATTCAGAAGTGCTGGTTTTGGAAAGTGCTTCCTTGGGATGTTTAACGGCACTGTGACTTGAACATGTGAACGTTTAGAGTATGTAAAGAAAGTGTTTTCAATAGTGTAAATAAATTCAGTCTACATTATTGTTTTGGTTTGTGTCAGTCGTGTTTTTGAGATTACGGTCTTGAATGTAACAGTTAATCACCATTTTATCATTTTAATGGGGTTCAGCGTCTTCTGCTGGAGCATATCGTATTCATTGTTACGCGAAGTATGTTACCATTTAACGAAGTGCGAAAACATCTTAACTACGACAGCTTCTCTCTCCAGTGCATTCGGGCTTAACAACAAGAGTTGAGTGTGAATTTCACCGTGTATTAAGAACGACAGTTTTTCATACCAGTGCAATCTAGCGTAGATCAACGGTGGCGATCAAGAATGGCGTGTGAATTTTAATGTGTCTGAAAAACGACAGCTTTTGCATGTTGGTGCAGTCTAGCAAAACCCCAATAATTTTCACTTTGTCTTATAAACGGCAGTTTTGCAAGCCAGAGCAGTCTAGGTAAAAAGGAAAGATGGGATTGCTTTTTCTTTGGACCATTGCTCGAAGTAGGGGCGTGCACGAACGGTACGGTTTTAGACCTTCTTAAGACAATGCTCCTTATTGTCCTCTACTGTCTGGAAAGATTCCGTGATTTCTTTCTAAACCAGAAGATGTTGGTCTTTGAGGGTTTCTCTCACACCGGATTGCTGTTATTAGACGTTCTTTCTTCTTTCTTTTAAAAAAATTCCTTTCTTTCTTTCTTTCTTTCTTTCTTTCTTTCTTTCTTTCTTTCTTTCTTTCTTTCTTTCTTTCTTTCTTTCTTTCTTTCTTTTCTTTCTTTTTTCTTTAATTACTTTCTGTCTGTCTGTCTTTCTTTTATTTAAAAACAAATTTGTTTTCTTTCTTTCTTTTTGTTCATTCTTTCTTATTTAAAAAAAACTGTTAGTTTGTACGCTCGTTCTTTCTTCCTTCTTTTCTTTTTCCTTCTGTTTTTCTTGTTCTGTCTTTATTTTTCTTTCTTTGTTTCATCCTTCTCTTTTTTAACATTCGCTGTCTTTCTGATTGTTTTCCTTTCTTTTGTCTTTCATCTATTCAAACACAGACATTGACCTACTACACAATATACTTATGTTCGCATGGGTGATTATTGATATGGGAAGGATGAGTACGGACCGACAGACCATCACACAAGCCAATGGACAACACGATGACCTGCTCACAGTGGTGGAGGGAGGAAAACTCAGATGATATGGCCACGTCACCAGATCATCAAGTCTTGCAAAGACCATCCTGCAAGACACAGTTCAAGGAGGTAGAAGAAGATGGAGACCGAAAAAGAGGTGGGAGGACAACATTCAAGAATGTACTGGTTTGACACTGAGCGATACCATCAGGGTTGCTGAGGACAGGGAAAGATGGAGTACGCTGGTTAAACGATCATCTGTGATGCCCCTACGACCTCCGAGTTACGGGATAGGATAGGATAGGAGTAGGCGTGGGGGGACATTCTACTCATTTCAAGCAACTTCTTCGCTGATTATTTTACATAATTAGTTCATACTACCTTCCTGGAGCAAAAGTTAATATTGACATGACCAGGCAACCAAAAAACTGTCCAACTGTACGTACAAGATACAAGACTATGTATTGTCCTCATTTTTACACAAGGAAAACCGACAGCTGAATCCTCTGTTGTTTTAGTGTTCAACATCGAGAACATGAAATTGACGCTCGTAGGAAGGGGGAGGGGGGAGGGAGGAGAGGGGAAGAGATGGTTGAAGTGGGGGTGGGGGTGAGTGCGTGCATGTTTGTATGTATGTGTATCAGTTTATAGTCCCCTCTCTTCCCGATTAGGATTTTCAGAGAGGAGACTTGCATGTTTGTGTACCTGTGGGTGTACCTGTGGGTGGGTTTATATTGTGCACGCGTGCGTCTGTCTGTCTGCGTGCCTTTATGCCTTTTTACTAACTGTAGTTTAGTGATCAGAATAAAGAACAATGGATATCCGTTGATCGTGCGTTAACCTAACCAACTTAGGCTGATTGCGATGGATTCGGAGATGTAGGCAATCTGAAATTGTGTCATTGACCGTTACTTGCTAATTGGATTATGTATGTAGAGAAGAATACGTGTGGTATTCAGACTGATAAACGTACACATAATTATGCCAGGATTCGTTCGTAAAGTTTTTGAAATTATGACACATGAAGGGTAGAGTAAATTATATTATTATGAGATGTCCGGAGTTAACATTTTCTTACCGCCGTTCCTAGCTAAACGGAGTATGTGTGTAAATAACGTTATTCTGCTAAACACATTTCTACTGTGTAAGGGTTCTCTTTATTTTTATTGTTTTTTTTTTTTTTTGGGGGGGGAGGGAGGGTGCAGGAAGGGCGGGGGGTGGGTGGGTTGGAGGGGGAGGTAGCCAAAACAAAAATCGCCCTTTTTCTTATTTATGGGGTTGTATATATGCCTGCACTATTACAGAGGTCTTTTGTGAGGCTCCTGACGCTCCTGTCCTAGAGAGGTGAGTGCCGGCCTCACCACTACATCCTGCACCCACTATAGGTCCCTTTCCCTCATCTTCGGTCGCAAGGGTTGTGCTCAGTCGTCTGGGCGTCAGACGAGCCGCCCAATGCAGCAAATGGGCGCCTCCAACAGCCCTTTCATAGGATAATAGCATTAGGTCCTATGGACCTGTCTTAAGCTAGTCCTGGTTAAACAATGAAAAATATTTAGCATAAAACAATTTGAAACAAACTTATTCCTTAACTACGGTAACAAATCACTAAGCAAATTAGTGTATTTTTTAAATACACACACTCCCACCCTTCTTTCCCTCCCCATCCCTCTCTTCCTCCATCCGCACACACACACACACGCGCGTACACACACAAACACACTTACACCTGTAAATTCACACATTCTCAGTAACGTAAATTGTGGCAGAGTAGGGAAGAACAAAGAGGTATACAATCATCTTAAATATTAGGAGCAAAGGGAGCTTAAATATATATGTATGGAGTCTTGTTTTAAAATATTGTATTGATTTACTTTTCTTGACCTCTTCTGGTGGAAAATTCCACACGCTTGGACCAGAATAAGACAGAGGTGCCTGCACTATTAAAAAGAAGAAGAAGAAGAAGAAGAAGAAGAAGAAGAAGAAGAAGAAGAAGAAGAAGAAGAAGAATGAACGTTAACATCAGCCCAATGAATTGCTCAAGGTGCTGTTTTGCCTATTAATGATATTGTCAAAACCTTGGAAATAAAAAAAACAACAACCCACAAACGGAAATGTAAATGCATGTTATTTTGGAATCAGTAAGACTAAGCGAGAGATTTTTTTCCTGTTAATTAGCTTTACGTGGAATAGAAAGAAAGACCATTCACATTGTTGGCTGCTAGGAGAACCCTTGTTTATTAAAACAGCAATAGTTTTCTCTGTTTTTCATAACAATGCCAGCGTTCTTTGTTTTTCATAAATGTCATCGTTCTCTGTTTTTCATAACAGTGTCATCGTTCTTTGTTTTTCATAAGTGTCATCGTTCTTTGTTTTTCATGTGTCATCGTTCTTTGCTTTTCATAAGAGTGTCATCGTTTATTGTTTTTTGATAAGAGTGTCATCGTTCTTTGTTTTTTATAAGTGCCATCGTTCTTTGTTTTTCATAACAGTGTTATCGTTCTTTGGTTTTCATGTGTCATCGTTCTTTGTTTTTCATAAGTGTCATCGTTCTTTGTTTTACATAACAGTGTCATCGTTCTTTGTTTTTCATAACAGTGTCATCGTTCTTTGTTTTTCATAACAGTGTCATCGTGCTTTGTTTTTCATAACAGTGTCATCGTTCTTTGTTGTTCATGACAGTGTCAGCGTTCTTTGTTTCTTATAACGATACTAATGTTCCTGTCTTTGTTTGTTATGTAAAGAGTGCCAGCGGTTTTAATTCGTTTTTCTTTTTTACATTTAATTTATAAAAGTGCCAAGGGCGCATTTACACCAGTGCATAATACACAGACGATGTTTCCATGCTGTTAAATTCTTAGTGTGAAAACGCGTGAGGTAGCCACTGAATGATGTTTATTATGTTAAAATTGGTTTAAACATAAACCTATAGTCCCACCGCCGTAGCTCAAGTGGTAGAGCGTTCGCCTGGCAAACCGATGACTCAGGTTGGAGTCCGTGGTGGGCAACATAAAAAGTGGCAATTCCTCAAGGTTCATTCATTCACCTAAATAGACAAGCATTTAAGGCAAGGACATTTGCTAGCATTTGTGTGGAATTATATGCAGATGATATTGCAATATGGATTAATACATCACTGAGGAAACATACAAACAAAAGAACTATAAATTATATTCAAAAGTTATATCAAAATGAATTAAATTTACTTTGTAAGTACATGAAAGAAAATGGATTGGAATTATCAAAGGAAAAAACTTACTTGATGTTGTTTAACAATGGTCAGAATCCTAAGTATTTACCAAAATTAGAATTGGAAGGAACTGCATTGAAATATACACAACATATTAAATTCTTAGGAGTATATCTGACTTCAAAACTAAACTGGAGAAGTCATATAGAATACCTAACTACAAAAGCAAGAAAACGAATAAATTTGTTAAAAATAATAAGTTCTCAACCTTGGGGAAATAATTCGAAAACTTTACTTCATTTAGCTATTTCACTGGTAAGATCTATATTGACATATGGACAAGAAGTTTATTTTGCTGCTTCCACGACATACATTAAGAAACTTCAAAGTTTAGATTGTAGAGCAATAAAATTGGCACTTGGAGTTCCAGTTAGTACAAATACAATTAAAAGCTATAAAGAAGCAGGAATCTTATCATTAAATGAACAGAGACAATTATCAATCTCCAAATATGTAATTCGAAGTTTATCAGTAAACAATTCAGTATCAGATGATATCTGCATTGACTCTAAAGAATATCCTAAACGCGCTGAAAAAATTCCTTATCTCCAGCCAATTAAGAATTTTGTAAACACAACAATGACTGCATGTAACATTGATATTTCTAATATTCCGATTCAACCTTTAATACCTCAAATACCATATTGGGAACATTTATCTGCTAACTTTGATATAGAATATTCTAATATTAGTAAAGGGGAAAACAATAATGTTCTTATAAGTGAAGTGAAAGAACACTTAGAACAATATTATCCCAATCACCTAAAAATATTTACAGATGGATCTGTACTGGAATCATCTAATAGTGGTGCAGGGTTTGTTATACCAGCTTTGAAAGTAGAAAATTCGTACTATATTGGAAAAGGATTTTCTATATTTTCCTGTGAATTATATGCCATATTAAGAGCATTACAATATATTCTTGAAACATCCCTGGATATAGTTAACTTGCTCATTTGTGTCGATTCAAAATCAGTTTTACAATCAATTCAAAACTGGGAATATACTACTAGACCAGATCTAATATTTGAAATTAAGCATATAATACATCAAATTATTAGCAGAGGTACAAATGTTGATTTTTGTTGGGTTCCGTCTCATTCTGGCTTGTACTGGAATGAGCAGTCAGACAAACTTGCCAAAATTGGAGCTAAAAATACAAATTCGATATCAAATTGTAATATTACATTATCTAGGCATGAATTGATTTCATTAGTAGAAAGACATTTTCAAAAATCAGTAAATAAGCATAACATTTTATCATGTAGTAGAAATATTTCAAAAATCATATATAAAATGCGTTTGAATTCATGGAGCACAAAATACATTACTGATATTCATTGTATATGTCAGCAACCAATGTCTGTACAACATTTATTATTTGAATGTACAACATTATTACCATTATACAAGGCAAATAATGTCTCGATCAATGAAACCGATAGTATGACAGATATTTTATATAATCATACACTTATTGAAAAAATTGCGTACATTATCTTACATACTGACATAAAAAACATTTTTTGATTAAGTACATAAATATGTGTTTATGTTTATGCATGTGTGTTTGTGTCTATGTCTATGCATATATATATGTTTGTGAAAGTCTAATATCATTTTATCAATGAAAAGACTTTAAATAAAAATCTGAATCTGAATCTGTGTGGAATTACTGCAGTCGTTATGAGGATGTTCTTGAATCATTTGTGTAACAGTAAACATTGCTGTGTCGAAGTGTGTTACGTTGAAACGCGAAGGATAGTATGGCTGAAGCGTGCACGATAGATCTAATCGTTTCGTTTTGCAAAGTATTTAATAATGGAGTTTATTTACCTTTGATTTGAGTTTGCATTGTTGTTAGGAGAGGCTTTGTATAACGTTGATAATTTTCGTTAGTCGATATTATTGGAGAATTCTCTAGATCTACTTATTTACTGTCGATGGAAATTTCTCGATAAATGTAGAAAATTGAGGACGTTCCCGGAAGGAGAAGAAATATGTATGACGTAAGTCAGTGATGACGATCTTTTATTTGATTGGCTGTAATGCGATTGGCTGTAATGCGTCATTCTAGTCTACCGTGTTTTAAATTGTTCGGGAAGAGAGAGAGAGGCTATATATTTTATGTGCCGCACTGTTTTAGAGAGTTGTTGATTGTGAGTTGGAAAGTAAAAAGTTGAGAGTGAAAAGGCGATTGTATGCAGTTGTTGATGTGTGCTGAATAAAAGTGGAAAACTTCATACGTCGACTCCGTGTCTTGTTGCTGAGTGAGCAGGCTGCGTGGATAAACGAATCTGAGTTACACCTTATCAGGAATTCAGCATTGGGGCTGAATCAGATACTGATAAAGAAAAACACCATCCTCAAACGGAGTGTAACAAAGTGCCCGTTGCCGTTTTGATAACGTGAACTCTTGCTGTTGTTGGGTAGGAGTGTGGTAATTGTGCTTTTGAGGCGATCCATATTTAAACTGTATCTGCATGCATCAGTATCGTTTTGAGTTAACTAGCTTGAATTAACTATTGTTGAATAATACTCTAACCCTATTATTATGCTTAAGTATTTGTCGTGAAAAACGCATTTAAAACCGACTACCAAATCGCACGTTAGCCCTAAGCCTACCGTCCAAAATAGCATCTGTGAGAAAGCGCAGTGGAAACTCGCACTGCCAGTTTTTGAACAACTTCTCTTAAAGATAAGACTAGTGTTTGCAATGTACTTTTATGGTGTTACGTGAAAGAATACCGAAAGGGAAAAGAGCATCCAGAAACATTCAAGCCAAGCCAATCCAGTGTCCTCTTGAATAGAGGATATTGAATAATCAGAGAATCCACGGAAGGTTAAAATCAATATAGCTTGTTTCCTGCACTTTTTGCGTGCTAAAGAGAAGAAAAACAAAATAGGAGAAGTATATGTTTTTGTCCTGTAATACCGCAGCACTTGTTCAGTCTGAAGGGATCTTGGGTAATTATATATCCGTGTGGGAGCGATAAACAATTAATGAATTTATTCTGTAGAAGTGTTATTGTGTGTGACAAGCTACATTGGTTGCACTGGGCTAGGCTTATTATATAACTATACTTCTGTACGCCAACCGAGATGAAACAAAGGACATAATATGTTAAAGCATTAATTGGTCTGTTCGTAAGATTCATTGATGCATGTATTCCAAATTAGTGCATTACTGAAACGTGTGCCTGCTTATACACCAGACGAAAGGTGTTAAACAATTATCACTGTGTTGTGTGCTTTGAGAAGCAGTTACTACTGTCTTTTTATTGAAATATATTCTATTGTCCTGAAAGATTACTATAGATCTTAAACGGTACAAGTTAAAATGACACTCTAAATCATAAATTCGACATGTAAGGGTCGCTCTAATGGTGGCTTTCTGTCTGAAAGGATCACGATGGCATGTGATAGATGATGATGATGATGATGATGATGATGATGATGATGATGATGATGATGATGATGATGATGTTAACAATAATCATAATAATCTTATTATTTAAAATAATAACGTCTTCTCCATCGAAATGATAAGACGCCCACTAGTACGCACGCGCAAACGCACTCACAAACACACATACCCGCGCGCGCAATCATACACCGCATTAATAAAATTATTTTTAAAATAATAATAATAATAATAATAATAATAATAATAATAATAATAATAATAATAATAATAATAATAATAATAATAATAATAACCGGCAATTTATACAGCGCTTTCCAAAATCACATGCGCTTTACACAATCAAATGTAAACACAACATATGCATACATAACATTGGTCAATAACACGCAACCACATACGCATCAAAAAAAAAAAAAAAAAAAAAAAAAAAAAAAAAAAAAACCACTCACTCAGGGCGGCTAAGAAAAGGCCTCTCTAAAAAGATGCGTCTTCAAGTTCATTTTAAAAGACGCTAGTGAGAGACTTTGACGGACGGATTAAGGTAGCGAGTTCCAGGTCTGAACGGAGAAGAAACTGAAGGTTCGACCACTGTGTAATAATAATAATAATAATAATAATAATAATAATAATAATAATAATAATAATAATAATAATAATAATAATAATAATAATAAAGCGCTATAAGAGAAATTTCTTTCTTTTTTTTAATAATAATAATAATGAATAAACGCTTTTCCCCAAATTACAAATCAGTCTCAAAGCGGCGATCTGTAACAACATACTCGTTCACATGTTTCACCCACACTCGCATACACAGCAGACACACAACTTTCACTCACCACAATATGGTGTAAACGCAGGGATGCCATTAGAAGACGGAAAATGAGATCGAATTTTTATTTTTGAAATGTTTTAGCTTGACGACATCCAATGCCATTTTTGAAGGGAGAGAAGAAACCTGAGTATCCGGAGAAAACTCTCGGTGACCAGAATAATCTCGTACCTAAGTTACATAAGTTCGCCCGTGCGGGAATCGAACCAGCGACCTTCAGCATGGGAAGAAAACTCACTGTCAACTGAGCTTCCAGACATACAATTGTAGTTACGGTCTTAATCCGTCAGTTGTTCAGCATAAAACTATAAAATCTCGATCAGATAAAAAAGACGAACAAAGATTTGAATAGTTTCCTTCACAAAGCTGTGATCTAAATCAAGCACTGCGTTTATTATTATACGGATCTACATATAATTACATACAAGACGAACACAAACGGAATCTGCATGAATCTGAAGTTGTAGAGTTCCAGAGTTTCCGCCAAAGAATATTGGTCTCAGCCAATGTCTGTATGTAACGTCATTAGTTTGCGCAACGGCCATCTGTATGTCCTTGTAGTTCGTGTTTAGCAATGCAGAGTACTTAGGAAAGCAGGGTACTGTGGTGCATAGCTCGAGACAACAAGAACTCTGGGACTAAGCCTGAGACAAAGATATCTCTATGAATGCGTGCTGAACAGGTTACAAATGGTCATTATTTGGGACAAAAGCTTTAGGATCTCTCTGTGCATTAACCCGTCATTCATTCATTCATTTAATAAATTAACGTCCCCAGACACAAAAGCATATAGGGGACCAGCATTAACCCGATGAATACCACCATCTTTTATATTGGTGATTAGACGATGGTAATCTTAGTCAAGAAGCTTGCGCTTCTCTGTGTGCGTTTACTGAATGGATTTGAGAAAACACGCTGAGAGGTTGTTAAATAATGCAGCATGCTTCTTCGCAAGAGCAGCGTGTCCCGACGGAAAGTTGACTGACTTTTGTTTGATCTTCTTTCTCCTCAATGCTGCAGTCCTAATGGATTCGCCCACTGATGGACATGGAACTGAACTGCAGCTGGCCGTACAGAAAAGAAGAAAACAGTTGCTTATTTTTGATGGAAGTGTTACTTAAGAGGGTAGACATCTGAGCCTGTAGGCATTCCGAATTCCTTACTAAAGACGTCTATTAAACTCGATGTTGATTTTTATCAGTAGTTGATTCAGCCCCAATGCTTGAATCCTCCTGATAGGTGTAACTCAGATTCGTTTATCTGCGCAACCCGTTCAATCATCAACAAGGCTGGAGTCGTCGTATGCGTATGCTAATGCGATTTTCCAACTTTATTCAGCATACATCAACAACTGCATACAATCGCTCAATCGCTTTTCCCACTCTACAATTCTCAACTATCAACCACCTTTTGAAACAGTGCGGCACTATATATATATATATATATATATATATATATATATATATATATATATATATATATATATATATATATATATATATATATATATATATATAGATATATATATAGATATATATATATATATATATATATATAGTCTCTCTACACTCCAGAAAGGGTGAGAATACCCCAGCATGACACACCTCAACCAATCAGACCAAACTTCGTCATCACTGTCTCGCGTCATACAACCTTATTTGGGATGGAAGCTTCTTTAGTTACCACTAGAATTATCCATACGCTTCGATCGATAGTAAACAACCAACTTTAGAAAATTCTCAAATAATATCGACCAACTAAAATTATCAACGCTATACAAAGCTTCTTCTAACAACAACGCAAAATGAAATCAAAGGTAAATACACTTCATCATTGCATGCTTTGCAAAAGAAAACAATCGCATCTATCGTGCGCGTCACACACGAACTATCGTGCGCGTTTCAACGTAACAACGTTACAACCACATTAGAGAACATTAATACAGAATTGTTTAAGAACAGTAATGCAGTATTGGCTATTCAGTTTTCCTGTTGACGATGACAAAGGTTGTTAGACGAACATGTTTAATCCTAGTAATTCTGACTTCTGCGGTAGACGTAATTGGCGTAGGAGAGAAAAGTTGGTCCAGTGCAGGTGGTTGTTGTGTGTGTATGGGTGTGTGTGTGTGTGTGTGGGTGTGTGTGTGTGTGGGTGTGTGTGTGGGTGTGTGTGTGGGTGTGTGTGTGTGTGTGTGTGTGCCTGATGTACTACGCGTTTGTCCACTTGGGCATGGGCAGCTAAGTGAACTTTGTACAAATGAAAAGGAGTAGACCAAATACAGCGGATAACTGAAATTATAGTCTTCATAGACGTAAACCCATTGTTACAAGTGACTCGACCTCTGAAACTCTTGGTGTACCAAATCAAATGACTCGTGCTAAGGAGTAAAGCATACAGGATTCAGTATCTATTTCTTTGGTGGGTTACCACACAAAGTCGATCCGAGGCCCATTACATTTATTCGCTAACTATTAGTAGTCGCTTATGTTAGATACTGTCGCTTCGAGCTTCCCATATTCCTCCATAGTTTGCGTATGTCGTCTAAAGGCGAATAGTAGCAAGCTCATGGTTTGTTCCAGCTAATTATTTGATGATGATGATGATGATGATGATGATGATGATGATGATGATGATGATGATGATGATGATGATGATGGTGATATGATGATGATAATAATGATGATCGGTGATTGATGATGATGATTGATGATGATGATTGATGATGATTGATGATTGATGATTGATGATTGATGATGATGATGATGATGATGATGATGATGATGATGATGATGATGATGATGATCTCACTTCGACAGTTTTCATTTCACCATTAGGCCGCAGTTGTGGGTGCAAACTATAATTCGCTAAAAGAACAAAAGGGTCGTGAACTTCTGTACTTCCTCTTTCTTCCTTCTTCTTTTCTTCCTCTGATGCTTTAAAATACACCCAGATGCATATGAAGCTCATCACAAGGATTACCGAAGTGAAAGTGTAGCTAATCATGTACACACATCAGCAACTGCACTAACATCGGTTATTACGTAACTGTGGACGTCAGTGTTAGGCAGCAGTGCACAATGCGTGATTGACCCTGCTGAGGCATGCGCCCTACTTAGTCTCAGCAGACACATCATCATCATCATCATCATCATCATCATCATCATCATCATCATCATCATCATCATCATCATCATCACCACCACCATATTCATCATCATCTTTATATATATATAAAATACAACGTCTATGTGTGTAGTCAATGTAAGTTTGTATATAGCTCTTTTTATGCATGTAATCGCCTGTGTAAATATAGGCCTACTGTGTAATCGATTACACTGTTTTACTGTTGTTTGTTTATTGATATTTTATTCATACTTTTAAATCCCTTTTGTATATGTCGTCTCGAATGACCATTGGTTTTAGCAGACGTTAATAAAATATGCTACTACTACTCTTCTTTCTCCTCCCCTTCCTCCTCCTTCTTCTCCTCCTCCTCCTCATCGTCGCCGCCGTCTCCATCATTTTCATCATCATCACTATTGTAATTGACGTCCTCCTCTTCATTTCCATCGTTGTCGTCATCATCATCACAGTATGAAGAAGAACGGATATGATGTGTCATAATATGTCTACATCATTTTGTTTGCGGCTCTTGGGACTGTGATATTCCCTGAAATTCATGTTAAGCCTGCAATTTCTGCATGGATGCTTTAGAAACAAAGCGTTTCTTCTTCGAATCGATTTCCTTCGCTAACGTAGAATAGCTGCTTTCCTAAAACGTAGAAAACTGCTCTGTTGACATTCACTCTTGTTTGTTGTTTTTTCAATGGGAAAGAGTATCAATGTTTGTTTCTTTTCTCGTTTTGAAAGATATATATTTCCATGTGTCTGAAATTTACGACTGCGGTGGAGTTTTACGATAGAATATGTATTGATTTCTCTTTCTATTCCTTGGAAAGAATTGAAATCAGTCTTTACGAAGATTTTATATTATTACGTTTTTTGTTTTCTCTCGTTTGCCTTGCCCTATGGCATTCAAAGCGTTTTGTTATCTATCTAGGTTGACGGATCGGTTGTTTATTTCTAATTTTCCTTCCATGCAGGGGAAACAAAAAGAAACTATTCATAAGAGTAAACAGTAAATGCACATATTCTGTACATGTCTAAAGCCTCCATATTAATGTGCATAGCTAAAGCCTCCATATTCTTTTCATATCTGAAACCTGCGTATTCATGTGCATATTTAAAACATCCATACTCTTGTGCATATCCGCTTGTAATTACGCATTGGGCTACAATAATAATACAGTAAAACCTCCGTTTTACGACCTTTAAATTGCCATTAAAACGATGTCTTAAATTGGAGGGGTCTTAAATAGGAAGTAGGACATTTTCGAAAAAGACATTTAGAAAATTAAATAAGTAAAATAAATACATGTGCAAAAAGTACACATACCATTAGGAATAAGGAACATCTACCATCTTTCAGAAATATAGATTAAACTCTGTCTCACAACCAATACAGTCAATATCTTCCTGTTCCTCATTATTTACAAACTAAAAAGTCGATGTTGGTATGATAGTTGTTTAAAAGTGTATGCAAAGTGCTGAGTGCATGTTTAGAGTTATAACTATTTATAAGATAAACTTATTAATATTGTTGTAATTATTTTTATTCAATCATTGAATAGTTTGTTGTTGTTGTTGTTGTTGTTTTTTAAAGAAAGCGGTTATTTTTGTTTGTTTGCATGATTCCCCCACCCGTGCATGTTATCTTAGTATGTCACTTTGAACACCAGACATGGTGTCGGCAAGATCTGACAGGCCCTTGCTCAGGGCAAATCTGGTCAGCTCTTTAGAGTATTTCAAGCTGCTTTAATGCATCGTCTGCTGTTAAAAGTTGTAAACGAAACTGTTTTCTTCAAGCGCACAAATATAGTATTGCTTTGGAATCTGAATTTTTCAGATGCTAGGTCGTACAATTTATTTATTTGAAGGTCGCAAGTCGCGTTTAAGAGGTAGTAGTTTAAGAGAGGTCGTTTATATAGTACAAACCATCGGTGAATTTTTTTCCGGTCGTATGTTGGAGGAAGTCGTTTAAGAGACTCAAAACGGAGGTTTTACTGTACTACTACTACTACTACTACTACTACTACTACTACTACTACTACTACTACTACTACTACTACTACTACTACTACTACTACTACTACTACTACTACTACTACTACTACTACTACTACTACTACTACTACTACTACTACTACTACTACTACTACTACTACTACTACTACTACTACTACTACTACTACTACTACTACTACTACTACTACTACTACTACTACTACTACTACTACTACTACTACTACTACTACTACTACTACTACTACTACTACTACTACTACTACTACTACTACTACTACTACTACTACTACTACTACTACTACTACTACTACTACTACTACTACTACTACTACTACTACTACTACTACTACTACTACTACTACTACTACTACTACTACTACTACTACTACTACTACTACTACTACTACTACTACTACTACTACTACTACTACTACTACTACTACTACTACTACTACTACTACTACTACTACTACTACTACTACTACTACTACTACTACTACTACTACTACTACTACTACTACTACTACTACTACTACTACTACTACTACTACTACTACTACTACTACTACTACTACTACTACTACTACTACTACTACTACTACTACTACTACTACTACTACTACTACTACTACTACTACTAAATAATAATAATAATAATAATAATAATAATAATAATAATAATAATAATAAGGGTATTTATATAGCGCATTTTTCTAATGACATTAGTTCAAAGCGCAGTTCTCACGCATGTATACTTATCGTTAACATCGAAACAAATACAAAAAGAAGTGAAACAAAAACTAGACACTAATAAATTATGTAATGGCATAATACAAACATGAAAAAAGAATATTTACAAATAAACTATAAAAGACGAAGGAGGGAGGGGGAGGAGGAGAGCAGCTACGGAGTGAGGGGTTGGGGGTGTGACGGTGGTGGTTTGAATCAGAAAAGAAGGACTGTTGATGGTGATAGGAGGCGAGATAAGACATTTTTAAGGAAGAGATGAGTTTTCAAGTTGGACTTGAAAGTGACTATGTTCAAAGGGCTGCGAAGAGAGAGAAGAAGAGATATTCAAGTTGAAGAACCAAGCACTAAGAAGGACGGACAGATGAGTGTTTGTAGAGTGGTATTTGTAGCATGAGGGTGTCAGAGCAAGAACAAAGATTTATAGATGGCTTGTAGAAGTTAATGTTCTGGGTGAGGTAGGAAGGGGCTAATCCATGGACGCACTGGTAACAGAAAGTGCAGATTTTGTAGGTAATCTTCTGAGATACAGGGAGCCAGTGGAGAAAATGTAAGAGGAGGGTGATATGATCAGGTTTTTTATTTCATTTTGAGAACCGGACGAGCAGATGAGTTCTGAACACGTTGGAGCAGATGAACAGAAGAGAAAGGGAGTCCAGCCAGAAGATAGTTACAGTAGTCTAAGCGTGACAGGACAAGATAGGAAATGAGTTTGGCTGTAGCGTCAGTGGTAAAATGCTTGCGGACAAGACCTATTCTACGTAGCTGAAAATTGCATGTTTGACAGGTTTTGCGGATGAATTCTGACATAAAGAGGGTGTTGGCAAGATAACGCCAAGGTTTTTAACAGAATATGAAATATGAATAATGGTTTGGCCAAGAGTGACAGTGTCTGCAATGAAAGAAGACATGTTGTGTTTGGTACCCGTGAGCATAACTTCGGTTTTGTTAGCGGTTGAGCTGGAGCTAATTGGCAGTCATCCAGTTAGAAATGTTTTCAAAGCAGTCAGAAGCTTTGGTCATAATAGATGGAAGGTTTTGAAGAGTGTCACTATTTTTTAGATGTGTATTGTCTGCGTAAAAGTGGTGGAAAGTGTCATGGTTTTGGATGATCTGAGACAGAGGAAATGTGTAAAGGGTGAATAGAACAGGGCCTAGAACTGACCGCTGAGGAACATCGAAGACAAGTGGGGACGGTTCAGAAAGGTAGTTGTCGAAGCAGACAGCTTGGAAACGATCAGAGAGGTAAAAATGGAACCAGCTTAGGGCACGGTCCTTTATTCCAAAAGAGTTCTCAAGGCGCTGAAAGAGGATGGGGAGATCGATAGTGTCAAAAGCGGCTGAGAGATCGAGAAGGGTCAACAAAGAGATTTTACCAGAGTCCGTGGCAGAGAGGAAGTCGTTCACGACTTGAAGAAGAGCTGATTCAGGGTAGTGGTCAGGACGGTAGGCAGACTGGAATTGACAGACAAGTTGTTGGATGAGAGGTGGGGGTTGAGTTGTTTGAGGACCACCTTCTCCAGGAGTTTGGATAAGAAAGTGAGATTAGAAACAGGGCGGTAGTTCTTCCGGATCAAGGTTAGATTTCTTTAGCAGTGGCCGCACGATGGCAGACTTAAAACAGGAAGGAACAGATCCAGATTGCAAGGAAGAGTTGACTATGTTGGTGATGGCTGGGAGGAGGTCAGTGATACAATCTTTGAAAAGTGAGGTAGGGATGGGATCAAGCTCGCATGTCTTAGACGACATGTTGCTGAGAATTTCAACCACTTCAGAAAAAAAGCAATAAAAACGGAGGTCCGATCACATTTCCAACAACCACGATTTTCCGTCCTATGTTATTTCAAACGACAGAAAAAGCTGTCCGACTCCAAACCTAACGTTTGCTATCACCACCCGAGGAATCTATAATTTCCGCTTGCCTTCAATTAAACTGGGCAAAGGATGGTCTCACCACCAAATGAGAACGAAGACATGGACAGACGACACACACTTTTGAAACATTCGTTCTTATTACGATGAAAACTATGTAAGTGCTGAAAATAACTTGGGTACCAGCAGCAAGAAATGTCGGTCGTTATGTTTCTAGACGTTGAGGTCGGACAACGAATTACTCCAATATAGCAAAACGCTAGGCAAAAACATGCGTTGCGGTTGACCGTGTTCAAAATTAGAATAACAGAAAGTACTAATTAAATGTTTTGTACGTCATATCCGTTTAATATAAGCCAATGAAAGGTCTTAAAACAATATTCGTCATATTTAGAAGTAGGACACGCATGTCGGTAATACAAACAATATTCTCCTCAACGTTTGAATGTGTTTAGCACTTCAGGCTTGGTTTCAAACGCTGAGACGCGAGACAATTTCGGCTATTTCTGATGTTCTAGACAGTGTCTGTTAATTATGACGATCTTTTGGTGATTTTCCCATATCGACCTGTAACTGAAATCTAGAGGACAGTTGTGAAAAATCCAGTCGATTCCTCCTCCCCCTCCCCTCTCCCTCTTTCTCCCTCCATTTCACGTGTAACGAAGTAAACGTCTTTCTTTTGCAGTTTAACACTTGCAATAAAAAATGCTATAATTTAGAGGTGGACCGAGTTCATTAGTAACATTCGATAATGCCATCAGTGAAGAAGAAAATGGCGTCGTTTCGATCGTGACGACCGCAATCACAACAATGTATCTAACAAACTAAAAATTCATTCAACTTCAATAAACTTAAGACGTAATTTTTTTTCCTGTTTTTATTCTGCACAAGCCAACCAAACAATTGTCGATAAACATATCATGATATGTGAAGGGATACAACTTGCTCCACCCAATCTTGCAACCTGTCTCCAAACCAAAATATCGTAAAAACGTGACCGCTATATCTCTATTAATTATTATTTTATTATGTAATCGTTTATAAATAGCGCTTTTCCAGCTCAAGAGCTGCTCAAGGCGCTGGCCGATACAGGATCTAACCCAAGCCGCCTGAGGCGCCAACCTGCAACCTTTGGGCGCATAGTCTTGACGCCGAGACGACTGAATACAACCCTGGGCGACCGGGGATGGGGAGAAGGGACCTAGTGCGCGCGGGGTGTATTTATGTTGCCGGCACTCAGCCGTCAAGAACGTTAGTGCCAGGATCTTTAAAAAGTCCATGCGATTGAATGCGTGCTTGCTAAGCCTCGGTTTATACTCTCATCCGAAGGCGTGATATTAATATTACAGAAAGGCAATGTGGGTATGTAGAAGCAGTTTTCGATCTGCTTTGATTGATTTGATTTATATTTGTGACTCTCCATGCTGCTGCTTAGCGTGCCAGTTTGTAGGGCGATCGGTGGGGGTAACTGGTCAAGGGCTGCACCTGCTCGGTCTGTATCCGCTTTATCGTCAAAACAACAGTAAGGAGAAAGAACCAAGAACGAAGAACATGGGGGAAAAAAAAGAAGGCTGGGCGGGAAATGATGTGAGATAGTATTTGAGGAAAGGGGGAGGAGGGGTAGTAATGCCAATGAAGTTGAAGTATAGAGGGAGAATGAAGGGAAAAATCAAATGTTCAGTCGACAGTTAATATTATGAAATGAAAATTAAGTCGTACAAATTGTGATGATTTAAAATTAAGTTTAAACAAATGGACCCCCCCTCAGACAATGGGTCCCGACAGGAAGTCCTCTCCAGGATCGCACAAACAACTGCTGCCCTCACAAGGTTGAAGCCCATTTGGAAAGACGGGACCATCAGTCTACATTCCAAAGTAAGACTGCTGCGCTCCCTTGTCATCTCCATCTTCCTATGCGCTTGCGAAGCATGGACCCTCACAGCAGATCTCCAACGAAGAATACAAAGCATGGAGATGAGGTGCTACAGAAGACTTCTGGGCATTTCCTATACCCAACACATCACCAACGACGAAGTCCGACAGACCAACACACAAGCCATTGGACAACACGATGACCTGCTCACAGTGGTGAAGAAACGGAAACTCCGATGTTATGGCCACGTCACCAGATCATCAGGCCTTGCAAAGACTATTCTGCAAGGCACAGTGCAAGGAGGTAGAAGAAGAGGGAGACCGAAAAAGAGGTGGGAGGACAACATTCGAAAATGGACTGGTTTGACACTGAGCGAAGCCATCAGGGAGGGCTGCTGAGGACAGAGAAAGATGGAGTATGCTGGTTAAACGATCACGACCTCCGAGTTACGGGACAGGATAGGATAGGATTAAACAAATGTTTTATTGGATGAAAACGCTTAATGGCAAGCAAACAATGCCTTACCTGCTTTTGGCAACAACGAGCTCCTTTCGGCCTATTGTCATGTATTTCAGTTTTCAATTGTCTACTATCTATCACTTTGAAGTGGACAGACCTACAATGCAAGCATTATTGTTCATTATATATATATATATATATATATATATATATATATATATATATATATATATATATATATATATATATATATATATATATATATATATATATATATATATATATATATATATATATAGTGGTGTTCCTAGGATTAGAGGGCAATAGGACAAAATGTCCTAAATCATAAAACTAATCGGACATCATGTCCTGACTACATAAAAGCAATAGGACATTCAGATTGTGAAGCGAACCGATTAATGGTGCTTCTTTAGAAGACAGTGAATGAGAATAAATATGAATAAAGTAAAACAAAAACTCTGTTATGTGAACAGTTTAAAAATGTATTATTTTTTTAAATGCAATGTTTGGCCAGATTATTTTTACGTATACACACGTTGCAGAGGAAGTATGGTGTCGGTTATTTCCCTTTCAAAAGTGTCGAGAGTTGCGGCCCTTTTGTTGTTCGACGGAATGTACTAAAGAGTGATAATAGTCTAGCATTGTCCACTAATCAAACTCGTTTTAACGGCTTTGACACTCCAGTTTGTACAGATGTTTCTTGCAGTGACCGCTCTCGTCATAATACTATCGGACCAAGACCGCTAATTTCGCAATGGAATCGGACATTTGACGGGACGCAGGTGTTTGCATTCGGTCATTTTCCAAACGAATCGGACCATGACCGATGTCCGAGGCCTCGGGACATCACTGTATATATACATATATATATATATATATATATATATATATATATATATATATATATATATATATATATATATATATATATATATATATATATATATATATATATATATATATTAAATTTTATATTACATTATTGTTGCTAACAGAACTTCTGAGTTAGATTGCACTAGCCAAAACTGAAATTCGAAAGACATGTCATTAGTTTTTACTCTGTGTAACTTTAAAAGACAACTTGATTTATGGGTTAAATATGAAACTTGCAAAGATTAAGTTATCTGTAACATACAAAACATCGTTTGGCCTTTATAAAAGTGGAAATTATACAACACCTCTGCTTCATTATTGCTGCAAGAATCAGCAGTCGTCTTCTCATTCGGAAATGATTTGTTTCCTTAGTGTTTCGTCTGGATGTTTAGTTAAAGTTTGAATGAATACGTCTTGCCTTGATGATAACTGAAACTGCTTTTCTAGCGTCTGTTTAAAAAAAAGGAATTGTTTGATTTATTGCTGGTGAAATAATTACAAATTACAAATAATAATTACTTTTTTGGTGATTCGTGTTATTGTTACTTTTGTTTATAATGCGAGAAACGCCTATTTTAACAACCAAGAAAATTTGTTTTGCGTTGTTCAGACAGCTGATCTATCATCAATGCATGTGCCGAAAGCCAGTTTGGCCAGATGGAAGGGTTAACAACGTGTATTTCAATGTTAGGAATTTGTAACTGCATGTATAAAACATTGTAAAGAAGCATTGGGGCTGAGGTTCGTAGGAGAAGTTACTGAGATGCTCGTACTATACCTAACGACGTGTTATTGTTCTTCCTTCGGTAATACTCGACAGTTACTGTGTTCTGTAGATTTGCCTACCCTTATGCTTTCGCGTAATTTTTGTACGTTATTTCACGCTTTATTACGCTATCCCGCATTAAGCGTCAAAATTACGCTTTTCGTAAATATCTTCTTTAAAAAAAAAAATTCATAAATCCTATCCTTTTGCGACAATGACGAAACGACATCAGTACTCACCACGATTTCCGGTCTCACTCTTTTCCCGTTTCAAATGTGGCGTCCACATCCAAGAGGCCACGTGTGGCTGATCATGATCATGAAACCGTGGAAGGTGGTGAAGTTCGTGTTAGTGGTGAAAAATTAGTCAAAATTAGGAAGACTAGCGTTAAGCTACCCCTTGGGGTCATGAGCAATCTTGCCACTGTAGATTGTTCAAACCTATAAAGGGAACAGTGAAAGCCACAGTTGAAAACCTGTCTTTCCTTTATAGGCAAGACGCTTCACTGCGGCAACAGTACCCCCGTTGGAGTGCCGGGGGTTTTCAGTATAAATAGTATCCCCACTTTATGGAAATTTAGTGCTTTAAATTCCCACTGTCGCTGTCTTCCTCATTTACTCTTTTCTATTCCTGCTCTGTCCTTCACTCTGCTATACTATCTTCTTCTTCGCTAGATCAATGACCTACCTTTTTTCTTGAAAACTCTTCCTGGACAAGACTCCTTGTTTGTGTATGAGGTCTGTTGGATCAGCTTGGGAGTGTTGGACGCTTTCTGCCGGGTGGTCACTAGGGCTTCCTATGAATGTACTATTTAGCACTATAGGCATTTTATATGTATGTGTTTGGTTGATGATTTATAATGATGTTTGTATTCTATTT
Organism: Oncomelania hupensis; assembly: GCA_036898135.1. Taxonomy (NCBI): domain Eukaryota; kingdom Metazoa; phylum Mollusca; class Gastropoda; order Littorinimorpha; family Pomatiopsidae; genus Oncomelania; species Oncomelania hupensis. The sequence goes on along the minus strand of CM072511.1, from coordinate 53,911,400 downwards.
TGTTTTTGTAACCGGGGTGTTCGCGTAGTTGAGGTCAACCCTCAGCCGTCCCCCGCGTGGGATGTCTTTATTGTAAAGTGACTGGCCGGTGGAGGGCATTCAATTTTCCCACTGGGGTTGTTTCGGCAGATCTTTTATGCGGATCGGGGGTTGTCCGGTCCTGATTTGGCTCGGAAGAGTCCGCTGGACCTAAAGCAACAATAAATCAATCAATTAAAAAGCGTTAAGCTGGGGGGCTTTTAGAGTATTTAATAGGCTACTGCTCATACAATATTTAGGTAAAATATTTAAGTACATTATTAAAGCTGTGTATATGTGTGTGTTCATATACCATCTACTTCAGTCTGCGATAAATGCTTCAGAGTAAGATATACTTAACTGAAGGTAACAACATCATTAAAACAGTGTTAAGTTAGGATAGTTTACAAAGAAATGGGATTTCCGTCATTGACTTATTCATTAGTGAGGAAGCTTATGCATCCGCGCCGTCTGAGTGTGAACAGTAAATGCATATTCTCTCCATGAATCTACCAAGACTGGCAAATGTCTTCTATCTGTTAAAGGAAATTTTTACACGAAGCTTGAAACAATGAACCTGAAACTCTGAATCTTCACCTTCAAGAGTGTTATTACTGCAGTGTTGTTATTTCATCTTCGGTTCTGTAAAATCAGTGCCGTCGATGTGCGCTAATGAGATTTAAATCTTGGTGACTTCCATGTGTGTGTTTGTGATGTGTGATAAGGTCAGCCTATATGTGTGTTATGGAAGCACTCATATTGTTGAGCGTTTGCAAAATGGAATAAACCTTTAGAAACTGCTTTCCCGACGATATGTTTTTCTTTCAAACTTCATCAGCGTTTACAGTATTAACATTGTACTCGATAGTTTCAAAATGGGATAAATCCTAAGTAAACACACCGGTTTGCAGCCTTGCTTCAAGACTTTTAACGGCATAACAGTGACAGCTCGTCAACAGCGTTTGGTAGTATTGACAGGAAAGTAGCAGTAATCTACCAACAAAATGCAACTGATACTGTCGACAGTGGACTGCGAAGGAGAGGAAGAGGAAGAGTCTGCCACGTATCAAGGTGGTATTGGCGGGGCAGAGAACAGAGTAACCTTAACCAACGGAGGCCTCCGTTCTTCCGGGCTTCGAACTTCTGACCCCTACTGCATCCGCACCCGGCCTCTATCCCCTGAGCTACTGCATCCCCACCCTGCCCGCGGGGACATGGCGCCTGGGTGGTGCTGGCCGTGCCGTAGGATGGTGAACGCCATCTTGTGGGCACAGACTTACCACGATAGGAAAGAGGCTGAGAGGGTCGTCCGCACTGCAAGGTTCCAGCATCGCCGATCTGCTGTTGTTGAGGTATTAGCCTTAACTGTCTTTATTTCTAGTATTGAAAGTCCTTGCTGCGGCAGATTCCGAAGAATGTGAATGAGACCTTTGATAGTTTTGTGTCATGCATGCTTCCTACTGAACTATGGGCGCGCAGTTAGCTAAGTGGTGTAAGCAGTGTACTCGAATGGCAGGCGATAACTTTGAAGCCTGTATAGCCCCCCCCACCCCCCCCCCCTTGATGGCCCGGACTTTAAAAAAAATATATATCCCTGAGACACTGGGCTCCTACTCCTTCAGATGAGAGTATAAATCGAGGTCTAGCCTGTGCACGCACACATTCCATCGCATAGACTTTAAAGATCATGACGCTCATGTTCTAGACGGGTGAGTGCCGGCTGCACGAATACACCCAGCACGCACTAGGTCCCTTCTCCTTAAATTTGGTCGACTAGGATTGTGCTCAAATGTCTGGGCGTGAAGAATATGCGCCAACAGACTGCAAGTTGGCGCCTCGGGCGGTTTGAGTTAGATCCCTTTATCGGCCAGCGCCTTGAGAGGCTCTTGGGCTGGAAAAGCGCTATATAAAAGTGATAAATAAATAAATTCATTAATATATACATGCACAGCTGCAGTAAATCGGTAACAGCAAAACATCACATGTCCATGAAGCAGGTTGAATCAAAACCGCAAATCTTTACTCACTAATTAATGCCATCGACATACAGGAAGTTAATTATTGCTTATCCTATCCTATCCTATCCTGTCCCATAACCCGAAGGTCGTAGGGGCACCACAGATGATCGTTTAACCAGCATACTCCATCTTTCTCTGTCCTCAGCAGCCCTCATGGCTTCGCTCAGTGTCAAACCAGTCCATTCTCGAATGTTGTCCTCCCACCTCTTTTTCGGTCTCCCCCTTCTTCTACCTCCTTGCACTGTGCCTTGCAGAATGGTCTTTGCAAGGCCTGATGATCTGGTGACGTGACCATACCATCGGAGTTTCCGTTTCTTCACCACTGTGAGCAGGTCATCGTGTTGTCCAATGGCTTGTGTGATGGTCTGTCGGACTTCGTCGTTGGTGATGTGTTGGGTATAGGAAATGCACAGAAGTCTTCTGTAGCACCTCATCTCCATGCTTTGTATTCTTCGTTGGAGATCTGCTGTGAGGGTCCATGCTTCGCAAGCATATAGGAAGATGGAGATGACCAGAGAGCGCAGCAGTCTTACTTTGGAATGTAGACTGATGGTTCTGTCTTTCCAAATGGGCTTCAACCTTGTCAGGGCAGCAGTTGTTTGTGCGATCCTGGAGAGGACTTCCTGTCGAGACCCATTGTCTGACACAATGGCTCCTAAATATTTGAAGCTGTGCACTGTGTTGAGGGATTGGCCTTGTACTTTGATGTCCGTGTTGATGCCATTGGTGTTGTTGGTCATCATTTTGGTCTTCTCTGCACTTATTTCCATTCCATAAGCTCTGGAGGTGGTGTCAAGCCTCTGTACAAGCTGTTCAAGTTCTTGTTCCTCTCCAGCCAATCCATCAATATCATCCGCAAAACGAAGATTGGAGATTGCTCTGCCCCCTATGCTGACTGTGCCTTCGTGATCTGCAAGAGCATCTGACATGATGCGCTCTAGGAAGATGTTGAAGAGTGTTGGAGAGAGTAGGCATCCTTGACGCACACCGATTGTTGTTCTGAACCAGTTCCCGATGACGCTGTTATGGAGGACTGCACTGGTAGCCTTGTCATACAGGCTTTTGATGACTTCTATAATTTTAGGGCTGATGTTGTACACTTTCATGGTTGCCCATAGAGCTGCATGCCAGACTCGGTCAAATGCCTTCTTGAAGTCTATGAACACATGATATAGATGTTGTTGGTGCTGTAGGTATTTCTCACAGATTATTCTGAGGTTGAAAATCTGTTCAGTGGTACTTCGCCCTGCCATGAATCCTGCTTGTTCTTCAGCTATGCTTTGTTCAGCTTGTGGTTTCAACCTGTTGAGTATTATTTTCAGGAGGACCTTGCTGGGATGGCTGATGAGGCTGATGGTGCGGTAATTTTCACACTCCTGAAGGTTACCTTTTTTGGGAAGAGTGATGACAAGCGACTGGGTCCATGGTGTAGGCCATTCCCCACTCTGCCAGATCTTGTTACAGATAATGGTGAGAGCATCAGTCATCGCTTCTCCTCCTGCTTGTACCAGTTCCGCTGGTATGTTGTCCACTCCCGCTGACTTCCCTTTCTTCAGCGATTGCACTGCTGCCTCAACTTCTTCCCGGAGAATTGGGAGGATTTCTTCTTCTTCTCTGCCCTCGGGACATGCTAGAACTGATGGGTCTCCATTTGGTGTATGGTTGTAAAGGTCAGAGCAGTACTCTGTCCATCTGTCCAAGACTTCTTGTTCTTCTGTAAGGCAAATGCCAGACTTGCTTTGGATAGTGGAGACTTTGGGCTGTTTAACACTTGTCAGCCTCTTCACAGTCTGGTAGGCCTTCTTGCTGTTGTTCTTGTTCAGACTGTTCTCTATTTCCTGGCATTGATCTTCTATCCAGTTCTCCTTTGCTGTGCGCATGCCTTTTCGGATGTCATTGTTGATTTTTCGGTAGACATCAGCTCCCTGTGAGGTGTTCTTTTTCTTTTTTAACTCTCTTCGTTTATCACACAGATCCAAAAGTTCAGGTGTGATCCACGGCTTCTTCTTTGGTCGGTGCTTGCCAAGGATCTCAGTGGCGGCATCTGTTACAGCTGAGTTGAAGGTATTGGTCATGGTGTTGACATCTACTTCGCCTGCCCCCAAAATAAGCAGTGGTGCAAATTTCCCTCCAATTGTGGCCTGAAATATTTTTGCCACCTCCGGGTCTTGCAGTTTGTCCAGGTCGAACTTCAGCCTAGTGCACTTTGCTGTATTTACTCTCTTCAAATGGAGCCGGAAAGACATCATCATTATTGCTTATCTCTTTTTTAAAGTCCAGTTAAACATATACTTTCTATTTAGATTTTGTTTATACTTTTGGTTCCTGGCAGAACGATCCAACAATCACAAGCTACATTATTGATTTAGATAGGCTATGAACTCTCTAGATAGAATTATTTTTGTGTTGCTGACGTCTATTCAACACATTGATTTGTAGACTTTGGATTGGTCTAGGGACACTAGAAAAAAGACACTGGGTACGCGGGTCTGGAAGAGGAGATTACTGACTAGAGAATTGTGATATTATGTTTGAAGTGCAAAGAATGATTTTTGTTTGGTTTTTCGTTATGAAGGGGCGGATGTTATCTTTTGATTTTGATTAGATAGATTTTAAGAGCGTCATGCTTTCAAAACAGTTTAACCGGAAATTGAAAGTTACCTGATCTCCAGATTCATTATTTTAAAAAATGGTTTTGTATTATTGACAGCTTATGATAACAACGGAAATGAGGACTGTCTCTCTGTATCTTTCTGTCTCTGTCTCCCCCCTCCCCTCACCCTCCAGCATCGCCCCTTCTTTCTCCCCCCTCTCTCTCGTTCTCTCAAACTCTTATTTTGACAATTTATTGCATAAACGGCCACTGTGTCTGTCCCATTGTATACACACACGCAAGCATGCGCGATGACACATTCACGCGCACTTCCTCCCCACCCTCACCCATTCCCTCCCTCTCTCTCTCCTTCTCTTTCACAAACACACCTCTCTCTCGGGAATAAGGGGCGTTATGGGCTCAGGCTGCGATATGATCTTCCACAGGGAAATCATTTCAAGGTGTGACTGTTGTTAAGGGTTTAAATTTCGATTGAATATGTTTGAAATCTCGGATGTAGATGAAACCGACACGCCGAAGGAGCAGCCCGTTGGTAGAGAAGAAGAAGAGGAGGAGCGGGAAGAAGAAGAAAAAAAAGAAGGAGGAGGAGGAGGAGAAAGAAAGAAAGAAAGAAAGAAAGAAAGAATTCGACACACCCTCTCAAAAAAAAAACACACACCGGTAGATAACAACAACAGCAACGGGAAGGAGGAAGATGATGAAGAGTGATGATGAGGAATCTATCTATCTATCTATCTATCTATCTATCTATCTATCTATCTATCTATCTATCTATCTATCTATCTATCTATCTATCTATCTATCTATCTATCTATCTAATCTATCTATCTAATCTATCTATCTAATATATCTATCTAATCTAATCTATCTAATCTATCTAATCTAATCTAATCTAATTAATCTAATCTATCTAATCTATCTATCTATCTATCTATCTATCTATCTATCTATCTATCTATCTATCTATCTATCTATCTATCTATAATGTTTGCCGACTGGCGATAACATTAAAATATTAATTAATTTTTATAGTTAGGGTATGAACTATTTTGTTCTAGATTTCAATTTGACCAGTGCTGCCCCTGAAACGGAATTTTGGTTGATATTAAACATGATAATTATTAATATTTAGATGAAAAACATAAAATAATGTCAACGAGTTTACATTTCACGACATTGACATTTTACGTTACAATTCAAACAATTGAAACATTTTATTTAGGCTGCACATTTATCATTTGGAGGTTTGACGCTCTCATTTTTGAAACCAGCTTCAAAATAGTCAGCTTAGCTGCAGTTATCTCATACTGTGCCGCTCGCTACATAAGTCAGTACTTTAACGAGGTTATCTCCCTTCCAAATGTCGCTCAATATAGCCTGTTTTTCATCTTAACTGCTGAGTCCCATCGCCCTTTCTCTCTCTCTCTCTCTCTCTCTCTCTCTCTCTCTCTCTCTCTCTCTCTCTCCCACCCTCTCTTTCTAACTTTCCCCCACCTTCTATTCCGTTGGGGTGCCAGTGTTTTCTGTATAATTAGTATCCCTACTTTGTGGAAATTTAGTGCTTTAAATTACCACTGTTTCTGTCATTCTCATTTGTTCTTTCTCGTTCCTAATCTGTTATATCAATCTACTATCTTCTTCCTTAGACAAGTCATCTACCTTTTTTCTTGAAACTCTCCCAAAACTCCTCATTTGTGTGGGGTCTGTTGGCCCAACTTGGGGATATTGGACGTTTTCTATGAAATGGTCACTAGGGCTTTCTATGGTTTTATTATTATTTAGCAATGTTATATGCATGTGTTTTGTTAATATTTTATAATGATGTTTATATTATATTTTATTTTCATTAACAAAAATTAGAGTACAGCCTCAGCGTCCCTTGTATGGAATGCCTTTATTGTAAAGTGACCGGCTGATGGAGAACCTTCAGTGTTACCATTAGGGTTGTTTCAGCAGATCTTTTATTCGGATCAAGGGCGAGCCCTCTTCAACCAACACTCAGTGGCGTTTGCTACATCAGTGTCAAAAGTTCACAGGATTGTTTCCTGTTCAAATGGGGGTAATTGAATATCATAGCACTTGGAGGTTGCACTACACCAGATTCTTCTCTTGCAGTAGAGTTGTAATTTCTTCTCTTGTAGTAGAGTCTCCAACTTCATTCTTGCTGTAGAGAGTCGTGAGGTTTTTTTCATACAGTAGGGTTGACAGTTATTTCCTTGCAGTAGTGCTGTCAACTTCCTGCAGTAGAAAATCGTCACCTCGGTTTTTGCTGTAGAGTCGTCAGTTTTTTTTTTAAAAATCTTGCATTAGAGTTGTCATTTATTTTCTTGCAGGCGTTCTGTCAATTTCGTTCAGTAGGGTCGTCAGTTCGGTTCTTGCTTAGAGTCGTAAGTTTCGTATCTTGCAGTAGAGTTGCCAGTTATTTTCCTGCAGTAGTGCTTTCAATTTCTTGCAATCAACTCTTTCCTGCAGCACTGACGCAAGCCACCCACATGCACAGGTATTTCTTACCTACTCCTTTTTCTTCTTCTTCTAAAGATCAGCATCTTTCCTTTTAATTCCGGTCACCGTTTGTAGGGTTTCTCTTCATTCATGTTCCCCCCCCTTTCCTCGCCCCCCCACTCCTATGACCCAGCTACTGTTGCCATTGGTAACGCAGGTGATGTCGCAATGCATACAGAGTGTCCCGGGTAACCGAGGGCGGGCAGATTTGTGTGGTAACTCTGCTTGCGTCAATGCATCTCAGATTGGTCGATGTTGTTATCAGGCGTCTAAATTTGCTTCGCTTACGATGCTGTTGCAACGCTGGGAAATGTCAAACTTCTGCACTATTTGCGGAGTTGTCATGATGTGTTTTTTTTTTTCTACTGGAATTTAAATAGCAGTGTATGTTTCACGCGTGCTGCAGTCATGCTACCGCTAGTGTTGTTCTTTGCATCAGTGCTTCTTTCCCGTGCTTGGTGAATAATAACAGCACTTCATCCAATCATGTATGTTTCAGGCAACCCCTTACAACAGTGATTATTCGTTGGTGATACTTTTTTTCTTGTCTAATACAGATCTGTACGATGGTTCAGTCAAATAGCATATGTGTATCAAGCAAACCCGCAAGCTTAAGTTTCTTTTTATTACAGGATTCTTTTCTGTGCTTGTGTGACCACGTGACTTCAGTCAAATATCAAATATGGATCAAGCAACTCTTTTTAGCCTAACAGTGATTATTGTTAGTTGTATTGTTATGCCTTTATCGTTGTTGTATATAGCGCATTTATAGCTCAAGAGCTGCTCAAGGCGCCGGCCGATACATGATCTAACTCAAGCCTCTCGAAGCGTTCAATTGCTGCCTTAGTGGCATCGTCTGACGCCACTGACAACTGAGCATAATGATCATGGGTGATGGGGTATGAAGACCCTAGTGAGTGGTGGTTGTATTTATGTAGATAGCTCTCACCCTTATAGGACATTGTCGTCAGGATCTTTAAAGTCCGTGCGATGGAACGCGTGCGTGCACAAACTAGACCTCGGTTTATACTCTAACATGAAGGATGAGAGCAAAAACCGAGGTCTAGTCTGGGCACAGACGCATCCCATCGCATGGACTTTAAAGATCCTGTCATATACGGCAGTGAGTACCAGCTACACAAATACATCCATCACGCACTAGGTCCCTTCTCCCCATCCCCGGTCGCCCATGTTTGTGCTCAGTCGTCTGGGCGTCAGACTATGCGTCCAAAGGTGGCAGGTGGGCGCCTCGGGCGGCTTGAGTTAGTTCCTGTTATCGACCAGCGCCTTGAGCAGCTCTTGAACTGGACTAGCGCTATCTAAAAGTCATACATAAAGGAGTACAGGACGATTGACTGTACGTCAGGGTCGTGTTATATTGGTCATCACTCCATACCATCAACCTTCAAATTTAGAACACTGCCCGTTCGGATCAATGATCTAATTCAGATGTATATGAGGACTGATCTTTGGGGGTAACTTTTTTCATATGATATATATACTGTTAAATACAGTTAAAATTTGTGAATCAAGCAAGACATCGCAAAAGTGATTCTTCTTAGTTGCATTGTTGCTCTGATCTAATGCAGACTACTGTCCTGAGGACTGATATTTGTTGTAGCTGTAGTGAATTTAGTGCGAGAGCTAGCGAAGACGTGTTAAGTGAAAATGTGGTTAGGTGTAGCGTTGTTACTGTGTTTAAGGAACGGGAGAGAAATGATGACAGGCAGTTATAGTACGCGTACAAGAGGCAAGTCTACTAAGAGAAGACGAGGATGGGGGTAGCGCTCTTAGCATCATTAGGGATAATATTTTAATTAACGGTTATTGTCTTGACAAATAGGCCTATAGTCAATGCGTTTTTTTACCAGTCCTGTTTCAGAACGGGTTTATTTTATTTTCGCTGAATGGTTTATCTTTAGAAATAAAAGTCCTGAGAGCTTGTTCAACGAAGACGTTCTTATAGAGCATACAATCGAAGCTTTACATATAAGCATCCGGACTTAGTCATCACCCACCAACCTAAACCCCACACCACCCCAAACCTTATTCTCTTACAAATCCCGTTTGAGCTAAGAACGCTTCTTCAGTAATGCGAAGTCGGCACGAACTCATCGCCTAGTTTTACAGTTGGATAGGTTTGTCGTCCTTCTTGACTTCAAAGTGTGAACTAAAATAATATGAAGGGATAACAACAGGCGTTTTAATGTCACCCTACGTATCTCCAACCGAGAAAAAAACCCTGCTAACTGCCCTTAGACCACAGGAAGTAACCCTCACAAAGTCGATTTCTAAAAAAATAGAGTTCCCAAATTCCTTTCACCCGTTCGTTCGACCGAATAGAAACAAAAAAAAAAACACGCATCTGTAGTTACTAACATTCCGTTTGAATTATTTCTATTTTGAAATAAGTTTAAAGCTTCTGCTTTGAGTTCGACGCCAAACAATTTTTTTTGTCAGTTTCTGGTAAATTGATGTTTGTTTTAATTTTTTTTAATAACTTAAACAAAACACGACGTCACAAAGTTTATTTAAAAAATTTTTGCTTCCGGTAAAATGATAAGGCTAGAACTAATCTATAAGAGCACACGTTTATCAACACCGTTCGATTCTACTTTGGCAGATGCATGTGCATATTATGTGGCGCTATCTAACGTATAAATAATATACGCGCATCCGATCAACGCATGCACCCGCAAAGTACAAACACAGTCACGTGTTGTGCCTATTATCCAAGTCTGTCGCAAGACCTCAGAAAACTGTTTCAGTTTATTTGATGTTAACACTATGTCTATAATAGGGCAGAATGACAGCTTTAATGTCGTTTGGATAAAGTTGACGAGTTGCACTCTTATTCGTAATCAAAACATATAGCGAAAATGGGTTCCACATCTAGTAAGCGAGTTTCACATAAGATAATTGACTTTCACATAAATAATTAAGTTTCACTTTATTTTAGCGTCGGTTGTTAGTCAACGCACCTAAAGTGTTCACCAGACTATCTGGAATAGTATGAATAAAATGCTTGTGGAAATAAGGAATCAATACCTCGCCTTCACGACTTTTTCTGATTGTTGCACCATTGGGGTCAGAGAAGTTGGTAGTGTTGTGAGTTTGGAATCAGACGCTGGTTATAGAGCTAATCATGACTGTTAAGGTACTGTCCGCATAGTCACGGTTTTAAGGTTTTAGCGATTTTTACCAACTTTGAACTAAATTCTGTACCTTTTGTATTGTTCTTTGAGCCTTATTGATGATTTGGGGAAAATCGCGTATACAGCATCCTTTATTATTATTATTATTATTATTATTATTATTATTATTATTATTATTATTATTATTATTATTATTATTATTATTATTAATTGGTGTATTTAACGTAGTGACTTTCGACTAAACTGCAGTCGTGCATCTTGCACAATAAAAATGGAGATAAGACTCTTGGACTTTGGATGTGTACTTGGCAGCCGTGTTGATTGCATTACACTGGATTATGCATGTGATTTCCAGTGCTGTACACAACTTAATGACAATGGTAGTAAATAAGTGTTTTACGTCATTAGACATGACGTGAAGTATAAAGGACGATTACAATTACAGTAAGTTCAAAGTAGTGACATTAGACTTAGCGATAGCAGCGATATTAGGATTAGCAGCGATATTTTAGACTAACAACGGGATTGTTAAGGATACATTTTAGTGTGTCTTGCACGACAAAGATGGAGATGAGACTGTTGGGGATGTGGAGTTTGGATTGCGCTTGTTACACATATGGGTTGCTTTGACACCATGTTGGCCACGTTCCTAGCGACAAAAGCTCTAGTCAGAGCCGGACAGGTACTGTATATTAAATGTTGATACTGGTGACGTCTCGTTGTGTTTTGATATATACGTTCTTCAACTCCAATCCACTTTCTTTTAGCGAGACTGCATCCTTCTGCGGAATTTGTGTGTGTGATGGTTTGCTGTTGGCGGTTGGCTGAATACATTATGCATTTTGCATTCTGATTTTTTCAACATATCGAGTGGTGATTTTAAATGTTCATTGACACATTAGTTGGTGCTGTCTTTTTACTCTTCACCGAGGTATCATTTGGAGGAAAACGTCACGAAGACAGTCACCTACCAATAGCAATGGGAATACCGCAAGGATCCATTTTATCACCACTTCTTTTTTTTAACATTCTCATTCTTGATCTACCAGTAACTGTAAAGTGTGCTGTGTAAGAGCATCTTTTTGTGAATTTACTTTGCTGTTTTATTTTACCAGCGCGTTTCTCTTTGATTTCAGGTGTTGGTTTTCGGTGCTGACGTGGTTTCTACGCTATATATACGAACAGCTGATTCATTAATATTATGTTGCAAGTACATGTAAGCTTACTGTGTGATCGTATCTCAGCTGTTTTAACAGTTTACACATTGCCCCTCTGTGCAGGCATGGTTTTCTGCGCTGCATAAGAACCATAAGATAATTGAACGTTTTGGAAAATCGTGTGTTAGGATTTCAAATCTTCTTCAAATCACTTGGTGCTGTGCTGAAATGGTTTTGTGCTGTGTAAGACGTTGATTAACTATTGAAAATGTTTTCTAATCTTGTCTCATCTATCTAATGCTTGCAGGTGTTTTCCCTTGGCGCTGAAGTGGTTGATTGAAATGTTACTGAATATGATTGAAAGTACTTTGTAATCGTTTTACTGTGCCTGACTTCAGGCGGTGTCACGCTGTGTTGCCATGGTTTTTGAGACACATGTAAGAACCGTTGATTAACTATTGAAAGTACTTTTTAATCTTGTCTCACCTGTTGTTTTATGCTTGCAGGTGTTGTCCCTGGGCGCTGACGTGGTTCCAGAGTACAAGCTGCAGTCGCAGAGGATTCACCGTTGTACGTTGCTGCACTACTCTCCGTTCAAAGCTGTTTGGGATTGGATCATTCTGCTCCTCGTCATCTACACCGCCATCTTCACACCCTATGCTGCGGCCTTTCTGTTGTCAGAGGAAAAGAAAGTCAATGTAAGTGTCCTTATCCTCCTCTTTCTCGTCTTCCTTCTGTTCTCTCCCCCACCCCCACTCCCCACCCCTTTCCACCCTTTCTTTCTTTCATCCTTATATTATAATTTAAGCGATTATTGCTTTTACATACTTTGATACATATGTTGTTGTTTTTAAATTTTTTATTAGTTTTGCCTATTTGTTTTTCTTAGTTTAATCTCTCTTGTTGTTTGCGCTAATATCCACCCAACTATTTTTCGACAGATTGCCGTCATGTATCTTTGGTGATCTTTGTGTTCAGTATCTGTAACAAAATATATCTGCTACATAACGATCTTCTCTTCTTTGCCTTTACCCAACTTTTCATTATTTAAAAGCTGTGAGCACGCCGTCGTTTGTTGAAGTTTTTATGCGCATTGTAAGTTGGCATTAATTCATTCATTCGTTCATCTTTTGTGTCACTTAGCCTCGAGCGACGGTGGAAAGCCGCTACTCTGAGCCCTTGACCATCATCGATCTGATTGTCGACATCATGTTCATCATCGACATCTTCATCAACTTTAGGACGACGTATGTGAATAAGAACGATGAGGTGGTGAGTCACCCGGGCAAGATTGCCGTCCACTACTTCAAGGGTTGGTTCTTGATAGACGTCGTCGCCGCCATCCCCTTTGACCTGTTGCTCTTCGGGTCAGAGACAGACGAGGTAAGGATGACTAGATACCAATTCTCACTATTGATAAGACACGCGTTTTTGAGTTGCATAGAATCTATACCCCCCATCCCACCCCCCCCCACCCCCCACCCCATAAGGGCATACTCCTGTGGTTGTCTGTTCGGGCGTGCATTTAAAAGACCTGAAGATCACTCATTTCAGCGCCACATATCCTTTTCAACTTCACTGTGAGTGTTGCCGCACTTGGAAAAAAGTTAGATTATTACCCTAAAATAATAGTGTCTTTCAAAAGTACCGGTTTGATATAAATCGGTAAAAATCGTTTGTTGATAGGTCTAGCAATAGCATCAAGGTTGAGTCTAAAAATAGCACCGCAGCGAAAGCGTGTATGGTAGGCACAGTTGGTTTTTTTTATACATAATAAGGAAGGGATGCCTAAATTCAAAGTTTAGCGGTCGATTTCAGTAACGATTGCCAATGATGTCGTAGTTTATTGTGACGTGACAGCAATGCAATTTCCCAGGTAAATTTATTGTCACACACACACACACAAACATTCTTGATACCTTACCCTTTAAATTGAGTCAGAACCAATACAATACAATACAATACAATACAATAATAATAATAATAATAATAATAATAATAATAATAATAATAATAATAATAATAATAATATACGCGCCTTTCCCCAAATCAATCAGGCTCAAAGCGCGGCGATCTGTACCAACATACACGCTCACTTGTCTCATCCACCCTCACACACACACAACAAATACACATGGCCTATATCACTCAAACAGGTGGTGTAAAGGCAGGAAGATCGCTATTGGAAGACGGAAAGAAAATCGAATTTTTATTTTTGAGATTTTATATTAACTGTGTCCAGTACCATTATTGAAGGGAGGGAGGAAACCGGAGTGCCCGGAGAAAACCCTCGGTGACCTCAATAGTCCCGTACCTAAGTCACGTACGTCAATACAATACAATACAATACAATACAATACAATACAATACAATAGAGTACAATAAAATACAATACAGTACAGTACAATACAATACAGTACAATACAATACAATACAGCACAATACAATACAGTACAATACAATACAATACAATACAATGCAATGCAATGGGGGTTTCACATTCATGCATCCTATTTGTCTGTCCAACTGCACCGACAATCTTATCTTACGAAGTGATTAGCACAATTCTTTGTTTCGCAAAAAGAATCCGGTCAATCTGTGGTTTAACTCGCTGATAAGAAATGTGGTCTGCCCCTGTTGGAAATGGTGTGTTTTTTACTCCTCCCCATCAAAGTGAAAACAAAAGAAAGAAAGAAAAAGAACAAGGTTGAGAAAGAGCAGGCGTTCACTAATTTTTGTTCAATAGTTCCGTTTTTTAATTGTGTGCAGTTAAGATAATCTTTGTTTGCTTTAGGGGTGTGTGTGTGGGTGTGTGTGTATGCGTGTGTGTGTGAGGTATGTATGAGGTCAAATCATTTTTCTTCTTTTTCTCGCTCTGTGTGTGTGTGTTGGTGTCTGTGTGTGTGTGTGTGTGTGTGCGGGTGTGTGTGTGTGGGTGTGTGTGTGGGTGTGTGTGTGTGTGTGTGAGAGATAGAAAGAAAGAAGAAGAAAGAAAGCTTTCACCTTATTTCTTTTATCCACTGCTTTGTTATTACTGTTTGGGTTTCTTAAATCGTTGGATGTGCAGCTAGGATAATTTGTTTTTGTTCTAGGAGTCATGTTGTTGTTGTTGTTGTTGTTGTTGTTGTTGTTGTTGTTGTTGTTGTTGTTGTCGTGTTTTGTTTTTTAAGACTTGGAAAAATTCGTTCATATACTTTCTTCGGCATTTTTGTTTTATTGTGTTAAACGTTGTTAAGATAACCTTTTGTTATTTGTATGTTGGACTTTGTCAATAGACTGAAAGAAACGAAATAAAGGTATTTCATCTGGTTTCTTCGACGGCTTTAAATATATTCGTTTATTGTTTATTGTGCCATAAATATACAAAAGGCTTGTTGGAAACCTCGTGGTAAAATAGAATAATTGCAGCCCTTTTTGTATTAATAAAAAGATGTATAAAAAAAATTAGAACAGGAAAAGACAGTTTACATGATTTCGGCATCCTGTTTCTGCATTTACGATCACTGTGAAGCACGTAGCATCAACATCCGTCAAGATTATAGCAAAGATGAACAAGCTCCTTTTTCTGGTCTAATGTTAATAGACCCTTGTACCTTTAACAAACACGTTTTTCATTCCCTGGGCCGTTAAGTGGGTTTCTGAAAACCAGTTAGCCTACACTCCAGCTGCAAGTTGGGTGCCTTGAGGGCTCGAGTTATTTATCAATTCTTTCATTGTATACGTCTATTCACTTCAAAAGTTATATTAAACAACAACAAAAAAAACACTAAATGAATTGAACACCAAACAATAAATACAAATAATAACAATCTGTACAACGGGAGAGCGCAATTGGCTCAGTGGTGTACGCAGTGTACTCAAATGTCAGGCGATAACATTGCAGATTGTACAGGCAGTGGTTCAAACCTCGTTGGCGGACTGTAATAAAATAATAATAATAATAATAATAATAATAATAATAATAATAATAATAATAATAATAATAATAATAATAATAATAATAATAACAATTACCCTGAGATACTGCGACTCTACTCCTTCGGATGAGAGTATAAACCGAGGTCAAGTCTGGGCTTTAAGATCTTGACGCGCGACAGGTGAATGCCGGCTACACAGATACACCCAGCACGCTCTAAATCCCTTATCCCCATCCTCTATAGCCCAGGATTGCGCCCCGTCGTCTGGGCGTCAGACTATGCGCCCAAATGTTGCAGGTGGGCACCTCTGTCATCTCTCGGGCAGCGTTAGTTAGGTCTTGTATCGACCAGCGCCTTAAACAGCTCTTGCGCTGGAAAGGCGCTATATTAGATTGATTAAATAAACTCTGTTTTCTCAGTTTTGGTCCGATATTGTTATCAGCGAGCTACTTGAGTGCCGAGGTCAAGTCTAGTGCGATACTAGTTGAGTAGTTCGTAAAGGAGGCCTACTCTCCCCAACACTCTTAAGCATCTTTCTGTCCAATGCCCTTGCAGGTCGTGAAGGCACCGTCAGCATAAGGGGTAGAGCAATCTCCAACCTCGGCATTTGTGTACGACATTGACGGGTTGGCTGGAGAGGAGCAAAAACTTGAACAGCTGGTACAGAGGCTTGACACCACTTCCAGAGCCTTTGAAATGGAAATAAATGCATAGAAGACCAAAATGATGACCAGCACGGACATCAAAGTCCAAGGCCAATCCCTCAACGCAGTGCAGAGCTTCAAATAGGAGCAATTGTATCAGACAATGGGTCCCGAAAGGAAGTAATCTCCAGGATAACACAAACAATTGCTGCCCTGACAATGTTCAAGCCCATTTGGAAAGACAGGACCCTCAGAATACACTCCAAGGTAAGGTTGCTGCGCTCCCTTATCATCTCCATCTTCTCCATCTTCCTATACGCTTGCGAAACATGGACCCTCACATCACACCAGACCTACAACGAAGAATACAAAGCATGGAGATGATGTGCTACAGAAGACTTCTTGGCAATTCCTATACTCAGCACATCATCAACGACGAAGTCCGACAGATCATCACACAAGCCATTGGACAACACGATGACATGTTCACACTGGTAAAAAAAACGAAAACTCCGATGGTATGGCTACGTCACCAGAGCATCAGGCCGTGCCAAGCACGGTGCAAGAAGGCAAAAGAAGAGGGAGACAGAAAAAGATTGGACTGGCTTGACACTGAGCGAAGCCATGAGGGTTGCTGAGGATAGAGAAAGATGGAGCACGCTGGTGGTGCCCCAATGACTTTCGAGTTATGGGATAGGATAGGATATGACTTGAATAGCTCTGTGATCTGTTAAAGCACCAGATCTATGTAGGAACAATTTATTTTAATTTTAAATCAGATCTGTTCAAACTGGACATTTGAGTATTAAGAACGAGCAGCCAACTACCTTTTTTTCTTTATAATAAACTGCTGAGGAAAATGTTTCGTTTATAAAAACTTGCATGGACAAAACAGCGAGTAGTATAGCAACGAAAAAGACAAGAGAAAAGGAACAAAAACAATGAAAGAAAAGAAAGGGAAAGAAAGAAAAGAAAGAAATGAAAAGCACTGAAAGACAGTAAGGCGAAGCGAACAATAAAAAAAAAGATTAGTTCTGTACACATTTCTAGCACCATTTGTCTTTCACCGCTGCCATGTTGATTTTTCTGTACTCAAAATTAATTTTAAATGTTCTAAGTAGATCGTGCACGGTCCATCTATCGTTTCTTTCTTTGTGATGATGTAAAACGGACAGTGATTGCTATCGATTTTCTCCGCCTTCTGCTCCACCCCCATCCCTCCCCTTTCCGCGTCCTTGCCATCCAGTCCTTCCTCCACCCCTTTTTGCAATGGGGCTACAAAATAAACAATTTAAATCTCTCTCTCTTTCTCTCTCTCTCTCTCTCTCTCTCTCTCTCTCTCTCTCTCTCTCTCTCACACACACACACACACACACACACACACACCGTCTTTCCCCTTCCATCATCTGTTCACAGATCGTGGTATGTTGTCTTTTCTGGATGGTTTCATGTCCTCATTGTTTTCATTTTCTCCCCCGGCCGTATGTTTATACGAGACTGGGAAACCTGCTCAGTTTAGTCAGTGCACGGAATTTCATGAGCCGATGCTTAACAGTAAAGAAATAACTTTCGTTTTTGGCTTTGGAAGGTTTTCGTTTAGATTTCGATTTGGAACAATCTTTGCGTTGCCGAGCCATCATGGCTCCGCATCCTAGAAAGCCGATTCCAAACAAACTAATATTATAATTTTTATTTATTTATTTATTTATTTATTTATTTTATTTTATTTATTGATGATGGTGTTTGATAATGAAGACTTGCAAAGCGCTCAACTCCAAGCTGGCAGTTGGTTCAGGCCGCTTTGGAAAAAGGGGGAGGGAAAAATAATTTGGATTATTTATTTATTTATTTATTTTATTTTATTTTTTTTTAAAATTTATATACATATGACCCTATAAACGGCAGCGAAGAACGAAAATGACGGACGCTTTGAGAGTGGAGGTTTCTACCGTATGTTGACATCTCAATAGATGTTTGCCCTCTGCAGTAATTCTCATTTGTCTTTTCCCGTTCACTGCACGTTGTTAACCGTTGTTAGTTTTGTCTGGTATACCAAAACAACCGATTGGATCGGGATATGAACTTAGCAAGAACTGTGTGTGTGTGAGAGTTGGGCGGAGGGAAGAGGAGAGGGTGTACAGATAAACTCTATGTGTGTAGTTGTGTGTGTGCTTGTATGTGTGTGTGTGTGAGTGAGTGTGTGCATGTGTGTACATTCTCAAGAGAGATTCCAATGTAAAACCAACACCGAAAGATGCACAAACACTAGTATAATAAAACACATCCATCGCACTTAGACCAACCACTTTGGGGTGCTCAAGTTGTATGTGGCGTTAGCAGCAAATTGGCGCCTTGGTAAGATTGAGTTAGATCCTATTTTATTCCAGGGCCTTTAGCAGCTCTTTGAGTTGGTAACACAGTTAGTCTATATAAGAACAATCCCATATACCACAACAGTTTGTTTACTCATGCTATGGACACGATGATCATTAAAGGCAATAACTATTTGGTGCTTAGTCTTCACTGGCGCTAAATCCTAGTATTAACAGATAATTTGCGGCCTGGATAAAAGATACATCTTCGCCGCAAAAAATTCATGTTGGGGAAAACAGCCACTCTGTAGAGTCGGTGATTTAGCGCCAGTGAATGTGAAGCATCAATTAGTGAAATAAGTGTTTGCATGCATCGTTCTCCTGCGCTCTTCAGAGAGAGAGCCTTACTGAATAGTTCAAGGGTTACCTGATGCCGTATTCTTCTAAGTGCAGAAAGATACACAGTTTTAACAGACGACAACAACGCACACAATTTTCTGCTAGGTGCAGAAAAATAACAGTGTGAAAGACCATTGAACCATGGTCACACAGCTACAGAAGACTAAGCTAATGAGGAGCTTTTAGCGCCAATGATTTAAAACACTTTAAGAACTTCGGTGAAGGGAAGATCAACCCGAAGGAGTGGAATGCGGTAGTTTTCTTCTTCCTCTTTTCTCTCCCCCCCCATCTTTCCCCCTCCTCCATCTTCTTCTTCTGGTGTCTCCCCTTTGAGGTAAAAGGTTTTGAAAGAGGGTCTGCTTTTTCTTCTTATTTATTTATTTATTTAATCGTTCTTATATAGCGCTTTTCCAGCTCAAGAGCTGCTCAAGGCGCTGGCCGATACAGGATCTAACTCTAGTCGCCCGAGACGCCCACCCGCAGCCTTTGGGCGCATGGTCTGACGCCCGGACAACTGAGCACAATCCTGGGCAGCCAGGGATGGGGGAGAAGGACCTAGGTGCATGCTGGGTGTTTTCTTGTCACCGGCACTTCTTCTTGACCTTCTCCCCCCTCCTTCTTCCGGTCGTCATCCTCTTCCTTCTCTTTCTTGTTGTTCCTTTTCTCTTTCTTCTGCTATTGCATTTTTTCATTCTTGTTCATCCCCCCCCCCCACCCCCTCTCAACCTCGCGTTGATTCAAAAAAAAGGAACTGTTGAAAAGTTTTAGCTTAAATAACTGACGTTTCGTTTTTATAGAAGGAAAAAAAAACATGAGGTAAATCTAACATTACCTTATGCTCTGGTAAAAAAAAATGGAATCGGAATCTTTTTTTAACTACAGTAACACAGAACCTGTCAAGTTTGACTGATAACTTTGGAGTTGAAAGTACTCGACCTTCATCTCATGTTTTACCCCGAACTCACCGTCTGTACAGTGTATATGTAAAGAACTAAACCTCTAGCTCTGTGAAATCGGATTATACATCTTGAAAGTTTCTTAGATGGAATGATGGATGGATGCAGAATTGCTTACATGACCCATAACCAGAATTAAAAGGAGAATTGTATCATACACACGCATGCAATCAAACGCGCAAGCAGCCTATCACGCACAGACAAAAACATATTCATGCGCATGCAGTCACGCGCGCGTGTCCGCCTATACATATACACGTGTATAAAACACACACATGCACACATGCACACATACACACATGCACACATGCACACATACACACACATAAACGCGCTCGCGCACACGCACACATGCGCAGACCATTATGAACTGTATCTAATATCGAATTCTTTCTCCATGAAAATTTATCCGGAAAATCTTTGGCAATTGCCTTTTGTGCGCAGTGCACTTCTTTCTTCGCCTTGTTGTTGTTGTTGTTGTTGTTGTTGTTGTTGTTTTTGGTTTTGTTGGTGGTCTTGTTGTTTTTGGTTTTGTTGGTGGTCTTGTTGTTGTTGTTGTTGTGTTGTTGTTGTTGTTGTTGTTGTTGTTGTTGTTGTTGTTGTTCTTCTTCTTCTTCTTCTTCTTCTTCTTCTTCCTCCTCCTCCTCCTCCTCCTCCTCTTACCATCTCTAATATACAATCTACTAAAGTGCTTAAGTTTGTTTTCCTCATTTTTCTTCTTACCATACTTCCTTCAGACTTCACTTTGTTAAAGAACCTGTGTCTTAAGTATTGTGTTTATTTGTCGAAACCATGAGATTACCTGGAATTTGCTATACGTTGTCACATTAAAGATGATATAGTAGACACTCGTAGCTCAGTCCGACTACTAAATTTTGAAATGTCGGCTTCTCTTCTCTCTCATTATGTAAACAATCAACTCTTATTGTGCTGTTATTATCTTTGAAGTATCTACTAATTCTGTTAATAGGCACTTAAACTAATGAATCTATCGATGTACGAGTATGTTTCGATATATACGGAGGAGTTCTTTTGGAAGAACTTCGTTTTTTGTTTAATACTATTTTTTTATAGTATGACAACACACATTATGCATTTGGAGAGAGAGAAAAAAATATGTGACGCTGAACTGTGTGAAAGTTTGTCCCTTTAAAGTCTATTTAGTCCCAACGCCTCCACTTAGCCTGTTGTAAAAGCGGAAATTCCAAAATCCAGGCCGGATGCGGAGTGTCTCAAACCTTCCTGTTTAATTACTGAGGCTCTTGACAAGAAAATTCCCACTAGATTGTATATATGAACTTTTTGCTCGCATGCGTTTCGTTTTACAATGAATAAGTAGGTGAATGAATAAACGTTTGAATGGTTGGGGTTTGATATACAGATAACAAACACCACAGTCTGTTCAGGGCGGTGTACAAGCAGCGTGCTTATTTGTTTGCCAGTCTGATTTGATTTTAATGAACGATGATCTTATGCCTGTTTTAATTCCTTTACCAGGTAATAACGGTTCCTTGAACTGAATTGTAGTGTAAAATTTGCTATTAATCATTTTTAACGCGCGTTCTTATCGAAACACCATTTTGTCTGTATTGTGTTGGAGATGCGCATTAGTGTTTAATTGATCGTCTTAGAGCACTGCGTGTGTTATCACGTCAAGATTATAATGCATTACCCTAAAACTGTTTACATTCTTAACAATATAAACCTATATATTGAATCATCTTAAGCACTTTCGGTTGTTGTTTTTTTTACTATATAAGTGTTTTGTTAATCATCTTAAATCTCTGTGCTTTCGCGTACCAATATTATCAGTCTGCAGCGTATCGCATCTGTTTTAAACTTTCAAGCAGTCAAATGTCACTAATGTGTACTGAAGTTAAAGGTCAATAGAAGAGAGAGAGAAAGAGAGAGAGAGAGAGAGAGAGAGAGAGAGAGAGAGAGAGAGAGAGAGAGAGAGAGAGAGAGAGAGAGAGAGAGAGAGAGAGAGAGAAATTCCTTTAAGTTCTTTGCTTGAAGAACATTGTCGTGCCGTTGCCAAATCAATTACGCGATAGTGTTTTGTTCCACCATTTTGAAGAACCAGGTCACTTTAAGCCAGTACGTGTTCGTGTAGAGATATGAGTACATCGGCATTTCTTTTCGAAGAGAGCAGTTTGTTTATGTTAGGTACAGTCCTGTTCAGTGTAGTTCGTATTATCCTAGAACTATAGCTATTGATTATACCAAAGTGATATTTGATATTCTTGACTTTTGCAAAATTTAGGCTTAGCCCGAAAGGATCTCGAAATCTTGTCCTTTATCTTTGGCAAACAACGATGTTGATTGGTTCTTTATTTTTTTTTCAGACAACGACGTTGATTGGCTTGCTGAAAACGGCGCGCTTGCTACGATTGGTCAGAGTGGCCCGGAAGCTGGACCGCTACTCCGAATATGGCGCGGCCGTTCTATTACTATTGATGGCGACTTTTGCCCTCATTGCTCATTGGTTGGCCTGTATATGGTACGCCATTGGAAATATGGAGCGAAATATGGCACCCAGAGGTCATGTAAGTTTGACATCATCGTCGTCTTCGTCGTAGTCAATATAAACCATCATTTAAATATTAATTGGTATTATAGTCGGTAATCGGTAGCCACGCTGTTCAAGCTTTATTGTTGGAAGTTTTATTTACCCTATCTTGTGTTCTTCACTGTCCTTTCAGCAGCATCGTATAGGCTGGCTGGACGAGCTAGCGAGGCAGACGAAGCAGTTCTACAATGACACGGACATGACAAACAGCGGGCCGACCATCAAGTCAAAGTATATCACCGCGCTGTACTTCACCTTCAGCAGCTTGACCAGTGTAGGCTTCGGCAACGTGTCGCCCAATACAAACTCGGAGAAGATCTTCTCTATCCTCATCATGCTGATTGGATGTGAGTATGTGTTGTACGTAGTGGTGGTTGTGGCATTGGTTGGAGTGGAAGACGAGAAAAAATGAGGAATATATATATATATGTTTTACACGGCATTTATCAATGATCGATTCAGCCCCGATGATTGAATCTTGATAAGTGTAATTCGAATTTGTTTATCCACGCAACCTGTTCACTCAGCAACAAGGCAGGAGTCGTCGTATAAAGTTTTCCGACTTTATTCAGCGAACATCCACAACTGCATACAAGATCGCTTTCCAAAAATCACTAAAACAATCACTTAAAATCACTCACACAAGCAGACTCACACAGGCATTACTTATATAGCCTCTCTGCAATCAAGAACAAATTGAAACATTCCAGCATGACGCAAAAACACCCAATCAAAACAAAACTCCTCAACGGAACTACGTACTGTCGTACGTAATAGAACATAAAAGAATCGCTTAGCTATTACGAGACGGATCTGGAAGCTTCGGTCGATAATAAAAAAGTAATTCCAGAAAATTCTCAACAACATCGACCGACGAAAATTATCAACATTATACAAAGCTTTTTCTAGCAACAGGGCAAGCTCAAATCAACGGTAAATACACGCTATCATTGCATGCTTTGCAAAACAAAATTATCGGATCTATCGTATGCGTCTCAATCGTAACATTATCCCACACGCAAGAAGCAATTTACCTAATTTCTGTCAACAACATTGAGACGCAATGCCAAAACGAAGTCCAGAAACTTATTTCAGTCTGTCGGGGTACTGTCAGTATTCTTTACTCGCACACTCTGCCGAGAACGTCCGCACCAACATTGCCTGATCCTTTAATAGGTTCTATTCGCATGTCGAAGTTCTGCAAGTACATAGCCCATCTCATGATGCGACTGGTTACAAACTTGGCAGAGTTCAAGTAGGTTAGCGGCTTGTGATCAGTCTGTAACACGAACTTCTCTCCTTGAAGGTATAATTCGAATTTTCGGATTTCTTATATGATGGCAAGGCACTTTTTCTCCATCGTTGAGTAATTCTTCTCAGCCTTGACAGCTTCTTGCTGGCGTAACTGACCAGAAATAGTTTCCTTCGTGTTCTTGCATCGGTTTGGCGCCGATGCCTTCGTCCGCTACCTCTGTTCTCAGGACAAATTTCTTGAAAGTGTCGGGCAGTCGTAGCACCGGATCAGGAGGTCGCGCACAGTATGGTATGCCTTCTCTTGAGCCGGTCCCCACTGCAGTTGGTTATGACAGCCTTTCCGCACCAGGTCCGAAGGATGATGGCGGAGTAGTTCGGTATGAACTTCTTATAATATTAGGCCATCCCCCGTGGGGATGCCGGGGGTTTCTGTATAAATAGTATCCCCACTTTCTGAAAATATAGTGCTTTAAATTCCCACGGTCGCTGTCTTTCTCATTAACTTTCTCATTCCTACTCTGTTTTATCAATCTACTATACTATAAACGGGGTTCGATAAATTAGCCTCAGCATCGGATGCCTTTATTGTACAGTGACCGGCTGGTGGAGTGCCTTCAGTGTTACCACTGGGGTTGTTTCAGCAGATCTTTTGTGCGGATAAGGGGTGAGTCCTCTTTCAGCCAAGTTGTGATCTTGATTTTGTTGTCCTGATTCGGCTCTTTGCAGTCCGCTGGACTTTGTAAGCCATGATTAACTAACTAACTAACTATAATTTCCAGCCAATCCCAGGAAAGACCGCACTTGCTTCTTGGTTTGGGGATGTGGAGCGTTCAGAATCTTGGTAACGTTTTCCAACAGAAACCCTTTTTGTCCCTCTTTCAGTGAATAATCAATAAAGTCGGCGTTGTCAGTTCCCAGAATGCAATTGCTGTGTCTCACGGTCAGGTTGGCTTCTGGTAGACGGTGAAACAATTCCCTCAAGGTCTTCAGATGTTCATTCCAGGTCTAGGTGTGGACTAGCAGGTCGTCCCAGAAACACACGACGTTGTCCATGCCTTTGAATATCTTCCTCAGTCCTCTCATCAGGGTAGCACCGCTGTTGATCATGCCAAAGGGCATCCTCAGGCGCTCGTACGTCAAGCAGTCTTTGGTATGTCCTGTTGACGCACGGGAACTTGCCAATAACCTTTCATAAGGTAAATCTTTGAGACGAATTTGCTCCCCGATAATTGATTGAACAGGTCTGCTGCAGAAGGCATTGGCTCAGGATCGAAAACGGTGACCTTGTTAACCTTCCTGTATTTAATGCATATTCTGTTGCTTGCGTCCACTTTCTTCACGACCACGACGGGGTCGCGTAGGGGGAACTTCACTCCCTGATGATATTCATATTCAGCATTTCATCGGTGTCTTTTTTCAAGGATTGGCGGGCCATAAAATGGTTCGGGAAGGGTTTGGATCGAACGGGGATGTCTGAAGTAATGTGGACTTCATGTTCGACCAAAGCCGTGGAGCCTGGGACATCACTAAAATTATGGGGAAACTCGCCCATAACGTCCTTGAGCTCCTTCTTTTGACCCTCAGTCACACTTGGTCCTAGCTTAACGTCATCGATGCCTTTTTTGCTGTGGAAGTCTCCAACAGTTTCTCGCTGTCAGAGCTGTCGTCAATCTCAGCTGCTGTTGCTGCGTGTATATTCTCTGGTGGCCTTTTCACGTACAGCTTAAGGAGATGGGCGTGGTATATCTTGGAATGCTGGCCGACCTTCATCTTGTAGTGGTTGATTCCCACCACGGCATCCTTTGCGTATGGTCCTTTTCACTGCATTAGCAACTTATTGTGAACAGTAGGTAGCAGCACTAGCACTTTGTTGCAAGGTTTGAACTTCCTGTTCACAGCTTTACGGTCGTAATAGTGCTTTTCACAGTCCTGGGACTTCTTCAGGTTTTCTCTGGCTATCTCTAGAGTCTGTTCCAGCTTCTCCCGTAGCTCAAACACGTACTGATAGCTGTTCCTTACCTCTGGGGTGTCTACATCTTTCTTCGACAGTTCTTTCAGGATGTGCATCGGGCCTCGGGTGGTTCTTCCGTATAACAGCTCGAACGGAGAAAAGCCTGTGGACTCCTGCGGTACTTCTCTGTAGGCGAACAGTAAAGCGTTGATGTAGCGATGCCACTGTCTGGGCGGCTCGCATTTCTACTTAACGTTTACCAAGAAATACATAGGAAAAGAAGTAAAACAAAAACAAGACCCTAATGAACTACGCAAAGGCATAATACAAAAATGATAAAGAATATTTACAAGTAAAGTATATAAGACGAGGGATGAAGAGGGAGGAGGAGAGCAGCTAAGGAGTGACAATGAGCATACAGCTAAAGCATAGGATACACACACACAATACCTGACCACGCTCACACTTGTGTGTATGTGTGTGTTTATCTCTCGGTCGGTTTGTTTGTTTGTCTGTGCATGTTTGCTCGACGTATTTTGCTGTGGCTCCTCCACTTTTCTTTGTTACGTAATGTCTGACAGAGAAAAGGCAGAGCAGGAAGGTGTATTTACGCTGTTTAGACTGAATGCTTGCGCCAAATATATTTTGTTTTGAAATTTGGCTAGGGGCCCAATCTTTCAAGAGAGGGGAGGGAGCGTGTTTCAGTCTCTTATTCTAAAAAAACAACAACAACCACAACAGCAACAACAACAACAATAACACACAACAACAACACCCATGTAAGATGTGCCCTGTTTTTCCCTTTGGTATATATGTGTATGTATCTCTCTCTCTCCTTCTGTGTGTTTGTGTGGAGTGATCGTGTAAGGGGTGTATTGGTGGTGGAGAGAGAGTGAGAAAGGGGAGGGAAAGAGAAGGGTATAATTATGTTCAGAGAGAGAGAGAGAAAGAGAGAGAGAGAGAGAGAGAGAGAGAGAGAGAGAGAGAGAGAGAGAGAGAGGGGAAGTGGAGGAAAAATAGCCTGTGTCCATGATCTTCTTCTTCTTCTTCTT
>CM072511.1:53819882-53879882 GCA_036898135.1 Oncomelania hupensis | reverse complement strand
ACCATTTCATATAGTCTATAGTCTTCCTAATTTAAAACTACTTTTCCTCCAATTTTCTTGTGGAGTTGTTTACAGTCGGAGAGAGAGGGTAGCGTGGGAGAGATGAGTGGTGGAGTGGATGAATCAAACATATCAAAAATTAATTAGAACGTTTTGCTTAAATACATGAAAAATGTGTTCCAAAAAATTCCGCTTGAAAATTATAGATACTACTACTAAAGAAAAATGACTTTGCACTCTCCCAGGCCTGCAGAATGTATCCTTTTCTTAACCTGTCTAGCCATCAGCCAAAACCGAAAACGGAGAGAAATGCAGAGCGCAGCGACAGAAAAGAGAAAGTGGACTTATTACACGTAATAAGCTTATAGCGCTGAGATGATGAATTGATAAGGGCATAAGCTCCCACCCTTTTACGTAACAAGTATAATCTTTTTTTTTTTTTAGTATTCAGAGGGTATGAGAAACGGATGCACTCCTAAAGTAGAAATAATGTTGTTACTCTAAAGATTATGCATTCAAATTTTATTATTATACAGTTTGAATTTTGTTTATATTTGTTCGTTTGTTTGTTTGTTTCTTTATCAATTTTGTTGCTTCTTTATCGAACCCATTATCCCTCGCTATAGGTTTGCAGTTTAAGGTAAACTGCTTAAAGTACATTTTTTTAAAATATGTGCTAGTATTTTGCGTATTAAACTGTATCTGGTTTTATTGAGAAAGAACGGAATTCCGATTATTGCAAGGATTACTAGCTAGTAAAAAGCCAGTGCACAGAAACATTTATTCCCAGAACACGTCGAAATTGTGGTTCAAGCGCAGATTTGAATTTATTGTTCAAAAGCAGTTTAAATGGAGTGTACCTTTCGTTTTTTTCAGGTGCTGAAGAGCTTCCCAGAATGTCTTCAGGCAGACGTGTGTCTCCATCTAAATCGGAATCTTCTGAACAACTGCCCCGCATTTAAAGGTGAGTCTTGAATGGAAGGATGGATGGGTTGCATTTGCATAGCTCACTTTGCAGCTTAAAGAACAGCTCGTTGGGCTCGACAGCGCACCTCAGAACGCAAAGCATGGTTCGCGCCAGAAGCTAGGATCAATGGGTTGGTTTGCCCAAGGCAACGCATTAGATTAGCCATGATTGGACTGGATTTATTTGGACTCTGAGTGGGATTGTATTGAGTTGAAATTAATAGGATTTGATTTCGTCTGGGAGGGAAGTCGGAGGAGATAGGAAAAGGGAAAGGGGAGGTGGAGGTGGAGAGCTGGAATAGTTATGAGGATGGACTGTGACGTAAATATTTGTATATGAAATTGGGTGTGCGTTTTATCTTTCGTTTGTTTTATTTATCTCTTTCCTTCCTCGGCTCTCTCTCAGATCGAAAGGGTGTGTGTGCAAGGGGAGGGGGGGATGTTGGTAAGGGTAATGCTGAAAAGATATAAGGGAACGTATCGATTACGATAAGGAAAGTGTATAATCAAAATGACAAGATAAGGAATACACGTTTCAAGGATTTAAACTAGAATATCCTTTCATGCAGATAGTAGTGTACCATTGTCAGCGCTTAAGAACATCGTCCTTTTTATAGTCCTGCAAACCCCAATTTTATATTATATGTGTTTGACTTTGGCTTCTAAAACTTTACTTTAGTGTATCAAACAGGTTGCTACAAATCTACCACCACCAGCTTGGACTGTGGTTGGTCAACTAACCGTACCTGTTTAGATATTAACTCCAGTACTTATTTCGTTACACCTGTATTTAGAATTGCGGAATGTACTTCTTTCCGGGTATATTCCTTCTGATTGCCAATTTATGTTTCCCATTTATCTTGCCGTCATCCTTCTGAAGTTTATCTGCCCGAAATGCATCTGTATCTAAGGATAATATTAGCCGGGGTGTTTCGGGTCATGCTGGTTTCGTCATTGCCCGCAAAAAAAGCCTCTTGGGATTCAACCAGAGTATGTGAAGCTTCTTTTAGACAATATCGGACTTAACGCAGGCATTAATTTGTTTGAATTGGTTACGAGAGAATGTTCTTTTGAGTGTTTTTGGATTCTATGTTTCCTTACGAAGTTTATACATCGAAATGTAAGGCCGGATAATGAAGGATTGGTAAGCAGATCATCGAGGGTGTAAGAAATGGTAGTTACCGACAAAAAGTGAAGTTAGTTCTGATAGGGACCACATTTAAACTCTCAAAAGCCACCTCTGGCTCTCTTGAACTTGTCTCTCCTCTGTGTCTTACTGCCGGAATTCTTGGAGTCACCCTAGACAACACCCTCTCCATGAAACAACACATCTCTGCTGTCTCTCGCACCTGCTACTTTCAGCTGCGCCACATTGCCACAATACGCAAGGGCCACACCACAGACGCTACAGCCAAACTTGTCACTTCTACCATTCTCTCTCGTCTTGACTATTGTAACTCCCTTCTTGCTGGATTTCCCGCTTCATATATCTCCCGTCTTCAACTCATTCAAAACAGCTCTGCCCGTCTTGTCCTTAAAAAGAAAAAGACAGACCACATCACCCCTCTGTTGCAACAACCCCACCGTCTCACATAGGATCAAATACAAGCTCAAAACTCTCACATACAAATGCCCCTATCTATTTCTCTGATTCCCTCTCACTCTATCAAACTTTCCGACCACTCCGCTATTCAAATGACAACCACAAACTCAACATACCTCATAAAAATCTTAAAACTGAAGGCCAACGCTCCTTTTTTTAAAGACCCCCCATTAACTGGAACTCCTCACCTTTCCAACTCCGTCAACAACAGTCTTTAGAAGAATTTCAATCTGGCCTCAAGACTTTTCTTTTCCCTAAATAATCCTCAGGCTACAATGCCTCGCTACACTACCTCTCCCCCTCCCCCCCTTCCCCCAAACCACATCAGTCGCAAGCCTAAATCAGAGCAGTTGTAAATGGCAATGTACATAATCATTATTTGAAGTTTTCTCATGCTTATTTTTGAGTGCCGTATTGTTTGTATTGTTGCCTTGTAATGTATGCATGCACAAGTGCGTATCAGTGTGCTTGAATTGTTAATGCAAAAGAATGTGTATGAGTGCGCCTTGAGTCGCCTTGAGATTAGATATTTGCGCCTTATCAGTTCTTGTATTATTATTATTATTAGTGTTATTATTATTATTATTATTATTATTATTATTATTATTATTATTATTATTATTATTATTATTAGCTAGTTAGTTATATGTTTTTTGGAGAGGGGGTTTGGTTATGTTTTTGTTTGTTTGTTTTTTTTAAGGACAGAGATAAAGACATTACCTGTAATTAAATTTGAAGGTTTGTGTTTGCATAACGACGAAAGGTCCTACAAATATAATATAAGACGGATCGCAGTAATGTTAAGTTCCATTATGTTGCCGAGTAACGTGTCAAGAGTTGCTGTTTGGATGTAAATGATATTTTAAAGATTTTAAGACTTTCTGGGGATGGAGAAAGCCTCAAGCCCTAAGACTACAAATGTAGTCTAAATGACCAAAACGAATATGGTTTAAAACGTCAACAGACGCATAACTGATTT
Organism: Oncomelania hupensis; assembly: GCA_036898135.1. Classification (NCBI taxonomy): domain Eukaryota; kingdom Metazoa; phylum Mollusca; class Gastropoda; order Littorinimorpha; family Pomatiopsidae; genus Oncomelania; species Oncomelania hupensis. Next base: position 53,876,334 of record CM072511.1, on the reverse strand, counting down.
ATAGGCCATATACTTATTTGATAACTGATGTTTATGCTGTACAAGCTTCCAGTCGTATTTCCTGAAAAGTGTTTGGTCCTGATGTGTTAACGTGGTACCACCGGTCAGACCATTAGTTCAAGAAGTCTTATCATTTTGGCATGTAATAATGAAATATTGCATGCTGCAGAAAACCTTATCACCACACAGTTAAAAGAGACCTTCATTTGGATGTTTCCTAATCCTAGACCTTTGCTACAAAAATCTTTGTGATGTTATTGTTCGTTGTGTATTACAAAGCTCATTTGCTGTTTGTTTAGAGGAGAGGGGGAGGGAGGGGGATGATTCTGATTCTTATTTTGACATGTAAAGAAACCTTAGCCGTTTTAATGTGTTCATGTTCGTAACTTACTACAAGTAGCCAAGCCATTACTTCAAGAAACCCTATCATGCTGGAATGGAAGAAGAAACTATTCCTGAAATAAGTCTTATCACTTAAAATGTAAAAGAAAGCTTGTATTGGGCTTGATGTGCTTGTTTACGCTTTTGTTACCAGACGCAAGAAGCTCAGGAGTCAAGAAATAAAGGTTTGACTTACTTGGTGGCTGCCGAGTTAATTGCCAGTCTAGCACTGTCTCGGAGAGATTGGTCTCCCCATTATATATGTTTTTACTGAAAGGTTCGTTGCTGAACGTAATGTATGCCAGGGTGCAAAACTTCTTAAGTCTTAAAAGCTGCCTTTATATGTAAAAGTAAGTCATTTTCTGCTTAAGATGTATTGCCAGTGTATCATTTCTTGCCGAGAAGTTAAAACCCGATTTTGACGGTTGAGAGTATAATAGCAAGTTTTTTGTATAATTTATAGAAGATAAAACGGGTGTGTTTGAGTGCGGACTTCCAAATGTTTGTGCGCTTAAGGTTTTGTAAGACAATTAACAGCAAACAGCATTTACTGTTAATGTTCGTGATTATAGTGAGTATCTTTTGCTTGGCAGTTGATGATTGCCTCTATAGCCTGTTTTATCAAAGACTATTTAATTTTTTAGCTCGATATTTTAACTCCTTTTCTGTTTTAGCTCGAGATTTTTGTGCTTTAAACAAAGACTTTCTATGTTAGTTTCCTGTTCTCTTCGACGATGAACCTTTCTGCGTCAGTTGGGAAGGTTAATAGTCTTTTAATGCTGGATTTTCCTCTTGATTTCTTTCCTTTAGGGCACAATTAGACCTAAATTAGATTTAGTGCGTGTATCCGAAGCCCCACGTGCTAACAATGTGTTTGTATTTGTGTGCGTATGGGTGTGTATATGTGTGTGTATGCGTTTGTGTGTGAGTGTGCGCGCGCATCGGTGCGTGCGTGCCTGCTTGCGCGAGCGCTTGTGACTGAGCATCTGCAAATAAAAACATATTTGATTTTTGCCCCTAAAGAGTCTTAAGTTTAACTTATTTAAAGTGATGCGATACACTTGAAGTTTTAAACAGCCTTTATTAGAAATGTGTTTTAATGGTATTCTCGGAAGGTCAGAGTAATTTAGTGATCATTCGTTTCGTTTCTCCTCCTTCTCTTCTTCGTCCACACCATCTCTCTCGGTCTCTCTCTCCCCCTCTTCTTCTTCTTCTTCTTCTTCTTCTTCTTCTTCTTCTTCTTCTTCGTCTTCGTCTTCGTCTTCGTCTTCTTCTTCGTCTTCGTCTTCGTCTTCTTTGTAATCATACACTCTTCATCTTTGCTTGATCTATATATTTTGACCTGGAAACTCGCCCTGTGAGTTCGGGCACTGGTTAGAATAGACCAAACGTTTCTCGACGTGTCGTAAGAGGCGAATAACAGGGGTGATGTCAGCACTGTATCGCTGGGCGAAAGTCTTCTACACAGAAGTCACCGGCCAGGACGGAGGAATCTCATGTTACTACAGGTTCAACGACCGCGTGCTCGGGGCCAAGGCGAGCCACGCTGTATTCCTGGATATCGGCTGTGGCCAACAGCCTGGAGAGGATTGGGCCCTGCCAGGTCTTTCTTGCCCAAGACACACTGCATGATGAATAAAAACCATTTACTCCATACCGGATCGGTCGTCGCCCGGGTCAACAAGGACCGCGCCTTCCGTTGGCCACCAGGACGGAGGTGATAAGTGTGCTACTGATGGACAACTTAGCAAGATCCGCACCAGAAATAACATCGTCATAGGAACCTGGAATGTCAGGACCCTAAATGCGGAGGGAAACTTAGAAGAACTGGCCCACGAGATGGACCACTATCGATGGAACGTTTTAGGGATCAGCGAACTGCGCTGGAAAGGCCTAGGTGAAACAACGACCGATAAAGGCCACAAGCTTTATTTCAGCGGTAGAGATGACAGGCACGAACACAAAGTTGGATTCTTGGTCCACAAGATCATTCTAGCCACTGTCATGGGTTGCCGCCCAGTCTCAAGTAGACTCATTACCATCCGTCTTAGAGCAGCCACTTTCAACATCACCATCATCCAGGCCTATGCCCCAACATCAGACTGACGACAGCGAAGTGGAGGATTTATATGAAAATCTACAGGCTGTCCTTGACCAAGTGCCGAAGAAGGACGTAGTCATAGTGGAAGGCAACTGGAATGCCAAGGTTGGCCAAGATGCGCACCACAGTTTGACACTGAGCGAATCAATCAGGATTGCTGAGGACAGGGAAAGATGGAGTACGCTAGTTAAACGATCATCTGTTGTGCCCCTACGACCTTCGAGTTACGGGGTAGGATAGGATTGGATAGGAAACTCGATTCTAAAAATGCCTTAAGAACCGAACTGAAGTTTAGAATTTAAAGGCAAGGCAAGGCAAGGCAGGGCAAGTTCTCTGCATGCTCTATGGTTTCGGGCGCTGAATAGAATAGACCCAACGTTTCCCGGCGTGTCGTAAGAGGCGACTAACAGGGGTGATGTCAGCACGGCATCACGGGGCGAAAGTCTTCTATACAGAAGTCACCGGCCAAGTACAACGACCACGTGCTCGAGGCCAAGGCGAGCCACACTGTTCTCGTGGATTTCGGCTGTGGCCAACAGCTTGGAGAAGATTGGGCCCTGCCAGGTCTTTCTTGCCCAAGACACACTGCATGATGAAAAGAACCCCTCACTCCATACCGGATCGGTCGTCGCCCGGGTCACCAAGGACCGCGCCTTCAATTGGCCACCAGGACGGAGGTGATAAGTGTGCTACTGATGGACAACTTAATAGGATCCGCACGAAAGACAACATCGTCATAAGAACCTGGAATGTCAGGGCATTAACTGGGAGGGAAAATTAGAAAAAATTGCCCACGAGCTGGACCACTATCGATTGAAAATCTTAGGTATCAGCGAACAGCGCTGGAAAGACCTAGTTGAAACAGCGACCAACAAAGTTCACAAGCTTTATTTCAGCGGTAGAGATGAACAGGCACGAACACGGCGTTGGATTCTTGGTCCAAAAAGACACTAGCCACTGTCATGGGTTGCCGCCCAGTCTCCAGTAGACTCGTTACCATCCGTCTTAGAGCAGACCCTTTCAACATCACCATCATCCAGGTCTATGCCCCAACATCAGGCAATGACGACAGCGAAGTGGAGGATTTGTGTGAAAATCTACAGGCTGTCCTTGACCAAGTGCCGAAGAAGGACATAGTCATATTGCAAGGTAACTGGAATGCCAAGGTTAATAACCAAGATGCGCACCACCACTGGGGAGACACATGTGGACCCCACTGCAACAACGAGACAAATGATAGAGGTCTGAGAATCTTGCAGTTTGCCAGATACAACAATTTGATACTGGCAAACACTCTTGGTCTCCCCAAAAAATCCAGACAATGGACATGGCACAGTCCCCGCGGGGAGCATCACAACCAGATTGACTACGTCATAGTCAAGAAGCGCTTCAGATCAAGCATCAACATTGGCGCACTTTTCCAGGAGCAGACATCGGAAGTGACCCCGATCTCGTGGTGATGTCCTTCCGGCTCCATTTGAAGAGAGTAAACACAGCAAAGTGCACCAGGCTGAAGTTCGATCTGGACAAACTGCAAGACCCGGAGGTGGCAGAAATATTCCAAGCCACAATTGGAGGGAAATTTGCACCACTGCTCCTTTTGGGAGCTGGTGAAGTACACGTCAACACCATGACCACCACCTTCAACTCAGCTGTGACAGATGCCGCCATTGAGATCCTTGGCATGCACCGCCCAAAGAAGAAACCGTGGATCACACCTGAACCTTTGGACCTGTGGGATAAACGAAAAGAGATCAAATAGAAAAATAGAATCTCACAGGGAGCTGATGCCTACCGAAAAATCAACAATGGCATCCGAAAAGGCATGCGCACAGCAAATGAGAACTGGTTAGAAGAGCAATGGCAGGAAATAGAGAACAGTCTGAACAAGAACAACAGCAAGAAAGCTCGTGAGATACCTGTGCACCTCCTAGCGGGGGGGTTCTGGCTTTAGGTCAGCTGGATGATGTCACTGCCTACCCTAGCGAGAGTTAGCTTACAATGCTTACACCAAACCTTAACTTCTGTCGTCTTCTAGACATCGACTAAGTTACAAAGGCTACAGTAAGATGAACGATTTGAGGCGTGAAGCCTTAGTGCTGGGTCCAAACTCGCCTCTCGTGACACTGGCATTCTTGGATTAAGTGTCCTAAACTTTAGGACAGATATTGCAAGGTTTATTGATAGAATATGCAAATATTTTTCAAGTTCGAAATGTATCTTAAACATTCGATAATTATAGTATAAATCATTATTATTTTCGCGAACCAACCTGATCATGTAAGCGTTGTTTAATTATACACTTAAAAACTGAAGCAGAAGCTAAAACTTTAGATAACCCCTGATTTAACCAAAAATTTCCTAGATTATTTAACTCTTTCGCACGGATTCGAGGAATGAAGATTTATTACCTTTATGCAAATTAACCTGAAACTAAAAAGGATAAATAACACTTGACAGTGTGTTACTGTTAAGAGGATGAACAAGCTTATACCAAAAATTTAACTTTCTTTGCTTTGCCTGTAACTCCAAAGGAACCTGCCCTGATTCACCAAAAATCATTTGAGAATGGGTAGACTTACCTAGCTTTAAGATTAGTTTATAAAAACGCAGTTGCAGTTTAGTGGTAGCGTATTCACCTATCCACTTTGATAGACGGGTTGCATTGCATCAAGTTATCACTCGCAACTCTGCTACAGTGATGTGGACAACATTTAATCGAGAGTGAAACTAGAATGTTCCCGCCATCTCTTAGAAAGTCCAATTCTTTACCCCCCCCCCTTACATCCTCCTCCTCGTCTCCCCATACCCTGTACATCCCACCCCCCCTCACACACCCCCGCCCCTCCGCCATCTTTCGCTCCCATCTTCCTTCGTCGCCTCCACACCTTAGATAATTTACTCTTTAAGTTATTTTCAGTGTATCAAATGCAGCGCAACGACGGATGTGTATTGGCGGGGGGGAGGGGGGTGTGTGTGTGTTAAAAGTGAAACCTTACTGCCAGAGATGTAATCAACTTAGCGTGCATCCTATCAGAAAAATTAATATGGTATACTTACTTAAAATACATACATGTACTTGCATACTTATATTATGCTTATAATGACTGTTTTCTACAAAACAAACTTCGTGAGGCGTAAGTTCTCTCAAGTCTGAAAGTTAAAGATTATGATGATCATTGATGACGACGATGAGGAGGAGGAGGAGGAGAATGAGGAGGATAAAAGAAACTTGTATAGCGCCATCGTTCAAGAAACTTCAGCATCGCTCAGTTGTCTAGGGCGTTAGGTTGTGTGCATCGAGCAGCAAGTTTTCGCCTCGAGCTAGATACTATCTCCTCCAAGCCAGCGCCTAGAGCAGCTCTTTGAGCGTGTGAATAAATAGAAGAATACATTTATATCAACGTTGTGCTCAAGGCGCATTCAAATTACTGAAGAAGAAAGAAGCAACGTTCTGTTTTGCTGGAGAGACCATGTCTGCTGCTGCTAGCATCTGATGAACGGCAGTTACCTGGTTGGCATCTGTGTTGTGAAACAGTTAGGAAGCAACACCTGCTTTTAAACCCACATTCTCTTTCATCAACCATTTCATGGTTGAGCATTACATTATTTTTCTTTAATATTTTTTTTCTTGATTTGTAAAGTTTTCCTCGGAAAGCAGACCGTTTGTTTTTTTTTATCCGACAGATATTTGCTTCAAATGCTAAGCACCTCAATTTAAACCATGTGGTGCTGATTGTAGAATCTAAGACTAAGAGATAAACAAAATGAAATTAAAAAACAAAAAAAACAAAATCTTCTGTTTAAAGCTACAAATTTTCTATAAGTGAAAAATATGAAATATGAGAAAAATGCCAAATTTGTTTAGGACATAAGTTTAAATGGCAATCTATGTTTTCTGTTTAATTTTTGTGTCTGCAATGCTTATGTCTGCTTAGTATTCAAATTTAAATGCATATTGTTATTTGGAAGATAATTACAACAAAAACTAAATTTATTACCTTCATTAATTGGAGACGTAGGATTTTACGCATCTACATTTTCTGTTTAGATTTCCGACATAATTCTATATCGGCATTATTCAGATTTAATTACTGTTGTTTAGAATATGATAAATGCGAAAATGTAGATTAATAGATGTTAAAATAATGGAAATGTAAATATATTTGTTGGTTTTATGTCTTCGGGAAGCTGCATTATTATTCAGATAAATGACTGTTTCTTAAAAAGATGATGAGATGAACATATAAAATTAACTTATTCCTATTAGTTTAGAATGGAGATTTAACTGTCTTCAAATTCTATTGAACTCAACTTTCTTACGAAAGTCATAGGTTTGCGTTTGCGACATTATTCAGATTTAATTAAATGCTTGCTGCTTTTGGCGGAGTTTCAAACGCTTACTTAAACATTAGGGTTGGATTTTGTGTTCATTAGAGTCTGAAGCCGTGCCCGTATTTATTTTCGTTGTGTAAATAAATTCAAAATTACCTTGCAGTTTGTAAATGGTTTTATAAATAGAAGTTGTCAGTTGTTGTTAACATGATTCAGTAGGTTAAAGATTTGAAGTTTTGTTAGTTTGTTTGTTTGGTTGGTTGGTTGTTTTAAAGAAAACTTTATAATTATGTATCGCCTGTTGACGGTTTGGGGTATGTACTACTTCATGTTTTAAAATATGCTCCCAAATTATAGGCCTGAATTATGCACCCAAATTATAGGCTGGAATTATGCTCCTAAATTATAGGCCTGACGTGGAAGAAAACAAATTGTAAATAGGAGTTTAAGTGCCTCCTTACGACCTGCATAGTTTCGTTTTACTTCTCGGCTGCTTAAAAACAGTGATTGCTGGCACGAGGTGGTTAGGGAGACTGATAGGAGGTCTACACCTACTTGGAAGCAGACGGATGAAGAGCCTACACGAATTTCTATTAATGGACGATTTAATCAAAGTTTTGGTTGTACAGAAGACAGCGTTCCAGTGTAGTGGTATAGTAATTTTAAAGTCTATACTGCCGCCTCCTCCTCATTCTTCTTCTTCTTCTTCTTCTTCTTCTTCTTCTTCTTCTTCTTCTTCTTCTCCTCTTCTTCTTGTTCTTCTTCCAGTTCTTCTAGTTCTTCTTGTTCTTGTTCTTGTTCTTCTTCTTCTTCTTCTTTTTCTTCTTCTTCCTTCCTTCCTTCCTTCCTTCCTTCCTTCCTTCCTTTTTCCTTCATTCTATCGGTTCCACCAAAGGTTGTAGCCGGATTGTGGGAAGCAGCAAATAAAAGTCGCTCGTATCTTTAGCGTTAGCTTTAAAAGGAATCAAAATATGAATTCAATTGGACATGAACTCTTTCTTTTTTCTAAAGACCAGTTTCAGTTTATCTATCATAACAGGATAGCAAAAAATGCAATGACTCAACCTCGGTGGGCAGTAAACCTGCGTGGGTCTGTGGCAAAGTTTGTGCACATGCCAGGAGTGGAACCGATATGCAAAACAGATTTGACGGAAAACCAATTACGTTTTTCCCAAATCTGCCACCTTTCCTTGCGTCTGGTGAGCCTCTAGGGGTAAGGCTGTCTGCCCACCAACAACCCCCATCCCACTCCATACCTGCCTCCCCCCCCCCTCTCTCTCTCTCTATCTCTCTCCCGCTCTCTCATTTTTTCAGCTATTAAATAATATTTTAAATAAGTGTGTGTATGTGTGCGTGAGTTCTAGCGGGTGCGTGCGTGCATGCGTATATGTACATAAATGTGTTTGTGTGTGCACATATTGTGATTATAGTGTTACATTATGATGTTTTAAAGTGTTTAGTTATACGAATTGCTATAATTACCAGCCCCAAGGGCAAGATGCTAGAAAGCACACCTAGTGCTTACTATTTTATCCTTGTTAAATAAAATTGTTATCTTATCTTATTGTATCTTATTTCCTCCCCTGAGATCTCCATCCTTGTTCTGAATAAAAATATCTTAATCCGAATCTTTAGTGCATAAATTTATTTAATTTTATTGTTTGTTGTCATTTCCTTTCTTTACAGTATACAGTTTATTTAATGCATCCGATGTTGCTTCAAGCTTCTCCAGCTAATAAACTGTTGTTCATTTATGGTGGTGTGAATTTCATGAGATTTCATGTGAGGTGATGATGGTGATGCGGTCTCGTGTATCGCCATCTGAATGTCTGTACACATGCTCAATCCACTTGCAGAGGTATAGGGGGGATGACCCAAGAGGGTGGATGGCGAAAGGGGGTTGGGGGTAACGACCAGCCAACAGATTTTTAATTTTAAAAAACAGTCTACATATTTATAGTTCTGGAATTCAGTGAGTCAGAATGCATGGTTGAATATGTGCGGTTTTTTACTGCCTTCTTGAGGACGACATATTTACGTGTGTAAACATGACTCGATAATTCTTTTGTAGGGGGAAATAGTGTTTAAGAATACTTTTGATATTTTTAGGCTGACCTTTATACATGTATAATTCAAACTTCAATAATGGTATTGGATGCAATTTATCTAACATTTCAAAACTATAATTCGAATTCGATTCCAGTCTTATAATAGTGACTTGCCTCTTACTCCACATGTTTGAATGATGACTGCATTAATTTTGTTGTGGTTTCTGTAACATGTGAGCGCGTATGTTGGTTACAGATAGCGTGCTTTGAGTCTGATTCAGGGATAAGGCGCATATAGTATCCATTATTATTATTATTATTATTATTATTATTATTATTATTATTATTATTATTATTATTATTATTATTATTATTATTATTATTATTATTACCCCTTGGGGTCATGAGCAATCTTGCCACTGTAGATTGTTCTAACCTATAAAGGGAAAAGTGAAAGCCCCAGTTGAAAACCTGTCTTGCCTTTGTAGGCATGACTGATTCACTGCGGCAACAGTACCCCCGTTGGAGTGCCGGGGGTTTCAGAATAAATAGTATCCCCACTTTCTGGAAATTGAGTGCTTTAAATTCCCACTGTCGCTGTCTTTCTCATTTGCTCTTTCTAATTCCTGCTCTTTTCTATCAATCTGCTATACTATCGTCTTCTTTGCTAGACCAGTCTCCTACCTTTGTTCTTGAAAACTCTTCCGGGACAAGACTCCTTGTTTGTGTATGAGGTCTGTTGGATCAGCTTAGGAATATTGGACGCTTTCTGCCAGGTGGTCACTAGGGCTTCCTATGATGTTATTATTTAGCAATGTAGGCATTTTATATGTTTGTGTTTTGTTGATAATTTATAATGATGTTAGTATTCTATTTTGTTTTTGTAAACGGGGGTTCGATAAGTTGGGGTGAAGCCTCAGCCGTCCCCTGCGTGGGATGTCTTTATTGTAAAGTGACTGGCTGGTGGAGAGCTTTCGGTTTTCCCACTAGGGTTGTTTCAGCAGATCTTTTATGCGGATTGGGGGTTGTCCGGTCCTGATTTGGCTCGGAAGAGTCCGCTGGACCTAAAGCAATAATAATGTAATGTAATGTTGTTGTTGTTATTGTTGTTGTTGTTATTATTATTTGAATTTCCAGTTGTAAATATTCATATTATGTTTACTCCCATTGGGGAAAGAATATTTTAGCTTTGCTAAACATCTTTTCGTCGTGATTTAATATTAATTTTCAGTTTTCATTATTATTAAATTGTGTTTTGGTTTCCATTTGCAGGTGCGAGTCCAGGGTGTCTACGCGCACTGTCAATGAAGTTCAAAACAACGCACGTGCCACCCGGAGATACGTTAGTGCACAGAGGAGACGTGCTGTCAGCTCTTTACTTTATTTCTAGGGGGTCTATCGAGATCCTCAGAGATGACATCGTCGTTGCCATTTTAGGTTAGTGTGATTTCATTAACCATGATGATGATTATAAAGACGATGATGATTACAATTTGTGATTTATGATGATGATGATGATGATTTTAATGATGATGATGATGATGATGATGATGATGATGATGATGATGATGATGATGAAAATGATGACGATGAGGATGATGATGATGAAGGAAGAGGAAAAGGAAGAAGAGCGGAAGCGGTAGGAAAAGCAATAGTGGAAACGGTGGTAGTAAAGGTAATCATGCCGACTATGTTGATGATAATAATACCTCGCTAATTATCTCAATTCTCATTACCCACATAGGCAAGGATGATGTGTTTGGCGAAAACATGTGTCGTCACACTACTGTGGGCAAGTCCAGCTGTAACGTAAGGGCTCTGACCTACTGCGACCTGCACAAGGTCCACAGGGACGATCTTCTTGAGATCCTGGACACTTACCCAGAGTTTTCTGAAGACTTCATCAAGAATCTCGAAGTTACCTTCGACCTCCGAGATGTGAGTAGCTTTCGATTTTCTGTTCTAGATTTAGGTGTACACGATTCTTTTACTCAAGCTTGAAAACCATACTGCAACTTCACTGCAATATGTCATAAAAACGTGGATTTTCCCTCGTTTTCAGGAGGAGTTGGTGGTACGAGTACCAGAGGATGAATCTTCACAGCGGATGAGGTTTCCGCACTCCTATCGCTCTTATCAAACCTTGGGAAGTTCGCAAGGTAACGTGTTCAGTGCATACTTGTTTTATATTAATAACAACTATTACTGTTACCAGTGACATTGAGTCATTTAATAATTGGTTTGTATTACAGGTAGTTAGCGATTCCTTCTCATTATCTTCAGGTGATTAAATTGTGGTAGCCAGCAAAGGCAAAGGTTTATATTCATTTTTAGCCCAGGTAATTGCTATAATACTAATTTCCTTCCTTGATGGTACTAGATTGACTAATATTAGTATTTCGATTGGCGTCCATCTCTGATGCTGCAACAATTGCGCCTATCTTTTTTGATTGTTCTAGAGCTTTCTGACCGTCCCCGTAATCAGATTAGATTGCTTTTTTTGGTGCATACCTGGCCAATAGTTTTCTTTCTGGGGCACAGACTTTATTTTTCCACATCACAATCTTGGTAGTTACAAATTATAAAAGTTTGTCATATCGAAAGCGATCCAGATCATACAGGGTGTTAAGATCCCTCAGCAGTCTTCTCTGGAACAAGAGTATGTTCGAAGATGACGCAGTATTTAAAGGACTCTGGTCGTGTTCTATGCCCATCTTCTTTTTTTCTATGCACAAATAAGAAACTCGTTGTAATAATATCCATCTTCATGTATTCCTGAATTCTTCATTATTTCTTTATGCACGAGTGATACTCCTACGAAATTGTTGCCAATATTTTTGCATGGAGTTCATAAGTTTTCCTTCTTGTGAAAATTAAAACGTGTTCATTTTTTGTGGGGGTTTATTATTTAATTTTTTAGTGTTTTATCAAATGTTGATGGTCAGCGCATGCTGCATGTTAAAGATTAGTTGTGTGTACGACATTATGTTACATTCTTTTGGTCACGATCTGCTTTTTATACTTATTTTTTTATATATAGTAATTACGAAATCTAGGCCTGTGTGCTTCATGCGAACGATTACTAGACTTAAACAAAATAACAGATTTAATTGTTTCTCCGTAAGGGATATCTAGCAGATTTGTTGCTTTAAAGACGAGATTTTGCTGTTGATATTAATTTAATGGATGATAGATTAAAATTTAGTTTTAATTGTAGTTTGAAAATTAGACTTCAATGGCTTTCTCAGCGTAAGCATGGCAGTTATTGAGCAGTGCGCGTTCAGCAACCTTCTTGCTCCAGACACTTGCGTTGATATTCCAGTAATTGACTAGATTTAATCACCTCATGCAATAACTTTGCCATCGCTGTTAGATTTTTAATGTAATAATCCTAGAAGCAAGTAAGGTAATTCCATGTTTATAAGTTTTTTTTTCTTTACCTTAAGGAACAAGTACTTTTCAAGTTCGTTTGCTTGATGGTAAACTTCAGATTTGACAGATTTATGCGATAATTAAATAAGCATGTCTTCCTGGGTTTGAAAACATATACTTGGGTTTGTAAAGTTTATTTACTTCTTAATTTTAATTGTAAATATGTTGGTGTTAAGTTTAAGTATTAGTATGCTGTTGTTATATGTTATTATGAGTATGCCGTCATTATTTTTAAATATAAATATGTCGATTTATGGTTTTTATTTAAATAATTGCGTTTGAAAATAAACACATGCTACCGTTTTATTTTTTCCACCTAGGCTTGGAAGACTATATACCAGTAGCGGCCTTAGAAGGTTAGACTCTCCACAGCAATTTTGTAATCACGCACACAGAAAAGCAGCTCTGTTTCAAATTGTTAATTTAAGACCACAAAGCCGAGTATTTCCACAAGAAAAATCAGTATCGTGACCAAAGAGGCAGATCGGAATATTTTGATTTCGACTAGATCATGTTGCTGTTTTGAATACAAACCTACAGGGAACTAACTATTCATTCAAAATCAATGCGTCGTGAGTATTTTATTGCATTATTTTCTCCCACGCGACAATCTGGATTCAAATACCATATTTCTACATTTTCAACATTGAAATGAATACCAGCGAACAGGACAAATAACTGTATAGTGTTGCTATCGTATTTGTAGTGTTGACAGCGCTTTTTGTGCCCTAGCCGAATAATTTGTCTAATTTATATGCGAGGCATTTAATACAGCGAGATATAATCTCAATATAACAATCAGAAACAGAGCTTGCTTTTTCTTCACTTGTTGTGAACAACAAACTTTATGTTGTAACCACGCATCGGTAGTGGATTGTAATGTAGGTAGACTATATACCCTAGAAGTGGACTGCAACATTTAATTCAACTCCATACATTGCAGCCTTGTGAAAACAGATCGTGTAGAGTTTGGTAGCTGTCACTGTGTGTGAGTGGGAATTACTTGTGTGCACTTTTTTGTATTTCAGTGTTTATTCTGGTGTTATCACATTTCTCTTGATATTATATTGCATTTAATTTTTATATGCTTCTATTACATTTCTCCTGATATCATTTTGCGTTTTTTTTAAGGTTTGTGTGCTTTGAGATTAAAACATGAATGTTTGCCTCAGGTTTTCGTGAGATGGAAACTTTGTCACAAATTACATTTTCTGGTGCTGCAATGGTCTTTGAAACTGAAAGTTACATTTCCAGTCATTAACTTGATTAAGAAGTTTGAATCTGAACTCCTTTCCGATGAACTGCACTCATTAACTCAATTTGAGGACGTCAGCATTTCAAGTCACCCTTCACAAAGAATTGTACAGTTGTTTCCGGTTATTGTGAAAGTAACCTGCCCATGATACTATATTATAAAGTTAAATTGTGTTAAGTGATGTGATACTACGTTACCACGTTTGATCTAGACAATGTCAGTTGGGAAATGTACCTTCAATATTCTTTCTGCTTTTAATGTCCACGTTACTTCTATCTTTATTATATTTCTCTGATCTTTTATATGAATGTGATATATTTATTTTTATTTTATTTATTTATTTGTGTATGTGTATAGTTATTTTTCATTTATTTCATTTTTATTTTACTTGTTTGTTTGTTTATTTATGTGTTTATTTATTTTATTATGTGTGGAAACTATTAAAAGTACATTGCATTGGATTTAAATTTAGATTGATGTTAGTGCGTTAAACGTCAGCTACAACAGAAACAAAGCTTGTAACGGATTTTCATAATTAATAGGTTGGTTTGTCATGATTAGGTTCGTGTGTAATTATTTACTAAATTTACGATAAACTTTATAATTTAGTGAGTGGCTCATTCTGCAACTAGCTGTATATAAAATATCATTTTGTTATCTACCTACCCTTTGCCTTTTTTAACCTGTTGTAAATAACATACTAATTGTTATTGTTTTTAATTGCTTTGAATGTGTGGGTTCACTTTAAATGTTGGTTGGTTGATAATGCAAAGTATTATATATCTAATCTTTATTCATGCAAAAGCCGTATTGTATTTCATTTTGTAACGGTTTTATGTTTTCACGTATAGTCTAAACTTTTAAAACTGAATTTTTATGTTCTATATAAAACATTATTTTGCGAACAATATCACATGCTTTCGATGTTGTAATATTCATATTTAATTTCTTAATAAGTTTATTTTAGGCTAAATTAATCTAAGCTCAGAAACTGTAATGATAGTGTTTAAAGTTTGTTGAACACTTCGTCATATACACATATCTTGTAAATCTTGTAAATTGTTCGTCATTGTGTTACTTTAAATTAAGATAATTGTACGAAAGGAAGAGATACAATGTATCAAAAGAGAGTCACAATAGTACGTGACGAGTTCAGTAGTGCAAAAACCGAATTCGCGAATGAACGTACACTCACCGGTAATGTTTTTACTGTCGCTGTGTATGTAGTCTCTTTTAGAGGCACGTTATTTCGCGAAACTGCCAAGGGAGTAATTCAAAGAGTAATTCAAAGAATAAGAGATAATAATATCTGTTATATATTTTTTAAAATTTCTATTAATTTAATATGAGAATGATTATGATATGCACATGCTTTTAGCATTAACATTTAAAAATATATATATTTATTGAAACTTACTTTAATTACTTGAAAGAAAATAACATTACAATTATGTGATTAAGAGTTGAGGGTTTGTCAGTTTTAGGAAACCTTTTTACTAATCTCACTTGACTCGTATTTATATGAAAAATGGTCTCGTGGAGTTCTGTTCGTATGCATGCACAGTCTGAATTAAAACCAAATTTATTTAAGTTGACGATTCTATAAAACCTTTCACTAACAAACTGTTCTTTTCTTTTGTCCTTTTCTTTTCTTGTTTCTTCTGATGGCTGATAAACACCGACCTGCCATCACCCCTTCATCCACTGATTGGTCTTTTCAAATGGATCCAATCATCTGCCATCATTCTGCTGGACGATTGTCTCTACCACCTCTACTCTTTAAACGGGTCAATTGATCTTCCTCCTGTGTACTAAACGACTGCCTCGCCTTGACTACATTTCGTCTGATGAATCCTACGTACTACGTCGTCCTGACTAAATGAACCAATTCTGATGGGTGATTCACCTTCGCATCTTGCTCTTGTTCATCTTCACGTTCTCTGCATCTTCCCACCGGATCTTCTACACTCTCTATTCTTGAAACATCACTGCTACGTTTTCCTTGTCTTCCACGCCGTGCTTGCATGTACCGTCTTTCTGCCGTTTCCACTAACGGTGCTTGTGCTTGCACCTTCTTCTACACCTCGCGTTGTGCTGGACTACCTGCCCATGCTAACAGATGACCCGGAGTCCCACGCTTTCAGGCCTTCTCGCGTGGGTCCCCAAGTTCTCATGACGGACCCCATGCGTGGGTATGGGTCCAGCGAAGAGGATATCCGAGAGTCCGGAGCAGGGATCTTAGAGTTCTCCACAGCCAAAGCTGGACAGGACATCACGCCCGCCAACTACGACTTCCACATGAGAGAGGACAAGAAGAGAGCAGCGGCAGCTGGGTTGTCTAACTTGGCAGGTCAGTGTTGACAAAAGTTATATTGCAGTGTTAAAATCATGCTTTTCATATAGTTGTATATTATCATTTATCTTATATTATATTAAGACCAAAATGTTTTCTAGCACTGCAAGTTGTGGTACAGTGGTCGTTTACCATGGTAATTTAGTGATTACAAGGATTGTCTGTTTAGCATAGAAGTGGAGTAAGAGGTGTATACCTTAGCAGGTTAATGGTTACAAGGGCTGTCTAACTTGAAGCGTTAGTACGTTAAAGTGTCTAACTTTACATATTAGTAGTTACAAGGGTTGTATATCTTTGTAGGTATTTGAAAATCAAGGATTATCTGTCTACTTATCGGCAATGTCACTTCCCATTGCAACAGTATTTTATTATTTCCTTACTAATGGTGGCGCAATATTGTAGTGGTTTGGGCACACGCTACCAATGTTTCATGTTAAGCGACATCGGGACAGGCTAGTACTTGGATGGGTGACAGTTCATGGAAGGCAACAACCAAACGACAATTAAAAAAAAGAATGAAACAAGCCCACGACACAGCCCAGTCCACCCGAATCTGTTTAGAACAAGAGAAGGTAAAGCAGCAAGGTAGAGGAGACAGGCACCGCCCTCATCAAGCTGGCCTAGAGAAAAGAAAGGTTCCAAATGCCTCTCTCCCCAACGACCGAAAAGATTATGGTTACACCTTTTCCTTTAGGCTACCTTACAGTTATTTAAGACTATAGAAGGTGCAGATCCTATAGCCATATTCCTGCAGTCTTTACAGTCTTCTTTGATCATGACCATCCATTTACTTTTTTTTGCTCTTCTTCTTGTCTCCTCCTCCTAGGTATGGGGAATGGGGGTGGAATATTGCCTGTGAATGCGTACGCATATTGTTCCGAAGCCTGAGGCTTATTTGTACAAATACATTTTGAAGTCTTGAAGTCTCCCTTTTGAACTGTTGACATCGTTGTGTGCAGCGGGGGCCATGTCAGGAGTGAACCATCTGGTGCAAGCAGTAACCAGTCGCTACGACGGCAAAAAGAGTCAGGAGATGGCCCCTCTACTTCAGGAACACAGTGCCAGCCCAGAAACACAGGTAAGGAACCTGTATCAACGTATACAGGTCCTATGATTTGTATTATGGTGTACACAATAGTACTACCATAGTTTACTACCTTTTTGATTTGTTATTGTGACCTTAAAGGTTTCTTCCACAGCTTTTTTTTCAGAGAGTCCTTGGGACTCTCTGTTGCAAAATTTCAAGAGTCCCCTTACAAAATTTGAGAGTCCCCTTACAATTTCTACATTTACCTTGATTTTGATTAACCAACATCACGGACACACAAATACACTTCAAAGTCAAACAAAGCTTAGTTTTCAATGCAACTTTATTGAAAATTATGAATAGCCATAAAACAAGCAACACAACAAAAGGAATACTGTTCTGATAAATGTTACAAAGTAATCCATCATTGACTAGAGGAACCTTAAAATCACATAAATTTAAATGACCATAGAACAAACATGAAATGGTCATACGACAATTTACACACATCAATCTGCATATACTGACAAATTGTCTCTGTAAAAGCAGTTAGTGTTAGAGGGGACTAAGTCGATGACCAGAAGAAAAAAAAAAGAGACAAACAAATCTGTTCAACTGCGTGTTACAGACAAGATCATCATTGCCTAGTCTAGGGAGAACTGAAAATGATGATTCAACATTCAACGATTGCATCGTCTTCCGCATTTCTGCGGGTTATCGTTTTCCGTAGCCATGTGTCGAGCGACATGTTTCAGCTTTTCGGAAGCAAACAAAAAGGCTGCGCATGCGTGTCAGCGCGGTCAGTGGGTAAGGGAGATCACCGCGCTTACTCGGCTCGGGCGCACGATAGCTCAGAGATGCCAGGATACTTAACGGCAGTAAAAAAAAAAACGTTACGTCCCTTGTGACGCGCCAGTTTTTTTTTCATGCGTCCTTTTTCAGCTTTTGTGCGTCTCTGACGCACACATGTGCGTTTTGGGAAACACTGAGCAATACTACCATAGTATGCATTATCCTGTTATTGTCACAATCATCGTAAAGGTGGCCTAACTTTAAAAATAGGGTTTACTAGGTTTGGCGGGAGGACTTCAATTACAGTCTTTTAACGCACTGGAGAAAGAGCATATCAACTCAGGAACAATGGACAGACATATTGAATTTGTTTTAAATGGTGATACCATACAGCGTAGCTAAGACTAGGCGGTACCTCTTACTAATCCTCGGCAACTCTCAGCTACCTTGTGTGTGGTGAAATATATAGCACCTTGACAGCAGTGCAACATGTCCAGTCAATCCAGATCCCAGGTAATTGGATAGATTTGTGGGTAAGCAGAGCATCGTCATGGTGAGAGAAAATTGTAGAGGAGTTCAACGTTGCGCCCCATAATTTACTGAGGTGGCTTACAAAGGCGGCCATCTCCACCCACTCACCCCGCCCCAGCACACAAGGCCAGAACACTTGTTTCCCTTTTAGTTTTACTATGAATTAGTAGCAGTAACTGGAAGGTTTTCAGCCGTTTCTGGAGTGCCTTTTGTGAAAGAGACCTCTCGCAGTAATTGTGGTACTAGTTTGTTCCACATCTCATTGTGTTCTTCCAAATGTATGTGTAGTGTTTTAAATCTAATATTCTGCCCACAGCTAAAGGGTACCTCAACGTCCAGCGTGCCCAAGTCCACGTCCAGCATGACCTTACCTGTTTCCACTCCGTCCAGCAATTCTCACCTGGACGAGCTGACCCCAGGAATGCAAGCCGCCGCTCAGATCACGGAAGGACTGCCACAGGGCGGAACACAGCACTCCCCGTTACACCTGGAGCGACGACTTGATGAGCTGGCGAGGTATATTATTAGTCGCCTGGTATTTTTTATTTGTTGTCTTGCGAAGTTTTATTCATCAGGCGAAGTTTTTAGTTGAAATGATATTTTCAATTTTATTATTTCCGATCTGTCATGTACCAATGTTGTATGTTTTGTTTTAAAGTATATGAATGCAGGGATAGCTTTGTGGTTCAGGGTGCAAACCTTGTTTATGCGCATGCGCATCTTGACTGATGTGGGTTCGAATCCTGACTTCAGCAAACTTTTTGCGCATGCTGGATATTAGTGGCCAGAACCTTGCGAAGCTCTCAGAGCTTGTAAGCACAATAATTGGATAATTATATGTATGTTCTACAGATTGTTTGTATGCTGGGGTGTATGTGGATATGCGATCATGTCTGATTGAATCCATTTGACTATGGTCACATGCATACGCATTTTACCATGATGATAATTTCATCTTTGAGGGCTGTGCCTATGTACTACTACTAGTAATAATAAGGATATTTATATAGCGCTTTTTCCCAATGAACAATATCAGTTCAAAGCGCAGTACTCACGCATTCATTCTAAACATCCGGCTACTTATGTGAGGCGTGTCCGTGAATGACTTACTGTACTTGCGAGTATACGAGTGTGGGCATCACTAGTGGCTGTGGATTCCAAACAATTTATTTAGCTATCCCTACAAAGGCGTTTTCTTTGTGCATGTTTGCGTTTGCGACAGCGTGGAGGCGTCTCGCATTTTCTGCGAAAGTTGTAGACTTTAGTATAATTGTGTTTAGTATAATTTTGTTTGGGTGGGATGTTGCAGGCAGTTGACGCGGCTGGAGAGAAAGATGGGCCAGGACATCGCTCTCATCCTACACGTCCTTCAGCATCAGGGCTACCCTTCCTCTCCTCCCCCGCCTCCTCCACGCATGGTGGATATGGAAGGGTTCCCCGCCCCTCCGGAGTATCTGGCACTCTCTCCAACTCCTGGCTCTTTTCCTCCTCCACTGCATATTCAGCAAGTGAGTTGATTAGTTTCTTTTGCGCTGTGTAACATTGTGTTGAAGTCATACTGGTTTCTCCACTTTTGAAGTAGATATTGTTTTGTTGTCATTGTCTTGTATTGTATCGATTCCGTAGCCGATTCTCCATTTGTAGTAGATAAGTAGATCGGGTTTTGTATATGTAATTTAGTGGAAATATACTGGATTATTTTCCTGTCGTACTGTGTTGAAACCATGACATATTATCTGCTTATTAAGTGGATTTTGTCCGGCGGTATCAACGTCCTCTGGATTCTTCACTATTTTTGTTAATATAATGAGAATAATGCATCCAGTCTATTTTTGGAATTGACTGTCATGGTAATTTAATGTATCATCATTGCGCTGAAAAGCGGCTTTATACATATATGCAAGGAACGTTAAAGAAGTTGCTGCTTCTCTTTTCATAATCTGAATCAACTGATTGATTTGTTTAATTGGTGGACTTTTAAAAGTGTATATTATATGGGCAATTTATTGTGTGCAGTCAGTCCTTTGTTTTAATTGAGTGAGGTATTAATCATTCAAAAAAGATTAAGCTCTTAATTCGTTTTTTTAACAAAACTAATCCTCATAATATAATATTCTGGAAGAGTTTGAATGATAGTAGTGTGTATTCTTCTTGGAGCAGCACCAGGACCAAGAGGCCAGCGTTGACACGACGCCAGAATCTGTATGGAGCTTACACCAGCAACAACACCTACAGCAGCAACGTGCAGCAGCAGGCTACGACTACGGCGCAGACATCTCAGAGCTGCCATCCACGGAGCTGCAATACTCCCCAGCCCCAACCTCCTCTGCCACCGCCTCCTACCCTCATCCTCTGTCCTCCTCTACCATCAGCCATTCCAGACCCAGCCGACCCTCCCAGTATACCACTACCCATTCAGTGCCAATGCCCCCGCCTCCCCCTCTCCCCTCAGGTGGAGAGGCCAAGGGGTATCCGCATCAACCCCCACCTCCCCCTCCACCATCACCGCCTCCAGTGGAAGAGGGTGTGTCTTCATCATCGACGTCCTCGTCGTCGTCGTTGCCGGCGTCGTCGCAGGAGGTGACAATGACAACGACCACAGGGACACATCGACAGGACAGTCACACGGACACAAAGCGTGATCCTGTTGTTTGATGGTCACTCAATAGTTACTGTTCATACAGTGTTCTTATCGACTATCTTTATACAAGCGCGTGTACGGTACATACATGCAACTTACGCTATACGTAACTAATGTTTGTTATTTTATATACTTCTAGTTCCAGTTATAGTTCACCTCTCAAACTCTGTCACACTCTTCAAAGCTCGTAATGTTATAATTGTTTCATGTATTGACACAATATTTTAATGCGGTGAACAAGTCAAAACTTTGGGACGTGCCCGATGCAGTTTGCTGACATTCCTTTGCTTTGTGAATGCAGTTTTTTGAATGAGTTCTGGGGATTATAGCATTGGCGTTGATTGCTTGGGCCTTCAGGATATATTAGTGTCTTTACTACCTTCACCTTCAGGCCCGTTATCGTGCAAAGACAGAAAAAATATCTGCGTTAGTAGGCTTATCTCGCCGATGAATGCTAACAAGCATAAGCTTCCAATATAGCTGCGAGGAGGAATACTGTGCTCAAGAGCTTTTGAGACGAAGTAAACCTTAACAATCTGGGTTCTATCAGACAGCGTGAGTCTATTAGGCTGAGTGAGTCTAACAAGTCTGACAAACAAATAGAGTGAATCTTAACCAGTCGTCACAGAGTGAATCTGAGAGTCTTAACAGACAGAGTTAGTCAAACAAACAAAGTGAGTCTGAGAGTCTCAACAGACAGAGTGAGTCTAACGGAAAAATGAGTTCTGATATTCAAAAATCGTGTAAGCCCCAAGAGAGAGTGTTCAGCTATACGAGTGTGTTCGAATTTGAGCTTTGGAGTGCATGAGGACAAAATAAGAACAGCGCTAGGCCTTCAGTTTCTGCTACTATCATAAAAGACATTTCAAAGAGCTGCTAGATGTTCATCAGTTAATGGAAAATCGTGAAATTACTCTTTGAGTGGTTGGAGATCATTGAATATCTTTCAAACCTGAAGTGCATGATGTAGCACAGTACCATTTTGGCCTATTTATGAATCAAAGAAGCTGTTCACTTTGATTTTTGAGTATCCGGCCTAATTTTAGAAAGTGTTCTAGTCATTCATGACCTGGTATTCTCTCCTAATGCAAACATTAATTCGATGTCTGTTGTTGTTGTTGTTGATAACGTGCATGATCCCTGTTGTTATTGTGATGATCATCAAACTGTGTGTACATAATGAAGCATACATATACCCTGATATCTGTGTGTGCATTTTACAAATGACAATACTGATCTTTGAGTAAGTAAAATGATGGCAATGTTGTAATTTGTCATATGATTTAATGATGAAAAGAAAATGTAGGTTTCTACTTGAAGCTACTTGCATTGTTACTGCTAGCTGAAACTGCGAATTGTATGTGTTAAGGAGTTGTCTTTATAATGAGAGTTTTGTTAAATTACCATAATAATTAATTGTGTCAGTGGTGTGTGTGAGAGAGAGATAGAGAGAGTAGAGCAGTGGTTGTAGCCTCAAACCCATCAGAAATACGTTATAGTTTTGCGTAAACATGGAGTCAGTCTTTTGGTGAAGTTAGCTCTGTAAGCGCCTTGAGATCTAAATAAAATGCAAGTTTTAATAAAGTCCATGTCTTTCTCCTGTATCAAGGAAAACTACCGTAGTTTCTTTCTCCTGTATCAAAGGAAACAACCGTAGCACCCCTAGCTTCTAGACTGAAAATATTATCTCCCTTGAACTGTAGTTCACGCTCTGAAAAATGAATTCTTCAGTTCTATCTGAAAAGCAGTGCAAGTGAGAATTTTAATTTCCATGCTCCCTGATATTCAGACAGGCAGTGGCTGATAGGTTTGGGTTTAGTAAATATAATTACAACCAAATATATTAAATAATTAGATCATTATGAAACTTATTAAAAATGCACATTTAATACAAGTGGTAGTTTTACATTGTGTACATGCTCTTTGCTTCACAACTTTCTTCTATGTGAAATGGTTGCTTTGAACGCACTAAACAGTCATTTCTCAACAAAACTTTGTTGAATATTACATTCTGACAAAAATGCGTGTCTTCGCCATAGTAGTGATTTAATCCACCATAGTGATGTTAGACATAACAGCGATAAAAAGTTATATTTTGAATAAATAAAACTGGAAAACGTGTTTTTCCAAGTGTTTAGTTTACATGGTTTTGTAGAACAGATTAAGATCTTGAGACGCATCTTTGCCAATTGCATATCGTGTGCAAATCGTATTGAAATATAATATACAGAAGGAATGTGTACACTTAGAATTAGAGACTTTGTTGTATTATTCTGACAGGAACAAATGAACCTGTCCACAGCATAATGATGGCATTGTGCTTTGATGGCGTTTGCTGTCATTGTGTTAATAAACCAGACATGATGTACTGGTTTAGCATACCTGAATGTGAATTTTACCGTGAATGAGGTCCGATTTATCACCGAAACTTGACTTAAAATGAATTATTGGACTGATGTTCATTAATATATTTCTTACAATGAATACATAATTAAATTATTTCACATAATGAAAATATTAATGAACAATTTGAACTTTGTGACCGATGCAAACATATTTTTGGTAGACTGCATATGTGCTTGTGAAAGTGTGATTTTTCCTCCCCTTTAAATTGTGTGGAAAAGCCGAATAGTTCCTTAATCTGACTGCACAAACCGTGTTAATTTGAAAATGAAATATAGAGCCCCTTCACTCTAAAGATTGATAATCATGTCTGTCAGCTTCACCGATACTGTTTCAAATTCTTTTGATTATAGAAATGCTGCGTTATTTTTCGTTACTGTGTTTGTATAATATTATTGGTTTGTTCGGAAATAGTATGGTGACAAGTGTCCACTTCTGTTGATGTTTATTTCGAGGTCTTTCAGTCTGTGAAGTCAGTCCATATGTTGTTCAGGTCTGATTGTAGACTATGTGTGATTGTCTTCAAAGAACAATTGTGTACACTGTATGGTTTGTCTCTTCAAGAAAGAAAAATCCAATGCAAAATGATCACTTCCCAGTTGGCTAGAATGGGCAAATTTGGAATTGCTCGACTGACATTATTGCGATTCCCATTGTAAATTCTCTTAATTTTTAATGTAATAAAAATAATAGTGACTGTATTTATTAATTTTATCATGTATTTATTTATTTACTTAATAAATTATATTGTGTGGCTTTCATATTTTTGTTTGTTTTGTTGATGCAGTGCTGCAAGTCGGTAGATGTTACAGTTAGTTAGTTCTCACGTAGATGTTGCTGATTTACACCAAACAAATATTTAAATATTCTAGGAATTAAGTATGGTTTGAATGGAATAGTGGTATAAGATATACTATCAAGGCAAAGAAAAAATATAAATAAATAAATTTAAATATTACAAATATGGTTAAAAGGAATACCTTTTCCATATGTGTTATCAGAGAAAGGCCAGGCCACATCAATAACTGTTATTGAAAACTTAAATAATGCTGTAGGTTTTTCAGGATGATCTTTAAAAAATACAACTTTTGGGAGCTTGTCTAAGAATTTGATATTCCTTTAATGGATTCTAATGCAACAGATTTAGCCTGCATAGGTGACAGATATTGTCCGAAATCAATTAACTTGAGTTACAATTAAACTGTTGACTTTCTAGTTGTCATTACGACATTAGTGTTGAGATTTGTTTTTTTTCATTATTGATACAAGATGTGTTGTTTCCATTTTAATCATGATTATTGTTTTGTTGTGTATAATTTGCAGAATTTATGATAAACTGTAGGGGGTGTTTAAAGGCTACATTTTTAAAAGCATATGTTATTTCATCATTTGTGCATTGGTCTTTATATTCACGTTTAATTTGCTGCTTTGTCTTGTTTTCTTTTTGTCTTTTTTATTTTTTTCGCCTTTCCACTTTATCAACATCCATTTACATTTTGGACGTATTATTATTCAAGTAAATAATCATGATATATAATCTTAATTTACACGTTAACAAGGACATTAAAAATGTTAAACGAGACATGCAACCCTTGTATGTTGTTGTTTGTCAGGAATGTGAAGGAAAAGGTTTTGTATTGCAATAAATTATGATAATAACTTGGGCGCTTTTCAGACAAATTGTGCTTTTAACTAATAAATGATGCTGATGTGCAGCTTAACAAGTATAAAAGAAAGAATGCCTACAATTTATGTGCGATTTTTTATTGATTTGTTTTATCTCGTTTGAAGCGATTTTTTTGGCGTCAGTTTATGTAAAATGTAACTATTTAATCAAACTCTTTCAAACATTTATTTGCATTTCATTTAAGCAGGGCATGTATTCTTCATTAAATAATGATTTTGGGATTTTATTCTGTTGTTTGAAAATCATTTTGACAATCTTTGTTTTACTAATTTGTTGAAAAGAGTGTTGCTATTTTTAATTTTGTTTGTTTGTTTGATTGTTTTGTGTTTATTTGTTAAACAAGACACTCGCGCGCTTGTTAATTTTGTTGTGGGTTTTATTGCGTGACTTTGTTGTTGATGTTGTTGTTGGTTTGACTTTTACTTGTTTTGATGATCACAGTCGCAGCTGGTGACATATATACCATTTTAACGACGTTGTGGTGTTTGGTTTTTCATTTAATGTACATTGATATAGTTTCCATCCCATCACCAGCCACCTGTCCCCCACCTCCACCTAATCGTTTCGTGATACGAAATTGTTAGTTTTATATTTTACGCACTTTAAAGTATAGACCTGCCGGAGTTATCAATCAGGAAAATGTGTAATTTTCGTGAATGCTTGTGTACTGAATTTATGAGTGTATTTGAATGTGGAGTTTCGGTAATTATCCTATTTGGTGACTGTACCTAGTGAGTGCCTGTAGTTTGTGAGAAATGAATTTAAAGGTACCTCTATGTGTTTGTCTAGTTCAGCTCCGTCATCATGTCTTCACAACATACAATTACGCGTAAAACGAGTGAACGTCGGACTTGATTGAATTGGCGTTGTGTATTTGCATATATTTGATGTCTCTGCGACATGGAGCTGGCACCGTAAAACTCAACATTGTGTTGGGTTGATGTGTAATTGCGTGTGCTTGGTTTGGCCGTTAGTGGATATAGGGTGGAAAGGCCTGCATGTTTTTATTTGTGTAAAAATATGACGTGGCTTAAAATAAAAATCTTAATTTTATGGGTAAATGGGTTCAAGAAAAGCTGTTGTTTGGGCTTGTACATTTATATAGTTCATATTAAACGTGAAAAAACCAACACAATGGAATGTTCATTCTTTAAAAAGACTGTGGCAATAAAAATGAATCCATATAATAGTGTTGCTGATTTTAGAAGTGGGATAAGCTTTACAAAAATGGTTTAAAAATATAAAGAAGAGGATAAGGGGGGAGGAGAGGGGTACATTATTGTACATAGTTCTAAGTATTATCACACTAACAGTACAGATCATGTGAGAGCGAGCAAGTGAGATGGATGAAAGATTCTCTACTAGTCCAGTTTACCTTGAGGTCTATGGAGAAAATGCATACATGTCGTTTTACTATACTCTACACTTACTACCATTGTGATAGTTCAGAGTTAACATTTCACAGTCGTGACACCTCATAGTCACGCATCTGCTTGCATCCGAACACATTTGTTTCTAACTGTACAGTGTGGCCAACTTAGGTTTATTTGTTGCAGCCCGGAAAGGAGCTATCTAGAACATATTTTAGAACTGATTTTTCTAATTGTTTATTTTAAAAGATAATAATTCAAATTATATTTGTAAATGCTTCAAGTAATGCTATGCCGGATGCTGCTTCACAATGATATTTCCTTCTTATTTTGTTTAATTTTTCATATGAAAATCTCATTTGATTCTATAGTTTTGATTTACGAAAATCCAAACCCACTCAGTACATTAAAGTATATAGGTTTAAAAGAAAGGAAATAGCTTAGATTGGAAACAATTAAGTAGTGATAAATAAATAATTATAAAATAAATAAATAAATACTAAACACATAAATAATGCACACAATGCATTGAACAGGTTAAAGCCATGCTCATAGATTTATGCCAAGTCCATTTAAGTCACCTAAAAGTAACTGTTGATTTTTATTAATGGAATAACATCATTAAACTAGCAGCTCTTCGAGTGTTTAACTACTCAAAAGCCAAAATGAAGTCTACTTCCGAAATAACTAGCCAAAATCAACTTCGTTGTCCGTTTTGCATTTGAACGAAGAGAATAAACAGAATGTTCCTGCCACAGATAAGGACTACACATATTTTTATAGGAATTTATCAAAGCAAAAATTCGAAATAGTTATTTCTCCCTCTGTTATTTTTGTGTTATTGTTGTTGTTTTGTTGTTGTTTGTTTTTGTTTTTGTTTGTTTATATTTCTATATGTATCTAGAAATACTTTGAAACAGTCGGGGGGATCAGAACGAGCCAAATGTTGGTCTGTCTGTTGGTCCTTTGGACGCCATATCTCAAGAAACACTAAACGTATTTTGATAAACTTCATAGAAACATTACAGTACCGAGGTTAGTGGCCTACCTCCAATGCCATCCTATTTGCTCTGCCGCAAAGGTGAAGGTCACTAGAGCCATTTTGTTGCTAAATATGTGTTGCTCAATATCTCGCCAACGACTGAAGCGATTTTGTTGAGTGTTGGTATACAGGAATCATGGGCCATCTTTCAGTAGCAGTCTGGTTTTTGGTCGGTCCGTCGCTCCAATACCCCTTGGGGTCATGAGCAATCTTGCCACTGTAGATTGTTCTAACCTATAAAGGGAACAGTGAAAGCCCCAGTTGAAAACCTGTCTTGCCTTTGTAGGCATGACTAATTCACTGCGGCAACAGTTCCCCCCGTTGGAGTGCCGGGGGTTTCAGTATAAATAGTATCCCCACTTTCTGGAAATTTAGTGCTTTAAATTCCCACTGTCGCTGTCTTCATCATTTGCTCTTTCCCATTCCTGATCTGTCCTATCACTCTGCTATACTTTCTTCTTCTTCGCTAGATCAATGACCTACCTTTTTTCTTGAAAACTCTTCCTGGACAAGACTCCTTGTTTGTGTATGAGGTCTGTTGGATCAGCTTGGGAGTGTTGGACGCTTTCTGCCGGGTGGTCACTAGGGCTTCCTATGATTGTATTATTTCGCACTATAGGCATTTTATATGTATGTGTTTTGTTGATGATTTATAATGATGGTTGTATTTATTTTGTTTTTTGTAACCGGGGTGTGTTCGCGTAGTTGAGGTCAACCCTCAGCCGTCCCCCGCGTGGGATGTCTTTATTGTAAAGTGACTGGCCGGTGGAGGGCATTCAATTTTCCCACTAGGGTTGTTTCGGCAGATCTTTTATGCGGATCGGGGGTTGTCCGGTCCTGATTTGGCTCGGAAGAGTCCGCTGGACCTAAAGCAACAATAAATCAATCAATCAATCAGTCGCTCCGAATATCACTTTTTAAATGTTCAAAACAGGCATTTTGGCTTATTAATAACTGAACCGAATTTCATCATTTTTACTTTGCCGATACTTTATATATACTGCTAAGCATGATAGATCATTTGTATTTTGTACTTTGTCAAAGGTCAAAATCATTGTGCTTCACCGTTTTCAATATGTGTTTTGCGCTGTCCAAAAATTGGCCGATCCGATTTTAATAATGTGTTGCTTGCAGATAGTTCAAGTAATGGCCTATAGTGGCAACATTTCAAAACTAATATTAGGTAGGTTGGGTTTGGGCGCGCCACAGGCTGCTACGCCTTTCCAAGAGGAGGCGGCCCAGAATTTCCTGATTTAAAAAAAAGTGTCAAGAATCAAAACTAAAAAAAAATCAAATTAAATCTTTCATACCATGTTTCCTTTTGCTGCGTAGATTAAGCAGGCACAACACTGCCAGGAAAATGAACTTTTTTGAATATGCTTTTTTTTTTGGTTATGCTTGTGAATGTCTGGAAATACATTTAAATGACTTGCCGTCTTGTTTTATTTTTTTTTGCTTTTTGTTGTCTTAAAAAATCGTTTTCAGGTCAAAAGATTAAAATATGTTACCAGCATTTGAAAACTTTACAAACAAATGTCGGATTAATTCATGTAGAAGGTAGTAACCTGCCTTTTGTCTGTGTTTTAAATCTGTTTTCATCTCCTTTAATACCTAAGTTGGCTTCACTTACAAGAACAACATTATATTGACTTCACTATTTATCAAGTAGCTATTTAGTTATTATATATATATCTCTCTCGAGCTTAAACGAAATCCACAATCTTCATTCAATGTTTGTCATTTTACGTAATTGTACACTTTGTACCATCCAAAGAATCTCAGTGTGTGAAATAAAACAAAAGTTGTTTCAAGTACATAAAGTTGCAAAAAATAAAATCCTCAGACTGGATGCTTGTGTTTTGTTTTCCTTTATTTTAATGAAATCTCTCTCTACACCCCTGTGAGGACCTGGCTGTAAGCAATGAATCTCTCTCTCTCTCTCTCTCTCTCTCTCTCTCTCTCTCTCTCTCTCTCTCTCTCTCTCTCTCTCTCTCTCTCTCTCTCTCTCTCTCTCTCTCTCTATCGTGTGCTTGTGTGTTCACAATCTTCATAATGATTTCAAGGACCCCCGTTGGGGTGTCGGGGGTTTCAGTATAAATAGTATCCCCACTTTCTGGAAATTTAGTGCTTTAAATACCCCCGTTGGGGTGCCGGGGGTTTCAGTATAAATAGTATCCCCACTTTCTGGAAATTTAGTGCTTTAAATTCCCACTGTCACTGTCTTTCTCATTTGCCCTTTCTCATTCCTGCTCTGTTCTGTCAATCTGCTATACTATCGTCTTCTTCGCTAGACAAGTCTCCTACCTTTTTTCTTGAAAACTCTTCCGGGACAAGACTCCTTATTTGTGTGTGAGGTCTGTTGGATCAGCCTGGGAGTATTGGACGCTTTCTGCCAGGTGGTCACTAGGGCTTCCTATGATGTTATTATTTAGCAATGTAGGCATTTTATATGTATGTGTTTTGTTGATAATTTATAATGATGTTTGTATTCTATTTTGTTTTTGTAAACGGGGGTTCGATAAGTTGGGGTGAAGCCTCAGCCGTCCACTGCGTGGGATGTCTTTATTGTAAAGTGACTGGCTGGTGGAGGGCATTCAGTTTTCCCACTAGGGTTGTTTCAGCAGATCTTTTAGGCGGATTGGGGGTTGTCCGGTCCTGATTTGGCTCGGAAGGTCCGCTGGACCTAAAGCAACAATTATGTAATGTAATGTAATGTAATGTAATGTAATGTAATGTAATGTAATGTAGTGCTTTAAATTCCCACTGTCGCTGTCTTTCTCATTTGCTCTTTCTCATTCCTGCTCTGTTCTATCAATCTGCTATACTATCGTCTTCTTCGCTAGACAAGTCTCCTACCTTTTTTCTTGAAAACTCTTCCGGGACAAGACTCCTTGTTTGTGTATGAGGTCTGTTGGATCAGCTTGGGAATATTGGACGCTTTCTGCCAGGTGGTCACTAGGGCTTCCTATGATGTTATTATTTAGCAATGTAGGCATTTTATATGTATGTGTTTTGTTGATAATTTATAATGATGTTTGTATTCTATTTTGTTTTTGTAAACGGGGGTTCGATAAGTTGGGGTGAAGCCTCAGCCGTCACCTGCGTGGGATGTCTTTATTGTAAAGTGACTGGCTGGTGGAGAGCTTTCGGTTTTCCCACTAGGGTTGTTTCAGCAGATCTTTTATGCGGATCAGGGGTTGTCCGGTCCTGATTTGGCTCGGAAGAGTCCGCTGGACCTAAAGCAATAATAATGTAATGTAATGGAATGATTTCAAGGTGCGTTGACGTGACAGTAGGAAGCTTCAATGAAAATGCTATTCTCAATGGGAAATAACTTTTGCATACGTATCGCATTTGGTGCTGATTTAGATTATTTCCCTTGCATTGGCCCGGTCGCGAAAAATATTACATGGTACTTGTCTTTTTCAGTTCTATAGCTTTATTTATTCAGTGGATAAGGGACTAGATGAGCGGGGAGGGGATAGTAAGGGTTCTGGTGGGGGACAAGGAAACGATTCTTAAGGGGAGAATACTCCTACAGCCTCTAACTCTTCATATCATCACTTTACAGTTTCATGCAATAGCATCTGGATCTGTTCGAGGTAAGACTCCACAGAGGAAAGCCTCTTGAAAACATAGTCTCCCTGTGTTGTCTTTCTGACATTCTGGAAGCAGCACCAAAATCATGAAGCATGGTCAGAGAAGGCTTTTAATCGTCTTTGATTTTTACGTTTTTAATTAATTAATTAGTTAATGTGTCTATTTATTTATGTTTTCATTAGATTTTTTAAATACCCTTCCTCCACCTTCCCCTTAATTTCTCTTGTCTAATCGGTAAATAGACGTAAAATGAAATAAACAAACAACAAATCTTCGTCGGTTAAGTGCTCGTGTTTGTTCCAGCCTAATACCCGTGCAATGTCCGGATTGCTAAACTGCCGTTCAGGCAACAAAAGAAGGGGAAGAGAAGAAATACAGTCTACAGGGTCTTAACAGAAATTTGACTGCTACTTCTTGGGAATTCGAACATCAATTTACGACATCACGAGAAGCACAAGACCTATTGATCAATGTCGTACTTTTAAATATCCTTTTAAGTCTTCTTCAAAAATGTTTTTTTCATTTTTTTAACTATTAAATTTCATATCCTATCCTATCCTATCCTATACCATCCTATCATATCCCGTAACTCAAAGGTCGTTGGGGCACCACAGATGATCGTTTAACCAGCGTACTCCATCTTTCTCTGTTCTCAGCAACCCTCAAAGCTTCGTTCAGTGTCAAACCAGTCCATTCTCGAATGTTGTTCTCCCACCTCTATTTTGTCTCCCTCTTTTCTGCCTCATTGCACCGTGCCTTGCAGGATGGTTTTTGCAAGGCCTGATGCTCTGGTACCGTGGCCATACCATCGGAGTTTCCCATGGACTCTATATGTATATAGTGTCCATGGAGTTTCCGTTTCTTCACCACTGTAAGCATGTCATCATGTTGTCCAATGGCTTGTGTGATGGTCTGTCGGACTTCGCTGTTGCGAACTATTAAATTTAAATATTTTTAAAAGAATAGAGGTAGAGAGGATGGGGGAAAAGCAGCTGTACATGTTCAGACACTCGATTTTATTTGCTAGTATGTTTAAATAAAGTTATGAGAAATACTTCTAAATACAAGAAATACAAAAGAAAAACATACACAAAAAAAAGCAATGAGATACAAAGAAAGCACGCACAGACAACAACAAAAAATTGCTGAAATATAAAATAAATCAAACAAGCTGCCGGCACAATACAATAAAATAAAGAACTGAAAAATAAACAAGTTGCCGTGGTGCAATGAAACTCAAGTAATGTTAAAGTTTTTTTCGAGCTCTCCACACTTTGTGCTTAGTGTAGCAGAAAAGAAAATTTGAAAATGGCCACTTAGTGATCGTGCATGTCCATTTGGAGCAAATATCCCCTTAGACCAACTGAGAAATAAAGCAACTTGGTATAAAATAAAATAAAAACATTTTCCTTCTTACCATACCCCCAAAGCGAATTCATTTTCAGAATAATAATTTTCTTCACATCGATCTTGCAACTTACCTTTTTTTTTTTCTTCTAGAGAACAAAACAAGCTGTGGGAAATATAGGGGAAGGACAGGAAAAGGAAGGAGAATAGATCAAGTAGGAGGAGAAGGAGAAGTTGGTTGGTGAAGTGGGGAAGGGGGGAGGGGACGAGGAAGAGAAGACAGGAGACAAGAGAAATGGCGGTAAAGAAGAATAGTCGAAGGAATCTCCAAATAAGAAAAAAAAAGAGCCGGGGACAAGGAAGAGGTATTATTATTATTATTATTATTATTATTATTATTATTATTATTATTATTATTATTATTGATGTGGTTGTTGGTGGTGGTGCTGTTGTTGTTATCGAAGAGGGAGAGTGGGGTACAGACGGAAAGTGAAAATATGAGAGTAAGGGTTGCAGGGCGATAGAGAACAGTGTGAGGGTGATATGTGTGTGTGGGGAGAGAGAGAGAGAGAGAGAGAGAGAGAGAGAGAGAGAGAAAGAGAGAGAAAGAGAGAGAGTCAATCAATCAATATTTCATTTATTTTCTATTCCTGGGCATTCAAATAAAATGGGGTAAGCTGATATATTTTTCCAACACATACACTGAATATATGGGGAATATTTAGTATTCCATGCGTTCATTCTTAACTTGCATATTAATTTTGACAACTATCGTGAACAGTGCACAGAGATAGAGAGAGAGAGCGAGAGAGAGAGAGAGAGAGAGAGAGAGAGAGAGAATACTAATAATAATAATAATGTTCGTCATTTGTAAGGCGCCTTAGCCTAAGGATCAAGGCGCGCAAGGGGTTGGGGGAATGGGAAGACAAGACAGACAAAACCCGACAAAAGATACATAATGTACATATGTACAAAATACAGTTGAACAACTATGAAAAACACAAGCACGCACACCTGCTTACACTCTCTTGTAAATGATTAATTGAAATATTCCCTAAAAAGATATGAAAGAGAGAAAGAGAGAGGAAAGAAAGAGAGAGTGGGGAGAAAGAGGAGAGAGAGAGAGAGAGAGAGAGAGGTGAAAGAAAGAGAGAGTGGGGAGAAAGAGGAGAGTGAGAGAGAATAGGTTGAGAAAGTGGGAAATAATAAATAAATAATAATAAGGATATTTATATAGCGCTTTTTCCCAATGAACAATATCAGTTCAAAGCGCAGGGAAAAGAGGGAGAGGATCCTACCACGCACACACACATACACCCACGCTCAGACAGAAAGAGAGAGAGAGAGAGAGAGAGGAGAGAGAGAGAGAGAGAGAGAGAGAGACAGAGACAGAGACAGAGAGAAGAAAGATTTTTTTTTAATCTTGTGAGAAAGATTTTTTTTTTTACCCCCTTTTCTCTTCAATCTGAACAGCAGAAGAAACGAATGAAAGTTAAATGGCGGAAAGCGATTTAAAAGCCCTTTGTCACTGAAAGGGAAAGGAGCGGGAAGGGATCCCAAGCTTGAGCGTTTAATTGAGAGCGAATTTCGTCAAGAGAGCTGACTCCAAATGTCCACGAGCGAGATGGCCAATGCAGCGTGGTCTTTTTCCGATTGACCTCCTCCGACTTTAGCACCCCAACATGATTTTTGGAGCCGCCGAAACAGAGGAAAGAGAGGAGGAAAGAGGAGGAGGAGGAGGAGGAAAAGGAGGGATCAGGAAGAAGAAAAAGAAAGTGGAAGATCAGGTGGAGTTTATCGATGGTCATACGCAAAACATGTGATTGTTATATTTCGTGTCACTTCTGATTTTGTTTTACAATCAACAAGAACGAATAACGTGTGGTTAAGTTTTACGTGTGAATTGTTGTTCTGTTGTTGTTATTTAAAAAAAAAAAATTATATACAGTTTCCAAATTGAATATACCCACGGTATATCTTTACAGTTCAATACCAGTGGCTGTGTTCTCTGCGTGGATTTGGATACTTAACATTATTTACAGTTTTTTTAAAAATAGACATTTGTCATTAGCACCTGTAGTATATTTAGGACAACACAAACAACTTATTTTGACGAAAATGTTAGTACACGGTCTCCTAAGTCAAATAATTGGCAACTCAAGTCTAAGGATATAAGCACCTTCGGATTATCGATCTCATGAATATGTCACGGACATACGGGGAAAGGGAACGAACTCTTCAGACCCTTTAGCCCCGGAGGGCGGAGGCGGTTGTGAATGCTTGCTTTGTCCACGTATATCCGGACTTGTTTCGAGGTATTTAACCATTTCTTTCTGGTCACCTCACTCTTGCCTGAAGGAGGAAGGAAAGAGCCAGTTTTCTCACTTCACTTCCGCTCTTCGTAAGCGTGTTGGTACGGAAAATTTAACGTCGATAGCGACGCTACTTCAATTTTATGGGAAACTGGTCGTTTAACTAAAAATAAGGGTTAGTATCCAGTAGGAACATTGTCGTTTAACTGAAAACTAGAGCTGGGTATTGAGGATGTTCAGTGCGTAAAATTTGTTGGAAAAATAATGTCGTTTTCCAGAATGCATGAACTAACTTTTATTTTGTAGTCGCTTCGCTCGTTTTTCAGTGCAAATTAATGAATCTGTTAGCCTCTTCACTTCCAAATGATTTTAGACTGAACTAATCATACTAATAACTACAAAAACAGTTCTCTCCTTACCTTAGAAACACACGGTATTCGCAACGATAGCATACTTACAGTAATTTTCTAATTTCTGCTTTATGTGGTTGTTGTTATTGTTGCATTTTGCTTTTCGTTGTGTCATTCAATTTATCCATCTGAAGCTGAATTATAAGAGTACAATTTATTCTCCAATATGGTCTTTGATTGAGAAAAGTGTTTAGGAATCATTTTTAGACTCACTAGTATTAGCTCAAGAGCTGCTCAAGGCGCTGGCTGATACAGGATCTTATTCAAGCCGCTCAAGGTACCCTACCCTTTGATGTTTACAGAGCGTCTGAGCTGACACTGTTGATTTTGCACAGAACTACCGAGGATATAGATTGTGATGGAAACTCCGCTGCGCTAGGCTGCATGTGGATTAGTTTTGCTCCGTTATTGTATCGAATAAATAAGTTTAGTTGTTCTTATATAGCGCGCTTTACCAGCTCAAAACAACGTTACTCAAGCCTCCCAAAGCACCAGTTTGCTGCAGCAGTCTACCGTTCGTCCACACGTCAAAAGGTTCTTGGCCTCCACTCATCTCTGATACTCATTATGTTCTCCAGCAATCATCACCATCAGTAAATACTGCAACAGTCTACCACCCGCTCACACGTCCTCAAAATGGTTCTTGAACTTGCACCCATCTCTGATACTCATTATGCACTCTAGCCATCATCACCATCACTAACTACTAACCCGGCACTACCATTTTAAGTTTACATTTCTTCAGATCTTTGCTCCAGACATCAGTGTAGGTATGATGAGCATAAAAATCGAGCTGTGTGCCGGGGTATCCACCCAAAGTGCCCGCCCCTTGGAGCTGCCGAAGCAGGGAATCAAAAGCCGGCAGAGTCAGGGTTTATCAGAAGTCACCCTATGCCCGTCACCCGCCGTTTGAAGACATGGGTAATTGAGAGCAAGTTGTTGAAATCCGCCATCTTCCCAGGACCCCACAGCGCCGCCTGCCCAATAAATCACTCCCGCTAAGAACGGTAATTTAGCTAATGGCGCCTTGCGACGACTTCTTGAGAGTTACCCACCTTATTCAGATGAATGAACGGAGAGATTGCGTCCCTTTCCCGATTTCACAGTGTCTTCTGTATTAACGAGTCTTCAAAAAGGGGACAGAACCCTGATCGTTGCTAATAGGCCGGATGTGACGCACACACCGGTGTACTGGTAGCAGCGGAAACAAGCCGTAACCGAGTGACTTGCGCGGTTTGGCCTGGCACCTTGCGATACCTGAGTATTAGAGGCAGTCCGGTCTCCGTTGATTGAAAACTAGGGTCATGGGTGTATTTATGATGCTGAGTTCTATACCTTGGGGTCTGCAAGAACTCTGCAATTCTACAGGTCTGCTTTTCCTATGCTTAAAAAGTGTGTGTGTGTGTGTGTGTGTGGGTGTGTGTGTGTGTGTGTGTATGTGTGTGTATGTGTGTGTGTGAGTGTTTGTGTGTGTGTGTGGGTGCGTGTGTGTGTGGGTGTGTGTGCGTGTGTGTGAGTGTATGTGAGCTCGTACGTGTTTGTGGGTCTCCGCGTTTAATATTATAGATTACGTTTAAATTTTCACCAACAGCCGCAACAACCACAACTACAACAAATGATAAGACCAATAATAATAGTTCACAATTAGGAGAAGCCATAATCGGGTATCTGATAAAGGGGACAGAATTGCTCACAATTCGGAGAAAATAATATAATGTTTAAATGTCTGAAAAGGTGACTTGTATGATAGCCAACACCTCAGTTAGCGATTTCTAACGGAAGACTTAATTGCCCTGTCGTTTGCGGCGTGTTTCGCGGTTAACTGTGTTAGCAATTAACTAAACAGCGAAAGAGGAGAGCTCATCAAACGATAACTCGCAAATAATAGCCAGCGATGATCGCAATGAGAGCCGGCTATCAAAGGAGACGCGAATAAAAGGATCCATTCAATCATCGCTCGTTGTCGCCGCGGCCCAGATAAGACGGCCCATTTAATTGGTCTATGATTCCTCTTCCTGCCTAGTCCTCCAATCCAATTACTCGTTGCGGGGCCGTTTAGGATTGTGCGCTTTATGGATTTCTGACACTTGCAGAGAGGCGCGGTGGCTGGTTTAGAGGCTTGGGATATCTGCTTATGCTGGAAGAGTCCAGATTGTCCTGAGCTCCATTACGCCTTGGAAATGAGGAAGGCTAAAAAGAATGTGTACAACATACTTATGTAGTAAATAGACTTCTATGAATTAAAAAAAAAACTGGAGTTGACGACAGTATCTTATATATTAATTACAATCCTCCGAGGATATTACTTAAAGGGAATGGTAAGAAATATTGTTATGTCAATCTCACCTTACTCTGATGCCAATGTATTTTTGTGTTGTGGAATTCTGCCATAGCTGAATAAGGTCATTTGGCTGTGTTCTCAGCTGTGTTGCTGTGTTGCAACTGGACTCGCCGAAAATCAAGTGACTGGAATCAAAATCTGATGTTTAACGCATTAGGGGGAAAAAAACGTCTGCCTTCAAGGGCCAGGGTACATGAGGACCGTTTTTGTTCATTGTTGTGTGTGACATTAAGTTTACTTCCGTAATTTGCATTGTCGACACATTAAAAGATAACAGAATGGGTATTCGAATGAACATTGAATGAATGAACATTGAATGAATGAACATTGAATAAATGAACATTGCATGAATGAACATTACATGAATGAACATTACATGAATGAACATTACATGAATGAACATTGAAGTTTTAAAGTCTACACCCACCATTAGCGATACGGCCAAGGGGGATAACCTTCCCAGGAAAGAGGAGGTAAGGACCTAAATCAACACTGAACCATCAGAGCAATCGCACTGCTAAATTAAACAGTGAAAATGGATACTTTTTATCTTACCCACCACGGGATTCGAACCTGGGTTCATTGGTGTGCCAGTGGGACGGCCCTATCTCTGAGCTACGGCGGTGGGACATGAGTAATCGTTCCTCAAATCTACCGCTGTTGACATTCAACGTCTCTTGCTTGTTGTGTAAACAAACAAATGTGCCCGCTATACACACATTCCGCAGTAGTGCCATTTTTACGGATCAACTTTGATGCTAGGCACTTACACAAATTAATTTATCGATTTGTATCACACTAGTACTTTTGAAAGACGTTATTATTCGGTTTTTTTTTAGGGATTTTTCTCTTCTTTTTTTTTAAAGACCTTAAAATTATGTTTTATAGTTTTTACTTTTTAAATTTTTTTTTAACAAATTAAAAAAATTTTCCCATTGGAGTAACACTGACTGTTAATTTGAAAAGTATATGTGACTGAAATGCGTGATCTTGAGGTCCTTTAAAATCATTGTTAAGAGCTTAATTATTGGTGTCCGAAGGCATAGTTATAAGTGTGCTGGATGGTAGCAAAATGCAGATAAAAAAACAAAACACAACTTGTTTCTAAAAAGATAATTATTTAAGAGGGAGAATAATTGCTAGTATTTAGGGTTGCAGCGTAAGTACTTGGTAGTTGAGAATGAATTAGACTATTTCTACATCTCTTTCTATTTGGGTCAGTTGAGGTAGCCTACGACGTCTTTCTACAGTTTTTACTGAACTGTACGTCATCCGGACGTCTTAACGACTCTGTAACAACTTGGAGCTTTCATAGCAAATCATTAGCCGAGGGGTATGAATGCTCGTCGTCGCTCCCCAGCTCAAGATAAGTTGTAGCAATAAGAAGTGTACGGGACTCGTTAACAATCGGCACTTCCTTCTGAAACTTGTTTGTGCGCCTATACATTCCAATCCAAAGGGTACAAGAAGCAAGGGAGGAACCGAGATTTTAATACGTTAGGAATTATGAAAGCTATAAAGTCAACATTTATTGTCATGAGTTATTACAGCTAAACTAATATTGTATATTCGGCCCACAGGTGAAAACAAGGGAGGATCCGAGATTTTAATAGTGTTCGGAATTATGAACGCCATAAAACCAAAGTTTTATCGTCGTGAATTATGACCACCATACAGCCAAAGTTTACGCATAACTTACTCGTCTGCCTGTTGCAAAAACAAGGAATGGTTTGTACAAAAATTTGGGAGGTGGGAGGTTGGGTTAAAATGGATGTGATAAAAACTATAAAAGAAGGAGTTTGCATGAGGCCCACCGCCGTAGCTCAATTGGTAGAGCGTTCGCCTGGCATACCGATGACCCAGGTTCGAATCCCGTGGTGGGCGATATAAAATGTGGCCATTTTTACTGTCCATTTTAGCAGTATGATTGCTTTGGTGGTTCAGTGTTGATTCAGGTCCCTATCCCTCTTTCCCTGGGATGGTTATCCCCGTCTGCCATATCGCCAATGGTGGGTGTAGACGTTAAACCTCAATGTTCATTCAATGTTCAGGCCCTATGACTGTTTGTACCCTTATCAATGATAATACTATGGTTTACACTATGGCACATGTGCGTGTAGACGTAAATGTCCCACTATGTGAGTCCGGCTTCTCCGCGATGGGTTGTGCACAATAAGCATTTACTGTATTGCTTTGGGTTAGTGTTTAGACGAATAAAACCGTCTCTAACATTATTGGCTAAAATTTTCAACGAATGTTAGTATTCAATAAGTTTGTTCATTGAACTGAATTTTAGATTTGTTTTCATATCTGCCATGCTCCTTTGTCAGCAGATTGCCTGTATTTCAATGTAAAATCTCCACTCAGAATCTGATAATAATGGAAATCTTCCAGTTAGCAATAGCTTCAAGCAGTATAAGCAAGCTTGACAGCTTGTTCATCATCATCATCATCATCATCATCATCATCATCATCATCATCATCATCATCATCATCATCATT
The DNA here is from genome assembly GCA_036898135.1 of Oncomelania hupensis. NCBI lineage: Eukaryota > Metazoa > Mollusca > Gastropoda > Littorinimorpha > Pomatiopsidae > Oncomelania > Oncomelania hupensis. The sequence goes on along the minus strand of CM072511.1, from coordinate 53,836,424 downwards.
ATCATCATCATCAGTATGCTTACTAGGATAGCCTAGTCCAGAGCAATCCTGGCACGTTCAAAAGATTATGTTGTTAACCTAATGACGACAGGTCTAGTAGTTCCATGTTTATACCTTTTTCTAGTGGTCCCTCATTAAGGTGTGTGCATTTACAATGCGTGAGTTTTATGATATGCAAGTCTTCAATATAAAGTTAAGCACTTGGAAGAAGGGATGCTCAGTGTGACGTATGCGCAGAAGTCCTGACCGGTAAGTGAATGACACTAACTGAGGCCAGCTGCTGATGTCACTCTGCTCCATGGCCCCATCAAAACCTCCTCCACATGCGAACTGCAGACGAGAAGCTGGAATAGTACTTTTTCGATTACTTGCGTACTGGAACTCTTTGCATCGAAAGCGATAGTGAACAAATTCAAATTATCATAACACGTAAAGAAATGCTCTTTTTTTTTAATAGACCTTTATCGGTCAAAGAGCTAAACAAGATGTTTGCAGAAAGCAGGATCTAATTCAAGGCGTCAGCCTGCCAACTTGCTGCTTGATGCGCACCGTCTAAATCCCCAGACAACTGAGCGATCTGCAAAACTGCAGACAAAACTGAATGTCGCCCTCCTCCTCTCCCTCACTGCCCTTACCCCCTCCCCCCTTCACACTCACCCCCATTCATTGTGGATTGGATATATTCATCTGCATAATGCCAAATTACGAACATCTCAGTGTAATTAATTCTTATGAAAGGATGCCAGTACTGTGCCTTTAAATAAATTAAAGAGTATGAAGGTATGACGTCTCCCTCTCCCCCCACCTCCCTCTCCCTACTCCTTAAATTGCCTACCATTTTGATCAGTGGTTGTTTGACGGGCAGTGGTCAGTGCCAAGGTCCGGAAACAAATGTACCACGCTTGAGCTAGTAAGACACACACACAGTGCCAGCTGGTGAGAGTAACTGCTCTACGCCATTGACTTCAAAGCTTTAAATCAGTTCAAAACACTATAGGCGTTATTTAATCTAACTCGGAAAAAGAACATCTACCTATCTACACTGCATAGCTGAGATTAGCCGAATGACCAATTGGCGGAGAGGCGAACGCGAAAAGCGTCAAATGCGCGTGCAATTACACGCCCATCTAGTATGATTGGTCGAAAACTTACACGCCAAACTGAACAAGCGCAATTGCACGCGCATTTACCTACTGTACGAGTCACATTAAAACTAGGAATGAAAACTGTTCGGAAATACGTTCCATTTAACATAATATAAATTGATAAATAATTTACAATGTAATCCTCGTCACCCACACCCTCCCCTGAATCCAATCCCCAAATTAAATGTAATCATAATTTAAATTTACTGCTTTGTTTTTATTGTGTGTCCAATAGAGTAACAAGTGTACAGATAGTGGCACCAAAAGCTTTTATTCGCAGTGACGCAGTGATAAAAACTTAGCGTAGCGGTGAAAACTTAGCGTATCTTAGTGATTAAAACATTAAAAAAAGAAACAAAACAAAGCTGTAGTGAAGAGTCCCAGATGACGAAAATCAGCCATGACGTATTGTTCAGTTATGTAAACTAAATCGTAGAAAAATAGATCCAGGCTTTAAGATAACTAAACACACAGTTTGAACTACATTCTCCTTACAAAAATGATTAAACGTGGTCTAAAATGATAAATAAACCTTTGGCGTATATATTTTTGACCAATCAACTACTAGATGAGCGTGCAATTGCATGCGCATTTTCGCACGCTTTATGCCTTCCGTCTGCAGATTTGTATGCTATTATTATGGCTTTGAATTGTGTTCTTACATTAACATTAGATTTGTTTTGCATAGTGTTATGTGTAGACTCAAAGTCTGTTTTGTATGCGCTACAAAATTGGAATTGTTCAGTTAGAAGAGAAATGATTTTTTAGATCAAATATCTTTTACACTGTTTATTAATTAAAAATGTTACAGTTGATTTTCTGTGGGTTCCCTCTCATTGTGGAATAAAGGGTCATGAATTAGCTGATAAACTAGCTAATGATGGTGCAAGTAAACCTACTAAAGTTAATTATAACATGAGCCTCTCCTACTATGAATTGATATCAATAATAGAAATTTATTTTCTTAAAAATGTACACAATAATATTTTGTCTAGCTACAGACATTTGACAAAAATTGTCTAACAAGTTAAAATTAAATTCATGGAAAAATTAATTTTCTAAGGATGTTAAATGTGTATGCTCAAATGATCTGACTGTAGAACATTTGATATTACATTGCCCATGTCTGAACAAATTATTTATAGAAAATAGTATTAATACTGTTATCACACAATACAATGATGTAAAAAAATATTAGCTGATAATGAATTGATGCTGACAATTGCATCTATTATATCGTGTACACAGATAGAAAAAGTGTTATAATTTTGTTATTCGATGTATTTTAGATGTTCAGATGATGGTGCTTCAATGTTAGGTTCCATTGTTTAATCAGTATAAGTTCTTATGAGTTAATTGTTGCTACTTTATTCTTTTTCTTCAATTTTGTTTCATTTTTTTCATTATCATTTATGATTTATTTATTAGTTTTTATTTTCCCACCATATCATTTATATTATTTTGTTTCTTTGTTTTATAGTCTAAAATAATTTGTGAACAGACTTTAATTAAATTGATTGAATTGATTGAATATGCTTTCCGTAGAGGCGATCGTAAGCCTCGGCTAGTCTCGGCTACGCAGTGTGGTACATATATATATATACAGCACCGATGCTAAACAGATTAGCCAATCAGAACATATTTAGTATTATGCCTGCCTATAATAATTTAGTGTGCAGGATTTTGCGTTATAAAACATTGACACACACTGGATGCGGCTGTTTCAACCAGCATTTTGTAGATGTCATAAGCTCTCAAATAACTTTGAACGAGAGAGAGAGAGAGAGAGAGAGAGAGAGAGAGGGGAGAGAGAGAGAGAGAGAGAGAGAGAGAGAGAGAGAGAGAGAGAGAGAGTGGGGAGAGGGTGAGGGAATAAGAAGAGAGAGGGGGCAGGAGACTACTGTACTATTAACAGATGCAAAAACAGATGAATTCGATAAATATATAAAAACCGTGCTTTGCGAAAGAGGTTATTTTTCGGAAGTTAATCTCCTTTTCTTCTGGCCAGGCAGACAACAAGGGAACAAAATGCTTTCTGGCAGTCTTAAGGGGAACAATCCTTCCCAATCATGGCCAATCGTCTCCCCGCTCCACTACACGTACAGTGTGCTTGTCGCAAGCGTTAATTAGTCGCCTCGCATGCTATGAATAGATGAGCAATGAACTATTAATATGTTCATTAATTGCAATCTGTTTGATTGGCGGGTGTCCATAGGTGCAAGCTGACGAGGAAGAGGAACAAGGAGGAAGAGGATGAGAAAGAATGTGTCGAAGGCGAGAAAATAAATAAAGCGAGGATGATAGCAATGATAACTCAAGTTTGGATTGCTGAGAATGTACGAATGTATATTAAGAAGAAGAAGAGGAAGAAGAAGAAGAAGAAGAAGAAGAAGAAGAAGAAGAAGAAGAAGAAGAAGAAGAAGAAGAAGAAGAACAACAACAACAACAACAACAACAACAACAACAACAACAACAAGTTGTTGTCAATATTACCAAACACACACGCACACACACACATACGCACACACACCCCCCCACACACACTAACACACATCAGTTAGCGCATTCTTTTTGTTTGTCCAATATCACAAATGTGAATAGGCGTTAAATTAAATAAATTAAATAAATAATTCTTACGGGTGTTAATTTAATATAACAACAACTAAACAACTGATCTTTTTAATATCCAATTTCATATTGTTGTGACTTGATACTCCTAGTGTGACTCCCTGAAGTTGAATCTTAAAACTTTACATAGGAAAACTATTAGTGATGGCATCTCGATTCCTTAAGTGTCGATTTCTGGTTTCTCAATTATTGGACCTTGGGTACTGTATTCTTCATGGATCGTGGATCTACTCGTTGATATTCTCGAAACATTGGTAGAGGGTAACTGGAAAAAAAAGGCAATAGGGAAAATGGATTATAATAATTAACATGTTACAAATGTTTTCTATACCTGAAACAACAGTTATTTTGCTTTCTTCTTAAACTTTTTGTTCTAGTTCTTATTCTTGTTTGGGTTACCGCTCTTGTTCTCCTCCTACTCCTACTCCTCCTCCTTCTTCTTCTTCTTCTTTTTCTTCTTCTGCACCCGATACACATTGGTCGAACGCTACCAGAAGCATGCGTTATTAGTCGCCTTAACAGGCGATAAAGCATGCTCCCATGCTTCAGAGCACTGCTTTCTATACGCTTCAAGCTCTATAGTCACACGGAAAAAGCGCAATTTCACTGCAGTGAACTCATGAAAATAGAAAAATGTAAGTTTCGTCTCCTCAAGGGGACGAATTAGGTCAAACTGTAGTTTTTAGGTCAACTGTCTTTTACGAACCGTTTGACAATGTTTTTGAAGCGTTTGTTGACGCCGGATAGTGTCCTCACTTGGTTTCATGCAATTTAAGAATCCAACAAGGCAATTGGGTTTTTGAGACGGAAAGAGCGGAATGTTGCAGAGCAACATTCTGTATATATTTACAGTGAAATTGCGCTTTTTCCGTCACTATAGCGCTTGAAGCGTGTAGGAAGCAGTGCTATGAAGCATGAGAGCATGCTTTATCGCCTGTTGAGGCGACTAGTAAAACATGCTTCTGGCAGCCTTCGACCAATGTGTACCGGGTGTCTTCTTCTTCTTCTTCTTCTTCTCCTTCTTCTCCTCTTCCTTCTTATTCTCCTTCTTCTTTTTCTTCTCTTTTTTCTCTTCTCTTCCAAGCAGTTGCAGCGAAAAGATTGCAATATGTTCACCTCCTATCCTATCCTATCCTATCCTATCCCGTAACTCGGAGGTCGTAGAGGCATCACAGATGATCGTTTAACCAGCGTACTCCATCTTTGTTTGTCCTCAGCAACCCTAACTGCTTCGCTCAGTGTCAAACCAGTCCATTCTCGAATGTTGTCCCCCCACCCCACTACCCCCCCACCTCTTTTTCGGTCTCCCTCTTCTTCTACCTCCTTGCACTGTGCCTTGCAGGATGGTCTTTGCAAGGCCTGATGATCTGGTGACATGGCCATACCATCAGAGTTTCAGTTTCTTCACCAATGTGAGCACGTCATCGTGTTGTCCAATGGCTTGTGTGACGGTCTGTCGGACTTCGTCGTTGGTGATGTGCAGGGTATAGGAAATGCCCAGAAGTCTTCTGTAGCACCTCATCTCCATGCTTTGTATTCTTCGTTGGAGATCTGCTGTGAGGGTCCATGTTTCGCAAGCGTATAGGAAGATGGAGATGAAAGGGAACGAAGCAGTCTTACCTTGGAATGTAGACTGATGGTCCTGTCTTTCCAAATGGGCTTCAACCTTGCCAGGGCCGCAGTTGTTTGTGCGATCCTGAAGAGGACTTCCTGTCGGGACCCATTGTCTGATACAATGGCTTCTAAATATTTGAAGCTATGCACTGTGCTGAGGGAATGGCCTTGGATTTGATGTCCGTGTTGATACCATTGGTGTTGTTGTTGCCCACAGAGCTGCATGCCAGACTCGGTCAAACGCCTTTTTGAAGTCTACGAACACATGATATAGATGTTGGTGCTGTAGATATTTCTCGCAGATTATTCTGAGGTTGAAAATCTGTTCAGTGGTACTTCGCCCTGCCCTGAATCCTGCTTGTTCTTCAGCAATGATTTGTTCAGCTTGGGGTTTCAACCTGTTGAGTATTATTTTCAGGAAGACCTTGCTGGGATGGCTGATGCTTCTCCTGAAGGTTACTTTTTTTGGGAAGAGTGATGACAAGCGACTGTGTCCATGGTGAAGCCCACTCCCCACTCTGCCAGATCTTGTTACAGATAATGGTGAGGGCGTCAATCATCGCTTCTCCTCCCGCTTGAAGCAGTTCCGCGGGTATGTTGTCCACTCCCGCTGACTTCAATTTCTTCATCGATTGCACTGCTGACTCAACTTTTTCTCGGAGAATTGGGAAGGGGTATCTTCTTCTTCTCTGTTCTCGGGACATGCTAGAACTGATGAGTCTCCGTTTGGTGTGTGGTTGTAAAGATCAGAGCAGTACTCTGTCCATCTGTTCAAGACTTCTTGTTCTTCTGTAAGGCATATGCCAGACTTGCTTTGGATCGTGGAGACCTTGGGCTGTTTAACAATTGTCAGCCACTTCACAGTCTGGTAGGCCTTCATTCTGTTGTTTTTGTTCAGGCTGTTCTCTATTTCCTGGCATTGATCTTCTAAACAGTTCTCCTTTACCGTGCGCATGCCTTATCGGATGTCACTGTTTAATTTTCGGTAGGCATAAGCGAGGCGTTCTTTTTTTCTTTCTCATCTATCTTCGTTTATCACACAGATCCAAAAGTTCAGGTGTGATCCACGGCTTTCTCTTTGGCCGGTGCTTGCCAAGGATCTCAGTGGCTGCGTCTGTCACAGCTGAGTTGAAGGTGGTGGTCGTGGTGTTGATATCTACTTCACCATCTCCCGAAATGAGTAGTGGTACAAATTTCCCTCCAATTGTGGCCTGAAATATTTCTGCCACCTCCGGGTCTTGCAGTTTGTCCAGGTCGAACTTCAGTCTAGTGCACTTTGCTGTGTTTACTCTCTTCAAGTGGAGCCGGAAAGACATCATCACGAGATCGTGGTCACTTCCGATGTCTGCTCCTGAAAAAGTGCGTGTCCTGCCAATGCCGATGTTTGATCTGAAGCGTTTCTTGACCATGATGTAGTCGATCTGGTTCTGATGCTCCCCGCCGGGACTGTGCCATGTCCATTGTCTGGATTTTTTGTGGAGACCAAGCGTGTTTGCCAGTATCAGATTGTTGTATCTGGCAAACTCCAATAGTCTCAGACCCTGTCATTTGTCTTGTTGTTGCAGTGGGGTCCACATGTGTCTCCCCAGTTATATTGCGCATCTGGGCCAACCTTGGCATTCCAGTCCCCTTGCACTATGACTGTGTCCTTCTTCGGCAATTGGTCACGGACATCCTCTAGATTTTCATAGAAATCCTCCACTTCGCTATCGTCATAGTCTAATGTTGGGGCATAGGCCTGGATGATGGTAATGTTGAAAGGGGCTGCTCTCAGACGGATGGTAATAAGTATACTGGAGACTGGGCGGCAACCCATGACAGTGGCTAAAATGTTCTTGTGGAACAAGAATCCAACTCCGTGTTGGTGCCTGTCATCTCTACCGCTGAAATAAAGCTTGTGGCCTTTGCCGGTCGTTGTTTCACCTAGACCTCTCCTTTAAGTTCACCTCACGTTGTATTATTCTAATTACGTAAGTGTGTATGGGAATGTTAGCATTGTTTAACCTTGAAAAACAGATTTAAAGAAAGCCAAAAAGCGTGGGTTTCCTTGAGAAAGATTTTCAAATATACTCACAAGTGCTTTCCCTTGAGAAACAGTTTAATTTATTTAAATAAACTCAAAAGGTTGGTTTTTATCTGAGAAAAAGTTTTAAATACATCCATAAGTTTGGTTTGAATCTGGCCATAAGTTGTTCTTCTGATCTCCTTTTGTCTTGTGTTTTTATCTGCTTGTGATACTTACGCAAGATCTTGAAGCACTCTTCCAGTTCTTCGTCGTCTAGTGAGCCATCCTTATTTTCTGCAAATAATAATAATAATAATAATAATAATAATAATAATAATAATAATAATATTAATAATAATAATAATAATAATAATAATAATAATAATAATAATAATAATAATAATAATAATAATAATAATAATAATAATGTATTACGTATTTAGTTAGCTCGGTAATAAGGTAACCAATTTTAAAATTGATGATGAGGAGGAGAGGAGAAAGAGGATGAAGGGAAGGAAAAGGGTAAATACCTCAGGTCGTATAGCATAAACCGCAGTCTAGTCTGTGCATGCATGAATTCCATCGGACCTTGACACGATATATAATATATATAGTGTCCGTGATACTAACAACATTTAATATAGATCCTATCTCCCCTGTCATAGTAGCGCTGCTCTTGCGGCTTCCGCGTTTTCGCTGAGAAGGCAGCCCAAAGATCGCCCGCATGGGTGACGAATAACAAACCTAAAATCCAAATCTAACAAAATCCATAAATCTTTATATGTATATATATATATATATATATATATATATATATATATATATATATATATATATATATATATATATATATATATATATATAGATAGATAGATAGATAGATAGATAGATAGATAGATAGATAGATAGATAGATAGATAGATAGATAGATAGATAGATATAGATAGATAGATATAGATATAGCCTATATGTATACGCCGTATTAATCTACACATGGTTGATTAACAGGTTCTCTAGCTTCTTGAAACACAAACACCTGTATTCCAGAGTTTCAGTAATGTGATACACACTGGCAACGCAGCCTGCCAAGTCATACGCCAAACACAATCGCTTAAGCCGCTTTTGAGATCTTGAGCAAAACGTTTTTAGCAAACAAGCCGGGATTCAGTGACCTTGACCTTTGTGGTAGAGCAAACACGATGGCATGGGAAGCAGGCCATTGACCTAGGTAATGTTTCTATGAAGTTTCGTCAAAATCCGTTTAGTTATTCTTGAGATACGGATTCTGACGGACGAGGGACGGACCTACCAACGGACCGATCGACAATAATGTGGCTCGTTCTGATCCCCTCTCCCTCCTCCTCCTCCCAGACTACTTCAAAGTATTTCAAGTGACGACAGAAAAAAAAATTTAAAACTTGCTAAATATATTATAATCTATGTACATAAAAAAGTGATTAAATACTGCGTAACTATATTACGTACCATCGCAGACGTCGAAGGTACTGCAGAAGACATCGTGATTGAGTGTGGAGCCTCGTCTGATGCCCATCTGAGGGCAATTCAGTTCCAGTTCACTCTGCAGTTGTTCGGCTTGTGCAGCATTGTCCGTGCTCCTCTTCCCGATTGTTTTGATGACTGCGGTGATGGCGGCCTTGTTTTTGTCAACAAAGTCCTTCGCTTTCTGTGAAAGTAATAGTGAATAGTAAAGTGGAACAAGATGGCCAAGCCATGCAAAATCAATTTCCAGACAAACACATCCATTTACAAATCGGGCTGAGATGTGGTCTGTTTTGTTCACACATTCAAACACACACACAAACACACACACACACACACACACATCAACAGCGACGCCATCCCCTTCAAAAATAGAAAATATGAATAACTTTAGAAATTCTAAAGAAATAAATGTAACAAAACACACACAATTAAAAATAAACAATGTAAACAAAAACAAATAATAACAACTGAAGGCAATCACGCAAACACACACACACACACACACACACACACAAAGTCAACGAACCTACACATATAACATAAAATATATTTAAAATAATGAAGTTTTTAAAGTCTGCCTCAATCGATCATCGAACCCCGTACCCAGCACACGCGGCCAACAGTTCCTATCGCTTGAACTAACAATTAACTAGAACACAACTGAGTAAGATACACTGTGTATTTCGCCGATTGCATCGCACCGCCACCACCCTCCCATTCTCTCAAACGGGCCTAGATTCAACCAACGTAGACCTACCCTGGACACAATAGACAGTGCAAGACAGTAAATCTATAATAATAAAAATAATAATAATAATAATAATAATAATAATAATATTAATAATAATAATAATAATAATAATAATAATAATAATAATAATAATAATAATATTAATAATAATATTAATAATAAAAAATAATAATAATAATAATAATAATAATGATAATGATAATAACAATAATGATAATAATAATAATAATAATAATAATAATAATAATAATAATAATAATAATAATAATAATAATAATAATAATAATAATAATAATCATACTAATAATAATCATACTAATCATCATCATCATCATCATAATAATAAACTGCAAGACCCGGAGGTGGCAGAACTATTTTACGCCACAATTGGAGGGAAATTTGCACCACTGCTCATTTTGGGAGATGGTGAAGTAGATGTCAACACCATGACCACCACCTTCAACTCAGCTGTGACAGATGCCGCCACTGAGATCCTTGGCAAGCACCGACCAAAGAAGAAGCCGTGGATCACACCTGAACTTTTGGATCTGTGTGATAAACGAAGAGAGATTAAAAAAAAAAAAAAAAGAACACCTCACATGATGTCTACCGAAAAATCAACAATGACATCCGAAAAAGCATGCGCACAGCAAAGAAGAACTGGATAGAAGATCAATGCCAGGAAATAGAGAACAGTCTGAACAAGAACAACAGCAAGACGGCCTATCAGACTGTGAAGCGGCTGACAAGTGTTAAGCAGCCCAAAGTCTCCACGATTCAAAGCAAGTCTGGCATATGCCTTACAGAAGAACAAGAAGTCTTGGACAGATGGACAGAGTACTGCTCTGACCTTTACAACCATACACCAAATGGAGACCCATCAGTTCTAGCATGTCCCGAGAACAGTGAAGAAGAAGAAATCCTCCCATATCTCCGGGAAGAAGTTGAGGCAGCAGTGCAATCGCTGAAGAAAAGGAAGTCAGCGGGACAGGATAGGATAGGATAGGAATAATAATAATAATAATAATAATAATAATAATAATAATAATAATAATAATAATAATAATAATAATAATAATAATAATAATAATAATAAAAATAATAATAATAATAATAATAATAATAATAATAATAATAATAATAATAATAATAATAATAATAATGCAGGATGCTATAGCGCGCTTTACCTTCAATCAAACTCAAAGAGCGGCGGTCTTAAAGAGATAGTTCCTAAAGAAGTCGGAATAGAAATACATCTTATTTTAGAAATGTTAGAATGACTGCCATTATTACCCTAAGCTAATTTCAGTTCGTCTTTAAAGGAAAATGATAGCTTACCTGTATAACTTTGTTTACTACCGTTTTAAAAAACCACCCCTCTGACTGGTCAACCGCAATGGCGCTCAGCACGAGAATGGTCAGCACAGGCAGGCGCATCTGAAAGGCAACAAAAGAAGTCATAATAAAGTAGCATAACAATAGTCTTCTTTCAGCAGGACTGCTGCTGCTGCTGCTGAAGATGATGATGATTAATTTTTTGGTACTTAACATCTCGCAACCGAACTCCAAGATGCACACACTATTTTCATGAACTCAAGACTCAAAGTAAATTAACGGAGGTTCTATTGGAACGATTGATCTATTTTTGTCGTAAATATAATATAATTCCAGGATTTTTAAAACGCAGATCAACAATAGATCATTTAGTGAAATTAAGCACTCACATCAAGAGACAATTTGCAAAAAAGAAAAGTTAGTTTGGCTACAATTTTTGGCATTAAAAAGCTTACGACAGAGCGTTCTAACACCTGTCAGGCATCATTGGTTTCTAGCCTGTGGACAAGGCAAGTTGGTCCCACTCAAAGTTATGTCTTTAGAGGAATGGAGAAAATTATCTTGTGCAAAATATTTTTTCCGAGCAACTGCAGTAGTTAATAGTACCAATGAAGAAGTATACTTTAGATCAGATATCCTATCTTATCCTATTCCCGTAACTCGAAGGTCGTTGGGGCACCACAGATAATCGTTTAACCAGCGTATTCCATCTGTCTCTGTCTTCAGCAACCCTCATGGCTTTGCTCAGTGTCAAGTCGGTCAATTCTCGAATGTTGTCCTCCCATCTCTTTTTCTGTGTCTATCCTCTTCTGCCTCCTTGCACCGCGCCTTGCAGGATGGTCTTTGCAAGGCTTGATGCTCTGGTCACGTGGCCATACAATCGGAGTTTCCGTTTCTTCACCAGATCAGACATATATTATCATAAACATGCACACACAATTTAAGTTTTCAAACAATAGCAACTTATACAAATGGCATAATTCCGAAACAATTTGGGGAAACATTTTGTATGTAACAAGAACATAATGTCACCAATACCATTTTGGAAACTTGAAAAAGCTAACTATGACATTCATTTAACAAAGGTTTAATGATAATTGATGTTCGTAATCATTTATAAGAAAAATATTCCGAGCAACTACAGTAGTTAATAGTACCAATAAAAAAAATATTCCACACAACTTAAAATATACACTGACGGATCGGTTTTAGAAAATGGCAATGAGGGAGCAGCTTTTGTTATTCCTGAATTTAAAATTACAGATTCATTTTATTTAGGAAAAGTATATTCAATTTTCACTGAAGAATTGATAGCAATACTGATGGCTTTAAATAGAATAATAAACATACATTAAATCTCTATAGTGTAGTTAAACATGTTGACTCAAAATCAGTTTTTGAAGCACTAATTTCTAATAACAGTAAAGAAAGAAGATAAATAGTTATTGAAATTAAGAACTGGGTTCATAGTATTATAATTAATGGAACGCAAGGTTAACCTTTGTTGGGTTCCTTCTCATTGTGGATTTTTCTTTAATGATTGGGCTGACCGAGCTGCAAAAAATGGTGCTTAAAAAAGTATGCAGTACTGTTAAATATACCATTGTCAATTAAAGATATTGCATATTTTAACTGAAAATAAAGTTTAAAAGAAATGTAATTTTAATCAACAATTTGAACTGCATAATGGACTTCCCAGAACTGTATGATGATGATAGCTTATAGAATATATCCTAATTCTATAAGAATTAAATATTGTAAGAGTATCAAATGTATATGTAATGAAATGTTTTCTTTGAAACGTGTTTTGTTTGAATGTAAACAACTGCGTAATAGTCTGCCTCACAATATTTCGTCTCTGGGCAATATTAGTTTTGATGTTTGCATTAGTTTAGCGAAAACGTTTGCTGGTTCTTGAATTGGTCAGTGTTTATGAAAACTGAATTTTGTTCTAAAAATCATAATTATATATGTGGATTTTTTCTTTTTAAAAAAAAAAAATCAATGAATTATTTTTATTATTCAATGATTTAATGATTTTTTTAATTAGTTTTTTAATTTTGTTTTGTAATTTTTTTTGTATTATTTATTTATTTATTTTAAATATATTTTTAATTGTGTGTGTGTGTGTTTGTGTGTGTTTTATCATGTCAGAGAAAAGGACATAATGATGATGATGATGATGAAGAAGAAGAAGAAGAAGAAGAAGAAGAAGAAGATGATGATGATGATGATGATGATGATGATGATGATGATGATGATGATGATGATGATGATGATGATGATGATGAGATGATGATGATGATGATGATGATGAAGATGAAGAAGAAGAAGAAGAAGAAGAAGAAGAAGAAGAAGAAGAAGAAGAAGAAGAAGAAGAAGAAGAAGAAGAAGAAGAAGAAGAAGAGCCATATATACACAAGTATATAATTGATAGAAAAGATAGTACAAAATACCTTGAAAAACAGAAGTTCTCCGGGAAACAAACAAAAAAGTTAGTTGAAAAATGCCGAAGAAGATGTTTAACTTTAAACAAACTCGATGACGCGCACACTGCCAAAGTGGACTTTCTTCACAATGGTTTAGAAGGAGAGCGTGAAGAAAACCGAACAGGTCTCGCGCTTTTAAATGCTGCAAGATGCGGATTTGTACTAGCAAGACACAGCCTTTGATTTCCTGTTACCATTTTTGATGCAAAGTGTTCGAATGTCCCGAGGGCGTTCGTGAAGATTTGAACTATTTGATAAGAAATAGATTATAAGGAAAAAGGTGCGTTGTACCCGGTTCGAACCCTTCATCCGTAAAGACCCATTTAGTTATCTACCCTCTCCATGGAAAAGATGATGATGATGGCGACGATGATGATGATGATGATGATGATGATGATGATGATGATGATGATGATGATGATGATGATGAGAAGGAAGAGAGGAAAGATGACGACGATGTTGTTGTTGTTGCTGTTGTTGATGATGATGTTGTTGTTGATAATGATTATCATGTTAATGATGATGATGATGATGATGATGATGATGATGATGATGATGATGATGATGATGATGATGATGATGATGATGATGATGTTCATGACGATCATGATGATCATGATGATTATCATAATAATAAAAGTGGAAAGAAGGAAGGGCGGATGGTTGAGGGCGCGGTAGATTTATGACAAATAGAATAGATTCAATTCAATTCAGTTCGAACCCCTTGGGGTCATGAGCAATCTTGCCACTGTAGATTGTTCTAACCTATAAAGGGAAAAGTGAAAGCCCCAGTTGAAAACCTGTCCTGACTTTGTAGGCTTGACCAATTCACTGCGGCAACAGTACCCCCGTTGGGGTGCCGGGGGTTTCAGTATAAATAGTATCCCCACTTTCTGGAAATTTAGTGCTTTAAATTCCCACTGTCACTGTCTTCCTCATTTACTCTTTCCCATTCCTGCTCTGTCCTATCACTCTGCTATACTATCTTCTTCTTCGCTAGATCAATGACCTACCTTTTTTCTTGAAAACTCTTCCTGGACAAGACTCCTTGTTTGTGTATGAGGTCTGTTGGATCAGCTTGGGAGTGTTGGACGCTTTCTGCCGGGTGGTCACTAGGGCTTCCTATAATGTTATTATTTAGCAATATAGGCATTTTATATGTATATGTTTTGTTGATAATTTATAATGATGTTTGTATTCTATTTTGTTTTTGTAACCGGGGGTTCGAGTAGTTGGGGTAAAGCCTCAGCCTTCCCCTGCGTGGGATGTCTTTATTGTAAAGTGACTGGCCGGTGGAGGGCATTCAATTTTCCCACTAGGGTTGTTTCAGCAGATCTTTTATGCGGATCGGGGGTTGTCCGGTCCTGATTTGGCTCGGAAGAGTCCGCTGGACCTAAAGCAACAATCAATCAATCAATCAATCAATCAATTCAGTTCGAGACAATTCATTTCCACAAATCTGTATTACAGTATCATTAATGGAATTATGTACAGCCATTAGCGTTGCATTTGAATAAGTAAAAAGCATGCAAAATAAACGACAACTATTTTTTTAACTGACGCATTACACGTAAGCTTACATTAAAAAAATATTAATTTTAGAGATTCTTTTTTTTTCTTTACCCCCACACACCTTATACACTCCAATCATACATGTATGCCATAATTAAAAACCTAAAAAGAAACATTCATTAAAATACAATATCAGGAATACGGGAATTATTGCACAACAAAGTATTACAACGATATAAGTTACTAAAAGATCACATTCAATTCACAGCAAAGGAAAACAATTCAGTATGAAACGCAGACTAGCACAAGGTGGGCAAACTTCAGACCCGACATCTAGAGCATACCCACAAACACACACACACGCACACACACACACACACACACACACATACACGTGTGTGAAGTTTGAAAAATGGCCCAGAACTGCACTCACTTTCATGTCACAGGGAGGTCAGAATGACATGATACCGAGATTTTTTTTTTCAGATGTCCCGAAGTGTTGTTTTCTCTTGTACATGTTACCTGAACGAATTGTTCCCTGTAACAGGTGTATTAGATAAGCAACAATACCCCCACCCCCACCCCCACCCCACACACACAAACACGCGCGCGCCCTTCGTAATATATGCGCCAACACATAAGTAGATCATATAGCATGGCAGCAATGCAGTTGGAGACTGCAGCAAGGCTCTCGAGTAGCGTCTCCATGTCGTGATGGCTTTTGTTGTTGCTGTCATTGTTGTTGGTTTTGTTGTTTTTACTCGTGAATCGGTGTAGTTCAATATTTCTGTACAGCACATATAAGAATGCAATCCATATAGATAAATCAATAATGATTAAAATTAAAATTTAAGAAAAGAAAGAAAGAAAGAAAGAAAGAAAGAAAGAAAGAAAGAAAGAACGAAAGAAAGAAAGAAAGAAAGAAAGAAAGAAAGAAAGAAGGGCGGAAAGATGAATGAACATTGATGATATGGCAGACGGGGATAACAATCCCAGGGAAGCGTGATAGGAACCTAAATCAACACTGAACCACCAATGAAATCATACTGCTAATGCGGACAGAGAAAAATTGGTGTTTTATCTTGCCTACCACGGTTTTTTAATAGAAAGAAAGAAAGACATAGAGAAAGAAAGAAAAAAGAAAGATAGAAAGAAGACAATAGAAAGAAAGAAAGAAAAACAGAAAGAAAGAAAGAAAGAAAAAAGAACAAAGAAAGAAAGAAAGAAAGAACGAAAGAAGAAAATAGAAAGAAAGAAAGAAAGAAGGAAGGAAAGAAAGAAAAAAAGAAAGAAAAAAGAAAGAAAAAGAAAAGAAGAAAGAAAGAAAGAAAGAGCAACAAAAAAGGGGGGGGGACGAATGAAAGACTAAATACAGAAATAAATTTAAAAAAAATTATATGTATATTTGTTAGTTCTTTCGTTTTTGTGTATTTGCTTTCATTTGTCAACAAACTTTTATTTGTAATGTAGTGTAGTGTAGTGAAGTGTAATGTAGTGTAATGTAGTGTAGTGTAATGTAGTGTAGTGTAATGTAGTGTAGTGTAATGTAGTGTAGTGTAA
>CM072511.1:53704882-53814882 GCA_036898135.1 Oncomelania hupensis | reverse complement strand
TTCTTTACTCTCTCTCACACACACACACACACACACACCTACACACCCACGCACACACACACACACACTGAGAAGATTTTTGTGTGCGCTAAACAAAAATCTTCTCCGTGTGATTCTGCATGCATCTTTTACAAAGGAACTAATTATCGTTTAATGCAAATACGATTTTAGCATCATTCATTGATGAATCTGCTGTTTTCCGGTATTGGAAAGTAAATAACAAAGTTTATTTGCAGGTTTAACTTTTCAGTGCACATAACATCCTGCTTAACAATGAATGAAACTCAGTTAATTTGAAATGTACATGATCTACAACCATTCAGCCGCAAAACCCGCAAACCATTTATATATATTTAGTTAGGTAGGTAGGTGGGTGAGTTGGTAGGTAGGTAGGTAAGTATAAGTAGGCTATCCTATCCTATTCCATAATTCGGAAGTCGTGGGGGCACCACAGGTGATCGTTTAACCAGCGTACTCCATCATTCTCTGTTCTCAGCAACCCTCATGGCTTCGCTCAGTGTCAAGCCAGTCCATTCTCGAATGTATTGTCTTCCCGCCTCTTTTTCTGTCTCCCTCTTCTTCTGCCTCTTTCCACCATGCCTTGCAGGATGGTCTTTCAAGGCCTGATGCTCTGGTGACGTGGCCATACCATAGGAGTTTCCGTTTCTTTATCACACGCCATCGTGTTGTTCAATGACTTGTGTGATGGTCTGTCGGACTTCGTCCTTTGTGATGTGCTGGGTATAGGACATGCCCTGAAATCTTTTCTAGCACCTCGTCTCCATGCTTTGTATTCTTCGTTGTCGGTCTGCTGTTAGAGTTTATGTTTCATAAAGGCCCCGCCACACATACCGGTTTGAAGGCCGATTCTAGATCGGATTTTGGATCCGTTTCGACTGAAGTGCGATCGGGCCGGACTCCATCGCGGGTTGCATCAGTCAGAGGCTCTGAAGTCTTTTATTTCGTCTTTGAAAACTCGTGGGCCTCCTACATAGGTACGTAGTATAGTATAGTATATATATATATATATATATATATATATATATATATATATATATATATATATATATATATATATATATATATATATATATATATATATATATATATATATATATATATATATATATATATATATATATATATATATATATATATATATATATATATATATATATATATATATATATATATATATATATATAGATATAGATATGTAATTGAGGCCTACAAAAGACGAGACTCCCCAGCCTGTGTTTGCATTTCCACTCCCCTGTCATCAGCTTCGTTTGTACCGCCAAGTTGACAATGAACACGGGATGCATTCTGATTGGTTGGAAGTTTACAACCGGGGCCGATTTTGCACGGCAGAATAGAACAGGCTCTAATCGCACGATACCGAGCCGATTGCAAATCGGACCGCAGGCAAGTTAGAATTCTGACGTCATCACGTAGCGACCGGGATTGGATCGCAAACAAAATAGTTGCACAATCGGCATGTGTGGCGAAGCCTTAAGAGTATATGAAGCTGGAGACGACAAGGGAGCGCAGAAACCTTACCTTGGAATGTAGACGTCCTGTCTTTCCAAATGGGTTTCATCCTTGTCAGGGCAGCAGTTGTTTGTGCTATCCTGGAGAGGACTTTCTGTATGGACCCATTGTCTGATACAATTGCTCATAAATATTCGAAGCTGTGCCCTGTGTTGATGTATTGGCCTTGGACTTTGATATCTGTGTTGATGCCATTGATGTTGTATGTCATCATTTTGGTCTTTTCTGCTCTGGAGGTGGTGTCAGGCCTCTGTACCAGCTGTTCCAGTTTTTGTTCCTCTCCAGCCAATCCCTCAGTGTCATCCGAAAACAGTGTTGGAGATTAAGCTCTAACCCCTATGATGACTGTGCCTTCCTGATTCTGCAAGGGCATCTGAAAGATGTTGAAGAGTGGTGGGGAGAGTGTAACGCGTCCCTATTATTGCGTTATCTATGTGAGAGTTAATCTAAACTACTTAATTTTCTACTTGTACTGGGATCGGGCATGACAAACCAAATTATAATATACAAGACATACAAAATAGAATCAGTCTCACTGCCGTTCAAAAAGGGTTTGCCACGCTCTCAAATAAATCACCACAAACTACAGCTTGTCTCCATTTTATACAATTTTAATAATCTAACTAATACATGTCAACCAAGAAACATAAAACTCGCATGCACATATATTCTAACTAACAATGCAAATAATAGTCAAGTAAATTCATTGTTTCTTACCGCATCTTTTCAGTTTCTTTCGCCCTTCTTTCCTCCATTGAAAACACGAACTTTCACCCTATACTAACAGTAATAGACTAAAACAGCAGTCTAAGCTATGCACACACCCTTAGAACCGACCAACCCTAACTTATTTATCAGCTCATTTACTGACTAACTTTCAATCTCACTTTTGCCTCTAAATAACAAAATCACCAATTAAACAACTACTAAATGCAAGCCACCAAGCTTTGTAGTAAACATCCTACACACATCCTGACATATTATGTACAAGAGAAGAGAGCTCGCAGTCTCTTTACACTATTAAATTCACTACATGTTATATATTGACCGCCCTAAGCTCTAGCATTCTATACAGAAGAGAGGTCTGGAACCCCTGCAGAAACAGAGTGCTGTCTGAAGTCTGGCAGAAGGAGGAAGATAAGAGAAAGACTCCTTTGTCAGTCCTGGGTTTTATAGTACAACTTTCTTAGGAAGCATCCCTCTACATAAGGTCATGCCTTAATTCCTACGTCATTGCCACGTGACTGACCGCACCCAAGTACCTATCACGTGGTC
Organism: Oncomelania hupensis; assembly: GCA_036898135.1. Classification (NCBI taxonomy): domain Eukaryota; kingdom Metazoa; phylum Mollusca; class Gastropoda; order Littorinimorpha; family Pomatiopsidae; genus Oncomelania; species Oncomelania hupensis. The sequence goes on along the minus strand of CM072511.1, from coordinate 53,812,056 downwards.
AAAACTGATCATGCTCTTGCACACAAAGGATGCCTGCACATGTGTATGCGTCATTGTCTGACTATGCAAACTATAAACTTTCCCGGCCAGTAACTGCTGACCAGGCGAATGTGTATCGCACGTGCCAATGTTATACTAACACTTGTACATCTGACTCACTATTGTATCCAAGCCAGGCTAAGCAATTTTTAATAATCTCTTACCACTATCTTATTCCCCTGTACAATTTTTCCTCTAAGGTTATAATTCATATCTTCCTCTCTTGTACAACTTTTCCCTCAAAGGTTATAAGAGTATGCATCCTTGACGCATATAAGTAGGCAGTTGATTTGAAGAAATCAAACGCACACAGAATATACATTTATTTATTTATTTATTTATTTATTTATTTTGTTATTTGCTTGTTTGTTAGTTTAAATATTTACATCTGCCATTTATTATTATTATTATTATTATTATTATTATTATTATTATTATTATTATTATTATTATTATTATTATTATTAAACGAATAATAATAATAATAATAATAATAATAATAATAATAATAATAATAATAATAATAATAATAAACATTTGTACAGCGCCCTTCCTCTGTAGAGCTAATAGCGCTTTACAGAAAGAAAAATTAAATAAATTAGTAAATAGATATATAAAAACTGATATAAATAAATACACAAATAATTAAATAAATAAAGCGAAAGCAAGACATGAAATACCAAATCAGAACACACACAAACATGCACACACACACACACACACACGCGCACCCACACACACACGCACACACACCCCCACACACACGCACACACACACACACACACACGACGACTACGACTGGGTTTGGAATAATTGACGAAAAAAAGTTCAGGATCGAGACTTAAGGAGTGACACTGTTGAACATGTGTGTTTTCAGTCCACAGCGAAAGGAAAGAGATGAATCGACATAACGCAGAGCTAGACGAAGAGAATTCTAAATTGTAGGAGCGGAAAAGCAGAATGGGCGTTTGCCAAAAGTTTTTGTTATCATACATCTTTACTGTCAGAACAAACATCTATTGAGTTCAGAATTTACTATAACAGTTGTGGCTTACCTGGTTGGCACTGTCACACTCAAAGGCGCACAAAATGTACATTTATTTATTTATGTTATTAGTTAGTTATTTTGTTTGTTTGTTTGTTTGTTTAATTATTTAATATTACTATTTAATATTTATTGAAAGAAGAAACGTCTTTGAGTTCAGAATTTGCTCCAACAGTTTTACCTTACCTGGCGCTGTAACAAGGACGACAACAATACCATCAAGATCAAACCACCATCAACAACCTCACCACCACCTATAAAGGCAAGAATTTTGCGAATCATGACTGAAGAGGGGCCGGGTAGCTCAGTTGGTAAGAGCGTCTTGCTAGTAACCGAAAGGTCGCTGGTTCGAATCCCGGATTGGTCAACGTGTGATCATATTATTTTCCCCTTTACCAACAACAGGCCCGCTGGTGTCAGTATAAATCGGTCCAGTAGTCACCTATATGCGAAAGTGTCGTGTGACTATAATCTACAAACAACATCATGACTAAGTGGGGCCGGGTAGCTCAGTTGGTAAGAGCGTCTTGCTAGTAACCGAAAGGTCGCTGGTTCGAATCCCGGATTGGTCAACGTGTGATCATTTTATTTTCCCCTTTACCAACAACTGGCCCGCTGGTGTCAGTATAAATCGGTCCAGTAGTCACCTATATGCGAAAGTGTCGTGTGACTATAATCTACAAACAACAACAATCATGACTAACTAACGCGGGAATTCGCTATAAAATCAGCGCAGTTGCCCGATCATTTCATGCTTTGTAGAGCCGCAAGCAGCCAGAACAGAAGCTCCTGTAATAGCGGATAATAGGATCAAGTTGTTTTGTGTGTGTGTCTGTATGCGTGTGTGTGTCTGTGTGTGTGTAAGTGTGTTGCTGTTGCTTGGAATTATCCATGATGGTCAATGTGCCACGCACTCAACCACCCTGTCAGACGATTTCTAGGGCCACCAGACCACACATTCCGCCTTACAGATCCTGTTCAAATTCACAGTGATTTTTCCCCCACCGAAAAAAACATTTTAAGCACATACAAACATACACACGCACACACACACACGCACACACACACACGCGCGCACACATTCAAAAGTACGGTTTTTATATATAAATCGATAGACTCGTTTGTTTATGCATCAATGAATGGCACCAAGGTTGATTCTACAAAAATAATAGAACGCGTGTATGGTCATGCTAATTGTTTGTTTCTGGACCAAGAAAGAGATGCTTAACATTCAAAGCGTCATTGTCGGTTTGAGCCACGATTGACCTTTATATCATTATTTGTATGCGACAACGACAACAATGCAATTTCTCAAGTAAGCTCTTTTTCTCTCGAAAAAATCACAAGCATCCTTGATACCCTGGCCAATTACGGGCTGATCGACATGTACCGACAACCAGGCTAGGATCAGTGATGAACGATTATGAGTATTCTATACGTTGTTCGCAAAATAGACGAGCTTTCTAATTTCCTTCAAAGTCATTCTTATCCTACAGCGTTGAAGGCACCGTGCATCATGGATCATCCTATTTCATATCGATTGAAAAGACTTTCAATGCATCATCATTGGTACGTGTGGTGATGGATGTCTTTATAACTGAATTATAACTTAACATCGCTTTTTGCGAAGATCAATGGTGAACAGCTACACCAACGCTGATGTGTACATTGTCCGTAAATAGATTAGAGTTATATTTCCCTCCAACACTCTTCCACAGCGTTCCATTCGTCGTTCATCGTTGACAAAATCCGTTTTTTTTTAAATATTATTTCTTTACACAAGTAAAAGACGTTCAACCCCGACCGTTAATAGGTTGATGGACTGGACGGCTTTAAGGTAGAATGAATTAGCGCGTTCGTGGATGAATTGACAAGACAATGGCCTTAGGGGTGAGAATGACAATGGTTCAAGGGAGGAGGGTACTGAGAGGTGTTGAGTTGGTGAGTACGTGGGACCAAAGGTTTGGTGGGGGTGGGGTGATGAGGTAGCAGTTGGGTTAAGTTGGGTGAGTGAGGTTTATTTCCACACCGACTGTCAAAACCGAGTTCGGCTCGATGAGTATAACTTCGTGTTGTCGAATTTGCTAACTTAACGTACCACATTTCATGCTTAGCAGCGTTCGTGAGCCCTGCAGGATGAAAGGTATTTAAAGTGAGTCTGGGATCAAGATCAAAATTGCGGAAAAAAACGTATAACATGTCTATTTCGAGTTTAGAGCGGCCTATTTGCTTATATATTGATACTTTTTTCTGTGTCTAAAATTTGCGAAATTTGAATCCAAATATTGTTTTTTGAACGTTCTAAAAGATTATCTATTAGAAGCACTACATGGCGTATCTCCTTTAGAAGACACACACAAAAACAAAAATCAGCGGGGCATGACATAGCATGCTTTAGCGTGTTGGATGTACGGGAGAGGATGGTGTGTCTGTGGTATCGGGTGACGCTTGATGTCTTTCTCAAGGACCCCTTTTGCTAGACTCGCTAGGTGACCTTATCGAGGAACCGAATGTCTTTTTAAATCGCGTACACGCTTATTTGAGAATTTTCACCCCAGTACTGTGAATTAATAACTCTTTTTTTTTAAACCATAGTTTCTAATTTAAACGTGTTTATAATGACCTCGAACTCACCTTAAGATAGACTACATCAGCTTTTTCATTGGACAACAGGACAACAAATATATAGCCTCCAGTAACAGACAATGGGGTCGTGAGCTTTCAGTTCCTTTTCGTAATATACTTTGAGTTTGATTAATTTAAAGAGGAAAATGCCTAAATAGCATCAATAATGATGATGATGATAATAATAATAATAATAATAATAATAATAATAATAATAATAATAATAATAATAATAATAATAATAATAATAATAATAATAATGTAATATACTTTGAGTCTGATTAATTTAAAGAGGAAAATGCCTAAATAGCATCAATAATAATAATAATAATAATAATAATAATAATAATAATAATAATAATAATAATAATAATAACAATAGTAATAATAATAATAATAATAATAATAATAATAATAATAATAATAATAATAATAATAATAATGGATGCTGCTACTACTACTACTACTACTGCTGCTACTACTACTACTACTACTACTACTACTACTACTACTACTACTACTACTACTACTACTACTACTACTGCAATTAGACAAAATCAAGAAATGATGGCGTGATCATGATGAGGTGACTCGATATGCATACATCATATACATTTGTATCATATGGCAGGCATCTTTGTGTTATAACTACATACCAAGTTTCACAGAAATCCGTCCATTAGTTTCGGAGAAAAGGGCGCATGGACGAACGAACAGAGCCAAAAACAATATAATTCCCCAGCTATCGCTCGGGAACTAGTAATCCATATTTTCCACTGTTCTGTACACCATCACATCATCGCAGAGGCAGAGATTTGCACTCACTGAAGGACATAGCCGCTAGTTAGGATGTTTTCAGAAACAGAAGACTCCTACAACCAATGAGGCATGTAGCAAAAGCAGTCGCCAGGAGCTGGAATGGCCGTAATAAGAATTAGTTAAAGTGAGAGTGAGATTTTTTAAAAATCAAACTTTTAAACTATATCGTTTGATTATGGAAGAATGTGTTACTTCACATTACTAAGGCCAAAGACCACAAGTGGGCGAGCAATCAGCATAAAAATACATTGGGGTACTCGATAACATAACGTCACGCCGTGAATCTAGCAAAGGGCTCCTTGAAATAATCACAACGCATCACTACATACTACGCGCACACAATAGTGCTGCTTGGTTAATTCTCAACTACGCCTTGGAGCATATTCCTCACCTACCACTAGCTTTATCTGTTTAAGCGCCTGCGCCTCTATTCTAAGGGAGATAATCCATTTACTGCTATAGCAAATTACCTCCTTGAACGGTCGGACACAAAGTTTAAATTTAATTTATACAAATACAGTGGAACCTCCGGTATCCGGCTCTCTGGTATACGACTCCCTCCGTTATGTAACCTGTAAACTTCTGACGGATTCACTTCCAATAATAAATGATCTCTGGTATGCGACAACCTCGTTTATGCGACCAGCGACCGTGTTTTAAGCCCTTTATACGACCGTCTTAGGGCAATTTAAAAGAGATATCAGTTAATTTGCTGTCTGTACCTTTCGTTTTTTCTCTCATGTTAGTGTACGCCTGCTGTTGTCTGCTATTTCCGTTTCGCAAATAAGGGACATTACTCGCCTACACTGGCTGTCAAAATGGCGTCGCGCAAGAGGAACGTTTTGAGTTTGGCAGAGAGAATGAAAGTGATTGAAAGAAGTGAAAATGGGGAGAGTTGTTTATCTATTGCAAGAAGTTCAGACGTTGGGAAGACCCAAATTCAGCTCATAATAAAGGATAAGGAATCTGTGAAACTACGATGGAGAGTAGAGAAAGTGGCGAAAAGGGAAACATCGAAACTGAGAGCTTCTGCACTGACAGACTTGGATGAACGCGTATGGCAGTGTTTCGACTGTTTTCTATTTTTGAAGTTGTGAATAAAAGACAAATCTAAAAATGAAACATGTTTTACAGTTTCCTTTGTCAGAGAATACATGCTGGTGAGTGTGAAAATTATGACTACATACCCCTCCGAGCCTGACCCCCCTCCCCCCTACCCCACCCCTTGTTTCCGGTATAAGACCACCTCTATTATAAGACCGTTTTTTCTCAGATTTTGGACGGTCGTATACCGGAGGTTCCACTGTATTATATATAAATATTTGAATGTTATAAGCAAACATTCATCTCTTTGAGTGAATGAGACTTTTTAAAAAAAAATCAAAACAAAATAAATATACTAGTCGTCATTTTGATCAGATCTACTTTAAGCACTGAGGGCAAGGATTGTGATCCTCTAAATTTACGGTCCTGTTAAGTCTAATGGATTAGAACAGGACGGGTTGCTTTTATTGCGTGGGAGCGAATTATTCGGGAATCTGCAGTTAAAATATGTTACCTGCCATACCGAGGGTGGCATGGGAGACCTGATACTCAGGTTGGCAAATCCACTCCCAGACTCATGACTGAGTATCCAAGCTTTAGGCGTAAAAAAGTGTAGATCCATGTGTGAACGGGTAATAAATGCACTGTCCTGCCCATAAGGGTTCTTTAAAACGTGTTCATCTTGGGAAGACTAGGTAATGGAGAAGAAACTTTGCTCCAGCGTATGTTTATAGATTCGTGCATGTGTCCAATTCCAGAGTTTAAATTATAGGGTATTATTATTATTATTATTATTATTATTATTATTATTATTATTATTATTATTATTATTATTATTATTATCATCATCATCATCATCATCATCATCATCATCATCATCATCATCATCATCATCATCATCATCATTATTATTATTATTATTATTATCATCATCATCATCATCATCATCATCATCATCATCATCATCATCATCATCACCTGTTTTATTCAATAGGAAAGTGCATCTTTAAAGTTTAAAAATTTGTTTTACATATTTTCATTATTATGTTATGTTATGCTGTGTTATGTTATAGTATAGTATAGTATAGTATAGTATAGTATAGTATAGTATAGTATAGTATAGTATAGTATAGTATAGTATAGTATAGTATAGTATAGTATAGTATATCATACAGATGAGATTAGACACTAGTTACACTCACCGGGTCCCGCCTCCTCACACATTATACAAACTATCCCATACCCCTTTCTTCACTTTTAATACTATTAAACGTGTTGCCTTTAAAACATAAGGTCGCCAAGAGGCACCTGTATAAGCTTTCTCCTTGTTGGCAAAAGAGACTATAGAAGAACCTTGCTGATGGCAAACGCATTATGTGTCCTCTGACTGCCTCTCTCGACCGGGTAGAATAAACATTCTGCCTTACATCTGCTGCAGCCGTTCGCCTTCTCTGTTCTGCTTAGCCTTTCAATAAGTAATTAACCAGCAGAAAGCGAACATTTTAACAGAGTATGATCGCATCTCTTAGCGAATGCTTATTACCGTCTGTATTTTTTTAAATAATAAAAACGAGTTTTGTTTTTAACTGGAAACTCTTAGTAGGCGAATACGATGAGAACTCTTTGTAGGCGAATACGATGGGAACTCTTAGTAGGCGAATACGATGGGAACTCTTAGTAGGCGTATACGATGGGAACCCTTAGTAGGCGTATACGATGGGAACTCTTAGTAGGCGTATACGATGGGAACTCTTAATAGGCGTATACGATGGGAACTCTTAGTAGGCGTATACGATGGGAACTCTTAGTAGGCGTATACGATGGGAACTCTTAGTAGGCGTATACGATGGGAACTCTTAGTAGGCGTATACGATGGGAACTCTTAGTAGCGTATACAATGGGAACTCTTAGTAGGCGTATACGATGGGAACTCTTAGTAGGCGTAGGCGTATACGATGGGAACTCTTAGTAGGCGTATACGATGGGAACTCTTAGTAGGCGTATACGATGCAGACTAAAGCTTTGTTTACTTTTTGCGAAAATGAGTTTAGCCTAATATTCGCGTTGTATTTACACAAACAATCATAGTGGTCTTTCGATGTTCAATCCAACCGCTAAAATATGGATTTCCAATTTCTGTTCCGGCATCTAAGCTGTGATTTCCCTTGTTGAACCGGTACACCAATACAATACGCTTTACGATCTACTACGGTATTTAAGCTCTTTGCTACTACATCATATTTTTTAACGCTAGAAAAGTAGCTAACGGTTACTTTTAATAGGCATAAAAACTTCGGAATTTAAGGATTAAAGAAACTTTCAACAGAGTTGTATTTTGTTGCAAGCTAATTTTGTTTAGTGGGATGCTACATTCACTGTGAATGTTAAACAAATCTGTCAAGAGGGCGGAAGGGGTGGGGGAGATAAGATAAGATAATATAACAATTTTATTTTGCAGGGGTAAAAGAATAAGCGCTGGATGCGCTTTTTTACACCTTGCACTTGAGGCTTTAACAATAATTATAACTGTGTTGCCTGATCGGCGAGGGAGTGCTGGCTCAATGGGTTAAAGCTCTTAATGTGTTAATTGTTCTCAATCAATGGTACAAGCGGAACCGGAGCGGAGGAGGTGAGGAATGGGGTGGGGTGGCGGTGGGAGAGCAGGAATATTAACTAATAATAATAATACAATCTCGGCACTGTGCTACATTGGGTTTAAGTAGTCATTGGCCTTTTCCCTGTCCACACTTTGTCCGCTTCTTCCAACAATTTGCTTACACTTAAACAGCGAATTAAATTGATCAGATCGCTGAAAGTTCAAGGAACTGGATCGAACTCGCTACCTCTGTCTATAATTCAGTGCTCTGCCGACTGAGTCATTTTGCCAACAAGCTAGAATTTTTTTTTAAAATCCCAATAATAATAATAAAAAATAAAAATATGAAAAAAGTCTTCCCTTTCACACTTTAGGTTCAGCCACGTAGAGATATTCTAACCGTTTAACCTCTCTCACGGTCTGACCGCATAGTTAACTCTAAGGCCTGCTGCACACGTTTCTCTGTGCAGGTGGTGCGTGTTCTTTAGCGCATCCAAAATCTCCAATGAGGTCTCTCGTTAACGTTGCCTAAATGAGATTCTTTAAATTAAGAACTATAGCCTAGGTTGCTAATACGGTTATGCGCGTCACGACTATTCAACGGATTGCAAGAGTTAAAAAGCGAGGCGGCGTCTTTTGGGGTTTTTAAACAAAACGTAACTGGTCTCGGCAGCTCATGAAAATTTTAAGAGCGTGTCAAAGAAGTGTATGACACGGCGAAATATAACCGCGATGGACAGACAAATGGTCCGATAATCAGACAAACGTTACGGCCACTGATATCATAGCGCCAGTCCTGAAGGCATGGTTATTGCTTAATGGCCTCGCAAATGCCACAGAGCAAAACACGAGTGCTACAGGTGAGATCTTTAAACACTAACGCTGTCTTCTCATTAGCGTGTAGGCATTTTCTTCTTAAAATCACAATCCGTTTTTACTGTAGACGTTTTCGTGTATAGGTTAGCGAGAGAAGGATTTAGTGAGCATGTTTTATTAAAACAGTTGAAAGACACAACTGGTGTTTAAATATCATTCAGTTGTTCTCAACTTATTTACAAGGTTATGGGCAGAGTAACTGTAGCGTAAAGTCATGAAGATTTTCTGCAGCAACATCACACCAGAATTCAAACCATGAGGTTGAAAGTTAAGTGCCACTTTCTCGTGATCTCACTAGTGTGCAAAATGAGTTTGAAAATATTTCTCAATGGTATTTTTAGCCATTCTGGCCCAACAGCTGTTGTATTATTAGCCATCCTGACCAGACAGCTGTTTCTACTCTGGGAGTGTCTTCAGTAGATTCGGGGCTGGTAAGACATAGAATACTTGGCTAAATTATGTGTGCCACCACAAGACTCTCAACAGTCTCTCTCAGACAGTCTTGCTTGCCGAAGTTTCCTGGTGTGCAAGGCAGATGACCCAATTTTGGGGATTGTGAAGTCCACCTATAGTCATTACAGAAAATCGACTCTTGGTGAAGAAATTATCTTGCAAAATTCGGTATATAAAGATAAGAGCCAGGGCCCGTAGACGCACGATGAAAAGATCCGTAGGATCTCAACTTTGATTATGATGATGATGATCATTGTTGTCAGGGTGGCGACGTGGTGATCGGCCTTCCTTCCTCCGTAGACGTGCATAAGGCACTTGCATGGTTAAGTGAGGGCTGCAAGAACTCATTTTACATCTTTTTCAAAGTCTAGGGAAAAGCAGGAATTATTCACTAATCAAATAAGCCGTATCAAGAACTTTTGAGATCGACACCTGTGACATGCACACTTGGGGTTAATCATAGTTAACTACCTTTTGAAAACCATGGCTTGCGTCTCCACGCCAACATAAATAATTTTTGGACATGAGTTACTAAGGTAATTTGAAATTACTGACAATGTAAATAATAATGGAAAAGACTGAAATTGTCTCTTGATTTAATTTCCTTCAATTAAGCATCACTTATATTAAATCAATCTTTGGGTTGATCCTCAAAGTGTCTTCATGTTGACTCTACAGTGTCCTTTATGAAAGAATTATTCGGTTTATTCAAGAAAGTCTCAACACGGAAATCTTTCGTGGTTTCTGAGGTTCCTTAACTGAAAGCCTTGGTTTGATTCCAAAAAGCGTATAACAGCGTGACTTATGTAAATAGTGCGCAACTCTTCTTAGCTCGGTAATATGGGAGATAATGATACTGTTTTTAATAGGTCACCGGTGTTAGCAATTATATCTGCGGAGCGACCCACTGACCTTGGGGAGGAGAACAAGCCAGGGACGATGATTACATGTCAATGGGTTATTACCATACAGTCTAAATTGCCAAATCCTTTCCATAACACTTTGGTGACAAATGAATGCGACTCTAAGCCTGTTATGACAATTGTTAAGTCGTGTCACTAGGACAGCTTCGTCCAAAATTTTCATATCATAGAGCATTTCAATAAGTCTGTTGTCACACACAGCATTACTATTAACAATGACTATTAATTGGCTTATTTGGAAAATTTGTTAGTTTTGTTATTTACGATGGAGGAGTTAAAACGCAACGTATTAAAACAGGTGCAGTTATTTTCGCTGCCAGTTTTAATATGAAAATATTGTGCCCATTTATCTAGATTTAATTCCAGTGATGAAAATACACCCCTTGAAATAGTTGGGTGTCCTCTCCTGGCGTATTTTAAAGCAGTTAAAAACGGAGTTAGCATTTTTAATAGGAGAACACTTGCAGGTTGACAAACACGGACGCAAAAAGGCAGGTTGACAAAACAGCGTGGCGCCTAGCTTTGAAGTTCACGGGTCATATTGGCGTTTGTTCTCAGACACAGTTTCCAGCCAGGCAATCTGGCCTCCTCAGAGACTTCCGCTGTGATTGGCAAGTGATTGCTGTTTCATTCTCTCAGCATGAACTTCAACCTTCCTTGGATACAGAGGCACAAGTCGTTATAGAGTTCCACCTTCCAGAAAGCCTTATCTCTGGTCTTTCTGATAGTTGCATCAAGGTGGCTTTAACGGCTAAACCGAAAAGACAGTTTGCTTTCTTTTTGGTGGAATTACAGATCAGCTTCCTCGGCGCCTGATCCAGCAGGTGTGTGATTGTAAACAGTCCATGAACAAGGCAACAGGCAATCAGCTAAAGGAGGACAACACGTGGCCCACTGGGCCAAACGAGGACGTGACTGGCAGGAGGGTAATAGCCTTATGTGATATAGCTATCGATTTTCCCAAATTAATGACTTGTTAAACGATGTTGTTTAATCCACTTCACCTGTTTGCTAGCCAGCTTATTTCGCACCCCCATCCTTCCCTTGATACAGAAATGGGTCCGTATTTTGTTGGCGTTAAAACAATGATTTTGATTTTGATCAACCTCACAACAATAAGATAATTATTGGTTGGGATTCAAGCTCAGATACCAACCGAAAATGTATATACTCAAACTGTTGACAACAACATTAGCAAGATCTATCAGAAGGCAATTATAGTCTGAAGTGATATACCCTGCTCACGACCGTCCACTTCTAACAAACTGTAGACTTTGCAGACACAACAGGGGAGGTTGCCGTTTCACCTGTGTGTTTGTCAACCCAACTATGAATATAATCCCAATTATTGCTGGAGGGTATCTCTTCTGGGATTCCCGTTCGTTTTGTGGTATCCTGGGGTCCTTCTGCCTGTGACTAATGTCCAGGTGTAAGCCTCAAGTTAGCTTTTCAACTCAAGGTTCTCAATGGCCGTTGAGAACATCTGACAAGACGGTAATCTGTAGGTAAGCGCATTCTGTTTAAATCTGGTATTATGAGTCTACTCGTAAAGGACAATGCCGATTCTTATTGATCATCCCTGTGATTGGTTATACTTGTTGAAAATCGAGAAAACGATCCAAATTATAACATACAATTAAATGCGAAGTTCAAAATAGTACCGAAATAATATTCCATCATTGATTGTATGTACGTAGGTATATGTGAATGCGCGCGCACGTGTGTGTACATGTGTGTGTGCGTGTTTGAATGTGTGTTTTCGTGCATGGGTTGGTGCCTAAGCTATGCAGATGTAATGTGTTGTTTGTATACATTTGTGTGTGATTGTGCGCAGGGGTTTGTGTTTTGCGTTACAACTGACAGATGTTACAGTGCTCATGCTTCCCTTGTATTAATGCACGTACCAATACTTCCCTAATATTAATGATTACCTTTATTTAGTAACTAACCAACGATTAAAGCAGTGCAGTAGAGATAGGAACATACTTCAACATTAACTCTATATTCACCTGCATATCAGCTCATAACAATGATAGCGAGTCAACGGGAATCCTGGGAAGAACATTTAACGAGCTCTTTTTATTTCTTTTTTTTTTTATTTCGCTTTTCAAGAAATCATCCATGATATATTATACGTACATCGAGCTGCCCAAAAAATATCGAAGACTGAGAAATCTACAGAAACAATGCTTTCTTTTAAAGCTGCTGAGTTTTAAAGATTCGCTTTTTTTTGCATCGTTTTCAAATTAAGTGAAGAAGCATTAGACACTCTTTGCTGAAACGGATCCCTGAGCTTTGAATTTTTGCCTTTCTTGGTACAGAAAGAAACTACTATGGCATTGAAATGTATTTCGATGCGCTGCTATTTTAGTAAGAAAGGTGACGCTATTAATAGACACATAAGCCACTGAATTCCTCGAGTTATGTCAGAGTGTTTTGTTTGTTTTGTTGGTTTACGCATATTTTTTAAGTGGGGCAACACTCACAGTGAATTTTAAAAGGATCTGTTTGGCTCAAATTGGTGAAGCTTAGTAACTTTAAGAAGCTGTCATTCTTTGGGTGCATCAAAGAAACTCTGTATACCCCTGTCTGTCCTGATAGTAGCGTGGTTATGATCCCTAACCACGGAGGCCGACATCGTCCAATCTTGTGATAAATGGCGAATAAATCGGCCCTAGATGGTTCGGCGGTCTCCAGTCCAATTTAAAGGATTTAAAGCTGCATTCCAGATCATACCTATGATTATCCAGCATTTATCTCCGAGGCTTATCGCATAATGTTGCACATTGCTCAAGCGCAATAGAGCACGGGTGCTTCCTGTATTTAATATGTATATCAGATTAATATATAAACGCAGACGCACATTGCAGTTAAAAGTGTCACTTATTAAGTTTCCTTTCCTATTTTTGTGTCTTTTCCCACCCCAAATTCGGCTCAAATCCCACCCAACAATAGAAAAGGAAACTTAACAAGTAACAATTTTAACTTTAATATGCGTCTGCGTCTATTCTAGTTGCCAGTGAAGCAAGGGTTCTTTCGTCTTCTTCTTTTGCCTTCCAAAATACAGCCAAACATTCATCAGTCAGCAGCTGCAAAAGACGAAAACGAAAAAGAAATGTAGAATGTCAACTGTCTAACTGTAAGAAGTATTATTATTGAGCTTTTATACATGATGTGAATTTTTTTTCATGCAAAATTAATTTATTGCTCAAAGCCACATCCAAGTCAAAGCCACAGAAAACGTAAACTGCAGTTTCAGCTCAGGTAATATTGTCAGCTTTTTATGGAATTTCCCGAAACCAAGACATATATCTCATCGCAGTATACTGACTCTGCCACAACTGTGCAATCGTTCCACGTAGTTCCAGTATCGCTGGGGCATTAAGTTGTCAACTACATGTTTAAAGCACCTGACCTGTACATATATAACCGTCTACTGCATGGAGTGGAGTCAGTACTGAACTAATCCTCACTGTCTAAACAGACGATGGAATTAACATACTTTGGGAAAGTAGGTAATGTTAGCGTGCGACTATTTGTGGCTGGGGTATACAACCTTTACAGGCCTATCGTCTTTAGACTAAACATGCATGCCTCATTTTAGTTCGTGTCCAGTGATTTTTTTTTAGGCGGGGGATGGGGGTGGAGAGTGGTGGGGGGTGGAGGGCCAGGGGAGAAGGGGAGGGATGAGAAATCTGTAACCAGTTTTTTCGCGCTCGAATGCATCGTTTGTGTCGGCCCTCATTAGCAACACAGACAACGCAACACAGACAACACAACACAGACAACACAACACAGACAACACAACACAGACAACACAACACAGACAACATTTATTTGGCATCACGTTCTGGTCTCAAAGTCTCACGGCATCTCTGAAAACTTACATTTACACATTCTGCCCAACTGAATGCATCTTTGATCTTCACTAAACTCGAGCCACTGGTCAAATGTTGGATAACAAAGTATGAGAAAGTTAAAACGTTGCTCACCTAAGAGCTACCAAAACAACACAATGAATATGACAAACACGGCTATTACAAATATTTTCTTCAAACAAGGAGAAAATGGAAAGAAGAATGCGACATACCTGCAATGGTCGAAAATCTCAAATCTGATCAGATAGCCGCACTGAAAGTGAAAAAGAGGCAAAATAGTCAGATATAAACATTATTACAATTTACTACTAAGTTACTCTCATCACCACATTATGATTGTGGCAACATATTGCCTACAATATTAATATTCTTTGAAAAGAAGAAGTGGGAGACACAACAAATCTGCATTCAACGTCTCGAAGCCACTATACACAGCAACCCACCTCACTGCGTGAACAAAGAGAACTGACCGATAGTCCCAGTGTTGTGTACTTGTACAGGTATTTTGAATAAAACCCGGTCATCTTGGGCAACACCGCATGTTAACAATCGTGCTGTCTAGGACCTCGCGAAAGTGAATGAACATTGAGGTTTAACGTCGGCACCCACCATTGGCGATATGGCAGACGGGGATAACCATCCCAGTAAACTCTCGAGACTACTATAATGTATCTACAACGAAAAATACAAAGCATGGAGATGAGGTGCTACAGAAGACATCTGGGCATTTCCTATACCCAGCACATCACCAACGACGAAGTCCGACAGCTCATCACACAAGCCATTGGACAACACGATGACCTGCTCACAGTGGTGAAGAAACGGAAACTTTGATGGTACGGCCACGTCGCCAGATCACCAGGCCTTGCAAAGACCCTCCTGCAAGGCACGGTGCAAGGAGATAGAAGAAGAGGGAGACCGAAAAAGAGGTGGGACCGTGGGAGGACAACATTCGAGAATGGACTGGCTTGATATTGAGCGAAGCCATCAGGGTTGCTGAGGACAGGGAAAAATGGAGTATGCTGGTTAAACGATCATCTGTGGTGCCCCAACGACCTCAGAGTTATGGGATAGGATAGGATAGGATAGGATAGGATAGGATAGGATAGGATAGGATAGGACTATAATATAAAATAACCAACAATGCAAGCATCGGTCAGCCTCAGCTACGCAGTGTGGTAAAAACCGTTAATGCTTAATGTCTAATCCTTTAATGAATAAACATTTTACCATTTTAATGTATTTCAGTCTAATGTCTAATTTCACGGGATATCTAAAACGATCGTAAGTCCCTTATACGCTATTGTGTCCGGGGACGGTAATCTACCCACTGAACTGTACTGAACTGAACGATCGTATTTGATTCCCTTTATGTCGTAAATCAAAGATACTTAGTTTTCCACACACAACCACACACACACATACACACACACACACGAACACACACACACCCACACACATTACATCATTAAAAAAATTAAAAGTTAATATACAAGTAGTCATACATGATCATTTAATAATTGTAACAGAACATACATGATACAATTATAAAATACATGAGCACTAGTAAAAATCATTGAACAAGACTCTCTCTCTCTCTCTCTCTCTCTCTCTCTCTCTCGCTCGACAATAAAGCACACAGAATGTTTAAACATTTAAAGCACATGGCCTCACAAACTCGTTAGAAAGGTACAGAAGGCAGCAGCATCACGCGCCATGGTAAAAAATTAGACAATCAGGGATTAGACATTAAAGGACGCCTTCGTCGAGGTCGAGAGGTCTGCAAAGTTAGACCACAGGGGCACTAACCAAATAGAATGGATCCTCGAAAGCACAGCGGTAGTGAATAGTCGACACCACGGCAGTAGCAGTAGTATGTATCCATTGTATAGAAATTTAGGACCCGCTTTGCTGTCGAGGATCCATTTTACTTGGTTAAAGGTAGGCTATAAGCTGTATTTATTCACTATTATCTAACTTTACAAGCAAAGCCCCGCCCTTACCACAGGCGCTTGTATCTGGACACGCGAGCGCCTATGCGAGAGAGAAACGATGCTTTACGTCCTATTGCATGAGCGTTAAGGACAATAAAATTGGGCTAAAAAGCCCTCATCATACATATTTACCAGACCATTTGGTCTTAATGATAGATGGTCGCCTGTGACGCGTCTCCCTTTGGTTAGATAAGGGAGGCGCGTCACAGGCATAGGCGCTCGCGTGTCCAGATACAAACGCATGTGGCCCTTACAGTTGGCGCAAGTCATCGGATAGTACTCTCATAGCCTTGTGGGTGTTTTTTCCCCATGGCGCACAATGTGAATCGCATTTCCCACTGAACAACCATAAACAACCCCACAGCACAAGGCAAGTAATAAACGTTCTGCGTTGCGTCTCTTTTTAACGACCAACGACACCGAGGAGAAAACAAAAGACGTGAAACAACAGCTCAGTGTAGGCTGTAGATGTGGTGATCTGCTTTCGCGATCCGACCGTGCTTCTTTAGCCTAAACAATCCACCGTTTTACGGCGTTTATGTCTCCAATGAACCCTCCCTCTACGTTTCATTGTCGCTCGCAACGCGACAACCGACACTTCCTCGCGCGAGATTTGCTCGAGATACGATGATCGACTAGGTTGTATTATACTTATGGGTAAAAACGAAGGGAAATTACCCACTCACATTCTCTTTCCCATGCAAGTAAAAAGTAAAAATACAAAAACAAAACACACAAGAACAACCAACACGACCAGTCTAACGACCATCAAATAGTGTTGTTCGAGAGGTTGTATACACGACTTTTGTAGCTAAAAAAATGTATCCCGTACTTGTTTTTTTTTGTGTGTGTTTTTTGGCGGTATTTTTTTTTTTTTTTTTTTAGTAAAAGGACGAACTCTTGTCTTGCTTGCTTCGGTGACTTTTTGTGTAACAACAGGGCACTGACTGTGTGGCTTTTCTTTGTCGTTGCTGCTTGCACGGAATGAAGAAGCGTTTCAATTCTTCCTTGCTTGACCCTCCGGGCACGATTTTGGTAGTCAATACAGGACCTTAATGAACTCTGTGGAGAGCCTAGTTTGGCACCCTTAGTCGACGCAAGGTTTGAAAGGTCTGCGCAGCGAATAAACGTTTTCACAACAAGCCTTGGCATTTCGCATATAGATCGTCATAACAAATTGTTGTAATGATATTTCAAAAGGACCGGTGAGTGAACTTTCCAGCACGTTCTGTTATCTTCTAATTTTTATTTAACTGTATCTAAGTCTTCTGGCGACTCGGTCTGTTGAAATACTCTATTTTTGTAAAGAAGATTATTCCAGTGTAACAGCCTCTGTCGTGTTGGAAGCAACCTGCAAGAAACGTCACGATGTTGTAATATTAAAAATGACGTAATTTTTCTTTCCAGCTGAATACTGATGCTTGTGAATTAACTACAAACAAACTTACTTAATAAAGAAGTAATATTTTACAACGCTTGTTTCTGATGAAAGTCTCGGCTGTTTTTTTTTTAAAATAATTTTCGCACAGACGTTGAAGATCATGACGCTCATGCAGGGCCGGATTAAGGTGGGTGCTATTGATGCTGCAGCATTAGGCCCATTCCTGAATTAGGCCCAAATGAAAACAGATGAGAATTTTCCAAAAGCTGAACAGTTTTCCTTTGTTATATTAACCTCAAAATAATTCTAATCTTAGAATAAAATTTGGAGTCAGACCTCAGCCCAAGAGAAACGTTCAAAGCTCAGACGTATCTGGTCATGATCGACAGTCTGTTAGCTGAACTGGAAAAGCGGATGAAGGCGTATGACGATATTTGTAAAACATTCGGATTTCCCTCGGAGCTAACGTCATTGAGCAGATCGAGGACAAAGCTAAGAATCTCGTTTCCTCGTATTCAGATCTGTGCATAATGGTGTCCAATGCCTCCAGCGAGCGGAACTTCTCAAAGTTGGGAATAGTCAAAGGAGAGCTGCGGTCCTCAATGGGGAAGGAAAGGCTAAGCATGCTGGCGCTTATGAGCATTGAGCATGAGCTGCTGCGCAGCCTTGACTTCACTGACACGATCGAAGAATTCGCGCTTGCTAAGGCTCGAAAAACAGCAATATAAGTAAGCAGCTCTAGCACAGTAGTTAGCCTTTTCTGCATTAAGTGCACTTTTCAGACAATTGCTATTGAATGTTGATGTTACATAGTGTGATGTTAATCTCGAGTTGTTACGATAATACGTCTTTATTATTATTCATGTTCAATAAAGGCTGGTCGGTCTGAGTGCCTTAATCCGGCCCTGCGCTCATGTCCTAGCTGGGTTTGTGTCAGATACACACATAGGCCTACACATCAAGCACTACGACTCGATCCCCTCGGCAGACCAGGATGACATAGTTGTCCTATGCAAATCAAGCGGAGTTAGATCCTGTTTTCTGCCAGTGCCTTTAGCATCTCTAAAACCGCTACACAGGAACAATTCATAATACCCACAGCGTGCTTGACACAGTCTTGGGTCGGACGGCAGGACGCAGTATGTTTGGAAACAATGGTGTTATGTGTCGACGGCCAAGCTGGTCGTTATATCCTCATCGAAAACGCTTTTGTGAGGGCAAGGAAGCTGCAGTCAAAGAACCGATAGCACCCCCATGTTGTTTTACAGCCAGCATCGCGCGCTCGTTTATTTTCTCGCTCGCAAAACAAGCTGAACATTAGCGGCAAACAAGGCGAACGTTAAAGGGGAAGCTACTTACTTGGTGGTCCGACAGAAAGCAGACGACAAGTGCCGTTTTAGTGCAAGCACGGTTGTTGTGGTTCCAACGACGAAAACTCCGCCATGGTTCGGTTGCGTGAGGGGTAGCAGAGACTAGGGAAGAGTGTAATCCGAGATTTAGTCTGTGCACGCGTGCATTCTATCGTACGGAGTTTGAAAATGCTGAGGTTCATGTTTTAGACGAAGTAGGGCCAGACACATTATATGGTATACACCCTCAGCAAATACTAGATCATGTTCCTCTTCGCCCGTTTGTAATAGATGGGTTGACTAGGGCGTTAGGGATCAAGCAGCAAGTTGGCGTCTTTGACGGCTGGAGTTAGATCCCTTTCTTCGCATGGCGCTTAGAGCAGCTTTTTGAGCTGGAAATGTGAAGAAAGTTCATAATCAGTATGAAATCGCATAGGCTTTCATTTCATTGCGCAGAGCACCCGATACTCAGTATCGGTTGACGAAGAAGAAGAAGAAGAAGAAGAAGAAGAAGAAGAAGAAGAAGAAGAAGAAGAAGAAGAAGAAGAAGAAGAAGAAGAAGAAGAAGAAGAGGGAGGTAGGGAAGGCATAGAGAGATGGATAGAGAAAAGAAAAAGAGAGACAGGCAAATAGAGAGACAGACAGATTAAAAGTCAAACAGACAAATATACAGAGAGAGAGAGAGAGAGAGAGAGAGAGAGAGAGAGAGAGAGAGAGAGAGAGAGAGAGAGAGAGAGAGAGAGAGAGAGAGAGAGAGAGAGAGAGAGAGAGGTTATAGTTTATGGCAAGAGTATTCAATGCAGGCGATCATTATGGTTACACAAAGAAAACCCTATGACATCGTCTTTTGTTACAGTAACGAGCTATTACATTGCCTGTGAAACTAGCAAAGTAACAACTGAATCCTCGTAATTCAGCAAAGCATTTCCATCTGTCCGTTGTCAGCACTCTGGTAACTCTGTTTGTTAAAAATAAATAAATAAATAAATTTAAGATGAGCTTATTTAAGAAAATATTAAGATTTAGAAAGCCATCCTTCGTTCGCGCTAGAGTATCGCTTTAGCGTGAGGACAACTAGAATAACACACAACACGCGTCATGCAGCAGACGAAAACAAAACACCATGGTAAAGACATAGTCTGGAGAAAACGCTTGGAAGAAGACCACCCCCACCACCAACAACAACAACTACAACAAGGAGAACAACAACAACAAGAGGAAGAAGGAGAACAATAAGAAAAACTAGAAAAACAAGAAGATCCGAAAATAAAGAGTGGGCAACAGCAAGAAGAAGTAATCAACACACAGAAATAACAACAACAACAACAAAACAAATTATAACACGAAAACATAAAAGTCCTAGACGGATGGGTGCCATGTACGTAAACACACCCAAGCACTATTGGTCCTATGCCTCTTTGGTACTTCAGGTTCGCTCAGTTGTTGTGGCTCTAGACGGTGCGCATGAAGTAGCAAGTTGGCGCCTTTACTTAGATCCTGTTTTCGGCAAGCGCCTCTTTGAGCTGATAAACCGCTATATAAGAACTTTTAAAACAGATCTAATGGACCAAAAGACACAGCGAAACAAGACAACTGCGGAACGGATAAAACCCCAAATTTAAGAAAATGAAGCTGCAATCTGTATAGCAAAAAGGGGAGCGAGAAGAGCTTTTTTTTAGAGGAAGAGCAAGGAAGAAAACACCACCACCAACAACAGCAGCAGCAGCAACAACAACAAACCACACACATACACACACTAACACACACACACACAGCCGAGGTTACACATTATTATCATGACTTTCCTGAAACGCCACATACGTTGTGCTGACAATGGGTCATATTTCGTCCCCCTTTTTAAGTACCTTTCAGTGCTCGAACCCTAACCCTAACCCTAACCCAACCCTAACGGATCATTATTCTGACGTCAAAACAAGTAGGTCTGTCAAAACAAGTTATGTAGATGTTCACTGCTTTGTCAAGATAATACTGTGTAAACAAGTACACACACACATACACACACACACTGTTACGTTTGAGACGCGCACAATAGATCCGATCGTTTTGTTTTGTAAAGCATGCAATAACAGAGTGTATTTGCCTTTGATTTAATTTTGCGTTGTAGTTAGAAGACGCTTTGTATAATGTTGATAATTTTTGTTGGTCGATATTATTGGAGAATTTTCTAGGGTTGGTTGTTTACTATCGATCGAAGCGTGTGGATAAATCTAGGGGTAGCTACGAGATGCTTCTAACCTAAATAAAGTTATATGACGTAAGACAGTTCATAGTTCTGATTACAAATTTTATTCTGATTGGCTGTAATTGCGTCACGCTGGAATGTTCGAATAATCTCTAGAGTATAGAGAGACTATATAAGTGCCGCACTGCTTCAAAAAGTTTAGTTGAGGGGCCGGGTAGCTCAGTTGGTAAGAGCGTCTTGCTAGTAACCGAAAGGTCGCTGGTTCGAATCCCGGATTGGTCAACGTGTGATCATATTATTTTCCCCTTTACCAACAACTGGCCCGCTGGTGTCAGTATAAATCGGTCCAGTAATCACCTATATGCGAAAGTGTCGTGTGACTATAATCTACATACAAACAAAAAAAATTTAGTTGAGAGTTCAAAAAGTGAAAGTGGAAAAAGCGATTGAGCGATTGTATGCAGTTGTTGATGTACGCCGAATAAAGTTGAAAAACTTCATACGACGACTCATGCCTTGTTGCTGAGTGAACACGAGGTTTCTGAGTATGTTTCTGTAACTACAAAATACGCGGGTGAAGTAGATGTCAACACCATGACCACCGCCTTCAACAAAATTGTGACAGATGCCGCCACTGAGATCCTTGGCAACTCCCGCCCAAAGAAGAAAACTTGGATCACACCTGAACTTTTGGATCTGTGTGATAAACGAAGAGGGGTGAAAAACAAAAAAAGAACACCTCACAGGGAGCTGATGCCAACCGAAAAATCAACAGTGACATCAGAAAAGGCATGCGCACAGCAAAGGAGAACTGGATAGAACATAAATTCCAGAAAATAGAGAACAGTCTGAACAAGAACAACAGCAAAAAGGCCTACCAGACTGTGAAGCGACTGTCAAGTGTTAAACAGCTCAAGGTCTCTACGATCCAAAGCAAGTCTGGCATATATGCCTTACAGAAGAACAAAAAGTCTTGGATAGCTGGACAGAGTACTTTTCTGACATTTACAAGCACACGTCAAACGGAGACCCATCAGTTCTAGCATGTCCTCAGAACAGAGAAGAAGAAATCCTTCAAATTCTCAGAGAAGACGTTGAGGCAGCAGTGCAATCGCTGAAGAAGGGGAAGTCAGCGGGAGTGGACAAAATACCCGCGGAATTGCTTCAAGCAGGAGGAGAAGCGAGGTTGCTGAGGTTTCGTGGATAAACGAATCTAAGTTACACTTATCAGGATTCAAGCATCGGGGCTGAATCAACTACTGATAAAAAACCAACAACAGTGTCACACACACGCACCCACACACACACACACACACACACACACACAAAGAAAGAAAAAGAAGAATTAAAGAAAATCAAGTTATCAAATCATGACATCTTTATTAGGCTACTCACAATGAAGAACTCATACAGTACATTAATGCACCTCAGCAAATAATGAACATTTTTTAAACAAATAAAAATAATACGCAAAATCACAAGATATAAAGGCCAAATAAAAACCGAAATAGAAGAAATTGAGTACTAAGACAACACCCCCTAAACTTAAGCAAAGAACAACGCGAAAGAAAGACAGAAAAAAAGAAAAGAAAGGAAGGGAGTTGGAGAAGAAAAAAAAACTAAAAGGAAAAAACTTTTTTTCTTTCAACAGAAGAGAAGATTTTTTTCTCTCTCTCCCCCGCCCTCTTTTCTAAAAAAGTGTTTAAAATATGTCAGGACTAGGAGGCATGCAAGAAAGGGATGCTGGCGTGTTATATGTGTTGCTCTAATGGTGGGATCTGAAACTGCAGTAATTAATCTATCATTAAAATGCATGATAGGGCGCAGAGAGCCACCATCTCGCTTCAAATGGCTCGGAACGAAGCAACGCAGAATAAGGGGTCTACTTCTATGGGAAAAGATTCACTAGTGAAATGATGGCCCCGATGAATACAATAAATCGCCCGACAACATCTACAGGCATTTGTGGAATGAATACAGTACATCGCCCGACAGCATCATTCTACAGGCATTTGCGGAATGAATACAATAAATCGCATGACAACATCTACAGGCATTTGTGGAACAGGAATAAACTCCTTCGATTCGGCCCGAGAGCATAAACAGAGGTCTCATCTGTGCACGCATGCATTGTAATTCGGGCTGCTTAATTTAAATCCTGTATCTGCCAGCGCCTTGGGCAGCTCTTGAGCTGGATTTATTTATTTAATTTATTTAATTTAACGTCTATTCACATCTGTGATATTAGACAATCTTGAGCTGGAAAAGTGTTAAATAGGAACCATTACATTAAACAAAATTTGGAAAGACAGAACCATCAGTCTACATTCCAAGATAAGACTGCTGCGCTCCCTTGTCATCTCCATCTTCCTATACGCTTGCGAAACATGGACCCTCACAGCAGATCTACAACGAAGAATACAAAGCATGGAGATGAGGTGCTACAGAAGACTTCTGGGCATTTCCTATACCCAGCACATCACCAACAACGAAGTCCGACAGACCATCACACAAGCCATTGGACAACACGATGACCTGTGCTCACAGTGGTGAAAAAAAAGGAAACTCCGATGGTATGGCCACGTCACCAAATCATCAGGTCTTGCAAAGACCATCCTGCAAGGCACAGTGCAAGGAGGCAGAAGAAGAGGGAGACCGAAAAAAGGTGGGAGGACAACATTCGAGAATGGACTGGTTTGACACTGAGCGAAACAATCAGTGTTGCTGAGGACAGGGAAAGTTGGAGTACGCTGGTTAAACGATCATCTGTGGTGCCCCTACGAACTTCGAGTTACTGGATAGGATAGGATAGGATAGGATAGGACATTAAACAAATTAAACTAAATTAATGAAGGGACTATAAAGATTCTGAAGCTCATATCATAGACCGATGAATGCCAGAAATATAAAACATACCCTGCGAGCACCACGGCCTATTCCTCCTCGGTCGTCCAGGATTACTCATTTGTCTGATTCGCGTAAGGCAATGGGCATCAAGCAGCAAGTTAATACCTTTGGGCAACCTAAGTTCAATCCTTCTTTTTTGTTTGCAGCTCTTTGAGCTAGTAAAAGCGTTACATGTTGTTATATATACATATATTTTTTTAAATTCCCATCATTAAAATGAGTAGTCATATCCTATCCTATCCTATCCTATCCTATCCTATTAAATCCTATCCTATCCTATCCCGTAACTCGAAGCTCGTAGGGGCACCACAGATGATCGTTTAACCAGCGTATTCCATCTTTCTCTGTCCTCAGCAACCCTGATGGCTTCGCTCAGTGTCAAGCCAGTCCATTCTCAATGTTGTCCTCCCACCTCTTTTTCGGTCTCCCTCTTCTTCTACCTCCTTGCACCGTTCCTTGCAGGATGGTCTTTGCAAGGCCTGATGCTCTGATCCCTGATGCTCATACCTTCGGAGTGTCCGTTTCTTCACCACTGTGAGCATGTCATCGTATTGTCCAATGGCTTGTGTGATGGTCTGCCGGACTTCGTCGCTGGTAATGTGCTGGGTAGGCTTATACGAAATTCCCAGAAGTCTTCTGTAGCACCTCATCTCCATGCACTGTATGATGAAAAGAAAACTGAGTGGTAGTGGACCACTATGTCGCGACTGCACCGCCGTCGTCTTCAGGTTGCTGCTGCAGGCGTGTGCCATTTGCACAGAGGAGTCATTAGGTCGTGTTTTGTTCTCTGCCGGAACAAGTCTTCCCTTTTGCGCAGGCTTGCTGAAGCAGAATCAAGACATTAGAAGACCAGATTGGCTTTTATGCCTCCACAACTAACCCCTATAACTTGACAGAAAGGCGAGTTGTTGTTTTTTAAAAAGAAACTCCGACCGACTAGAATGCCAAGTGGATGTACATTTGTGTGTGGGAGGGCTAAGGACCTTTTATAAAGTGCGTAAATCGCGTTAAGACAAGTAGTGTTGGTGATGGAGATAAAGGTGAAGGTGTTGCTTATCTCTCTATTTGTCCCTTTGTCTATCTTCTTTTAAGCTTATGCCTCCACAACTAACTCCCACAGATTAAGAAAAAGAGTGATGATAGTGTTATGGTGATGATGGTGTTATGATGATGATGATGATGATGATGATAATGATGATGATGATGATTATTATTTATTATTATTATTTTATTATTATTATTATTATTATTATTATTATTATTATTATTATTATTATTATTATTATTATTATTAGATTATTTTTAATTGTTTTTGTTGTTGGTGGTTAGTAGTAGTATAGTAGTACTAGTAGTAGTAGTAGTAGTAGTAGTAGTAGTAGCAGTAGTAGTAGTAGTTGTTGTTGTTGTTGTTGTTGTTGTTGTTGTTGTTGTCGTAGCAGTAGCAGTTATTACTAGTAATTATTTAAATATTTAATTCAATATTTCATTCCTTTATTTATTTATTTATTTATTTATTTATTTATTTATTTATTTATTTATTTTCTGTTAAGAAACTTCAGAGGTTCGAAGATGTTGGACGACTTTGAGTGCCGCAACTACGAAATTAACATAACCCTGAGAGTATAAACCGAGGTCTAGTCTGTGCACGAACGCATTACAACGCACGGACTGTAAAGATCTTGACGCTCATGTCCTAGACAGGTGAATGCCGGCTACACAAATACACCCAATAATCAATAAATCCCTTATCCCCATACCCAGTCGCTCAGACTTGCGCTCAGTTGCCTGGGCGTCAGACTATGCACCCAAAGGCAGCAAAGGGTCGCCTCGAGCACCTTGAGTTAGATCCTGTATCGGCCAGCGCCTTGGGCAGTTCTTGAGTTGGAAAAGCGCTATATTTAAGAACGAAATAAATAAATGAAATAAATACAATAAATATGTAATTATGTCAATAGCGTGCATGGTGTTGTTTGAAATAAAATAAATTAATTAATAGTTCTTTTAAAAATGTGCAATTGCCACAACAGTAATGTCTGGCAAACTGGTTTAATATTTTAAACATAAAATGTCCGTATTAGTAAACGATGTTATTTAACTAAAAGAGATTCGGCAATAAAACTTATTTAATGTTCCCACATTACAGTACTTTGTACCAAAAAAATTATTACGAGATGCAGACGTCAGAAAAAGTTTTACTTTTACTTTCCAGTTACATTGATTAATGAATGTTGAATTATTAATGTTGTAAAAATGTCGTTTGCTCTCTCTCTCTCTCTCTCTCTCTCTCTCTCTCTCTCTCTCTCTCTCTCTCTCTCTCTCTCTCTCTCTCTCTCTCTCTCTCTTCCCTCCGTAACTTTCCTCTCTAACTTGCACTCTTTTCTTTCTCTCCCTCTCATTTCACAGAAATAATCGCTATTTATGCCGTACATTACATTGTTATTGTGAACTGCACTCCCTACTTAAGATAAACGGTTTTGTCACATGCTACAAGATGTTTGCCTTTGCAACCTAGAACATTCATGTATGAACCTAACTAAAAAGTTTATCTTAAAACTAATGGAAAGATATTTAAACGCGGTTAGCAATAAGCTGGAGAAATAAGAGGGAAAAGAGTAAATGTATCGTTTTCCAATAAACGTCTGAAAACACAAGCCGCTGCGCGTGTAGAAGCTGGCACAGATAAACGTCACTAATGCGGGATGTGGTTTCTTTCTCTAGCCCAGTAAAAGAGAGAGATCACGAAAAAGACCAATATTCAGTAAGTACAGCAGCTTTATAGGTAGCCGGGGGTAAGGGAAAGAAGTCGTCACTCAGTTATTCCCAACCGGAAACTGTCAGTTCGCGCATGTCTGAAGCGGGAAATCTCGCGAGAATACGGCATCCGTCTTGGTTTGGTTTAGACGCTGGCTTCTTACTTTTCATCTAGATTCAATTTACTCGGGTCTCAGGCGCCGTTCTTTATCGACGGAGGAGAACATTTGGATGTAATGACTTTGCTTGTTGTTTCATCGTTTTAAATTCGGTTAGGAAACACACTAGGGAATCTTTCTTAGTTGTGTACTGTCGTATAACGACAATGACTAATGAAAGTTAAACATAAATTTATTTATTCGGTATAGTTCAAGTTGCAGAATAATTTTATTTATAGTTATTGTTTCCGAACATTCAATATATTCATTTAATCTGACTAAAGCCTTTTTATAAATATCAATTTTCAATAAAAATAAAAAAAGTTACATTCAAATTGCATAAAGCTGGTATCTACAGTTAAATATACAACTACCTTGCATATTTTAAAGTTATCATAGTATGAATATAGATTCGGATTCAGGTAGAGATTATAGCAAAACTTATCTGGTTAGCCGCCAAGAAGATGCCTCTCAAAAATCCCAAACGAAGTTGGCGTGAGTGTGATGCTGTCAACGTAAGAGAAGAGGACAAAAAGCATCGTGTTTGGCTTTATGAATAACCGATTATTAGATTCCTGAAAACGAAAGAAAAAAGAAAAAGGAAGCACGCAATTTTCGTAATAGCGCATAATCATTAAGGGACGATGATGACATGATATGAGCACAAATGTTAATCAAACTCTACACAACTCATGCAGCCGGAAAACTAATATTGTTTATAACGCACGAAAGTGGTAAAAGGAAGACACAAAAACGTGAGGGGAAAAAAGAGGCTTAAATAAATTTGGAAGGTGCAATTTAAAATGTACATAAAAACAGAGAAAGAAAAGAAGAAGAAGAGACGGAGAGGGTGGGGGAGGGGGGAGGAGGAGTGAGAAAGAAAAGAAGCACAAGCATTGAAAAATCCTTTAAAAAAAGAGTCTTCGTGAAAAAACGTCTACTTTAATAAGAGTCTTGAGATAACTAGAAGAACAATGTCGTAAGAGGACCAGTTCAACACAGCACTACGGCTTCTCGCCTTAAATAAGTCAGCCTGCTGTAGCCGTTGTAAATTAAAGTCGACATACAGCAGACGACGCAAGTCTATTGTGGGCTAAGCATATGTACGCTGACGCTGGCTCAGTTAGGCAGTGACCTCAGTCGGCTGACGGATAGCAAAAGGTAAATGATCTATCTTTTGTTTCATCGCGATTTATTGATATTATTGCTGTATTATGTTTGTGAAGTTTTTGCCATGTTTAGCAGTTTGAATGTTAGTCAAACTTTGCTTGACCACGTGGCGGACACGCGACCGGGTTCGCCACCATGAAGTATCCCCTACGGACCAACTGTTGTCTAGCCTATGTGTATTATTGCAGACCAGTGGCTGTACTGGAGAATGTGTATAGTATTAATTACTTCTCTATGTGTGTACTTTAGCCATGAGATATATATCTATATATGTATTGGAATTATGTTGGAGATTCCAGTGGACCACGTGTGGAGCTATCACTGAGGGCTGTTTCTGCCATTAGTGAGACGCTCTGCACACCCGTAGTGAACACGGTGGTGCAGAAATTCGTCTCATATTTTGCAAACGAGCAGGCATCGTTGGCCCGAAGCAGAAGGAAGACCATTAAGAGTCCACACTGACATTCGGCCTGCATTGGACTATCAAGCACTGAGCTGCGATTGTCCACCAGTCTGCCAACCAGGAGAAGACACCACTACAACACCACTCATCTACAAGAGAGTTAAGTCAATAGAACCCGTGCACCAAAACTGCTAAGAAGGACATTAATAGTCCACTCTTCCAGAAAACTGACCAGTTGGGCAGAACGCACCATTAGCCCAATGATGAGACAGTAGCTGCATAGAACTATCAAGGAGCGAACTATTCGAAGTGATATTTGGACATTTAAGTTAGTATAGTGATTAGAAGATTTTGTATAGAGTAGAGGAAATAAATGTGTCATATTTACTGTTAACAAGTGGCTGGACTACCTATGTTTCATAGCCGTGTGCGAGCTAGTGTGTCAGTGAATCTTTTACTATTTTCTCCCTATCCCTGTAACCCAGCCTTACACAGACCGAGCTACTTATACATGTATTAAGATTAGTTACCGGGAGATTAACTAGCCGATCCCCACAGAATAAAGACGAGTGGGTAATAGCCTTCCATTGTGCAGATCCCATGAACAATAGACCCACCGTCACAAACAAGAAACTCGAAACCTCACAACCAGAAATAACAAAAATGTATATATTTTAAAAAAATCTAGGCAAAAAAAACCAACAGAAGTAAAGCGATAAGACAACCACAACAAACAAAAGAAGCTCACCTTTCCAGGCCATCCCCCCTACCCTCCCCACCCCCCAAAAAAAAGAAAAAAAAAGAAAGAAAGATACTAATAAAATAAATAAATAAATAAATAAATAAACAAACAAAATGTTGACGGATTGATAAAGGGTGCTGTAGCTAACACACACAAGTGTGTGAAAGGGATGAGTGTTTAAGGAAAGAAAAAAAAACCAGAACGAACGAAAGAAAAGGCAGAACGAAAAAGAAGACGTTTGAAATTAAGGAGGAGGTACAGCATTTTGCCTCCAGCGAACAAGGGAGTGGAGGCTGACTGGGCATCAGAGGCGATGGGGCGATTTACTCCGGCGCAAGCAGCCATCTGAGAATAAAACGTTAAAATCGTACCCTCTTTTGCAATGGCCAGCACGGCTGAACGGTTTTTAAAGACTAGCCTGCCTTTCCCTCGTTTTTTGCCATTTATTCTTTTCTTTTCTATCTCTTTCTCCTTCTTTCTTCCATGTTAGCTTCTGGTTATGCCCCTTTTAAAGTGCGTTGCTTCCGCGCGGTTCTTGCATGTTTGACAACTATAAGCAGCTCGAAGGAATCCTATAATATTTGCTCACCGCGAGAATAATTATGTTAAGAGTTAGGGCAAGATGATAACAATAAAGCTTGTCGTCATTCATGCAACGTAATATATATGTTTATAATAATAGTAGTATACTATGTTTTGAAATAGCTCTGACGTCTTCCCACGCCTGTACATGTACCATGACCGAAAATGTGCTTAAAATTATAGTTAACATCATCTAACCTATCCTAGGAAGTCCTCGAAATCGCTGAAGAACCTGGCATAATTCGCTCCAACAACCGAATGTTACGTAACTGCCGTTCACTGTAAAAGCCGCAGGACAGGAACTGGCGCATTATGTTCGCTAGTTTTGCAAACCACACACGATGTCTTTTAAAACAAAATTATTATAGTCCATACATTTTGTTTTGAGCTGGAAGAGCGCCCATATAAGAACAACAAAAGGTTTTACCAGCCTCACGACAAGCAAAACTATAGGCAACAGGCGGCGTGGGATTGGGAAAAAAATCCAAACATCGAAAAATGCATGCAAAACTGTGAGAGAAAGCAACAAAAATGTATATAAGTGCTTTCTCTCATCTAGACTAACCACTTAACGGTTGTATAGATCCACCTAATGTCTCTCGTGTACTCGCAAGGTTACCTAGCAAACCATGCCTATATGCAACGAGTACGGACCGGCAATTGCCTCTCGCAGGCAGATTAGCGCAACCAGCATGTGCTTTATTTGAAAGATGCACACTGAGAGGCTGAAGGCGAGAGAGCGAAAGAGAGAAAAGGCAAAAATCAACTCGTCGTGTTATTTATTGCCAATTCGAGCGCCAAAAACACCTTTCTTTTTTCTTCCCACACCCCCCCTTTTTTTTAAGCGTTCTCTTTCACTCTTCTAGGCTTTTGCCACAAGCGTTTTACTCTCCCTCTCTCTCTCTCTTGAAAAAAATGTCTGGCCATTTTCCATAAGCCCTCCACTCTTCCCCAAAAAATTTTTAGGATGGGAGTCTGCTTTCAGCTTCTGCAGCCTGCCTGCCGTCCTCGCGGTGCGTTAGAAGCGCCGCGGACCGTGTGCAATCTGTGGACAAATTGGCTTCGATTAAGGGCCTGCACGCTTTGATTGATTTCCGCCAATTTCACCGGCCAAGGCAAAACCACCGCAGGGGCTTCTGGCGCTCCCTGTCAACACCGTCCGCGCCTTCGCATCCTTCCTTCTTGCCCCTTAGCATCTCTCTTCTCACACCAATCACACCACCCCTACTCTCTCCCTACACCTTCTCTTCCTTTATTCTCCACACCTCTCCCCTCTCTCTCTTTCTGTTTCCTCTCCATCCCTTCCCTCCCTCTCATCCTCACTCGGCTTGCCTTATCTCACTCACTAAATCTTATTTATTGTTTTAAGTGTTGACCTCTGGTTTTACTTTCACAATGACGAGATTGTCCGTCGCCTGACACAGCGTGAGCGAGTTCAGCTAATATATGACATGAGGCAAAAGACCAAGTGTCAATCAGTCGATAGGCCACTGTATAGGCTGCACTCGTCACCGTGAGTTAAACATCAGAGATAGAAATTACATCCTACTACCACTGTAAGGATCACAATGTGTTTTGTTGCATGCAAATGCAGCCCTATTGACAAAAGTAAGAAGCGATTTCTAGCAGGGAGTTACTTTTCGACCTCCCGGTATAAAGAAGCAAAGGACTTGCTTCATTTTGAGTCCAGGTGTCCCAAGCAATGATAATGAAGCCTGGAAAAGACATAATTATTTTTACATAACATCGTAGGTTTTAGTTCCTTTTTTTTTTTTTTTTTTTTTTTTTTAAACATTTAATGAAACCATATCGTGATTTAGCTTGTTTGCGATGCACAAAGGTGTAAACCATTAATGTAGTTTTTGTATTCATTATCTGGAAATACTTTGAAATAGTCGGGGGGAATCAGAACGAGCACAATTTTGGTTAATCTATCTGTCCGTCCGCCTGTCGGTCAGTCGGTCGGTCCGTTGGACGCCATATCTCTAAAACCACAGCACTGAATGGATTTTGACCAAACCTCATAAGACATTACCTAGGTTAGTGGCCTGCCTACCGTGACGTCACTTTTGCTCTACTGGAAAGGTCAAGGTGTGTTGCTAAATACGTTTTGCTCAATATCTACAAAACGGCTAAAGTGGTTTAGTTGAGTCTTGATATACATGCATTTCAAATCATGGGCCATTCATCAGTAGCAATCCGATTGTCGGTCAGTCAGTCATGCAGCCGGTCCGCCGCTTCAGATATAACCTTTTTGTTCAAAACTCAAGAATAACTGAACCGAAATTCATAATTTTTACGTTTTTGGATACTTTAACTAATAATAATAATAATAATAATAATAATAATAATAATAATAATAATAATAATAATAATAACAACGGATTTTTATATAACGGGTACTCCAGCCTATGACCAGACTCACCACGCTTTACATAGTCATTACATATAAATACATGCACATGATAAAACATCGCTTTTGCTACAATACACCAAAAGACGGAACAGTAAAGGTACAAACTATTTACAACTATGTACACAAATGACTACTGCTAAGCTTATGAGATCAGGGCAAGGTCATGGTGTTATACACTTTTCTAATCACGTTTTGCGCTTTATCTCCAAATTGGCTGGCCCGATTTTTGTTCATTGTTGGTTTGCAGATATTTCAGATAGTGATCTATTATTTTTGTGATTTCCTTTTGTTTCGTTAGGTTAAAGCCCAGTGACGATACCGCCAAGAAGATGAACACTTTTTGGAAATGATTATTTTTCAGCTAGGCGTGCGAGAGTCTAGAAATACATTTGAATGGGCGACCATCTTGTTAAGGTTATAATGATTATTTTATTAACTTCAGACTAAGTGGGGGGGCCCTGCGGGCTCTACGTTAATGCTAAGGCGTAAATGTTCCAGCACGAGAGGGCTAAAATCCGATAATTTTGCATCTTGAATGTTTTCAACATGAGAGGGTTAAAAATACTCTTTATGGTTGAAGGCTTCTGAATTGCTGAAAGCAATGTCTTTAATTGCAGTGATTCAGGAGGAACGATTTTAATTAATGCCAGAAAGGGCAGGTTGCCTGCTCGTCGCCCTTTCCGCCTCTCTGATATCGTTTGCCTCATAATGGCGTCATCATTAGCGTCATTATGGCACCTGTAGGGGAACCCGATTCTTCTACGACTTTTAATGCAAAGAGTTGGTTGAACGGTTTCCAAAACTGCAGAGGAGGTACACCTGTATTGAAACTCATCTGCCCGATTTTAACACGCATTTTCCGTCCTGTGGCTTCCTTCAGGTGATGTTCTCCTGTGCTTCTGGCTATTCATAATTTGTTTGTTTGTTGAAAGATTGAAACTTTAACGGTAACTAGAACATTAGGCAATTTAGCTTCAAGTGCATCACGGTTTTATTTTATCGAACGATGATGTTTTTAATGAATATATTAAACTAAATTTCAATGTTCTCCTGCATCGCTTCGATGATGATGATGATGATGATGATGATGATGATGATGATGATGATGATGATGATGATAATAATAATTATAATAATAATAATAATAATAATAATAATAATAATAATAATAATAATAATAATAATAATAATAATAATAATAATAGAACGATTTATATACCGCACATATCTGTTATTTTATAATAATTACACAGCACATAGGCTTACTGCAGCAATAATGACATAAGCTTTACGTGGAAGTTTAATTGGTGCACTAAAGCAATTTCACTGAGATAAAACAAAACTGTTGCAAATATTGACGCTTGATCTTAATCGTTTCTTGACCACGATGTAGTCGATCTGGTTGTGATGCTCCCCGCCGGGACTGTGCCAGGCCATCGTCTGGATTTTTTGTGGGGACCAAGTGTGTTTACCAGTATCAAATTGTTGTATCTGGCAAACTCCAAGAGTCTCAGACCTCTGCCATTTGTCTCGTTGTTGCAATGGGGTCCACATGTGTCTCCCCAGTTGTTTTTGATTGATTGATTTATTATTGCTATAGGTCCAGCGGACTCTTCCGAGCCAAATCAGGACCGGACAACCCCCGATCCGCATAAAAGATCCGTTGAAACAACCCCAGTGGGAAAATTGAATGCCCTCCACCGGCCAGTCACTTTACAATAAAGACATCCCACGCGAGGGACGGCTGAGGGTTGACCTCAACTACGCGAACTCCCCGATTACAAAAACAAAATAGAATACAAACATCATTATAAATCATCAACAAAAAACATACATATAAAATGCCTATAGTGCTAAATAGTACATTCATAGGAAGCCCTAATGACCACCCGGCAGAAAGCGTCCAGCATTCCCAAGCTGATCCAACAGACCTCATACACAAACAAGGAGTCTTGTCCAGGAAGAGTTTTCAAGAAAAAAGGTAGGTCATTGATCTAGCGAAGAAGAAGATAGTATAGCAGAGTGGTAGGACAGATCGGGAATGGGAAAGAGCAAATGAGGAAGACAGCGACAGTGGGAATTTAAAGCACTAAATTTCCAGAAAGTGGGGATACTATTTATACTGAAACCCCCGGCACTCTAACGGGGGGAACTGTTGCCGCAGTTAATTTGTCATGCCTACAAAGGCAAGACAGGTTTTCAACTGGGGCTTTCACTGTACCCTTTATAGGTTAGAACAATCTACAGTGGCAAGATTGCTCATGACCCCAAGGGGTCTCCCCAGTTGTACACATTTTGGCCAACCTTGGCATTCCAGTCGCCTTGCACTAGGACTATATCCTTCCTCGGCACTTGGTCAAGGACAGCATGCATATATTCATAGAAGTCATCGACTTCGCTGTCGTCATAGTTTGATGTTGGGGCGTAGACCTGGATGATGGTGATGTTGAAAGGGGCTGTTTGTTACACTCCATTCGATGATGGTGTTTTCTATCAGTATCTGATTCAGCCCCAATGCTGAATTCCTGATAGGGTGTAACTCAGATTCGTTTATCCACGCAACCCGTCCAAACAGCATACAAGTCACAAAGTCGACGTATGAAGTTTTCCACTTTTATTCAGCACACACCAACAACTGCATACAATTCTCAACTCAACTCAACAACTTTCACAGCAACTCTCCAAATCACTATCAACAACTTTACTAACTCTCAACAGCAACTCGGCACACGATTAAATAACCTCTCTCTTTTCTGGAACAATTTGGTACATGGTAGAAATGACGTACTGCCACCAATCGAACTAAAGATCGTCATCACTGACTTACGTCATACATTATTATTTCTCCTTCCCGAACGTCCTCTTGCCTCGACATGCATCGGGAAATTTCTATCGAGAGCAAACACGCAGATCCAGAATATTCTACATCAATATCGACCAACGCAAATCATCAACGTTATACAAAGCCTCTCCCAACAACAATGCAAACTCAAATCAAAGGTAAATAAACTCCATTATTGAATACTTTGCAAATCGAAACGATTAGATCTATCGTACACTCTTCCGACATACTTTCGTTCGCGTTTCAACGTAACACTGTTCTTAGACTTTATGGTGTAAACCATTAATGTAGTTATTAAGAGTCTCCTCTCTGAAAATCCTTATCGGGAAGAGAGGGGACTATAAACTGATTAAAATTTAAAAAAAATGTTCTTAGACGGATGGTAATGAGTCTATACTGGAGACTGGGCGGCAACCCATGACAGTGGCCAAAATGTCTTTGTGGACAATGAATCCAACGCCATGTTCGTGCCTGTCATCTTTGCCGCTGAAATAACGCTTCTGGTCTTTGTCGGTAATTGTTTTACCTAGACCTTTCCAGCGCAGTTCGCTGATACCTAGAATGTTCCACCGATAATGGGCCAGCTCGTAGGCCAGTTCTTCTAATTTTCCCTCCGGAGTTAGGGTCCTGTCATTGCAGGTTCCTATGACGATGTTGTCTCTCGTGAGGATCTTGCTAAGTTGTCCATCAGATGAGGTGCCACAGAAGACTTTTGGGCATTTCCTATACTCAACACATCACCAACGATAGACCATCACACAAGCCATTGAACAACACAATGACTTGCTCACAGTGGTGATGAAACGGAAACTCCGAAGGTATTACGACGTCACCAGTGCTTCAGGCCTGGCAAAGGCCATCCTGCAAGACACGGTGCAAGGAAGCAGAAGAAGAGGGAGACAGAAAAAGAGGTAAAAAGACAACATTCGAGAATTGACTGGCTTGACATCGCATGAAGCCATGGGGACAACTGAGAACAGAGAAAGCTGGAGTATGCTGGTTAAACGATTATCTGTGGTGGCCTAACGACTTTCGAGTTACGGGATAGGATAGGAATATGATAGGGGAAAAAAGTTGATAACCGCAGCGTTAATATTTACAGCCTCTCTAGACATTTTTAACATTCAAAATAGTCTGTACTACTTGACTGGAACAATTAGTGACTTCACTTTCTATTAGTGCATTCAGTGAAACAAAATAAGTATACCTTTAATAGAATGACGGACTAGGAAGAAGAGAAAATAAATTGTTAAAGTAGATCTACTTTACTCCAACACGGTGATTTTTTTAACGCGTTATGGGCGGTGTAGATAATGAATCCAATTTCAACCCATGCCGGCGTTCGCAAGGCGTAAACACTTTCAATTTACTTTTTTGTGCAAATGTTACTTTAAGTGATATAAAATTTCAACTCATTTGTAACCCGACAGCATCTGAGCTCCTTAAATCTGCCAAACAGTGTGTACAAAGTGAGCGATCGCTCCAAAACTCTGCTGGCTGAGAAGTTACGGGATAACCAATATGCATCTCATAAATTTGACAGGAAACGGTTTAATTTTCCCCATGCTCTTCGTTCGGTCTCTCCACTAGCACCAGACTGCTCTTTTCTTATGAATTGCTTCAGGGTGTGGATGGAAAGTGAAAGTGTGTATGTGAGAGAGAGAGAGAGAGAGAGAGAGAGAGAGAGAGAGAGAGAGAGAGAGATAAAGGTGTGTAGAGAGCCGTTGATGATGATGATGATGATGATGATGATGATGATGATGATGATGATGATGATGATGATGATGATGATGATGATGATGATGATGATGATGGCAGCACTGACGAAGATGACGATGATAGATGCATAAAATTTAAAAGTGGTTTAAAAGCCACTGATTTGTTGAGGCGGCCGGTGGTGTTGAACACGCGGCGCGCGGCTGAGGTGATGGACCATGTTGAATTACATTGAGTGATTTGCGATGACCAATATTTTCGCCCGTGTTGAGATAACCGCACCTTTGACATTCGTCCTATTAATTCCTTGATCGCAGGAAGGGGAGAAGGAAAAAAAGAAGAAAGAAAAGACGTGGGCTGATACAGTAGAGGGGAAGAATATGAACGCGCGGTGAACAAAGTGAACCAAAAAAATATTGGTGAAGAGAAAAAGAGGCAGGTAGAGGAAAGCCGATGGAGCTTTGACCGACGAATTGATGTCGTTGACGAAAAATGATGAGAAGACTGAGGAAACCAGATGGATTTATTTAAAATGACAAGAACAAGAGGAGGGAGGTTAAGAAAAAATCACGAGTGTTTACTGTAAAGCAAGTAAGTTTGGAGGTTAGTTAAAAGTATTTTTAAAAAATGGAGGAGGGTTGGAGTTTGGGGACTGGGGACTGGGGACCGTAGAGAGAGAGAGAGAGAGAGAGAGAGAGAGAGAGAGAGAGAGAGAGAGAGAGAGCAAGGGTGGAGATAGGAGATAAAATCAGATACGAAGAGAGGGACGGGGACACAGAAATTAGTAACACAAAGAGAGCTGGGATCAGAAGATGGAGAATTTAAAGAAGTAAAAAGTTTATTGTTTTCGAACTATTCTGTACTGGAACATTGCAAGAGGCATTGAGAAAGAGGTTAAAATAAACTGATTTTGGTTTGAGGAGAGAGAGAGCGAGAGAGAGAGAGAGAGAGAGAGAGAGAGAGAGAGAGAGAGAGAGAGAGAGAGAGAGAGAGATGGCGGATACTTGTCTCTGAAGTAAAGAGAACTATGGAAGGAAGCTGGTGGAACGGCAAATGGCAAATGATGGCAAATGAAGCAATCGGACTTGGTAATGTCCTCAATGAGCCACTCGCCCGCCCCGCGTTTTCCAGCACCTGACCTTTTAATAGCGCCCATAAGGCCTGCCAAAACTCCCGTCCTGTTAGCCACATTTTTCAAGGAACTTGAAAAACGGCGCAAATGAACAATTAAGTTAACTCAGATTGAGACGAACTTATGTATTAATTGACTTACTGACTGATTCGTTGATTGATGCATTGCGTTTTACATACACGCTCGATTATGATGCGTATCTAAGTTTATGGAGTGTGTTCAGCATCCTAATCAAGTTTTATGTGGTGATAAAGATCTGATAACTAAGAACAGCATGAGAACAAAGTTACGAAATTTCCAGACAGCAACAATATGAAAACCTAAGTACCCAATTTGTTGTTTTGTTTTGTCTTTCAGACAGAGATGCTAGCTACATCATATATGTTTTATAACACATACAATGTGAAGTTTTAAATGCCAATGAAATAATGGCCATGATGAAAGAATCTTTTTCTCCTGCATTCAGAGAAACTCAACCCCCTTTAAGGTATACTCGTAGGTAACGATTTGACCGCAATGACTGATCTAGAGACTATACATTCATTCGGTTAATGTCTTTACACAATAGCGATATTGCAAGCTGCACAGCACTTAATGTAAATAAAGGCGCAATCAATCAAGTTGCAGAGAGTCTAATTTTTCCACCTTTTGACTTTTCCCAAACCAAATGTCAAGATTACTAGACCCAACGGTACACTTGGGAGCTGTAGCCTGGTGCCCATGGTACTGATGAAAATAGTCCAGCTGGACACTTGCCTTTGGTCATCAGGTGGTCAAACAATAGGCCTGAGGGACCCATGGATGTCCATTCCAACACCCATGACCGCCCATCATAGGATGCCAAGTCCTGCCCGAAGATTTTCCTATATTTTAGCCTCTGATCATTATTCTCTATTTTCAAAATGGACGGAAAATAGAGGAAACTGTTCACAGACATCAAGTGAAAAATAATGCAAATCATTTAGAGGTGATTTCTTTTCGATTTATCATCAGACATGAGTATATCTGTTCTTAAGGCTTCTTTTCTGTATTGTGCATAACACACAAGTTGAGTATTTTTCCAGCTGTAGGGGAAAAGTATGTATGTGAAATGCTCTTATCGTGTGTTATGCATTTTGGCAACAATAAGAGAAAACTGCTTCTTTGAATCATGTGAGAGAGAGAGAGAGAGAGAGAGAGAGAGAGAGAGAGAGAGAGAGAGAGAGAGAGAGAGAGAGAGAGAGAGAGAGAAAATTGAAATTGAAATTGCTTTATTCGGTTAAGGCCACGAAGGGGGAGAGATCAAAATTAATTAGAGAGAGAGAAGAGTTTATTAAGAAACACAACACAAAGTCACATTAAAGTTGTCAACATTTTTGACGTTCTATTCACCTCTTATATATGGTTTATAGTCTACGTGACTGCATTCTTCAAACTCGATTAAATGAAGCTGTAGCTGTAGCTCTTTCAATCAACTTTGTGGTTATCCTTGGTAACGTGTTAAGTTACCTGCAGGAAGGATGCATTTTTTTAC
The DNA here is from genome assembly GCA_036898135.1 of Oncomelania hupensis. NCBI lineage: Eukaryota > Metazoa > Mollusca > Gastropoda > Littorinimorpha > Pomatiopsidae > Oncomelania > Oncomelania hupensis. The sequence goes on along the minus strand of CM072511.1, from coordinate 53,772,499 downwards.
AATCAGGGATAATCGTTATCGAAAAGCATGCCGATTTTTGGCATCATTTCATTCCTGGTCAAATTCAAAATAATTGCTATAAGGACAGAATAAGACGCACAAACTTCGAAAACTCAATTAGGCTACTGGAGGACGCTGTGTTTATACGGTCAGAGGGCAAGAGTCAGAAGAGAGGCAAGATGGACAGTTTGGCCACAGGTGGAGCGTTTGAGTGACCGCTACAACTTCGGCCCTTTGAGAAAACATCGTCTCGGTGATTCACGTGCTCTTTTCCTTCTCTATTGGTCAAAAGTCATTAGTGAAACCAGCTGCACATGTGAAACAGCCGTCAGAACATGTGCAATTTGTCAACACCGCCTACAATCTCCAGTCTACATCCTAGAAAGAGATGAAGATAAAAGAAGTCTGTGAAATCGGTAACCCCCGTTGGGGTGCCGGGGGTTCCAGTATAAATAGTATCCCCACTTTCTGGAAATTTAGTGCTTTAAATTCCCACTGTCGCTGTCTTTCTCATTTGCTCTTTCTCATTCCTGCTCTGTTCTATCAATCTGCTATACTATCGTCTTCTTCGCTAGACCAGTCTCCTACCTTTTTTCTTGAAAACTCTTCCGGAACAAGACTCCTTGTTTGTGTATGAGGTCTGTTGGATCAGCTTGGGAATATTGGACGCTTTCTGCCAGGTGGTCACTAGGGCTTCCTATGATGTTATTATTTAGCAATGTAGGCATTTTATATGTATGTGTTTTGTTGATAATTTATTATGATGTTTGTATTCTATTTTGTTTTTGTAAACGGGGGTTCAATAAGTTGGGGTGAAGCCTCAGCCGTCCCCTGCGTGGGATGTCTTTATTGTAAAGTGACTGGCTGGTGGAGAGCTTTCGGTTTGACCACTAGGTTTGTTTCAGGAGATCTTTTATGCGGATCGGGGGTTGTCCGGTCCTGATTTGGCTCGGAAGAGTCCGCTGGACCTAAAGCAATAATAATGTGAAATCGGTAAACTTGAATCGTCACGTTAGTACACGTTACCTTCAAATTTAACCTAACATTTAAAAATACAGTTTCCATCAACCTGTGCTGTTGAAATAATAAAGAAGAAAAAGGAAAACAGGATGATGATGATGATGATGAGGAGGAGGAGGAGGAGGAGGAGGATGAGGAGGAGGAGGAGAAGAATGAAGAGAGGAGGCAAAGGATTGGAGGAACAAGACGAGGAAGATGAATATCTTCCAAAATCATAGAAGATATAGGAATTGCTGTACATTGAAGAAAATGTCAATTATTAATACAACGGGTTTTTCGAAAATACTGAAGACTTTTGTTGAATTTTCTTCAAAACAAACGTTCTACTAGATCTAATAATAATAATAATAATAATAATAATAATAATAATAATAATAATAATAATAATAATAATAATAATAACGGATTTTTATATAGCGTGTACTCCAGCCTATGACCAGACTCACCACGCTTTACATAGTCATTACATTTAAATACATGCACTCGATAAAACATCGCTTTTGCTACAATACACCAAAAGACAGAACAGTAAAGGTACAAACTATTTACAACTATGTACACAAATTACAAAAAAAGACAGAAATAGACTATTTACAGCTATGTACACAAATGACACAAAAGACAGAAATAGAAATAGAAATCTACCAATTATTTGAAAATATTTTAACTAATACAACCATGAACTTTCCATCAACGTGTAAGAAAATGAATGCTATTAGTCTCTTGCTGAAGTAAACACGATGGTAACACGTAACTCACGATAATTCCGCAGTTGACACTAACTGTGGTACCAGTCAATTAGGAACCCACAAAACTGCCTGGAGACTCCCTTGCTCCCTTGTTGCTAATCTGCATAAAGGAATAGTACATTTGGAGAAGGGGGGGGGAAGGCAATGAGGGGTCGTCGGGTGCAGGTGGATGGGGTGAGCGAGAGAGAGAGAGAGAGAGAGAAAGAGAGTATGTATATGTGGCAGTGTGGATGGAGAGAGAGACTAGAGAGTAAGAGAAGGTGTTTACGTGATGATGATGATGATGATGATGATGATGATGATGATGATGATGATGATGATGATGATGATGATAGTGATTATTATTTTTTTAATTATTTATTATTATTATTATTATTATTATTATTATTATTATTATTATTATTATTATTATTATTGTTCTTGTTGTTGTTGTTGTTGTTGTTGTTATTATTATTATTATTATTCTTACATAGCGCATTACCAGCTTCGGAGCTGCTCAAGGCGCTGTCTCTCAACCGTCTAGGACATAAGCGTCAGGATTTTTAGAGTCCGTGCGATATGAATGGACGCGTTTCCTTATGGCAAAAGAAAAAGAAGGCCCAGTCTTGAACTTTAAATGTTAACTCACAGTCCTACCCCCCCCCCCCTCCCTCCATCCACCCCCTTCCCCCCAAAAAGTATAAATACATAAAAAATATATAAAATATATTTTTAAAATCGGACTTTAAAGATCATGACGCTCATGTCCTAGACGGGTGAGTGCCGCTGACAAGAACACACCCAGCATTCACCTAGGTCCTTCTCCCCCATCCCTGGCTGCCCAGGATTGTGCTCAGTTGTTTGGAGCGTTATTACGATGCGCCCAAAGGCTGCAAGTTGGCGCCTCGGGCGGCTTGAGTTAGATCCTGTATCGGCCAATGCCTTGAGTCGCCAAGTACGGCGAGATATGTGCGCTATAAAAATCCTCGATAATAATAATAAATAATAAAATAATAAAAAGTCAATAAATCACCATAGATGTATACAAAGTTATTAAAAGTTACATTAGCTGAACTTCCCCCCACTGTAGACTCGCACTGTGCACTCTCTGCCATTGAAAATGTGATTTTAAAAAGTGTTTGGTAGTCGCAGTTTCTTTGTTGAGGGACTTAAAAAGGGATCAAGCTGTTTAGCGCAAGACGATTGCCGACGTTAACGGTTTTCTCGCAGAAAACAGATGAAACCTTTTAAAGCTAATAGTCGGGGAGCGGGGTCGTATGGTCATTATATTAACTACACCAGAGTCTGGGGACCAAACAAGTACCAACGCCATGCTGAAACAAGACCGCTTTGTCCCCAGAGACCGTGCTTTAAAGTTATACACCCAATGAAAAATAAACCTTTTGTCTGTTTAGGTTGGACTAGTTTAGTGTTCACGAAGCAAAATTAATAGGTGTAACCCCCATGCAAAGAAAACTCTCTCTCTTTCTCTCTCTCTCGATGCTCAAATTAAACATCTAAATAGTCTTTATAAAATAGAAATCAAGATTTTGAATAAATCTTATAATATAAATACAGATGTTATAACTGATGAGAAATATAAAGAACTCCGAATATTACCACTTCAAAAACAAATTATATTTTATAGAAGCTATCCTTATGTTCAAAATCACACATGGAGAAACACCTGCATATCTTGACACATTTTTTTTACTAAGCCAGTTGATGGGCATAGACTTTATAATTATAAACTACCCTCTCTCTCGCATTGATTTATACAAAAATAACTTATCATTTAATGGAGCTAGTGTATGGAACTCTCTCCCTCTAGAGTGTAAACATTGCGACACACTGTTTTCTTTCAAATGTAAAATATGTAGACATCAGCAAAATTAATTATAAAAGTGATGTATAATAACATACACGAGAACACAAGTCATTTATTTATTTATTTATTTATTTATTTATTATTGTTATTGTTATTGTTATTATTATTATTATTATTATTATTGTTATAATAATAATAATAATAATAATAATAATAATAATAATAATAATAATAATAATAATAATAATGGTGGTGATGGTGGTAATGGTGATAATAATTACATCACATTACATGATTATTGCTTTAGGTCCAGCGGACTCTTCGAGCCAAATCAGGACCAGGTGATAATAATGCTGACAATAATTGTTATTATTGTTATTGTTATTCTTACGATGATAGTAATAATAATAATAACAATAATAATAATAATAATAATAATAATAATAATAATAATAATAATAATAGTATTTAATATTATTATTATAATTATTATTATTATTATTATTATTATTATTATTATTATTATTATTATTATTATTATTATGGTGAGGGGGATGGAGAGGTGGGGGATGGTTGCCTAAAATTGTTTAAAGATAATGATGAAGATGTTGTATGATTGTGTGTGCATGTGTGTGAATTTTATGATTTCCAAGTTAAAGTTAAAGGTTCTTTACTATGTAAATTTGTTAAGGGGCAGATTGGAAGATTTGACAGTATCATTAGTCTAAAATCTGTATCCCTAATTTTAAAAAATTCAAAGTTTTTTTTTTAAAAAAGTTAATCTCTCTCTCTCTCTCTCTCTCTCTCTCTCTCTCTCTCTCTCTCTCTCTCTCTCTCTCTCTCTCTCTCTGTTATTTTCGTTATGAGTATGTACTGAAAATGCTTGGAAAACGAACGTGGACAGCTTTGATTGCTACGTACAACAAAGCTACAGTGATAGTCATAGCGTGTGGGTAGTGAAGGATTCTTGTTGAAATAAATATGTAATACTTACTATTTAAAACGTTATGCATGGTAAGGCACGCTTAAAGAATGATTTCAGTTCTTAATGGTCTTTTCATTCTTTATTTATCTTTAGTGTCAGTGCACAGCTAGATGTTGGACAATAATAAAAAAAATCAACATAATAAGACCTATTACTTTTAAACTACACTAATGAAAACAAGCATTAGAATTCGTTATTTTGTTCTCTCTGATATTGCTTGATGGTATATCTTTAACTTCAGACATAGAAGTTTAGTTGTTTGTAGTTTATAATTTCTTGGATACTTTTTTTTGGTCAAACAAATTTATTCCGTCAGACGCAGCAGAACCCTAAATAATTGTGGCTTCACTTTTGTTCAGAATGGATCGTTGTCATATAACAAAAAGCAAAACTCGTTGATTTGAAACTGTCAAACGTCAGCCTATGGTTCTTTAACCAATATCCTATCCTATCCTATCCTATCCTATCCCATAACTCGGAGGTCGTAGGGGCACCACAGATGATCGTTTAACCAGCGTACTCCATCTTTCCCTGTCCTCAGCAACCCTGATTGTTTCGCTTTAACCAATAAATTCACTTGAAGTTTGTTTGAGCTCAAACACAACACGCATTTTGGCTTTATCTCTAATACGGTCAGATATGTTTTTGAATTTAAGTCTATTATGAAACGCACACACACAAATCATCAACGGTGCCTTGAATTTAACCGTAGTTTTATATAGTATTTCTTGGTTGTGTAGATTCATTCCAAAAAATCTAATCGTTAGCCTTCATTTCTTCAGCAGTATTTCTTGGTTGGGTAGATTCATTCCAAAATTCCTTCATGTATTCCACAGTATTTCTTGGTGGAGTGGATTCATTTCAAAAGAGTCTTACCGTGGTCCTTCATGTCTTCAAAAGTCCCCCAAAATTATATATTGACACTTCATTTGTTCAACATTATTTCTTTGTTTGTCGTGGCACTTCATGTCTTCAACATTAGTTCTTGGTTGTGTAGATTCATTCCAAGAAGCCTAATCGTGGTCCTTCATTTCTTTTAACATTATTTCTTGGTAGTGTGGATTTATTTCCAAAAAGTCAAGCCACGGTCCTATCTCCTTCCCCCACGCAGCACGCCTCCTAATCACTATCGCGGCTGAGCAGGTCCTTTTTTAATTGCGGGCAGGGGTGTCCTAGGAGGGGCAATTAAAGCCACGCGGCGACCTTTCAGTCTCTTCCTGCGCTTCCTCCCCGTCCCCCTGCTATCAGCAATTAACAAAGATGCAATATGAACACTGCTCACAACACTGAATATCACGAAGAGCACGGTTTCTCCTTGCTCAGATTCCAGCTTCAAAACCTTTGCATTTGACTGGTCTTTGATATTCGGTACTGCACTGTGAAGGACACATCAGGGCTCTTTTGAATAAGAAAGATTGTTATAAATGGGTGCGAGAGGAGCGAAGAAAGAAGAAATTTAGAAGAGGAGAGGAGAGGAGTGCAGTGGTCACACTGTGTAGCAGAGACTGCCGAACCTTCCGTTTGCCTCCACCATGTTGTGTGAACAAGCAAGTGGGCATCTTGTGAGGGAATGGAATGGATATGACAGGCGAGCTTTCTGACTGGTAGCCTATATTTTGAACGGTTTCTGGCAATTATCGAATATTCAACATTAAAACTTTTAAAATAGTATCGGACCATTAATAAATGTAGACAGTTTATATTTTGTCTACTATCATTTAGAGTGAATATACGTAAAATTAAAATAATATTTGTGTGTGTGGGGGGGGGGGGAGTAGTGTCGGAGGGGGGTAAGGGGGTAGGTTTTGAAAACTGAATTTATTATACTTAAAACAAAAGCCCAGATACCAAAAATCTCCAAAGGAAGAAAAAAAGATGTTCTTACCTATAACAAATACATTTTTGCGATTAGGATTGTGTCCATTTGGGTGACATTTCATAGTTTTTGTTTGCTTTTGTTTTTGTCTCTAAACATTACCGTGATGTCCAATTTTTGGGAGTGCTTATGGTAAATTTGTCAAAACGACGAAGCGTCATTTGATTTGGAATATCAGGTTGCATTGGCAAAGGGAATGGATGAATACTATTTATTACTAGTCAGTAGTGTAGACGGAGAAACCCCCTGGGGTAAGGGGTAAAATAGTTCTGGCGACCAAGACGAACAGATGAAAGGAGAGGAGTATCATTATTAAGTAGAGGAGAAGAACCTTGAGATAACGATGAACTAATAATGGTGACGATGAAGAGGGTGCGGGAGGATGGAGAAAGGGAGGTAAGAGAAATTACTATTTAAAAAAAAAAAAGAGCGGGGATGGATAAGGAAACCCTCGCACAGGAGTACAGTAAGTGGGCTGGTTGGAGGGAGGGAGAGGGGGGAGGATGACTTTGGAGAGTAAGACCAAAGAACGTTCTTTGGTAAGACGGGTCGGAGAAGGAACGAAGCGAGTGGGAGGGGTAAGGGTGGTAAGGAAGGGAACGACTTCTGAGGATGGGAGTGGGGGAGTAGGAAGGATAAGATGGGGTAGGGGGTGGAAGGTAAGCAGGAATGAGCAACATGATTTGTGCTATGCTGCGCTGTCTTCATTAGATAACGGCTCTGGGGTTTTCTTTCTTTTCTCGCGGGGGTCAGCCGCACCGAAAACACACGATCGCTCGGCGTCGTTGTTAATTAATTGGGATTCAAGCGTCGCACAGCCCTATCCAGACATGCAGAGCACTTGCAATGGAGAGATAGGGAAAAAAGGAGGAGACGGAAGAGGGAATTTAAGGGAAAAAGGCGAGAGTGAATGAAAGAGAGAGAGAGAGAGAGAGAGAGAGAGAGAGAGAGAAGTTGAAGTTGAAGTCGAAGTCGAAACCTTTAATAGGACCTGTCTTACAGCTAGTCCTTAATAATTTAAAAAAATCACAACAAACAAAATAATTAACATAAAATTGATTTGAAACTAACACAAACTGTTACAATGGAAAAATTAAAGAAATTACTAAGAATATTAATGTACCTAAATACACATACCCACCCCCTCCAATACCATTTTCCTATTCCCACCCCCAACGCCACCACCACACATATTCACAAGCTAATTCACAACGAAAAAAAAATTAAACTGTCGCAAGATAAGGAAGAACAAAAGGTATACAATCATCTTAAATATTAGAAGCAAGGAAAAATAGAAATTTGTGGAGTCTAATTTTAAACAATGTTTATGATTTACTTTCCTTGATCTCTTGTGGTAGAGAATTCCACATACTTGAACCAGAATATGACAGAGATGTTTTAAGTATGATGTACATTAAAGCAGTTAAGGTTTAGTTAATGTGCTTGTTAAGGGGAAGCTTACCAGCTATTTTTAATGTTAAATCCGTTGTGATTGAAGTGTTGGAAATAAGTAATTTTGCAGCTCTGCGGTGAATAGAATTAATCTTTTTAAACAGGGCATCACTGCAGCCGTCCCATATTGTTGATGCATAATGAATGTGAGGTTCGATATGAGCATTATAAAAAAGCTTCTTAGCATTTGCAGTTATCATAGATTGAAGCTGAGACAACATAAATAATTTTGTTAATAGAGTTTTACAAAGATTTTCAATAATAATATGTGAATGCCAACAGTTACTGGGTTTGCTATCTAGATCTACGAGTACACCTACAAGTTTATGACTTTCATCCTGTTTAATATTATTTCCATTTACGAATAAATCAAGAGGAAGCGGAGGCCGCTGATCCTTTTGTCTAATTGTTATTAACATGGCTTTTGATTTAGCTGGATTTAGTGACATATGATTTAACCTGCACTAGTCAGCAGCATTGTTAAGGCCACCTTGTAGAGATTGCTGAATTTCACCTATGTTCCTCCACTGATTTTGCAATGCCGTGTCATCAGCTAAAATACGGCATTCAACAGAATTATCTGAGAGATGTAATGGTAAACCATCAATACACATGCAAAATAAAATATGACCTAGAACCGATCCTATATGGCCTACAGAGGAATTTATTCCTTGAATATGTACAAATTGCGTACGTTCATAAAGCTAGGAACGAAACAAATTTAATCTAACTGAGCCATTGAGGTACAGTTCAGGTTTCTGAAGCAGTATGTGGTGATTGATGAGATCAAAAGCTTTGGAATGATCAAGAAAAACAACTCCTGACAAAGTAGATTTATTCATAGCGGAGAGCCATTTGTCAGTTAAAAGAGCGAGGGCAGTAGCGCAAGAGTGGGGCTACGGAAACCAGATTGTAGATGATGAAAAGACCAAGATCATCCATGTATTTTGTTAGGTGAATGTGAATATGTCGTTCTAGAATCTTTGAAAGTGTAGACAGCAGAGTTATTGGCCGATAGTTATTAAGATCAGAACTGACTTTAATTTAGGAAGGGGAATAACCTTAGCTTGTTTCCATGTAGTTGGAAATATATTTTTTACAATGCATAAATTGAAGATGTATGTAAGGGGATAATAATATAAGGCAACGAAATTTTCGAGATCTTATTACTAATTTCATCTGGACCTGCCGATTTCTTATTTTTAAGTTTTGATATGTATTTAGTAACTTCGTTTACAGTAAAGAGAGGTATGTCAAAGGGCGAAGAGTTAATTGTTCTTTAATTATAAAATTTGTAAGACAATCACAGCAAGAGTACTGTGTATATTGAAGAATCCGATTTCAGTACAGAAATAGCGACTGAAAGGAAATGGTTGTTAAAGTCATTAGCAGATAAATTGGAAGGAATTTTATAATGATTTGAAGCTGAGCCTTTAATAAAAGAATTCAGTGCATGCCAAAGAGAGAGTGAGAGAGAAAGAGAGAGAGGAAAAAGGGAGAGAGAATGTGATGGGGGAGGTGTGTGTGTGTTTGTGTGTGAGTGGGTGTATTTTGGGGGTTGGCAGAGAGAGCGAGAAAGAGACAAAAAGAGAGAGCGCGAGAGAGAGAGAGAGAGAGAGAGAGAGAGAGAGAGAGAGAGAGAGAGAGAACGAGAGAGAGAACGAGAAAGAGACACAGTACAGCGAAATAGGGAGAGAGAAGGAGAGAGAGAGAAAGAGAGAAAGAGAAAGAGAGTACAAGGAGAGAAACAAACAGTCAGACAGACAGAGGGAGACAGAGGAAGATGACAAGGGTGTTCAGTCATTGTAATAGACAGTCACAAAATTCGAAGACAAGCGTTTTGCAGCCTCGAAGGTCTGATCTCTGATACGGACGAGACTGCGTATCGGGACGAGGTTCGGAGAATGATTGGCTGGTGCTCTAACAACGACCTGGAACTGAACGTCTCGAAGACAAAGGAGGTCGTGATCGACTTTCGCCGAATAAACGTCCCGGTATTGCCCCTTGTCATCAATGATGAAACCGTTGAGCAGGTCGACTCGTTCAAATTTCTCGGTTTTCCGTCATCTCAAATGACCTGAGTTGGAATAATAACACCACGTCTATTGTAAAAAGTGCCAACAGCGTGTCCACTTTCTGAGACAGCTGCGAAAGTTCGGTATGTCTAGTAAAATTATGGCACAGTTCTATCGCGCGGTGATAGAGAGCATTTTGTGCTTCTTTATCACTGTCTGGTACGGCAGCACAACCGCGATAGAAAAGAAACAGCTCGAGCACATTGTTAAGACTGCCTCCAAAATAGCTGGTTGCGACTTTCCATCTGTCACCTCCATTTTCACAACGCGAATGAAACGGAAAACGGAAAAAGATAGTCTGCGATCCATCACACCCAGCCAACAGTCTCTTCGAGCTTCTGCCCTCTGGCCGTCGGTTCCGTGCTTTAAGAGCCAAAACTTCCCGATTCAGAAACAGATTCTTCCCAGACGCTGTCTTCAGTACATCACCAACCATGGAATGATCTGTATAAACTGAAAAACTCACCACCATTGCTTGATTTGTACCTTTGTGAAATAGGAGTATGCTATGTTGTGTGTGTGTGTGCGTGTGCGTGTGTGTGTGTGGTGTGTTGTGTTGTGGTGTGTGTAGACTTGGATGTGAAGATTAACATTCTTAATCATTCTCATCATTTTATTTAATGCTGTTAAATTGTTTTACTGCTGTATTTTGTTTTACTTGCAGGGTTTGTTTGACTCCATAACTTTATATGACATTGACTGATGAAGTGATGTATGTTTAACACTGTTTACCTATCCTTTAGTGCTGAATACATGTTGTATGCCAATAAAGCGAATGACACGATGAATGCATGTGTGACTGTGCAAGAAAGGATGTATTTCATTGTCGCCATGCCACACCAAAATCCTTGTAACGTTTTTACTTGGTGAATAAATATTTTTATCTTATCTTATCTTATCTTATCTTATCTTATCTTATCTTATCTTATCTTATCTTATCTTATCTTATCTTATCTTATCTTATCTTATCTTATCTTATATTCAGTGGGATCAAGACCTGGTCAGTATAAAAACAGAAGAAGAAGAAGAAGAAGAAGAAGAAGAAGAAGAAGAAGAAGAAGAAGAAGAAGAAATTACGTGTACCCTTTTTGACATGGTGAGGATGATCATTGTTGTCAAGGTGGCGACGTGGTGATTTGTCCGGAACGTTAACGCAATGGGACGTTAAGCTTCGTTATTCCTACATGTAAGAAGAAGAAGAAGAAGAAGAAGAAGAAGAGTAAGAGGAGGAGGAGAAGTAAGAAAAGAAGAAGAAGAAGTAGTAGTAGTAATTAGTAGTAGATTTAATAGCAGTAGTAGTAGTAGTGGTTGTAAGAAGAAGAAGAGGAGGAGGAGGAGAAGTATTTGAACTTTGGAACTTTGTCCTTTTATTTTCACATAACATGATTTAATTATATACAAAAATGACAAGAGGCTCATAGAAGAAGTAGTAGTAATTAGTAGTAGATTTAATAGTAGTAGTAGTAGTAGTAGTAGTAGTAGTAGTAGTAGTAGTAGTAAGAAGAAGAAGAAGAAAGAAGAAGAAGCAGAAGTAGTAGTAGTAGTAGTAGTAGTAGTAGTAGTAGTAGTAGTAGTAGTAGTAGTAGTAAGAAGTAAGAAGAAGTAGTAATAGGAGTAGCAGCAATAAAAAGAAGTCAGAAGGAAGAAGGAGAAGGATAAGAAGTAAGAAAAAAAGGAAGAAGAAGAAGAAGAAGAAGAAGAAGAAGAAGAAGAAGAAGAAGTAGTAGTAGTAGTAGTAGTAGTAGTAGTAGTAGTAGTAGTAGTAGTAGTAGTAGTAGTAGTAGTAGTAGTACAAGAAGAACAAGAACGAGATATTGAATGCTATTGTTCTATTATTTACGATGAGGACGACAAAGAGGTCCAAACAGAAACGATACGATCATTGTTAGTACTACCGCCAACTTCCTGGAATTTCTCGTTCTATAGATCTATGACGACAAGAAGAAGAAGAAGAAGAAGAAGAAGAAGAAGAAGAAATCTTGGCATGTTAAATGAAATCTTCTGCAAAAATTAATTGTGAAGGCACAAAGAGAGCCATTCCGACTAAGACTTAAGAGTGCCCGAGGCTATCACGATTTCCTTGACTGATGGACGGACTGATATGCTCTCTGTGCCAGGCCAGAATCATTTGTCGCCTCAGATCCGACGGCATCCTGTATATATGTCTCCGCTGTGATGTGGAACTGCTTCTATGCGTCATCATCTCACTATGGATGGGTTTTCATTGTCCCAACGCAAAAATCAAACTTTTGGTATCTTTTGATGCAAACATGACTATGTGTTATTGTTGTTGTGATGTGCTGTGGTCTGTATGTGTTGCTGTTCCATGGTATTACCGATGTCCCTATAGTGCTGAACCAGACTCGACTCTACTCCTCCTCGGATGGGATCCACAACTTGTGTCTCAGTTAAAAGTGGCACTTTTCTCTGAGTGACACAATCTCTTTACATTTGCTTGAAAATAGCTTATCTATTCTATTCTACTCTATTCTATTGTTTTCCAGTCTAGTCTAGTAAACTAACATATATATATATATATATATATATATATATATATATATATATATATATATATATATATATATATATATATATATATATATATATATATATATATATATATATATATGCCACAAAATTCAAAAATACCAAAAAATTCAAAAATACATTCTGAATTGAAATTCAAATAAAATAAAGGGAAATAAGATACAATAACATTAAATTAAACTATATTAAATGCAATTAATAAAATTACATTAAAAATAAAATTTAAAAATAAAATATATATCTATTATATTATTTTTAATCACTAATTATTATTCGCTGAAATTGAGGAAATAAATACTGTAACGGGCTATAAATTGTTCGATATAATAATCAAAGAGGCGATTGTGGCCCAAACCAGAAACTTAAAATTTAAATGTCATTACATTTTATTGCTTTCTCAAGAAATTAAGAAAACAACTTGTCTTAAATTGTTTACCCGTATCTCATCAAAAACCAGTTCAATTGACAATTCATTCATCAAGCTTTGTAATTGAAAACAACGTGAGTAAATTCAATTTCACAATTTAATTCAACACAATGAAAACTGAATGTAAAGATGGTTAGCCTAATTCAGCAAAATTAACCTCTTTCGCAAAGTTACAAGGATACTAATCTGGGAGTTAAGATTAATTTGTTTTGCTAATCCACTGAATTTGTTTCTTGCAATGGTAAAATTTGAACCTTATTTTGTTTGTTTACTTACCAATTTTTTTTCCAATGTCTATCAAATAATGATTTTGTGTTACGGTATTTCTTGCACGTTGCATCATTAAGATTGTGAGGAAAATTAAGTCTGTGGAAACAGCAATATCAACAAACTTACGCTTTGTTCTTGAAGCTAAAGTCTTTCTTTCTTTCTTTCTTTCTTTCTTTCTTTCTTTCTTTCTTTCTTTCTTTCTTTCTTTCGATCTATCTTTCTTTCTTTCTTTCTTTCTTTGGATCTATCTTTCTTTCTTTCTATCTATCTTTCTTTCTATCTTTCTTTCTTTCTTTCTTTCTTACTTTCTTATTTTTCTTTCTTCGTATCTTATTTGCTGATCCGCTGGTTGGTTTGTCCGTTTGTTCCTTTGAGTGTTTGTTTGTGTCGACGTTTGACGAAAGGGTGGTTTCTTTATTTGGCACACAGAACACTTCGGGAAAGTGTTCAATTTGTTTGTTTCCCATTGCAGTAAACTGACAGTAATTCTGGAAATAACAATGAGTTAACTAATTCTAGGTTAATTCTTATTTGCAGCTAGCTAAACCATTATTCGCACAGAATTTATATACCTGGAAATAGTTCAATAAGTTCGGAGAGTGAAGGACGATGAGAGAGAGAGAGAGAGAGAGAGAGAGAGAGAGAGAAAGAGAGAGAGAGAGAGACAGACAGACAGACAGACAGACAGACAGAGAGATAAACAGACAGAGAGACAGACAGACAGAGACAGACAAACAGAACCGACAGACAGAACCGACAGATAGACATATCAGACAGACAAACAGGCAGGCTGAGAGACACAGTGAAATATTGTACGTTTTCATATCCATGAGTATAGAGTGTGCAATGTAATAACACGATTTAAGAAGTATGAGCAGAGCCAGTGGTTATCTTTCTTTAATAATTTTAAAATGGCTTGGGCATCAAGAACTTTTGTTTATTAACTTTCTTGACAACGAGTTCATCTGGAAAAATTGCATTGTTGTCACATTAAAAATGATGCAGTGCGAGGTAGTTCCTCGGACTGACCATAAAGCTTTGAATGTTCGGCATCTCTTCTTTGGTATGTAAACTAACAACCGTGCTGTACTAAACACATTTCGTTACAGTGCTAGTTTTTACAATCATTTTAATGTTATTAACAGTCACTGTAAACATTGGGCATTTTCTATACCCAGCACATTACCAACGACGAAGTCCGACAGACCATCACACAAGCCATTGAACAACACGATGACCTGCTCACAGTGGTGAACAATCGGAAACCCCGATATGGTATGGCCACGTCACTATATCATCAGCCCTTACAAAGACCATCCTGCAAGGCACAGTGCAAGGAGGCAGAAGAAGAGGAAGACCGAAAAAGGGGTGGGAGGACAACATTTGAGAATGGACTGGTTTGACACTGGGCGAAACCATCAGGGTTGCCAAGGACAGGAAAAGATGGAGTACTCTGGTTAAACGATCATCTGTGGTGCCCCTACGACCTCCGAGTTACGGGATAGGATAGGATAGGACAGGATAGAATAGGATAGAAGGAAATAAACAAAATATTTTTTCGATTTATATGAAAATCGTACTTTTTTAAAAGAGGTTATTTATTTGTTTAGTCTCATTGTTGGTTTTTCCAGTGGGAAAACTCACACTGTGAATTTGAACAAGTTCTGTGAGGCTGAAATGCGTGAAAGTTAGTCTCTTTAAGATAAATATTCCGGATCGTTTTCTGTTCGGTTCTCATCAGCACCGTGAAAGAGGAAAATGGTGGTACTGGGCACCATTTAAGGGAAGAGTAGCAGTTGGAAGAGCTGTTAATTGCCTTCACATTATTGTTCCCTCCCTTGCTCCTCCGTATCGACCTATTTCCTCCTTAGGCAGTCGGCCACAGACTGTGTTATGCTCGCGAAATGCTAATGTACAGTACATTTACTGTTACCTCAGCTTTCTTTATTTTATAAATTCCACTAACTTCTCTTTATTATCACTAGTCTACAGCCTAAGTTTTAACAAAATTAGATACAACAGTTCCTTCCTTCTTTCAGGACAGCGTTTTCGAATACCACGCTCAGAGCAATCAAAACCAAAACACAGCTTCAAGCCACAAGCATTTTGTCTTCTAATCATTTGAATTGGCTTACTGGTTTCAGCCAGTCTGTTGGTAATAATTAACCCATGCAACTGTAGGTAGGTTCATTCAGGTGGAAAAACAACTGTATTTTAAAACCCTTTGAACATTACCGAATGCAAGTAACAATGCAATAATGTACATGCACAAAGAAGCCTATTTGGTTTACATCTGACTTATTTATTTATTTAATCGTTCTTATATAGCGCTTTTCCAGCTCAAGCGCTGCTCAAGGCGCTGGCCGATACAGGACCTAACTCAAGCCGCACGAGGCGCCAACTTGCAGCCTTTGGGCGCATCGTAATAACGCTCCAGACAACTGAGCACAATCCTGGGCAGCCAGGGATGGGGGAGAAGAACCTTGGTGCATGCTGGGTGTGTTCTTGTCACCGGCACTCACCCGTCTAGGACATGAGCGTCAGGATCTTTAAAACAATTACAATTAAACCTAATTTAAAAGGAAAAGCTTGTACTGCCATCAGGGAACACACATCCATTGCTCTTTTTTTATATTTCAACACGCAAAAACGATTTCTTCCGTTTACATGAAATAAAAGTTGAATCTTGAGTCTTTTTTAAAAATAATCACGCAGATACTCGGCATGTCCTAGGACTTGGGGCGAACTCCGCCCGTCTCCTGATTGTCAGAGCTGAAGCAGGCAATAATAAGCCGCACGGATCAGAGACTCTTTGGTGCCCATCACCACGATTCCTTTCTCGCAGACGGGCCAGAATGAAAAAGGATCAATCCCAACCCATTATCACACGCAACGATGGTGGGGAGGGGCGGCCCAGGGCTGGGAGGTCTCACCGTTGTGTGCTTCCTCTAGCTCCCTTCTCTTTTCCTCCACACATCCACCTCCACCTCTCTCTCTCTCTCTCTCTCTCTCTCTCTCTCTCTCTCTCTCTCTCTCTCTCTCTCTCTCTCGTGTTTCTGCTTTTATTTTTTAAAATCTCACCTGTACCTCCTTTATTATCACGCACTTTTCTCTCCTATAATACTTAAGTGCATTTTCTTTATTGGAATCCACCAGTTCGATACTACTTCTCTCTCTCTCTCTCTCTCTCTCTCTCTCTCTCTCTCTCTCTCTCTCTCTCTCTCTCTCATCCACCAACCTCACTCCTCATCCCGTAAGTCTAGCAGCTGATAGTTTAGAACACAGCCTACACACATTGTGACAGAAAGATAAGAACAGAAATCTCCTTGCAATGTTTTTTGGGGGACAATAAAGGATTCTTATTCTGTATGTATTTTGTATTATAGCTCAGGTTAATGGTTTTCCATATTGATTTTTTTTCTCCGTCTCACCCATTCTATCTTGCCCTATAAAAATTATCTAGCAATCTCTGCCATCGATATTTATTAATTAAATTCGAAACGTTAAGTAACTCAGTTTAAATGGAAATCACTTCCTAATCGTGCGGTACTCACTTTAAAAAAAAACAAAACTCTTTTTGCATTGTCCGTTCTTTGTACATAGCCTTCGGCATTATGAACTTTACTCATTCAATTATTGAGGCTGAATGGGAAGGTTCTGCCATCTGAAATGGAGTTCTGACTGCAGTCATTTGACTGCAGGATATTAAGAAATTCGATTTCCTTGGTTCAACAACGGGCTATTAATGGACGAATTATAGCGCTAAAGACACGAAATAATATTGTACCGCTGGGTCACATTATTTTAAAGTCAATATCGAGTCAATTAAGACGTATCTTTGTCACTCTTCCGGACATTATGTTAGCAACCAATTACAGATTTAGTTTGGCTGCACTCGTCATGGAATTCATTTCTTGTTGAGAAATGATTTTTGTTATGATCGCTGCCATTACTATTGCCTCTTGCTGGATGTGATATGATGCAATTATGTGGTTTTTTTTAAAATAAAAGGATAAAGGAACTTTGTTATTGCGCATCCATCTGTATTCCGACGAATCCGTTGTCTTCTTTCGTTGATTTGTTTTCGCGTCACCGTAATCATCATCATCATCATCATCATCATCATCATCATCATCATCATCATCATCATCATCATCATCATCATTCTCTTCATCATTATCATCGTTATGCGTCATCATCATCATCATCATCATCATCATCATCATCATCATCATCATCATCATCATCATTATTCATCATCACAATCATCATCATCTTCTTCTTTTTCTTCTTCTTCTTCTTCTTCTCCTCCTCCTCCTGATCCTCATCCTCCATTTTCTTCTTCTTCATCTTCGACAGCTTTGTTATCACAATTCAGAACCAACGGTTCAAAAGGAATACTGTTTGGTTTTTCACTCAGACCATTTTATCAAAATCCCGACGATGAAAAATGCATTATGTGGCGAAAGAAAAATGTGTTTTGGTGTCGCCATCGATAGAAAAACATTAATTTGTCCTTTCTTCATTTCTTCTGCCTAATATCTGTTCAAGCCTTTCCTCCCGTTCGTGCCCGTTCATTCCTTTATTCACACATTCTCTTTGCTACTCTCTGAATTTCCCATTTCTCTTTTCTCTTCTAAGATTTCAGTTCATTTTCTTCTCCTTCATCCAAACTCTCCGACACCTTGTCTGCTTTAATTGCAGGGCTAACTGACACAAATTAAAGTGTGATATACAACAGAAGCGGACACAGCAAGAAGGGCTACACTCAGAATGTTAGAAAACAATGGTTAACAACATTCAGAGAATTCTATTATTATTATATTATTATTATTATTATTATTATTATTATTATTATTATTATTATTATTATTATTATTATTATTATTATTATTATTTAAAGCTTAACTGTGTGGTGGTGGCGCTACTTTAGGTCGGGTGGATAAGCAGCAGTTCTATTCACATTTTTTTCCTTCTAATCTTTCTCTTCAGTCGCATTCCTTTTATTTTTCTTCCCCTTGATATTGTTTTTTTCTTTTCATTTTTTAAAATTTCTTTTTTCATCTTCCCCTGGACAGTTCGCAAGGTCTGTTCTGCACTGTCTAAAAAATAAAATCTAGAAAGAACAGCCAAAACGGACATGTCTTGTAGTCCTTATTTGAAGGACGATGGCATGGTCTTTTGATGCGTGGCTATCAGGCTGAAAGCAGACGCCTGAAGGCCAGTAATCTTTGCAATGCGCGATGTGATGATGATGGTGGAACTGCTTTGTTCCACGCTCCAAGACACTCGCTCCAGGGACGGGGGATGAGGGCTGATTGTTAATACTGCCCAGTCCGCTTCTCAATCAAGTGGGGACTCTCTCACACTGAATATAAGAGTCTGCTAAAATGAATTTGGGACTCCTTACAGAGCGGACAGAGACAGCGAAGTAAAGGGAAGAGGGGAGGGGAGGTGTTGCTATTTTTGTGAATGAAAGATGGTGTAGGAAAGTGAATGTGAATGAGAGAGTGTGTGCGCAGGAATGATGTGTACATAACTGTACATCGGGCCTCAAAAGGGGCTGATGATTCTGCGTACAATAGTATTTCTATGTTATATTCTATTTGATGATCTTCATTATAATTTGTATTTGTATACTTGGCGCATGTAATTCCATCTTGGAAACTGTATTCTTTGTAAAACACAATTGGTTTTTAAAAAATATAAGGAATAAAGATCTGTTGATTTGAATTAAATAAGTTTCTTCTTATTCTTCTCGTTCTTGTTCTTGTTCTTCTTTTTCTTCTTCTTCTTCTTCTTCTTCTTCTTCTTGTTGTTCTTCTTCTTCTCTTAATTTGTGCATGCATATAGTGTTTTCCAAGATTTTAGTTTGTCTTCTACTCATGCCAGTGCTTCATTTTTGCTGAAAAACATTTTTTTTGTCTTTCTTAACTTGAAAAAGGATTTCTAATTTTTTTTTGCGAGGATGAACATTGTTCACCATTTTATTGCCCCTTCACTGATCTGAATGCGCTGTACACTGTGACCTTTTTTTTTTTTAGAGCCAGAGCGAATAGGATCATGGTCACTGGTCTAACAGCTTCATAAAGACTGGACCTTGCCCTCCCCGAGGCCGCGAAATTGTCACTAGCCCTCTTCATTTCCTCCTGATCTCTCTGCCCTAAGGATGCAGTGCTTTTCTTTCGGGGATGGGGTGGATGGGAGTTGGGTGGGTGGTGTGATGTGATGTGTAGTGTAGTGTGGAGTGTATGTATGTGTGCGTGTGTGTGTGTGTGTGTGTTTATGTGTGGGTAGCTATTCTTCGTTTGCAATATGTTTACAGAGGAACCAGAATATAAGCTGCCATTTTCAAGTATAATTAACTGTCAATGATTTAACTGCAAATGAGGGACATGATAAACAAAGATACGTTCATCGGTACTATTAGCTTATCAATAATAAAACGGTCTATCATATTCTTCATGCTGTCATTGAAACCGAAGCACGTGTCACTGTAGCTAGCGTTTCCTATAGAAATCACTCTGCAAGACTTCTTATTCTTTATCGTCGTCGTCTATGGTCGCTTTTGAACTCTGCGAGACATTAATTTTTTGTTAGTCCTTACATTGACATTTCTTTCGTATTAAATACGTGAACCCTTTAATCCCCAGCTCGCTGTGACTGTCCATGAGGTCTAAATTTGGTTCTGAGCGTATGCAAGGTTACCTGGGGCATATTTTCATTACGTTTGGTCAAGATTATGATATCGACCCTCTGGACACTGGCATGTCTTAATCTGGACAAACAGAAGGTTTTTGCTCCATGATAAATCACTGCTGAGAGATTGTTGGAAAGACCTATTGCAATGGTGAGCTGTCTGCAATGAGCGTGCACCATTTCAGTGTGTCTGCAGGGAAGAGGAGGGACGCATTTTAAATTAATCCAGCGAAACATTTTCAGTCTTTTAAGGACGAGAGCTACCTGATCGAGGAGAGAAAAGACCACGGAGGGATCAGTGATCAGGCAGAGGGTCAACACTCCTCTAGCATCTCTGGCACCATGCAGCATAGCTGAGACCTACGAGCTCTACTGGCTGAATAGAGGGAGTAGCCACGCTTATGCTATGGTGCTTGCTAGTCAGTGGGGCACTCGTATCAACATCAAGACTCATGGAATAAAGTTTTGTTTACTCAGATCTCGTCTTAGAAATGATCATTCTTATTGATTGTGGATTGATTGATTGATTGATTGATTGTGGAAATGTGATGTCAGATTCTTAATAGTTGACCGTGATTGGTATATTTAATGACTGAGTACAGGCTGAACAGTTTTTCTTCTGTAATTGTATTTTGGCTGCAGTCAGTCTAAATTTCAAAAATAATAATTGATTTTTCTTCCTTAATAAAGAAAGATATTGCTCTTATATAGCACACACACACTGTCACGTGGGGTTTATGGGCTCTGCACAATGGAATTATGGACCCTCACGTTTATTCGGTGGGAACTGCTAGTAAGTCACCCTATGAATTACTTTAATAAATTTATTTGTTTAGCTCGTTCTGTGTTAAGGTTGGGGTACAGATAGATAGAAAAATGGTAAAAGATTACTGTCACACTAGCTTTCACACGGCTATGAATCATATGTAGTCCAGCCACTTGATAACAGTTAAAATCACACATTTATTCCTTCTACTCTATACAAGATTCTCTAAGTACTACTCTAACTTAAAAAGTCTCAGTCACTGCTAATAGTTCGATCGCTGATAGTCTAGTATAGGCAGCTGTTTTTTCTTCCTCGGGCACTTTGCTATAATATTTCATGTAGATTTGGACTACTGTGGTCCGTTTTACAGTTTCTGAAGAGTTGGACTACTGTGGTCCTGTTATGATCAGTTTAAGTGCACCTTCGCCTTATGCACTTAACTCATGTGTGGGGTGTTCGAAGTCCTTCTGTGAGGTAGCTTCTGGTCCACCTGTGTCGTTGTGTAGTTGGGTTCCCTTGCCACGCTGTGGGGTCTGACAGGGTGTTTCTTCGGGTGGCTCTTTCCGTCTTGTGCGGTAGAGTCTCCTCAACCAACTAGTCGTTTCTGTGGAGTGGGTGCACAGGATAGCTCGGGATAGCTCGGGATAGCTCGCCTGCTCGTCTGTAATATAAGAGACGAAATTCTGCACAACCCTGAATAATCGGTTTGTGCAGAGCGTCTCACTGAAAGCCAAGTAGCCCTCAGTGATAGCTCCACATCTCTATACATAAGCGACGAACATTCTGCTACTTCCGGGTTCCACTGGAATCTCACTCTAAATTCCTATACATACATAAATATAAATCGTGTCTAACTATACACATACAGAATTAATAATAATATAAACATTCAGTGGTACAGCCACTGGTCTGCAAACATACATATAAGTTAAACAACAGTGGTTCCGTACGGGATACAACATGGCGGCGCAACCGGTCGTGTTTCACTCGTGGTAGGCTCTTCCACGTGGTCCCGCAAATTCGGATTAACAATTCACATTTATGCATAGCAAATTCCACAAACATAATTTCAACAATAATATAAATATATCACGATGAAACAGAAGGGTGTTCATTTACCTGTTTGACAAGTTCAGGCCCGTGATGACTTGAGAGAATTCTAAGATTTCAAAGTCCTGCTTCCTGGTCTATGAGTGTAGAGATTTCTCTAGCTGTGGAGATGTTGACTCTACCTCGTCTCACACACGACTGATTCAAACTGTGTTAGGCTCTGACACAGTCAAAATGCTCTACCCACTGAGCCTGCTCTGATTGGTTAAAACGGTCCGATTCAAAACTCAAGTGCTGACTCACTGCGATGTGGGTGGCTCGCTCGCTGTGTGTGGTCTGCTGTGTAATTTAATTGCTGCTGTGTAATAGTCTAACTTCTAAAGTTACAAAGACTACACATGGCTAAATAGTCAACAAGCAGAGTTAATACTAGCCAATTCATGACACACACAAGCTCAGAGAGCTTTTCAGTGCACTGGTCATTTATATCCAGCAAACACACAATAGCTTAATGAAGTCAGGATTTGAACCTACGCCCACGTAGTAGTAGTAGTAGTAGTAGTAGTAGTAGTAGTAGTAGTAGTAGTAGTAATAGTAGTAGTACTAGTAGTAGTAGCAGCAGCAGCAGCAGCAGCAGCAGCAGCAGTAGTAGTAGTAGTAGTAGTAGTAGTAGTAGTAGTAGTAGTAGTAGTAGTAGAGAATATAATCAGGACCACTGTAAGGGTGTAGTTCAACGAGAAAATTAATGATAATTATGTTATCCAGAAATTAAAAGCAGCGTGTTCACACAGCTGCATTAGGAGATGGAAAAAACAAGAAGAAACAAATCATTACATTCTTTAGAAAAGCAATGAGAACGGCAGCTCCGAAATAAGAAATGGTGAACCTAATACATGTATCAATATTTCGATCTTGTCTAATAAAAATACTGCTAGGCTGCTTCGTGGCTAAAAAGGCGTCTACGTCGAGACCACCGGCGCCCGTATAAGCAATGTTAGCGGAGTACAATCGCTGTCTATACTAGTAGTATCATAGACTCGCTCACAATCTGATACAAGTGCCTGTGATCGAGACTCACCCGCCACGCTGAGTGTCAGGGACTTATCAGGCTTAGGCATTTTCTGTGTGTCTGAACCTGTTGAGGATATACGACGTACATTAATTAAGTATGCTATACTCTTTATGGCCTTCGCGGGAACCCAACCATCTTGGAGACTCGGTACTCCCTTGAGCCCTGCAGCGCTAGTTACTAGCGATCGCCGTTTTCAATAAAGACGGGAGCCCGGGATGCGGTGCTTGACCATTAAGATTAAAGTCTTGACCAACGGCTAGTGTCATTGATCACCGAAACATCGTCAACATCAGTATGACTGGGTCACAATGGAAGAGAGACGAGAACTGGGCACGGCCGCTAGGAGATTAAGGAATCGTCAAGAATGCTTTCGTCTGTAGCACGATTATTATGTTTGCGAGAATTGTGTGCTGACAATGAGGAAAGAAAAAAAAAGCAGGAGGACTAGGATGGAAGAGGAGTTATGAAGATCATGAGGGGGAGGAAAATGATGACGAGGAGAAGAAGAAATGAGGAGCAGAAGGTGCGGAGAACAAAGGAGAAGATGATGGAGAAGGAGAAGGAGAAGGAGAAAGAGGAGAAGGAGGAAGCGGAGGAGGAGGAGGAGAAGAAGAAGAAGAAGAAGAAGAAGAAGAAGAAGAAGAAGAAGAAGAAGAAGAAGAAGAAGGAGAAGAAGAAGAAGACATTCAACCAGTTCACTTCACAATGATTTCGATTGGGTCCGAAAAAATTGAAGAGAAGAAACAGAAAAAAATAAGAAATAAAGGGAAAATGATTTGTATAGATTGGGTTGCGATTTTGACAATCTGATTCTTGAAAACTTCCCTCCCCCCCCCCCCCCCACTCCCCGCCCAAATTGACCTCTGTAAATTTCCATTCGATATTTTTAAAACAATTTTTTTATGATTCGCGCTCAAATTAAAGAGTTATGCATGAGACAGTTTTTCATGGCTTGGTCATTTGTTCTTGTTTTCGTCAGTAACGCCATGGGCAATGTCATTTGTCAATTGTTCGAGATAAGGTTTCTAGTTGATTGACTGTGTGAGTGAGGGATTGATTAATTCTTCGATTGCTTGGTAATAGTATTGATTCTTTCGACTATTTTATAGACTCTAATACCCCTTGGGGTCATAAGCAACCTTGCCACTGTAGATTGTTCTAACCTATAAAGGGAAAAGTGAAAGCCCCAGTTGAAAACCTGTCTTTCCTTTATAGGCATGACCGATTCACTGCGGCAACAGTACCCCCGTTGGAGTGCCGGGGGTTTCAGTATAAATAGTATCCCTACTTTCTGGAAATTTAGTGCTTTAAATTCCCACTGTCGCTGTCTTCCTCATTTGCTCTTTCCCATTCCTGCTCTGTCCTATCACTCTGCTATACTATCTTCTTCTTCGCTAGATCAATGACCTACCTTTTTTCTTGAAAACTCTTCCTGGACAAGACTCCTTGTTTGTGTGTGAGGTCTGTTGGATCAGCTTGGGAGTATTGGACGCTTTCTGCCGGGTGGTCACTATAGGGCTTCCTATGATGTTATTATTTAGCAATATGGGCATTTTATATGTATGTGTTTTGTTGATAATTTATAATGATGTTTGTATTCTATTTTGTTTTTGTAACCGGGGGTTCGATTAGTTGGGGTAAAGCCTCAGCCGTCCCCTGCGTGGGATGTCTTTATTGTAAAGTGACTGGCTGGTGGAGGGCATTCAGTTTTCCCACTAGGGTTGTTTCCGCAGATCTTTTATGCGGATCGGGGGTTGTCCGGTCCTGATTTGGCTCGGAAGAGTCCGCTGGACCTAAAGCAACAATCAATCAATCAATCAATCAATAGACTCTAATGTAAACGCGAGATAGGAAAGGCATATGGATTAAACCCACAAAAAATGCAACGGTGTGCTTTTTTTGCGCTTTTACGTTTAAAAGTGGTGAGATCAATTAATCTATAGGGATTTATTTTTCCGACGGGTCTTCCATGGATGTAATTCTACGATTAAACGTTGTGTATAAGGTTGAATGGTTTCGAGAGAATAAGCTATGCACAAGAAAGTGTGTGCAGTTCTACTGTGTCGCAAGTTAGGCATCATCCAGTGCGGTTAGCACTTGGATGGGTGACCGCAAAACGTGAAGCGACAAATAGCAACGCCCCCAGTTGACTCCACTGTGACTGAGTACCTACTCTCTTAAGGGTGGGGAAGGTAAAGCAGCGAGGGAGAGAGATGGGCATCACCCTCATTACGCTGGCCCAAGATAAGTGTGATCTCCAACATCACGCTCCCCTACGGCCACAGGCTATGGGACTACCTTTACCTTTTTTGTTTTTTTAGTTCTAGTAGGAAATAGCTGAAACAATATGGAAAACGTACTTGTGTGCGTGTGTGTGTGCGTGTTTGTGTGTGTGAGTGTGTTGTGTGTGTGTTACACTCAGTTTGACGTTGGTGTTTTCTATCAGTATCTGATTCAGCCCCGATGCTTGAATTCCTGATAGGGTGTAACTCAGATTCGTTTATTCACACAGCCCGTCCAAACAGCGTACAAGTCACAAAGTCGACGTATGAAGTTTTCCACTTTTATTCAGCACACATCAACAACTGCATACAATTCTCAATTCAACTCAACAACTTTCACAGCAACTCTCCAACTTCACTATCAACAACTTTTTCTCTATCTACAGCGACTCGGCTCACGATTAAATAACCTCTCTCTTTTCTGGAACGATTTGGTACGTGGTAGAAATGACGCACTGCCACCAATCGAACTAAAGATCGTCATCACTGACTTACGTCATTCACATTTTCTCTACTTCCGGGAACATTCACGACCTTCGATATCCATCCGGAAATTTCTATCAAGAGTAAACACGCAGATCCAGAAGATTCTCAAATTATCAACGTTATACAAAGCCTCTCCTAACAACAATGCAAACTCAAATCAAAGGTAAATAAACTCCATTATTGAATACTTTGCAAAACAAAACGATTAGATCTATCGTACACGCTTCAGCCATACTATCATTCGCGTTTCAACGTAACATAACCCCCCACTCAAGAAGAAATTTACCTAATTTCTTTCAACAACGTTGAAACGTAATGCACAAACAAAGTTTACAGAATTAAAACTTATTTCAGACTGTCTCATTTACTGTCAATGTTCTCAGTTTATATACACAGAGTCCATGTTTTTCATCCGCAAGTCTTTCTGGATACTGTCAATGTTCACAGTTCATTCACACAAGGTCAATGTTTCTCATCTGCAAGTCTGTTTAGATATTGCCAATGTTCTCCACACAGTCAATGTTCTTTCAACCGCAAGGAAACGACGCCCTCGTCAGTTGCGGTCGTCATCGGCCCAGGGTCAAAGACAGTGATCTCGTGGGCTTTCCTGGAGTCAGTGCATCCTCCGTTGTCTTCCTCTCCCGTCGGATGTCCGACGCAGTCGACGTTGTCAGCTCCCAGGATGCATTTGCTGGGTCTCACGGTCAGGTTGGCTTCTGCGGGACGGTGGAACGGCTCCCTCAAGGTCTGCAGATGCTCCTTCCAGGTCTGGGTGTGGACTTCATGTTTGACTAAAGTCGTAGAGCCTGGGACATCATTGAAGTTATGGGGAAACTCGCCCATAAGGTCCTTGAGCTCAAACTTTTGACCTTCCGTCAAGCCTGGTCCTAGCTTAACATCATTGATGCCTTCTTTGCTGTGGAAGTCTCCCAGTTCCAACAGTTCTTCACTGTCAAAGCTGTCGTCTATCACAGCTGCTGTTGCTGCGCGTACAGTCTCTGACGGCCTTTCCACGTACAGCTTAAGGAGGTTGGCGTGGTATATCTTAGAATGCTGGCCGACCTTCACTTTGTAGTCGTTGATCCCCACCACGGTCTCCACTTCGTACGGGCCTTTCCACTGCATCAGCAACTTATTGTGATCAGTAGGTAGCAGCACCAGCACTTTGTTGCCAGGTTTAAACTTCCTGTTCACAGCCCTACGATCATAATAGTGCTTTCCACAGTCCTGGGACTTCTTCAGGTTTTCTCTGGCTATCTCGAGAGTCTGCTCCAGCTTCTCCCGTAGCTCAAACACGTACTGGTAGCTGTTCTTCACCTCTGGGGTCTCTACTTCTTTCGTCCACAGTTCTTTTAGGATGTGCATCGGCCCTCGGATGGTTCTTCCGTACAGCAGCTCGAACGGAGAGAAGCCGGTGGACTCCTGCGGTACTTCTCTGTAGGCGAAAAGTAAGGCGTTGATGTAGCGATGCCATTGTCTGGGCTGCTCGCTGCACAGTTTCTTCAGGGTGGACTTCAGCGTAGCATTGAACTTTTCGACGAGCCCGTTGCACATCGGATGGTAGGGTGTCGTAGTCAAATGCCGGATGCTCAGCAGTCTGTTGACCTCCTTCATGCAGTCAGAGACGAACTGTGTCCCGAGGTCTGTCAGAATTTCTTCAGGCACTCCAAGTCTACTGAACATGTCCACCAGTGCCTCTGCAACAGTCTCAGTGTCAATCTTCTTCAGAGGCACTGCTTCTGGGTACCGAGTCGCATAGTCCACTAAAGTCAGTACCCACCGATGACCTTCTTCACTCGGAGGTCTTATTTCGCCGATTAAGTCTAAGGCCACCCTCTTGAAAGGTCGGTCGATCAGAGGCATCCTCTGCATAGGCACTTTCGGGACCCTTCCTCGAGGTATGGTCTTCTGGCAAATGTCACATGATCGGCAGAAACGGCTGACGTCCGCATGAAGTCCTGGCCAGTAGAATACCGCCTGGATTCTGTCTGACGTCTTCTTGATACCTAGGTGACCTCCCATAATTGAGTCATGCGCTACTTCCATCACTTGGCGCCTTAGGGGTAACGGTACCAAGACTTGACGTAGTGGTTTACCTCCGTTGACCCTCGGGTGCTGGAAGATTCGGTACAGGATCTTGGCCTTCACCTCAAAATAGACCGTTCCACTGCCCTTGTTCACGTGGTCTTGGCGGTTCCTGTACTTGTTTAAAGTGCTATCAGCTTCCTGGAGCTGGATCAGCTTATCTCTGTCCACGATGGCAGCTTTAGAGTTGTCGGCGACCTTCAGTGGCGTAGACGTCTTGTCTCTCTTGGCCTGGGCCCTGGTAGTAACAGCACCGACGATCTCTGGTCGGCAGGGCTGAGCCGGAGTAACCACATTGTCCCGTAGCAGCTCTGTAAGGTCTCCATCGGGAAATGGCAGTGGATCCTCCTCCACAACTTCGACGCGTTGGGTTGAGGCAGGACTCCACTCTGGATCGGGGTCGTCGGGTCGTCTCGCGCCGTCGATATTCCCGATCATCAAATCATACAGCGGCTTCTTCAGGCAAACCGCTTCGACTTCGCCTATGTAGAAAGGGGTGTTGACATGAATCTTCGCAACTGGCGCTCTCACACATTTGCTGTCGGCCATAAGTGTCCATTTTGAATCGCCAGTGAACTGTTCTTTAGCGATTAGGTCTTCTCTGACGATGACCCCACTGCAGCCAGAGTCTCTTAAAACAGTCACTTCATGATTTCCGACGCGTCCCTTTGAAACAGGCATGTTCTGGACGGTCACAGCTGCGCTGGCGACGACGGGGATGGATTTTCCGTTGGCAAGGAGAAGTTGGCCATCGGTCATGCACTCTTGCACGTCCGCAGGGGTAGCTGTGCGCTCGGTCTCACTCGGAAGAATGACGCTCCCGCCGCACACTGATGGTCAGATCTACTGGTTTGCCGTTGATTGGAGAACCGCCTCTGCCGGTTGCCCGCCGCTGCGTTGTCCGTACTGCTCCGCTGTCCGCTACTTTTGTTTTGAGGACAGTTAGAAGCTCTGTGGTCTGTAGCGTTGCAGGTGAAACAGCCCCTTGAATGCCCTTCCCTGGGAGGAGGCGTGGAGTCTGTCTGTCTCTGGCTCGTCTGGCTTCCTTGGATCTGGTTCCCATGGTTTGCAGTCTTCTGAAAATGTTTCGTCGCGCTGGGTGGCCCCAGGGTTTTCTCATGAGCGATGAGATATCTTTCAGCAGCTTCAGCAACGTCTTTTAGCGTCTGCAACTTTTGTATTTCCAAGTGGATCGCGAGGTCCTTAGGGCAGGCGTTGAGTAATTGCTCCCTTACAATCAGATCATGGAGACTCTCGTAAGTCTTCCCTTTGCCTGATAATTCCACCCACTTGTGTAGATATGACGACAGGCGCTCCACAAACTGCTTTGGTGTCTCGTCTGACAGAGGCCGGCATTCACGAAAGCGTTTACGGTAGCCCTTTTCTGTAAAGTTGTAGCACTGCAATAGGGCCGCTTTCAAAACGTCGTAGTCTTTGGCGTCATTATTCGACAGTCTACTGTAGACATCGAGCGCCTTCCCCGTCAGTAGTGCGCTGAGTATGATCGCCCAGTTTTGACGTTGCCATTTAGCGCTTTCGGCGAACCTTTCGAACCTCGCCAGATAGCTGTCGATCTGGTCCTTTTCGTCAACGAACACTGGCAATTTTGGAGCCTTGAAGTCACTGATAACTTGTGGCGCATGCTGCTGTTGCTGGATGCGCGCCAACTCTAGTTGGAACTGCCGATCAGCTTCTCTTTCCTCACGCCTGCGCTCATCTTCTCTTTCTTTACGCTGCTCTTCTCTTTCTTGCCGCTGCTGTTCAATTTCCAGACGCTTCAATTCTAATTCTCTTTCTTCACGGCGACGCTGCTCTTCTAATTCTTTTTCTTGTATTCTCTCCTGGGACTTGACGTACTCCGTCAGCTGTTTCCCTTTTAGATTCAGTTGAATCCCTTTCTGCCAGAAGTCAGCCATCTTGATGCTTCTGGAAAGTTCTTTTAAAGAAAGTTCTTTTCTAGAAAGTTCTTTTTTTCTGGAAAGTTCTTGACTGTGCTGTACCTTTCTAGACTGTTCTAGAACAGCACGCTTTCTGCAGTAGCGCTGATGCTTGTCACTAGTCGCCTTCGTTGACGCAGGCCCCGCTGTCCTCGTCGTATGCGACGCTGCACCACGCTGGTGTTGATGTATACGCTCCTGTGCTGAAGTAGACTCGACGTCCGTACGTCGCTCTCTCTAATACTGGCGATGTAGCTCCGAGACTGTCCCTCGACGTAGTCCTGCGGCAGCCACGTAGTCCCGACTGGTTGTTCGCTCACGAAGCAACTCTTCAGTGACTACACGCCCTTGCAGTCAACCCGAACCTATCGGTGATGTAGTCCCAGTATGTTGGCCCCTCTCGACGCAACTCGTTGGCGGCTACCCTCGATGACTGCCTCTCGTAACGTTGACTCGCTTGTTGTAGCAGTTGAACCCTTGGCTATGGCGTGAATCGCGGCTTGACCCCCAAAATGTTACACTCAGTTTGACGTTGGTGTTTTCTATCAGTATCTGATTCAGCCCCGATGCTTGAATTCCTGATAGGGTGTAACTCAGATTCGTTTATTCACACAGCCCGTCCAAACAGCGTACAAGTCACAAAGTCGACGTATGAAGTTTTCCACTTTTATTCAGCACACATCAACAACTGCATACAATTCTCAATTCAACTCAACAACTTTCACAGCAACTCTCCAACTTCACTATCAACAACTTTTTCTCTATCTACAGCGACTCGGCTCACGATTAAATAACCTCTCTCTTTTCTGGAACGATTTGGTACGTGGTAGAAATGACGCACTGCCACCAATCGAACTAAAGATCGTCATCACTGACTTACGTCATTCACATTTTCTCTACTTCCGGGAACATTCACGACCTTCGATATCCATCCGGAAATTTCTATCAAGAGTAAACACGCAGATCCAGAAGATTCTCAAATTATCAACGTTATACAAAGCCTCTCCTAACAACAATGCAAACTCAAATCAAAGGTAAATAAACTCCATTATTGAATACTTTGCAAAACAAAACGATTAGATCTATCGTACACGCTTCAGCCATACTATCATTCGCGTTTCAACGTAACAGTGTGTTTGTGCTTGTGTATGAGAGAGAGAAATGTTCAGTTTTAAGAGAGGCTGACGGTGCCAAAAAAAATGGGGGATTTTGGAGTATAGATGTTGTTTCCGCTCATTACAAAACACACCTTACACAAAAAAATCATATTCACGGATTGTTTTTATTCCGCGTTCTTTACGAGCGTTATAATCGATTTGTTCGCGCTCTTCGGATTTAAGGTTCGAATCCAAGACCCGAACCTTCAATAAGGTTTGAGCTGTGTGACATGGCACAAACCGCTGAACTACACTCGGATAGTGAAGTACAATCGCCTTTGATTCCGGCTAGGTTTCCTAATCAGCTCTATAGCAGGGAAATGATGGAAGCAATTAGCAGAAGAGGACAATGAGGTGCATATTATTAGTGGGGTGAGTAAGGTGAACGAGGCTAACAGTTTTTTGTTGTTGTATGGTTAGAGTCGGGTGGGGGCAGTGAAATGGGAGTGTTACGAGGTTTAGAGGTAGTGCCTGGGGCAGAGAGAGAGACAGAGAGGGAGAGAGAGAGAGAGAGAGAGAGAGAGAGAGAGAGAGAGAGAGAGAGAGAGAGACAGAGAGAGACAGAGAGAGAGAGAGAGAGAGAGAGAGAGAGAGAGAGAGAGAGAGAGAGAGAGAGAGAGAAACAACATAGTTTTTAATAAGGCATTAACGTTTAACTAAGGTCGGGTATACAATGGGGAAGGGTACGGTGGGGGGGATAGAGGGAGAGGGGGTAGTAACGGAGAAACAATGGAATTCTGTCTTCGGTAAAATTATTCTTCAATAAAATTATTGAGTACTGAGTGGGTTTTGAGTCTGAAGTGAGTGGGGGTAGGGGGAGGGGGGGTGCGTGTTAAAGAACATTTAGAGGGGTAAAAGAAGATGGTTGAGTCTGTAGTGGGTGGTGGACGGACGTAAAAGGAAAGCGTTAAGTTGGGGGGGGGGGGGGAGGGGAGAGAAGAGAGAGAGATAGAAAGAGATGGGGGAGCAAAGAGGTTAATAATAATCCAGGGTTCAATTAAACTATCGAGGGTTCAGTCAGATCTGTAGTGCGAAGATGTGTGTGGGGAGGAGATGAGAAGGGCGCCACAGGAGGGAGGGAAGGGGGCGAGGGGTAGAAGATCGGTTGCAACCGTTGGTTGAACTCTGGTAAAGGGAAGATCAATGGGGAGGTGACGATTGTGCCTCTCAGCTGGTTCTGCTAATGCTTCGCAAATTTTACCGAAGACAGAAACTTGGGTAGCGCCGTTGGTCGATAGCCATGCACAGTGCTCCTATCTTTGCCTGTGCTTCCAGCATGCGTGAGTTTAACCTACACAGAGTATCGGTCACCCTACACAGCGTCATTGGCTATTTCGGTAGACATTATATTATTATACATAGTTCTCTAAGCTCATACAACGTAGCTCAAAACTGAATAGAGGGAGTAGAAGTCAATAACTAAGCTGTATGCACTAAGCAACGCATAATGTGTAACTTGCTCCGAGTATATTTGACTCCACACAGTGTCCTTGCCTATATCACTGTTAAAGGCTAGCATCGAGTAAAGTCTCAGATCAGCGTAGTGCGTTAGATTCCCAAATCCTCGTCCAGCAAAGTACTCGCATTGCGCAGGATTATAGCCTACTTCATACCGAGTGTGTGTGACTCTCTACATTGTCACTGCGTATTTCTTGAGACATTTCTATTTTACCACACAATTTATCTGACCTACAGAAAGGCTAAGTATTCACAACTTTCCGGCGCCTCTCATAAAAACTCGTGGGTATCGCCATTATAAATTAAAACGAGGTTAAAATGAAACCAAGTTCCGGTCTGCCTTGTTTTGCTTTTATCAAAGCTTGATGCGTGACTTTTAAATATGGCAAATTGCCGAAAACGACGATTGTTAGAGCCAGAAAACGAGTGGGATAAGTATAAAAACGGTGGAGAAAGTACATGCTGAGTGAGGGGCCGGGTAGCTCAGTTGGTAAGAGCGTCTTGCTAGTAACCGAAAGGTCGCTGGTTCGAATCCCGGATTGGTCAACGTGTGATCATATTATTTTCCCCTTTACCAACAACTGGCCCGCTGGTGTCAGTATAAATCGGTCCAGTAGTCACCTATATGCGAAAGTGTCGTGTGACTATAATCTACATACAAACAAACAAAACATGCTGAGTGAAAGGATGCAAAAAAAAACAATCGTAGAGGCCTGTATTTGTGGCTTCGGAGGTGCGTCGATCATCGACAGAAAGTGAAACAGGACCTGAAGACTCTTGTAGTTTTCCATAGCTTCGCCGTCGCAACCTTCACAAAACACGAAGTAGTTGACTATGTTAGGCGAGCGTTGTGGCCAAGTGGGCTAAGGCGGGACTAACTTGCGTTGTCCACAAGCCAGAAACCAATGGCGCCTGACAGGTGTGGGTTCGAGCCAGCATCTGAGCGTTATGTTTTTTCCAAATATTTTTCAAAAATTCACAAATAATGTTAGGTAGGGTTTAGGCGCACCACTGGCGATAGAAAGGGATAATAAACTGCAGCAAAAAAAAAAATGTGAGGGCACGATACTGGTGGCCAGTGACGTTATTATTCTTGAATATTTGGAAATAACTCACTAAAACACGCGGAGAAAGAAACCGGAAGTATGTTTCATTGAGGGGATTCCCGTTTGTGCATAGGATAGCAGAAAAGTGTGAATCGGTCCAAACAAAAATCGTCGACTATCTTGACTTTCGAGCGCAACATTGCTGGATGGAGAATTTATTTGCGAGCTCCTCTCTGCTCTAGCCTGGGAGACCAAGGTCTGTCTCTGCTATTCGTCCCTGTCTCCCTTGCTTTGGTCTTTCCCCTATTAAGGAACACTGAAGACCAGTGGCACTGCAGACCAGAAACCATGCAAAGAACAGGGAAAGAAAATGCGTGTGGGAGAAGCGGTTTTGTTAAACGTTCGTTCTTTCTTTGTCTTTATTTGTCTATTTTGTTACACATTATTTTTTGTTTGTTTTATTTTATTTTATTTTATTTTTGTTTTTTGTTTACTGTATCTATGAATTTTCCATAAACATTACAGTTACAAACCTTAGATAGAGACTTAAATGAAACAATCTCTTCCTTCTAGTAGCTTCGTCATAATAGGTATGCCAATGCAGAAATAAGCAGAAGACAGGCAGAATAAAATATTTCACATGGTAAGCTCTTCTAAGGGGTAAACATTACGAGATTTGAACAATAGTGTTACTCTTCACAACCCACAGTACACAGAAACGGCGTCGGCTCTTTGCAGTCCACTGGACCCTGTAAGCAATGAGATAAGGCACAAAAGACCACTATAATTTATTTATTTGTTGCCGTGTTGGCTACAAGAATTTCTGATCATATGTAGGCTTTACTCTGTCTCTGTTAAGTTTAAACTAACTGTGCGCAATTACTTGAGATATACGTTTAAGATCCCTTAAAGCACATAACCAATAGACTTTGCATTAAATTCTGGATCAGAGCTCTTTTTTGTAGTTATGTAACCGCTTTGAAGGTGAGCCCGATGTTTTAGAATAGCGCGATGCATATCACTTTGATAAAGACACCGCGCTGTTATAGGGTAAGCCTCAAGGAATATCGTCCCTCGGTTCTCCCCGTGTGGGTGGCGGAGGTTTCAGTATAAATAGTATCCCCACTTTCTGGAAATTTAGTGTTGTTTTAAATTCCCACTGTCGCTGTCTTTCTCCTTTGTTCTTTCTCATTCCTACTCTGTTCTATCAATCTACTATACTATCTTCTTCTTCGCCAGACCAGTCACCTACCTTTTTTCTTGAAAACTCTTCGGGAACAAAACTCTTCATTTGTATGTGAGGTCTGTTGGATCAGCTTGGGAATATTGGACGCTTTCTACCAAATGGTCACTAGGGCTCCCTATGACATTATTATTTAGCAATGTAGGCATTTTATATGTATGTGTTTTGTTAATATTTTATAATGATGTTTATATTCTATTTTGTTTTTGTAAACGGGGGTTCGATAAATTAGAGCATGGTCTCAGCGTCCCTTGCGTGGGATGCCTTTATTGCACAGTGACCGGCTGGTGGAGTGGCTTCAGTGTTACCACTAGAGTTGTCAAGCCAGTCCATTCTCGAATGTTGTCCTCCCACATTTTTTCTGTCTCCCTCTTCTTTTGCCTCTTCACACAGTACCTTGCAGGATAGTCTTTGCAAGCCCTGATACTCTGGTGACGTGGCCGTACCATCGGAGTTTCCGTTTCTTCACCACTCTGTGCATGTCATCGTGTTGTCCAATGGCTTGTGTGATGGTCTGTCGGACTTCATTGTTTGTGATCTGCTGAGTATGGGAAATGCCCATAAGTCTTCATAGCACCTCACCTCCATGCTTTGTATTGTTCGTTGTAGATCTGCTGTGAGGGTCCATGTTTCTCAAGAGTATAGGAAGATGGAGATGACAAGGGACAAACTCAACCCTACACTCTATCAATGTCATTCATTGAAACAGAACTTTGCAAAACTTAGCACATTCTCTATACAGATGTCGCTAAAGTCAAACTGAAAAAGAAAATGAGAGAGCATACCTCTGCAAAAAAAATAATAAAAAAATAAAAAAATGAAACACAGATTTTGATTATTTACTGATAATTATTTATTTTCTACTGACATTTTGTTCATATTGTAAGATTTGAGAGTTAACTGTTCCTAGGGAGTATGGTATGGCGGGAAAGGAGGGTGGGGATGAGTGTGCAGGGGCCTACATCACACTCGGGTAGTCTTTAAATGCTCAGTCCGGAGTTCAGGGGTGTAGTGAATGTGAAAGAAAACGCGGGACAATTTGATTGCTTTGCCGTGTCGCCCGGGCAATTACTATTGAACTCCTGTAAGTGCTGCTTGCTGCTTGGTCGACACTGAGGCTGCAGACAGGAGCGAGGGAGGCCCAGGTGGCAGGGGATGGGAGGGGGATAATAAGAGGAGAAGCAGCGAAGGAGAGGGAAGGGTGGAAGAAGATACAAAGAAAAGGGAGGGGGAGTTTGGTAGGAGAGAGGAGGGAAAGAGTTGCATTAGAGGAAGAATTTGAAGATTTAGTTGATAGGTGGGTTGGGTATGCGAGGGAATGGGGGAGGGGGGAGGGAGAGGGAGCAGAGGAAGAAGAAGAAGAATCTACAGAGGAGGAACGCGAGAGAGAGAGAGAGAGAGAGAGAGAGAGAGAGAGAGAGAGAGAGAGAGAGAGAGAGAGAGAGAGAGAGAGAGAGAGGAGCCGCGCACTGCGTAGCAGAGACGGTCAAGGTCTACATAGCCTCTCCACCATCTCTGCCGATGGTCGTACCGCTGGCCGCCTACCTATTATGCCGGGTGTTGTCATATACAGTCCCTTCTTTTTCAGATCGGGACTGGGAAGGCGATGACGTAGTACTTATTTAAAACAACAACAACAACAACAACCCGGGTTCCTATATGTCTCCTCTCTGAAAATCCTTTTTGGGAAGAGAAGGGACTATAAACTGATTAAAAAAAAAAAAAAAAAAAAAACGGCAATCTGTTTGTAACCAGCGGCAGAGAAGGTGGACAGGCGACGTAAGCCTTGGTAAGTCTCTTCTACGCTGTGTGAGAGAGGAGTTGCATTACAGAGGAAGGAATTGGAAGATTTGGCTAGGGTGGTTTTGAATCAGAGCTAGAGGGTTGCAGGGTGCCAATATTTCCGTCTCGTCTCGTTTTAAGCTATGAAAACAGGTTCATTGGGGCCGCGGTCTTCCACTGAGAGAGAGAGAGACAGAGAGAGAGACAGAGACAGACAGAGACAGACAGAGAGAAAAAGATATATAAATTATTTGAAAATATTAATTTTGATACGAAAAAGAATAATCAATCCCCGGCGAAAAGGAGACAACTCGAATACTATACTCAATGATTTAGCGGAAACGCTAAACATGTCATTGCTTTCCGTTTTTTTCAATTGCAAACGTAATTTTAAAATTATTATCAACATCATTTCACCACCACTTTTAGTTATTGTGGTTTATGTACTAAAAGAATGGGAAGAAAGAGGAGAAAAAGGAAGAAGAAGATCAGCAAATAGAAGAAGAAGAAGAAGAACTAGGAACAAAGAACACAAGAACAAGAAGTTGTTGTTGTTGTATCTAGAATTTTTATTCCTCAGATAACTTAAGGCTGTCTGATAATGAAGAAGAAGTAACGAAAAGAGAGAAATCGAGGAAGAATAAAAAAAGATACTCGAAGGAAAGCAAAGAGGACTAACATACGAAATAGACAGAAGAAGAAGAAGAATGAAGAAGAAGAAGAAGAATGAACAGAAGAAGAAGAAGAAGAAGGTAAGAAGAAGAAGAAGAAGAAGAAGAAGAAAGAAGAAGAAGAAGAAGCTTAAATTGTTTAATATGTTACAGATTTTAGGCTGTGATGTTCTAATTGTTAAACTGTGTGAACAACAAAAAATAATCGTACAACATCTTTACCCGGTGTCAAGAAGAAGAAGAAGAAGAAGAAAAGAAGAAGAAGAAATAATAAGCTTGCTAAATCTTCACACGGTGGCTGCCTCATGTCCATTAATATCAAGCCATCACTGCTGGTCATCGTAGCGGCCTAATGCCTTTCTTAGCTTCTGTCTCCGGCCATCTATACCGATAAAATCCTTCTACTGGAACAATCTCTTGGTACGGCGAAAGAGATGTAAGTAAGTTTGGGCCTGTATGCAATAGTCCTTTAGTGAAGATAGGACGGCTGATTCTTCACGCAATCTATAAGGTAGAGGTACATTTAACACAAAATACTCATACAATATATGAAGAAATAAATAAAGAAACAAATAAATAAATTAATGAATAAATAAATAAATAAATAAATAAAATTAAAAAAAAGGATTTTGATTTAGTCTATGTTCTCACAGGTTTAACAACGGTTTAACAAAGGCTGTGATGATGTTAAGTGTAAAACTATTTTGAAGGATATAGATGAGAGTTTTCTTCGGGTACTTCGGTTTCCTCCCTTCCTTCTGTTATTGGATGCAATCAATGGATTATTTCAAAAATAAAATTAGATTTAATTTCTGCGATCTCCATGCATTTACACAACATATTTGAGTTAAAAATGTGTCTGTTGAGTATACGTCATGTAAGAGTGTTTATGTTACATGTAAGCGTGTAAAAGTGCACCACACTGAAGTTTGATCTGGACAATCAGGTGGCAGAAATATTCCAAGCCACAACTGGAGGAAAATTTGCACCACTGCTGATTTTGGGAGCTGGTGAAGCAGATGTCAACACCAATACCACCACCTTAAACTCAGCTGTGAAACATGCCGCCACTGAGATTCTTGGCAAGCACTGCCCAAAGAAGAAACCGTGGGTCACACCTGAACTTTTGGACCTGTGTGACAAACAAATGGAGATGAAAACGAAAAAGAACACCTCCTAGGGAGCTGATGCCTGCCAAACAATCAACGATGACATTCCGAAAAAGCATGCGCACAGCAAAGGAGAACTGGATAGAAAATCAATGCCAGGAAATAGAGAACAGTCTGAAAAAGAACAACAGTAAGAAGGCCTACTAGACTGTGAAACGGCTGACAAGTGTTGAACAGCCCAAGGTCTCCACGATCCAAAGCAAGTATGGCATAGGCCTTACAGAAGAACATGAAGTCTTGGATAGATGGACAGAGTACTGCTCTGACCTTTACAACCACACACCAAATGGCTACCCATCAGTTATAGCATGTTCCCAGAACAGAGAAGAAGAAAAAAACTCCCCCCAGTTCTCCGAGAAGAAGTTGAGACAGCAGTGCAATTGATGAAGAAGGGGAAGTCAGCGGGAGTGGATAATAAAACCCACAGAATTGCTTCAAGCAGGGGGAGAAGCTATGATTGACGCCCTCACCATTATCTGTAACAAAATCTGGCAGAATGGGAAATGGACTACACCATGGACCCAGTCGCTTGTCATCACTCCTCCCCAAAAGTGTAACCTTCAGAGAGTGAAAATTACCGCACCATCAGCCTCCTCATCCATCCCAGCAAGGTCCTCCTGAAAATTATACTCAACAGGTTGAAACCCCAAGCTGAACAAATCATAGCTGAAGAACAAGCAGGATTCAAGGCAGGGTGAACTGCCATTGAACACATTTTCAACCTCAGAATAATCTGCGAGAAATATCTACAACACAACAACATCTATATCATGTGTTTGCAGACTTCAAGAAAGCGTTTGACCGAGTGTGGCGTGCATCTCTGTGAACAACCATGAGAGTGTACATCAGCCATAAGATTATTGAAGTCATCAAAAGCCTGTATGACAAGGCTAACAGTCCTCCACAACTGCGCCATCGGGAACTGGTTCAGAACAACAATCGGCGTGCATCAAGAATGCCTACTCTCTCAAACACTCTTCAACATCTTCCTAGAGCGCATCATGTCAGATGCCCTTGCAGATCACGAAGACACAGTCAGCATAAGGGGTAGAGCAATCTCAGCATCCATTTTCGGATGACATTGATGGATTGGCTGGAGAGGAACAAGAACTTGAACAGATCAAAATAATGACCAACAACACCAATGGCATCAACACGGACATCAAAGTCCAAGGCCAATCCCACAACACGGTGCATAGCTTCAAATATTTATGAGACAATGGGTCCCGACAGGAAGTCCTCTACAGGATCGCACAAACAACTGCTGCCCTGACAAGTTTGAAGCCAATTTGGAAAGACATGACCATCAGTTTACACCCCAAGGTAAGGCTGCTGCGCTCTCTTGTCATCTCCATCTTTCGATACGCTTGTGAAACATGGACCTTCACAGAATACCTACAGCGAAGAATACAAAGAATGGAGATGAGGTGCTACAGAAGACTTCTGGGCATTTCCTATACCCAGCGCATCACCAACGACGAAGTCCGACAGACCATCACACAAACCATTGGACAACACGATGGCATGCTCACAGTGGTGACGAAACGGAATCTCCGATGGTATGGCCACGTCTCCAGAGCATCAGGCCTTGCAGAGAACATCCTGTAACAGTAAGGCACAGTGCAAAGAGGCAGAAGGAAAGGGAGACAGAAAAAGAAATGGGAGGACAACATTCGAGAATAGACTGGCTTGACACTAAGCGAAGCCATGAGGATTGCTGAGGACAGAGACCAGTGATAGTCTGCAGTAAATACTGTACCGGTAACTTTTTTAACTTCTGGTGTGTGCGTGTGTGAGGGTATGGGTGTGTGGGTGTGCGTGTGTGTAGGTGGGTGCTTTGTGTTAGGGCTTAGAAAGTAGGATGCATGACTTTTATTATTTGATAAGCTACATTCATGTTGTGTACAACTGCTTTTCTGTTATTGTGGTGTGTTGTTTTAATCCTTGAAGTCTTTTGTGTTTTATTGTTTTATTGCTTTTGTGCCGTTGTGTTGATGAAGTGTACGCCGCACGCACATTTCCTTGTGTTTTCATGCGGACAATAAAGATTCTGATTCTGATTCTGAAGATGGAGTACGCTGGTTAAACGATTATCTATAGTGCCCTAAAGACTTTCGAGTTACGGCATAGGATAGGATACAATAGGATTCGATAGGATGGGATAGGTAAGTGCGTATGTTGGAACCGATCTCCACGCTTTGAGAATGATTAGTGAGTTTAGGGAAAAGCGCTAATATTACCTCCCTTATTATTTATTATTATTATTATTATTATTATTATTATTATTATTATTATTATTATTATTATTATTATTATTATTATGAGGCATGGCATTGGGAGGATACTTCTTCAATGGTTTACCGTTGAAAATGTGTTCAACTAATACTATCCGTTTTATACTGTTTATCAGAAACAGAGCTGAAACAAACCTTAACTTTTCTGCATCGTCGGGGGATGCTTAGCTGAGGTCTATTGATAATAAGAGTCTGGAATCACAGAAACTGACTTGAATGCAGGTCCAGCTGTCTCTATCGTTAGCGGTCAATAGCCTTAGTAGTATCCAGTCCCTCCTATGATGGTCAACCATAAAACATAAGAGTACAAGAGGGATTGTATAGTGTTTTATCCAGCACTTATTGGTCTTGGACACTCTATCTACGTAGGTAGTTCCTTGCCAATTGATTTGTAATGCCCTCCTATGTGGTCGCCCTCCCTCCCCCCTACACTCTCTCTCTCTCTCTCTCTCTCTCTCTCTCTCTCTCTCTCACACACACACACACACACACACACACACACGCTTTATTGGTTTCTCTGCAGATATACAATAATAATAATAATAATAACGGATTTTTATATAGCGGGTACTCCAGCCTATGACCAGACTCACCACGCTTTACATAGTCATAACATATAAATACATGCACTCGATGAAACATCACTATTGCTACAATACACCAAAAGACGGGACAGTAAAGGTACAGACTATTTACAGTTATGTACATAAATTACAAAAAAGACAAAAATATACTATTTACAACTATGTACACAAATGACAAAAAAGACAGAAAGTAGAATAGCGGATCAGACATAGACAAGAGATGAGAGAATGGCAGCAGGACACAAATCAGTCTGAATAATGCAGTTTGAAGAGGTGGGTTTTGAGGGCCTTTTTGAATGCTTGTGTTGATTGTATGTTGCGGATATGGGAGGGAAGGGAATTCCACTGCTTAGGTGCGGAGTAGGCGAATGCACGTTGGCCGTATGTCTTAGTGCGGGTGACGGGAACCTTGAGTGTGCGAGTGTCAGCAGATGATCTTAAAGTGCGTGAAGGGGCGTAGACAGACAGTAGATCAGCAAGGTAGGAAGGACAAGAATCTGTGAAGAAGTTGTGACAGAGAACAGAGAGTTTGTAATCTATGCGTGCTTGCACAGGAAGCCAGTGAAGGGAATGTAGCAGAGGTGTGATGTGATCACGTTTCTTTGCTCGGAATACTAGTCTAGCTGCTGAGTTCTGAACCTTTTGTAGTTTGTCAATGATGTGTTTCGGGGAGCCAGCAAGGAGAGAGTTGCAATAGTCAAGACGAGAGAGGACGAGAGCGCAGACTAGGGTTTTGGTGGCCGGGACTGTAAGATAGTGGCGAAAGGAGCTGATTTGGCGTATGGCCGTGTATGCAGAGCGACAGACGTTGGAGATGTGGTTGTTGAGGGACAGGTCATCGGATAGAATGTAGCCGAGATTTCTTGCAGAGGAT
The DNA here is from genome assembly GCA_036898135.1 of Oncomelania hupensis. NCBI lineage: Eukaryota > Metazoa > Mollusca > Gastropoda > Littorinimorpha > Pomatiopsidae > Oncomelania > Oncomelania hupensis. The sequence goes on along the minus strand of CM072511.1, from coordinate 53,730,636 downwards.
GAGAACTGAGTGTTTGTTGTCCCTACTGTAAGCGATGTTGGGAGAGGCGAGAGTGAGGAGGAGGTGTTGTGCTTGTGAATGAGGAGGGCTTCGGTTTTATCGTCATTAAGCTTAAGCTTGTTGAGTGTCATCCATGATTTAATGTCTGTGATGCAGTTCTCCAAGGTCTGAACAGTGGAATTAATGAGAGAGGGGGCGGTGGACTTATACAGTTGTGTGTCGTCTGCAAATGACTGACTCTCAACAGCATGCTTTCTAAGCAGGAGAAGCAGTGGCTTGGTGTACAGAGTGAATAACACCGGCCCTAAAACGGAACCCTGAGGCACGCCGCACACCAAGTCTGCTGTGCTGGAGAAACAGCCATCGACAGTGACTGCTTGTGATCTGTCAGAAAGATATGAGTGGAACCAAGCCAGGACCGAGCCAGAGATTCCAAAATAGTGTTGAAGAGTGTTAAAGAGAATGTGATGGTCGACTGTGTCAAAGGCGGCTGAGAGGTCTAATAAGGTGAGAACGGAGACGTTGCCATTATCTAAGGCGAGCAACAGATCATTGGTTACCTTTAGGAGGGCTGTCTCAGTGCTGTGGAATGGTCGGTAGGCAGACTGGTTGGGGCAAAGTAAAGCGTTATCATATAGGTAGGCAAACAGTTGTTTGAGAACAATTTTTTCTATGACTTTGGACAGGAAGGAGAGGTTTGAAACAGGTCTATAGTTCTTTAGATTATTTTTGTCTAAACTTGGCTTTTTAAGGAGGGGTTTGATGACAGCCGCTTTGAGCACAGACGGAACAACACCAGAGAACAGACTCTCGTTGATAATGTGGGTAATGGTCGGGAGTAGAGGGTCAAGATTCTCTATCAACATGGGGGGTAGGAATGGGGTCGAGAGAGCAAGATGTTGGTTTTGAGCTTAAGATGACTTTCTTGACCTCTTGCTCTGTTACTGGTTGAAAAACTTCCATCTTTGCGGTGGTGAGGGAGGGTGAGAATGGGTTAGTGAGTGGGATCTCATGGCTATCAAGAGCGGCCCTTATGTCAGCAACTTTCTGTGTGAAATAGTTACAAAATACATCTGGGAGCTGACATGCTGGATGTGTGGATGGGAGTGATGTTGCATTGCTCTTACCCCTTAGCTGATTGCAAATGTCAAACAACTGTTTACAAGTTTCACTGCTGCTAATTCTGTCGCTAAAGTACCGGGTTTTGGCAGTCTGGACTATTTTAGTGACCCGTTTTTTTGCAGCGGTGAAAATCTGCTTGCTGACTTCTAAACCGGATTTGACCACTTTTTCTCAGCTTTGCGTCGGTGTTTCTTCGCCTCAGAGAGCTCGTCCGTGATAGACTCGTACCAGGGTGCTGAGCGAGTTGCCTTGACCTTCTTCTGGGCCACGGGAGCGTGCCGATCGAGCACCGCCTGAAGTGTACTATTCAGCTGATCCACAGTGGGGCACAGTTCTGGGGTCACTTTAGCGGTAAGGTCTTGCTTGAAAGCATCCCTATCCATGGTGCGCAGGCTGCGAGCCTTCCTGAACATGGGGGGAGGAGGGGGGGCTGCGACGCTTAGTTCGCACATGACACAGAAATGGTCAGATGTTAATTCCTGGGTGACTGAAGTTGATCTAACAACATTATCTTGAGGCCTATGCATAACCAATCTATGATGTGACCACGGGTGTGTGTGGGTTCTGTGACTGACTGAGAAAGACTAAACTGATCTAAAAGTTCAATCATCTTTGCGGTGGAAGGTTGCTGGGGTTGGTCAAAGTGAAAGTTAATGTCTCCTAAAACTATGTATGTTCCTGACAGTGTGTTGCAATAATCAAGCAGGACTGGAAATTCTTGGTGGAAAATTGCATCAGTTAATTTATTTTTCTTGCTTGGAAAGGTGCGATATATGCATATGAAGTGAATGTTCTGCTGTGGAACGGACAGGCTAAGTTGAACAACTTCAAAGGACGAGTGGGTGAAAGCGAAGTCTGTAATGAAGCCAAGGTGACGGGACAGACTGTTTCTGTAAATGATAGCAAGGCCACCTCCGCGATTTGAGCGAGGCAGCGAGCATACAGAGTAGTCAGAAGGGGTTAAATCAGAGCATTTACCCTCGTCGCCAGTCTGCCGAAACCAGGTTTCCTGGATGAACATTATGTCAGTCTGCTTGTGTGAGATGAAATCTTGCAAAGCGGTACGTTTTTGAATGGGACCTAGCGATTGAGCATTGAATGATGCAATGCGTAGGCCTAGAGGGCTATGGCTATCGAGGTGTGAAGATAGGGGTTGGGGGGAGAGGTTGATGTGAATGAGATTGTCTGTGTTACAGCGATGGGTCTCAGGCCTAGTGGTACTCTGTTGGTGTGATGCAACATGAAGCATGGGGTCAGCGTTGGAAAGCGTAGGCGATGATCTGTGTGTAAGGACAACAGGGATAGACGAGATGTTTTGTTTGCGTTTGCCTCCACGACTAGTCCGTTTTCTGGGCAAATGACGGCCGATCGAGAACTCTTTTAATCGGAACACAAGGTCGGGAGCGAGCTTCGTGCGTGTAGACTTCAATGACAGTAGCTTATCGCGTGTGTAGCTTGTGGATGGGATGCCGGAACAAGATGGCGGACTACGTGAGTGCAAGAAAGCACTGTGAACGAAGCGAAAAACAGATAGAGTAACCAAACGAACATAAAAAGAGAAGCAAAGCAACGCTACACTTACTTGAGGATCCATGAGACAACAATTACACAATACAAAACTCACAACAAAACACTGTAAACACCGCAAAATCACAAAATTCAACAGAGCTCGTGTTGGTACAACCTGTCGGCGTCAACCGGAAACTCCGGAAACAATGCAAAAATTGTCTTTAAATGTAACACAAAAATCGTGTTGCGAATGAAAGAGTATACGATTTTGTTGTGTGTATGTGACGGTGGGTCTATTGTTGCTGGGCTCTGCACAATGGAATGCTATTACCCACTCTTCTTTCGTCTGCGGGGACCGGCTAGTTAGATCGCCCTATGACTAATCTTAATACGTTTATTTATTTGGTCCAGTCTGTGTGAGGATATGGTTACAAAGATAGGGAGAAACATGTAAACACTGACACACTAGCTTTCGCACGGCTATGAAACATAGGTAGTCCAGCCACTTGTTAACAGTAAATATCACACATTTATTTCCTCTACTCTATATCTAATTCTAAACACTATATTAACTTAAATGTCCAAAACGCACTACAGCTCTGATTAACTTAACAGTCCAAATTCACTCTGAGTGGTTCGTAGAATGGGTTGATCTTTGCTGGATCTATTCTGCTACTATTCTCGGTATTTGCTACTGTCTCATCATTGGGCTTTGTTTTGGTTCTGCCTAATGTTCGTTTTCAGGAGAGTGGACTATTGCACAGTCCATATAGACCTGTGTGTGTGCACGTTTTCGTGAGCACTTAACTTGGTCGTTGAGGTGCGTTGCTGTTGTCGCCTTGTCTCGTTTGTTGACTACTGAGCTTTTGGAGCGCAGTGCTCTCTGCTCAATTCCAGGCCGAAGGTCAGGGTTGACACTCAGTGGTCTATCTCCTGCATCGGACCAAGCTAGTCTGCAAAACATAAGACGAGTTTCTGCAACGCCTTGTTTAAAAAGAGTGTGCAGAGCGTCTCACTGTTGGCAGAAACAGCCCTCAGTGATCGCTCCACTTATATAGATAAGCGACGAACAATCTTCTATGTCCGTAGTCCACTGGAATCTCCAACATAATTCCTATACATATATACATCATGGCTAACATAAACACATGGAGAAGTACTTAAAAATATGCACATTCTCCGGTACAGCCACTGGTCTGCAATAATAACACAAATGTGAGAAACAACAGTGGGTCCGTGGGGCTACCTCATGGTTTCAAAAACCGTTCGCGGATCAGCCACGTGGTCAAGCAAAGTTTTACAAACATTCACAATCATAAAACATGGCAAGACTTCACAAACATAATCCAACAATATTATCAATAAATCGCGGTGAAACAAAAAAATTGATCATTTACCTTTTTGACAATGTCAGGCTCTGGCTATACTGCGATGAATAAATTTCACCCGTCACCTGCGTAGTCTTATGAGAGAGGTTTCAGCGTGCGTCCTTTTCGGGTGAGAGTTAGACAAAGAATGGCTACCTTAACCCTGTGGTCAGCCAAAGCCCGCGAAATCTCGTGAGCCCGAGCGCTCTCTAGCGCTGGGTTCTGGGTATAGGTCAGCTGGATTATGTCAGATCTATCTTAGCGAGAGTTTCCTTACCTATGCTTAGAACAGTCCTGACTTGTGTCGTCTGCTAGGCAGCGACTTTAAGATACAAAGGCCAAAGCAGGATGAAGTTTTAAGGTGAGGAGCCTTACTGCAGTGTCTAAAACATGCTTATTGTGACAGTGTAACGAATGAAATAGTATGCCAAATTCGTTGTTAGACTCTACTGGGTTATGAATCGTTCGTTTCGTACCAGTCACTCTTATTTGCCTACGAATATTTTACATTTCGGAATGCTGTAAAGGGAGGTTAAAGAAACATAGTTCAGTTTCTACTTTGCTTGACTCACTTAAGTTTGAAGAACGTCACTTTTGATTAAATTATCATCGCAAAAATCATTTGTGATACAGATGATTAAATCCCGTTCGAGGACAACGACGTTCACCTGTTGGCGCTGCTGCTGATGATGGCGTTGATGACGATAACGATAATATTGACTCAATTGTGGGTTGTCTCGTTGGCTGTTGCTGTTGCTGATGGTAATGATGATGATGATGATGATGATGATGATGATAATGATGATGATGATGATGATGATGATGATGATGATGATGATGATGATGATGATGATGATGATGATGATGATGATGATGATGATGATGATGAAAGATGAAGGCAGAGACAATTACGATGATGTTGATGAACATCACCAAAACGCCGCCTCTTCTGCTGCTTAAAACTGCAGATGATGATGCTGACAATGAAGAAAAAGGCAATGGTAGCTATGGGAATCTCTGTGCTACTACTTCTCGTTCTCGATGCATCAAGTGGACTCGGTACAGAGGTGAAGTGACGGCGATCCATGGAAACCATTAGTCGCTTTTCATGATAGGTAGAAGCGTGCCATCCTGCTCAGGTCCTCTTTGGTCAGCTTATACAGAGTTTCTGAAACTGAGAGTCATTCACGCACACATACAGAGACCAGCCCAGGCCCTCTTACCGTGTTTCGAACAGTCTGGTGGTTGCTTGTGAAATTAGTAGGTTTGATTAGGTTTATTGGATTCGAATAAAGAGAGATTGTTGGATATTATCCCTTTGTGTATTGAGTAGCACTCCGTTGTGGGTGCGGCTACTTTGCTTTCACTAAATATAATCCCAACAATAAAATAAAATAAAGTCATTGGGGGAAAAAACATTATCGGGGTTGGACCTTGCCTGATCTCACCTAAAATAAGATTTGTTTTAAAGGGTGCAACTATCCAGTATCTTCTGGATTGACTTGTTTAACATTTGTACCAGTACAATTTAGGATTTCAACAGGAATCTAACACTTTACCTTGTAGCGTATCTGTCCATGTCGACCATTGAAGATATATAAGCTGCGACTCGCCGAGGGACAAATGCGTTGATCTTATATAATGCATTCTCATCAAAGAATAGTCCCAAAAGTTGAGTTATGAGTTTCAGCAATTTGTAGGCTTGCGAGCCACCCGAGGTGGGCTGAAATTGTAACCTTTGTAGGCTATTGTAGGTATGAACATTCCAGCACGTCCCTGTCAGCACAACTCTGTAAGCCTCTAAGTATTCTGCTCTTGCTCTTCTGTCCACCGTCCGCCGTTTGTCTGCCAGCCTACGCCTGGATGAGCTCCCTTGTCGGCAAGGATTACGGGCCCTGGCTACGCTCGCTTGCCTCTCGTGATTGCTTGTCCATCTAATGAGGCTGGTCAGTCGCTGATGGCGCGTGGTCATCTTCATTTCTTGCTACACGCCAACGACCTCGTGAAAATGGGGTGAAAATTACTAACGGGATGGTTGGTGACTGTGGTGGTGGTAGTGATGATGACAGTATTACGGACGATGATCATGGAAGTAGTTAGCCTGTTACTATGCTGGTGTGATCGGCTTCGCTTTTTTATTTCCCTTCCCTTCCCCTCCCCATCCACTCATTACACTTCCTTCCTTCCCCACACTTTGCACCCACGATCTCCCGAAGAGAAGATCACGCTTGCTGCTGTCGTTGCTGATGACGCTGATGGTGTTGTTGTTGTTGGTAATAATGACGATGATCACGGATGCAGAAGGATTGATGGTTGGTTGTCGGCAATGGTCGCGACTATATTATTATTCTTGATTGTTTTTATTCCAGGTCTGGATGATGATAATGATGATGATGATGACGATGATGATGATGATGATGATGATGATGATGATGATGATGATGATGATGATGATGATGATGATGATGATGATGATGATGACGATGATGTAATGCGCATGGCTACCAGCGCTTTCAAGATACAGTTGAAAGTACCGCTGAGTAGCGTGAACAGGATATATCGTAATATCGCCAAGATAATAACTTGAGTCCGCTATGAGCGGACGAGGCTACTTGCGAAATCACGGAAAAAAGCGCAATTTGACTGCAATGAACTCATGAAAATAGAAAAATGTAAGTTTCGTCTCCTCTAGGGGACGAATTAGGTCAAACTGTATTAGTTTCTTGGTCAACTGTCTTTTACGAACCGTTTGAGAAAGTTTTTGAACCGTTTGTTGACGCCGGATAGTGTCCTCACTTGGTTTCATGCAATTTAAGAATCCAACAAGGCAATTGGGTTTTTGAGACGGAAAGAGCGGAATGTTGTAGAGCAACATTCTGTATATATTTACAGTGAAATTGCGCTTTTCCCGTGATTTCGCAGGTAGCCTCGTCCGCTCATAGCGGACTCAAGTTATTATCTTGGCGATATTACGATAGATCCTGTTCACGCTACGCAGCGAAGATTAGAGGTGTATCTTGAGTGCGCTGGTACCTTGGTGCAATGGGTGGGATGATGATGATGATGATGATGATGATGATGATGATGATGATGATGATTATCTACTCCAAATAAATATAGGCACACAAAAGCACACAAATACACAGACACAGGCACGTAAGTAATTTTTGCCAAAATCACTCATTTTCTTTCTGTGCATCGCCGCATGCTGTACTATAATTCTCTAATGTGCATGTTCACGAAACAACAATCCCATGTTGCCTTGCAGTATGAGGCAAGCCAATTTAGGTATGCTACAGCGCTACAGTCTCCTGCTAATGATAGGCCTTGTCTGGGTTATATATAATTTCTGGAGAGTCAAGCACGATATTTATACTCACATGTAATAATTCTGCCAGGTCATGCGCAACAAAACCATTAATCTGATCGGTTGTTACAATCAAATAGACAACTATACCACACGAGTAAATACACGCATACCCAAAGGAACACTTAATAATGTTGGACACGAATTTCCTTTGCTTTCGCTGACAAGCTCTTATTAAGTGTGTATGCATGCGGTATATCACAAAGTATAAATACTGTCCTGCCCTTGGAGCCTTCTGCTTCTTTTTTTTTTTTATATATATTTTTTTTTTCGCCTTTCATGTATTCCTACTGTATGATCTCTTAATCCTATAGTCTCATATATGCTAGATGTCGGAGACTATAACTTCACTTAGAACGAACCTATGAACGTGTCAAGAGTCCTGAGAATGCGTCAGACCGAAGGTCCTATCCTATCCTGTCCCGTAACCCTGAGGTCGTAGGGGCACCACAGATGATCGTTTAACCAGCATACTCCATCTTTCTCTGTCCTCAGCAGCCCTGATGGCTTCGCTCAGTGACAAAACAAGTCCATTCTCGAATGTTGTCCTCCCACCTCTTTTTCGGTCTCCCTCTTCTTCTACCTCCTTGTACTGTGCCTTGCAGAATAGTCTTTGCAAGGCCTGATGATCTGGTGAAGTGGGACATACCATCGGAGTTTCCGTTTCTTCACTACTGTAAGCAGGTCATCTTGTTGTCCAATGGCTTGTGTGATGATCTGTCGGACTTCGTCGTTGGTGATGTGTTGGGTATAGGAAATGCCCAGAAGTCTTCTGTAGCACCTCATCTCCATGCTTTGTATTCTTCGTTGGAGATCTGCTGTGAGGGTCCATGCTTCGCAAGCATATAGGAAGATGGAGATGACAAGGAGCGCAGCAGTCTTACTTTGGAATGTAAACTGATGGTCCTGTCTTTCCAAATGGGCTTCAACCTTGTCAGGGCAGCAGTTGTTTGTGCGATCCTGGAGAGGACTTCCTGTCGGGACCCATTGTCTGATACAATGGCTCCTAAATATTTGAAGCTATGAACTGTGTTGAGGGATTGGCCTTGTACTTTGATGTCTGTGTTGATGCCATTGGTGTTGTTGGTCATCATTTTGGTCTTCTCTGCACTTATTTCCATTCCATAAGCCCTGGAGGTGGTGTCAAGCCTCTGTACCAGCTGTTCAAGTTCTTGTTCCTCTCCAGGAAATCCATCAATGTCATCCGCAAAACGAAGATTGGATATTGCTCTACCCCCCTATGCTGACTATGCCTTCATGATCTGCAAGAGCATCTGACATGATGCGCTCTAGGAAGATGTTGAAGAGTGTTGGAGAGAGTAGACATCCTTGACGCACATCGATTGTTGTTCTGAACCAGTTCCCGATGGCGCTGTTGTGGAGGACTGCACTGGTAGCCTTGTCATACAGGCTTTTGATGACTTCAGTAATTTTAGGGCTGATGTTGTACACTTTCATTGTTGTCCATAGAGCTGCATGCCAGACTCGGTCAAACGCCTTCTTGAAGTCTATGAACACATGATATAGATGTTGTTGGTGCTGAAGGTATTTCTCACAGATTATTCTGAGGTTGAAAATCTGTTCAGCGGTACTTCGCCCTGCCCTGAATCCTGCTTGTTCTTCAGCTATGATTTGTTCAGCTTGGGGTTTCAACCTGTTGAGTATTATTTTCAGGAGGACCTTGATGGGATGGCTGATGAGGCTGATGGTGCGGTAATTTTCACACTCCTGAAGGTTACCTTTTTTGGGGGAAGAGTGATGACAAGCGACTGGGTCCATGTATAGGCCACTCCCCACTCCAGACCGAAGGTAACAAGGCAAATACGCCGTTGCCTTAAAACACATGTGACAGGTGAAAATGAGTGTATACCTCATGCTTGAGATAAGGCGTAAGAGTATACGATGGATCGGATCATACAGAGTACCAATACAGAGTACTTACTATACGGGTATATATATATGGATTAATTCAGTGTAGTTTAGTTTGGTTTAATACACAAGTATATCAACTAACAAGTTAGTATCTCGTATTGCCCCCAGTCGACGTGCGGTGGTCCCGTTGCCCTTGGTTTTATCCACAAGCTATCCCAAACCTAAAAATAGAATAGAGAATTCTGGGAAATCTGTTCAAGGGAAGTAACTGATAACTAGCTACGGTTGAAGTCATGGTCGCCATTTTTCGCGAAGATGTGCTGGCTGAAATTAAACGAAAGTTGGGAGAGGAACTGCATAGTTTTGGTAGTGAACAAAGGCTTTGCTCAATTATCGAAGGAGAACACGATGGATTTATAGAAACATGCACACATATATGTGAGCTCAGTGCAGGCGATCGTGAGTCGCTTCGATGTGATGGTTCATTTATCGCTTGCATCACACTCTATAATGCACATGCAAGTTCTGTCAAAGATATGATGATTTGAGCATATGCTCGATTCCGTACCGATTGGAAGGTGGGGTGGAAAAATTCAATCATGGTGATGATCAATCCTATTTTGCAATGGTGGTTAGGCCTACTTTATTGACTGTATGGTCACGGGTACTTACCTCTTGTATTTTGTGTGCTTTTTGTTCTGTCGGCCTTGAGTGTTTGCGTCGCCTTGGCTCGTTGTACTTTGTTGTGGTCTCGCTCTCTTTTGATTTGTGAAAGCAAATTCAAATTACATTGTTTTTAAGCAGCATGCGAGGTCAAATTAGACGAATTCAGATCTAACCAATCTTCTTGTGACGCCATTTTTGCGTGTGTCTCGTATGCCATGCACTAATCGCGAAGAGTCCTGCCGACGTCATTTCAGAAAATGATTTCCCTACCCATAACTCCCCTGGGTTTTGAAGTTTCTAAAAAAATTATTTTAGGCCGACGACGCTATGGAGCGCAAAGCATGTAAAGGGAAGCAACCGGTTGTACGCGCACGTCGACAGAGACATAGAAGGGAGATGCTAACTTGTTAGTTGATATACTTGTGTTTAATATAGTTATTCATTTTAATTTTCTCCCATTGCAACCTGAAATGGAAAACTGGGGCCTTTTAAATCAAGTTGGGTCTTCAAAATGTATTGTCTTCACCATATTGTGACATTTGTTTATTTATTCTTTTATTATTCTTCTTTACCGCTTTACCAGCTCAAGAGCTGCTCAGAGCTCTGACTGGCACAGCTACAGGGTCTAACTCCAGCCATCCACAGGCGCCTATTTGCTGCCTTCGGTGCATCGTCTGACACTCTAGACAACTGAGCACAATCCCGGGGGGTAAGGGTAAGAACGGGTGGAGGCAAGGGACCTAGTGCTTGCTGGGTGTGTTGGTTTAACTGCCACTGGCCCAGCGTCAGGATCTTTAAAGTCCGTACGACTGAATGCATGTGTGCACAGGCTAGACTTAGGTACATATTCTCATCCGAAGGAATAATAATAATAATAATAATAATAATAATAATAATAATAATAATAATAATAATAATAATAATAATACAGGATGCTATGTACGCGCCTTTACCCAAATCAATCAGGCTCAAAGCGCGGCGATCTGTACCTGTCTCATCCACCCTCACACACACACACATAACAAATACACACCCATCACTCAAACAGGTGGTGTAAAGGCAGGGAGATCGCTATTGGAAGACGGAAAGAAAATCGAATGTTTATTTTTCAAAATTGTGTATTGACTGCATCCAGTACCATTATTGAAGGGAGGGAGGAAACCGGAGTGCCCGGAGAAAACCCTCGGTGACCTCAATAGTCTCGTACCTAAGTCACATACGTTCGCCCCTTGCGGGAATCGAACCCGCGACCTTCGGCATAGGAAACCGGCGACTTATCCACTGCGCCACTGGTAATATGTTAAGTCTCGTACCTTATTTTTGTTTAATAGTCAATAATAATTATGAGGAACTGGTGTCCTGGTCTTTAAAGTCACAACTAAGTCAAATCATGTCACGTCAACAAATCTGCATTCCACAAAACAAGGAAACATTTGGTGTGTCACAGTGTTAACCAAACATAACAAAGAAAAAACAACAACAAAAAAGCGATATAATTGAACACGCCTACATTCATATCTTCGCGCATACACACAGCATAGCAATTGCAAAACTAAGCTCCAAAGGAAATCTTGTTGTAAAAATAGGTACAAGAACGATTACATTAAAATTATATTTTTATTACTGCTCATATTTTTTTTCCGAAATTTACTTTAACGATTTCACTGCAGTTCTTTCTAGTTAAGGAGTTAGGAAAATTAATGTGTTTAGCGGATGAGAGTATAAACCGAGGTCTAGTCTGTGCACGCACGCATTCCACTGCACGGACTTTAAAGATTCTGATGCTCATGTCCTAGACGGAGGAGCGCCACTACACAAATACACCCAACAAGCACTATGTACTTTCTATCCCATCCCCGATCGCCTAAGAATGTGCTCGGTCTCCTGGATGTCACACTACGCGCGTAAAGGCTGCAGGTGGGCGCCTCGGGCGGCTTGAGTTAGATCCTGTATCGGCCAGCGCCTTGAGCAGCTCTTGAGCTGGAAGGGTGCTATATAAGAGCGATTACATAAATCAATACATAAAATAAATATGGGTGCCTCCAACCTTGTGACTACACTTTCATTTTTGACCTTCAGTTATACGTTAAGTAGTCGCATGGCATAACTGAAACAAAGTTAAATGGAAGATCTTAGTTGTTTTTTAAAAAAAAAACATTTTCCTAAGAACTGTGGTCCAATGGAAATAATTGGCCAATTTGGGCAAAATGTCGATAGTAAGCGCTTGCAGCTCGCTTTCAAAACCTGCAGCGCAGAATTATGCTTTTTGTGTGTCTGGACATACTTATGAGCTTTGTACATTTTCATTCATTGATTCATTCGTTCTTGCAATATAGTATTCATCTAGTCAGCCAGAATCCAGAATGTTCGCTGCGACTTCCTTCCCCATCGACACCCCTCCCTCCACCCTCTTACCACCCTTCCCTTCATACCCCGCTTTTGTTCCAATCTCCAGTTAAACGTTCTCTGGGGCTCTACTTTGAAGACCTGCAGTTTAAGTTGGGCAGGCGAGTCGCAGGGTGGAAACAAACAGTCAGTTACCATGCACAAGCCCGGAAACCGGGCACCACCCGCACGCGACTCGTGGCCCTGCCCTGGCGCATTAAACGTGGCGGGGAAATTGAAACATTACGCTGCAGCAGCTTCGCTTTTGGTAGTTAAATGCTCAGACGATGATGCACATTTCAAAGAAGAAGAAGGGTTAGGATGGAAAGGTAGAAAAGGTCGGGGTGGCGTAGGGTGGCGGGGAGAAGGAGCTTAACGATCGTAATTAACTGCAAAGTTTAGCAGTGCTATTAATGAATTTTCTACACGACTGCGTAATAAAGAATGCCTATATTAATGAGATCAAGTCCACGTAACTAGATGCCAATATCTTGAAAGTTGGGGAATATGTATTCAGAGCAATCGGAAAGGATATGAGACGTTTAAATGTGGGAAAAAATATGTTATTTATGTATTTCTTTAACGTCTATTCGCATGTTTGATATTTAAAAACATATTAAAATATAATTTAAATAAAAGTAAAATTAAGAGAATTAATAACAAATTCATTAAATGATAGCCAAAAAAATTATATTTATTATAACTTCCTATTTTAAAAGTAAAAATGATGGTAGTGGACAAATTGAAAGAGGAGATTTAGAGCCGGTGATAGAAGGTGAAGAGTGGTGTTGGTTGTATGTTTGTGTGTGTATGGGTGTGTATGTGTGTGTGTGTATGTGTGTGTAGACTTTTTTACACGGCGTTATTTGGACAATCTATAGTGAACATCTACATATCTTATTTTGACAGCCCTCGATTTGACGTCAAACCAATGATCCGTTGGCGTTAGGGTTGTTAGGGGTAAGGGTTAGGTTAAGAGTTAGGGCTATGATTAGGGTTAGGATTAGCGCTAGAACACTTAAAAGTACTTTAAAAAAAAGGGGGGGACGAGATAAGACTCATTGTTAACACAACGTATGTGACGTTTCAGGAAAGTCATAATAACGCCGTGAAAACATGTTGTTTGTGTGTGTGTGTGTGTTGGTGTGTGCGTGCGGGTATGTGTGTGCGTGTGTGTTTTACACGGTTATTTATGAATAGCTGATTCAGCCCCGACGCTTGAATCATTATGTGTAACGCGAATTCGATTATCCACACAGCCTGTTCACTCAGCAACAAGACAGTAGTCGTCGTATAAAGTTTTCCAACTTTATTCAGCAAACATCAACAACTGCATACAAGATCGCTTTCCAAAAATCACTTCAATAATCATCAAAAAGCATCATAAATCACTCTTACAAGCACAAGCAGACAGTGCGTTACTTATAATTATAGCCTTTCTGCAATGGAGAAAAAGTTCGAACATTCCAGCATGACGCAATCAAAACAAAACTCGTCACCGGAACTATGGACTGTCTTACGTCATTATGTTATTAGAATCGCTAGCGTGTATGTGTTTGTGAGTGTGAGAGAGAGAGAGAGAGAGAGTGTGTGTGTGTGTGTGTGTGTGGGTGTGGGTGTGGGTGTGTGTGTGTGTGTGAATAGTCTTGGAGGGAGAAAATCGGCTATAAAGGTCAGAAGACAAGCACCTTGCAGACCCATTCAGGCGGCACTTTAGCATCGTCCATTGCCCTAAACCCTCTTGCGACTGGTGCTGGCGACACTTTTAAACGCTTTCCTGGTGAGGCCATTAAAATTTCGCATTAGCAAACACTGATAGACAGCGGCGGTCCGGGCCGAGCAATAAGACGAAATTAGTGTGCTATCAAACAATCAGGGCCGGGGCTGCGCGACTTTTACAACCCTTGCCCGGCACTGCAAGCATGACTTGTCTCCTTCAAGGCGCAAATGGATTTCTTCGGTCGCGCTCCGTGCGCGAGATGGGCTACAATGGCAGCACTTCCGGTCATGCGCCCTGTCGGCGGAGGCTGAGGGCCGGAAAAATCAGGGGCCGCAATCCTTTGATGAGCAGATTGCCTGGCTTTTTTCAAGGTACACAAAGACTGGCTTTCACCTCAATGGCAAAAAAAGGCCTCTTGCTCCAGTGACGGTGGGCCATCCCGTTCAGATTTAGAAGAAGAGAAAGAGAAAAAAAAAGATCTTCATTTAACGCACGCTTTTACTGTAGCCTCCCATCTTGACATCATAGAACTAGTAAGCCTACAAACACACTTTCTCAATCTGATCTCCAACAGCTTCCTATATATAGACCTCTTCTCTTGTTCCTAAAACCCCAGCTTCTCTTATCCACATTCCACCTTTTAACGGTTAAAATGGAGGAGAGCGTTTATGGCTTAATCGTGTTATAAAAGCATGATTGATTTGTTACCTTCTATGTTAGATCAGGAGGCGTTACGATGCTCGATAGGGCAGAACCCTAACTGTCGATTTCCATTGTAATTACACCATTCAGTATGTGTGCTGCTATTGTTGTCGAAGTACGGTTAAAGTATATGTCAGGTGAAAAGAGGTATATATTTTAAATAAATAGTAGAAGAACAAAGAAGAACTTAATATATTCACAGAGAGAGAGAGAGAGAGAGAGAGAGAAGGGAGAGAGAGGGGGGGGAAGGGAAAAGAGAGAGAGAAAGAGGCAGAGAGAGCGAGAGAGAGAGAGAGAGAGAGAGGCACACAGAGAGAGAGATTTTATTGATGAATTTAATGAAATCAGTGGGAAAAAATATTAAGAGAGAAAAAGAGGGACAGGGAAGCAGGGATGAAGAATGAATATAAGAAGAAGAAAAATACTTGCGCAAAAGAATAATACCCGGTCCGGACGCGTATTATACAAAATAGAATAGATGATGTGAACACATCAGACAGACATAGAGGAGAAGTAAATGTATGTGAGTGAGAGAGAGAGAGAGAGAGAGAGAGAGAGAGAGAGAGAGAGAGAGAGAGAGAGAGAGAGAGAGAGAGAGTGAGAGAGAGAGAGCGTGACAGACTGAGACAGAGATTAAAAACATACCATTAAAAAAATCATACTCTTTGTTTTATTTATGCTTCTCAGCCCATTTAGTCAGTCAGTCATAACATTTTCAGCAGTCACTTCAATTTACACATGCACACTGTATCAACATTAACGTCAACTTACCCATGCACGGTGTTAACATTATTGTATAAGCCGTGTATAACCATAATAATACACCACGTACTGAAATAACAATAGAAATAATAATAAAATTATGACGTTCATTCATCGACTCAAAGACGGAATCTCACGTTTATTTCTTCAAATTCATACAAAATAATTTTTTTTAGGTACCTTGTAGAATGCGCGTTAGGTCAGAGATAATTTTTACATTTTAAATTGTACATTTCAAAAACTTTCTTTTGTGAATTACAACAAATAATGTTTTAAGACACACAATTGTAGTGATCTCTTTTGAAAACGTACGTCCCTGTACATGACTAGTCCTATCAATAGTACAAGCCACAGGCGCTTGTATCAGGACACACGAGCGCCTATGCCTGTGACGCGTCTCCCTTTGTATTATAGATAACCAAAGGGAGACGCGTCACAGGCATAGGCGCTCGCGTGTCCTGATACAAGCGCCTGTGGTACAAGCATAATAATACACCATTACAAATACACTTGCAAAACTCGCGCAGCTTCTCGTTGATGTAGTTTGTTAACACTAACAGTTGCTGTTAATGGAGCAGTCTAAGCATGAAGAAAATAAAAAAGGAATAAGAAATTAGTCAATAAAAAAACCACAAAGAAATAAATATAAATAACTACAAACAGTAACAATAAATAAACAAATACATACATGCGTACATACATACATACATACATACATACATGCATACACGCATACATACATATATACCTAAATGCAAACATACATACATACATACATAAAAACATAAATAAATAAATACGAGTATTAGTTTATAAATTGTAAAGAAACAAACAAGCAAATAAGTTAATGCATTAAAAAACTACACACACATACATACATACATACATACATACATACATACACACATACATACATACATACACACATACATACATACATACACACATATATAAATGCATTAAATATGTTACAATTAATCAACATTTCATTCGTACCCAAATACATTATATAAGGACACAGATTTCATAATTATCAGTACTGTGAACTATGCGTGTGTTCGTTTAGAGAAACAAAGGAAGGTACAGAGGTGTTCATGGAACTTCTTGGAGACCATCGTTTGCAATACTTGAGAAAGAGTTAATGACTTTTGTGAGAGAAAACAAGCTAGAATACCATCATAACAAATTGCTCCTTTCCGTTTTCTCTAAAAGCTATCATTGACACACAGGCAAATTGCAATCTGAAATTCTGTCAGTTAGCATTTTCTGCTACGAACTGAAACTGATTTTTTTTCATAAGAAATATGTGAGTGGGAAAATGGTTTCTGCGCAGATGACATCTCGACCGAAGGTGCAAAGATGCCATATTATGGATATTTGTTACAATGAATGTGTTTGTCTTAGTCTTGTGATGTTTTCCATTCAGTAGCAACTCGACGAAATAAATATATAATATTTACAAATCTGGGATGTCACGCATCGATTTTCAAGTCATCGTCTGAACTTGAAGCACACACTCCATCATCACCGTTTCTCGAATGGTCAACATCGTCTTTGTCGTCATCTTCGTCATTGACATTGTCTTCATTATGGTCTTTCACCTGCTGCATGTCCACAACAAGGCGGCGATCCTGGAAGGGTGAGGAGGTCAGTTTCTCACCACTGAGATGAGACGTGGAGAGCTTTTCCACGCTAAAATGAGTGGCGGTCAGTTTTTCCACGCTGACAGTGACCGGGGTGGTGGCCGGTAAAGGACAGGGACGATGACACAACCCACGAGGAAGAACCAGGTTGACTGCGGTTTCCTGTTTTGCTGGTAGGTTGCTGTAAGGGTTTATTTCTCGTTTGCAGGACGTTTCTCTTCTTCTAACCTCCTCGCTACAATTCATCCCTTCTTCTTCTTCATCTCCGTTTCCTCCCCCTTGTTCGTCTTCTTCCTCTGCGACGCCACTTTGGATATGACTCGTTTGTGATTCTTCTTCCACTTCTTCGCCTTCTTCACGATCTGAAGAGGATTCTAACCTCTCTGGGTCATGCCCGGTCTTGTGCGAGTCGTCCACGCTGAGGTCCAGGACTGGTCCAGGGCTGGTGGCGGTGTCGGTCAGCATTGGCCCTTGTGTTGGGGACGGCCTACGTGTCGTGGTCAGGGACAAGGGGTGAGCGATCATAGCAGTGAATGCGGAAGAAGGATGTGTAGTGATTGGTTGGTGATGCACAATGGCTGGTCCTCCTCCATCCCTCTGATCTACCGACACCCTCAAGTCCGCTGCTCCTGCATGATCGTTAGTATAGGAACCACTGTCAAGAAATGTGGGCTTGTTTGTGTCGACTGGGATGATATCGGCTCTGTCATTTCTACCACTACTGGTAGATGAGTGTGCTTGAGGTGGTTGTTGTTGTGGTGGTGGTGGTGGTGGCGCTGCGCCGTTGCTTCCATCTTTCTCGCCTGCTTTTTCTCCACCTGCAGCTTGTTTCTTATTCTTGCCGTTCTTTGACAGATGTTTTTCGGCGCTCAGTTTGTGTTCAGCTGCCTCGGCGCTGCTGATGTTTTCCTGCTTCTTCCACTTGGTGCGACGGTTCTGGAACCAGATTTTCACCTGCAAAGCAAGCAGAATGTCAGAATAGCCGTAAAATGTTTGCTCAGTAAACCTCTTCTAACACTTTTGCTTACAAGTTGCCGGTGAAAGGGGCTATATCGTTTTGTTAAGGGTACAGAAGAAGAAGAAGAAGAAGAAGAAGAAGAAGAAGAAGAAGAAGAAGAAGAAGAAGAAGGAAGAAAAAGAAGAGGAGGAGAGGGAGGAGGAAGAAGAAGTCATTCATGAAAAAGAATAATGATCAAGATGTTAACATAATTTCTAAATACCTAAACGATATGTATGACCTCTGGTGGAAACATTAAGGAGGGGTGGATGATGACGAGAGGGCATTGGAGACAGGGTAGGAACAAATCGTTTTAAGTCAAAAACTTCTTCAACTTCTAGTGTGCAAAACACTGCTACGTGTGACTGATTTTAAATGTATCCCCTGGAATAAATATTTTTAGGCCTTACTTTTTTTTTCACAACGAAGTAAACTCCTTTAAGATAAGTTCTGTGAACAATATCAATATTAGAAACAAATACTGCACTAGCAACGTGTATAGCGCTGTGCGGAGTGGTGCTTGTCGTTAAAAGGGATGTTTTGGGATTCTAAAGTCATGGAACACCTCTAGGAGATTCTATCAGGGCCACCGGAGTGGAAAGGCTAGATGACAAAAGAGCAAGGTAGTTAAGAACAACAATTGCGGAATAAATCGCTGTCTTTACTGACAAGAAGCGCCTTGTGTGAGCGTTCTCTATTCCTCTACGTCAGCCTCAGTTTTGACTTGCGAAGGATAAATATTGCATCTGTTGTAACGCTGAGGAAATACAGTGGCGCTCACTTTATTGCTTTTCACTGCGTGATCCCCTCTCCCCTTCCCCGCCCCCCACCCCCCACCACCCTCTTGCACATGGCGTATCAGAGGCGTCTTGCGATCTACGTCTAAAACCAATGTTAAACATAGCTCTAGGTGATCTCTGACGCTTACGAATGTCTATTAAATATTGATTTTTAATTTTAAAAGCTTATGCTGAGCATTGGAGATCTTCTGAGTGTGCTTTAGAAAGGCATGCAGAGTGTAATTAATTAAAGAACCTCGCAGTACTGAGTTTTGAGTCTCTAATATAATAATCGTTTGTTTAATATTGTTCTGCAGAATGTTGCTTCCTTCAGCCAGTGGAGGAGAACTGCATCAAGAGGAAACGGTCCAGTCTCTCCGTGAAATTAATTTGTAAAAGGTTAGCATCGCTGTAAAATGTCCAATAGCATTAATACATTAATAAAAACAGCTCATTCATTGTTTCATATTTTATGGCTATAAATTCAAATATAACTTCTTTAAAACAAGGATTTTAACGTTGAACCACCATAGATCTCTTAAGGTATTATTTATGTACAGAAGCTCCGACTACGCATACAATGTTCCTCGCTTCTAGCATGGTTTCCTACAGAGATTCAACATACCGTGCCGTTAAGGTAGAGAACGGGGCGAAGAAGCGCTAAAGCTGGTGTGAAAGCGATAGCAAAGGCACAAGGGAGCGAATCGAATTTAGGGGGGCTTAGATTGTTTGTGTATGTTTTGCCGAGAGGGTGTAAGAAAACAGGGAGTTGTGGGGAGGGGAGGGCCTACAGGGAGGCAAAACCATATGGGCGGGCGGCTGGAAGCCTGAAAGACGCTGGGAGACGTCGGGAGATGCTGGGAGATGCTATTCTCAAGGGTGCGAGCCATGATCGGTCTCTAGCGGGACAATTAGAGCGCCATCATGAGCGTGGCAGCGGAACCATCTGCCAAGCCAAGCTGCATCCCGTGCCAGCTCTACCTCCTCCGGAACCCCAAACGACTTGTCATCATATAAAAGAGGCTATACAGCACTATTTCATTCTTAAAGTCTCCACACATCTTGCCACACGGCGAATATAAAACACTATTAAAAAACTGCATCACGTAACTATTGCTCCGTCCTCTAAGCACATCCCCACAAGAACGAGTTTTACGCTATACAAAAGCGGGCATGGGATTAAACAGGATTATTTATTGTTTCACTAAGATTAAAATTTTCCTAAGCCGTTACTAATCTTTTATTTTTTTCCACAATAAATTCCAAGAATTTCGGCACTCGAAGATGGCAGAGAACGAGAAGGGCAGATTTTCTTGGGGATAGGACCGTGAATACTTTGAATAACACTGCGAGTTGAGTTTACGATAGAGACAAGATAATAAAAATATGAAAATTAACCATAGTCCTAAATGTGGTTATGGCTGTCAGGCAATACTGTAAAAATTATTATGATAGATGCCTTCCTCGGCTGTTACTTTCATTACCTGTCTGTTCTGCTGTTGCGGTTGCAACCGTTATCTCCTTATAGGAGGACGTGCATAACTGCCTGTCGTCGAGCCTGATTAATTTACTGTTTAGGACTCTGTAGTAATTAGCAACCACGTGGAAAGACAAGACATTATTGCTGCACAGTCTGGCGGCAAAGCTAATGTGTACACACTGAAACAGAGTGTTGGGCGCTTAATTCTGCTTGCAAAGCGCCCAGGGTCTATTCCTTGACTATTTGAGTGAAAGAGACTTGATAGAAGCTAAGCTATGTGGGTGGGTATGTACTAGGCTGACGTTCTGCAAATCATAAGGTAGCATTATGTTTCCCGTAAAGAAAGTATAATGACAGCGAACTGAAAGTAAATTTGCCGCCTTTTTTTTTACACCCTGGAATATCAAAATAAGTGAATGAATGGATTAAAGAATAAATGAATGAATGAAAATGTATTACGCGCATAAATAGTTCCATACGAAAAGCATGATCACAGCGCGCGATGTTGGGTGATTTTATTTGGGGGTTATAATATAAAGTACATGTGGAAAAAAAATCGAAAGAATTTGAGAATGTTCTATGGAAGATTATCCTACTTCATTTTGTGTTGGGAAGGGTAGGTGGAGTAAAATAATTAAACAGGATTATGCAGAAACTGCAGCTGGGTGTGACATTGTCAAAGTTCCTAGTATCTTATTTGGGCTGGGAGCATTCTGATTCCTATCATCACTACAATGCTATTGTAGTCTTATAGTAAGGATTAAGGTTAGAGGTTAGGGTTAGAGTTAGGGTTTAGGGGTTAGGGTTACAACGCCTAAGAACATCGTGAAAAAGCCGGCCCGACTTGACTTGGCGCATGCGCAAAGGGGCCCGGCTAAAGTAAGACACCCGGAACTTTGACGACGTGACACCGGAAATATTACTACCGTTACTCGCTATTATACGCGGAGAAATGATTCCTATCGCGGGCATTACCGGAAAAAGAAAAATACAACTCTTTTACTCTTTTTTCTTTCGCGCATTTGTGTAAATCGCCGCCTAGAAAAATTTCTTGTGGTCAATTTTATATGTATTGTTTACGGAAAATTCAGTGCCTTAATGAAATATTGTTATATCCAGTCTCGGTAACCAATTTTCTGTATAGATCATTGAACACAAGTTTAAGTTAAATGTTTAAGTTAAATGTCGACTGCATGCATGTTAAGTAATTATACTAGTTTAATGGTTAATATTTGCGTCTGTACAGTCAACATTAAACTTAAAACTTTTATTCAATAGATTATACATAATAAACTAATTTGTATCCTTCTTACCTGTGTTTCGGTGACATTCAGATTAGAAGCCATTTCAGCTCGCTCGGCACTGGAGAGGTACTTCTTCTGTTCGAACTGTTTCTCCAGCTCGAATATTTGACGCCCTGTAAACGTTGTTCTAGCCTTCTTCTTCTTCACTGGTTGATCACCACCGTCCTCCTCATCTCCTTTACGCTTCTTCTCGCTGTTTTCACATTCTGTGGGCAAACAATTAAAAGACATAAAATAAAGGTGTAGGTTAAGAGCTAAAATAGTACACAGGCAAATACAATTTGTTGGTACTCTCTTCATCCATCTCCTTGTTGTTTCTGAATCTTGCATGAAAGTTATACTGTTAATAGGCGACATAACTACTGCACTGCTGCACAATATAATTATAAGTCTAGTGCAAAATAGAATTGATCTGGTTTCTTTCCTCCCTGACTCATTCTCATTCTGAATCTTTGCAAGTAAACTTTACGCATAGCCTACATACACACACGTAAACACACACACACACACACACACACTCATAAATATACACTCGCTCCACTCTGCACTCCCATTCCACCATCACACCCCCCACCCCCCCACCCCCACACACACACACCCCTTATTTTCCATATCCACGAATAATTACAATGAAAAAACAAAAATAACTGAAAACTATTATACATAGGTTTAGTTATTGTCAGGCTAACTAAGCGTAGAGTTTTCGTCTGTGGTTGTATCGTCTCTTTAGACTATTTATCACTGGCAGACCCTTCCCCAGCAGCGTTCCCCGGTCCAGACCCCCCTGGGAACACCGAGGCTACGGAGTCTGGGGACATAGGCACAGCCTTTGGCACTGCTCGCAGCTTGGCTTATGATTTCAAGTGAGTAGTACTAGATTTTAACCCTAGGATAAGGATAGGATTTATTACTATAAAACAACAAAAGTATAGAATAAGAGAATGAATAATACGACCGTTAATATCACACACACACACACACACACACACACACACACACACACACTCACACACACACACACCCACACACACAGAGTTTACGGAATTTATTCAGAATAACAATGTAGGCACACACAGTTCAAAGTTGTTCTATTTTATTTATTTCTGTATTATTTTCTTTCTTTATTATTTTATTTATTTATTTATTTATTTATTTAGTTTAGTTTTGGAGGCAATAATGTAAAATAACATGAGGCCGACCATTTTAAGAGCCAGCTAGGAAGATTATTAATGCAGCCACAATTACAAGTATTGTCGCCCGGAACGTAGACTTGGAATCTAACAAAACTCTTTCAGTCAGAGGTATTTTTCGCCAAAAGTAAAACAAAGCCTTCGAAACCACGAGAGAAAAAAAACACCTGGAATTCTAATTCCATATCGACCCGAGTAATGCCACCCTAACTCACTAAACTCACCCACCCCCAAAAATAACTGGATGTGATTTTAGGGAGACAAGCGAGAGAAATGATGGTATGGGACAGCTATAGTAAACGGTTCAGAGCTGTGGGAATACGTCGCCACTCTCCCGTAAGTGTTGAGGTCGCTTAACACAAACGTCAGTCCACCATTCCGGGATCTCCAGAGCAAAGATTAACTACGTTTCTCTCCCCTGACCAAAAACTGACAGGCCATAGTTATCTCCCTTTCCTTCCCTATCTCCCCCAAGGCCGATTTTTCAAGTCGTCAGCTTTTAAACGATCCAAATGATTTGACGCGCGATCGGGCGCGAAATCATTCTAAAGACATTTGTTGCACCAAAGGGGATCATAACTCTTTCTTCTGCCTTTTCGTCAGGCGGGACGATCTTCCTTACATACACACAAACACACACCCACACACACACGCACACACACACACACACACACCCTCCCCACCCACCACACACACAAACACACACACACACATACACACACACACACACACACACACACACACAAAGCTCAAGGAACAAGGTCGATATTAAGAGCATCGCGCTTTTCTCCAAATATAGTGGTTTCTCAAAAGAGCGCCTTGCGGGCAAAGGTTATGTGCCCTGATAAGGGAAAGTAAGCGGAGGTTAGAGATACCCTTGGGAGCATCGGTCAGTCTGCTAGAGGACGTTATCCTGACCTCCGATCTGACCGGTGCCGTGTCCAACCGAACGCCATTGACAGTAAAAGAGATCGGGCGATCCGATCCAGCGTCTTCCGGACACATTTCGCTGCCTCAGATTTTTTTTTAAGTGAAAGAGGGGAGGGGGGGGGGACCAAAAAGAAGAAATATTACTTATTTTGTTAGGATGTACATGATCACCATATTTTCTTACGCAGTCTGTCTTTAGAAACATGTAAGTATATAATCATGCTGCATTAATTACCAGTAAACACTTCCATTGCAATGGGATAAATGCAATTTAACAAAGGAAAAGGGAAGAGAAAATCTTTAATAGGCAGAATAATTGGCCAAAGTCTACAAGCAAACGGTTTTATTTACACCTGCTTTCACAGAATACTTCCGGAGAAACATTTGGCTGTTTGGAAGGAGTTGAAGCGAGAGCTGCTGGAGATCGGGGATATTCGTGTAATTTCCTTACACACATTAAAATACAGTTGTTGTGTTGTTGTTGTGGTTATTGTTGCTGTTGTTGGAATTATTGTTATAGTTTTTAAATACGCAACGCAAATATATTCATAATAACATGAAATCAATACCGCTTACACTGTTGTGTTTTTTTTTCTTCTAAAATTAATAACCTTTACACAAAATTAAATTATGAATAACAAGGCATCTGTACACTGTACTTATATACAAAGTTTAATGGACATTTTAAAAAAATTTAAATTAAAATTTAAAAGATGACGTCATTATGATTACGTCGCTTGATTTTGTTGTTGTTGTTGTTTTATGTTGGAGGCATAGGCACAATATAAGTACGTACCAAATTTGAACCAAACCCCTCCAGAAGTTTGGGAGAACATGCGATTAGAAAAGAAAATGATGACATCACCCGTTAAATATAAAATTGTGTCATCTGATAGGCGCCTGAGTTTTTATTTTATAACTATACACCAAGTATTTAAAAAAGTTTCAGAAAAAAGTGCGCATGGACGAGCAGACCAAATATAATTGTTCTCCATTTATCGCTCAGGAATTAAAAACAAAACAGTATGTTTAAGTCTTAACAACTGCGCCACACACAGCGGCTCTAGAAGAGTTCCACTAAACGGGGAATAGCGGTGTACTGACGATCGAGCCACAATCTGAGATTGAGCAATGAATCACGCCGACACCCACTGCGCTCTCGCGGATGCAATCACCGCCATCGATCGCCCATGATCGGTTGTTCTTCTGTCAGGGATGCGCGATTGGAACCCGTGTCTGCGCGTGCGTAATGGATCTTTAGCAGACGAGAAAGAAGAGAAGGCGAAGAAGTGAGGGAATGAGAAGGCGAAGAAGAGAGGGAAACGAAGTATAAGAGAAGGCGAAAATGAAAGCAGCAAAGTGATGGTTCGTATAGAAAGAAATGAAAGAAGAAAAAGGCGAGGTGAAAGAAGACACAAACCAACAAGAACGGTAAGATGGCGAAGCGAGAACGTAAAAAAGAAGAAAGAATAATGCTAGTAAAACCAAAATATATCATAAGGCGCCATGAATCGTCATGTGCTATATAAATCGTTGTATTATTATTATTATTATTATTATTATTATTATTATTATTATTATTATTATTATTATTATTATTATTATTATTATTATTATTATTGTTGTTGTTGTTGTTGTTGTTGTTGTTGTTGTTGTTGTTATTATTATTATTATTATTATTATTATTATTATTATTATTATTATTATTATTATTATTATTATTATTATTATTATTATTATTATTATTATTGATTAAAAGGAGAGGAAGGAACGAAACAAGGTGAAAAACTGAGGGAACAAAAACCACAAGACAAACAAGGAAAATGGAAAGGAGAGAGGGCGCTGAGGTTTTCTTTTGAAATGAGTCAGCGCGCTCTACAAATATCTAACTGATTGATTGATTGCCGAAAGAAGAAGAAGAAAAAGAAGAAGAAGAAGAAGAAGAAGAAGAAGAAGAAG
>CM072511.1:53697382-53699882 GCA_036898135.1 Oncomelania hupensis | reverse complement strand
AGTGCTGCGTGGTGGTGATCAATTAAAGTAAAATAAATGTATGGCGATTATATAGTCACCATTAGGCCTATACATAAATAATTATGTGCTGGTATGCACGTAATCATGTTTACTATCTAAACGTAACGCATCAAAAGATGGGGCAGATTTCCGTAAAACTCTCAAACTCAAGGATTAAAAAGTGATAGAAAACACATCTGCATGTATTGTCTTGTCATTATGTGTGTTACAAAAGTAAATAATAAAAAAATCCCATCTCCATTCCCCACCCTACCCCTTTATATTACCCAACCAACACCCCCGCATAACCCTATAAAAATTCTCTGCCAAACCCACCCCGCAATCTCCTCGGTTCATCAATTGACTCCTAACATGTAATTCCAACAAATCTCCTCTCCTGCACCGAGTTATTCCAACCGAGCTGACATGGCCACTTATTGCATTCCGCTCAGCCAATAATGCTCAGATCCGTGCAAGAAAGAGCAGGAAGAAGAAGAATAAGAAGCAGAAGAACAAGAACAAGAACAAGAACAAGAACAAGAAGAACAAGAAGAATAAGAACAAGAAGAACAAGAATAAGAACAAGAACAATAAGAACAAAACAATCGAACAAGAACCCTTTGTTAAAAAGAAGAGAAGACAAAACCTAACGCCCACACCCTCCATTTTTAATTTAAAGAAAAGATAAAGAGGATGAAAACGGTTGTCTCCCTGTTAAAGGAAGAAGAAAAAATCACCCTTCGCCCTCTCCCGGCATGTGCGTTCTTCCGATGAGCGAGAACTGGCTTTCGATTGATAGCTAGAAAATTATTATTGCTCTTTCCGTGGCAAAGAGGGAGTGAGTTTGAGGTGTAACGGAGGAGAGGAGGGGAATAAATTCTTCTGTAGTTCAGTCCAAACAGCAGGGCATTTTATAATTCGTCTCTATGAAAATGTATTATTCATTCTTTATTTACCAGAATGATTAATTAATGAATTTGTATTGATTCATTTAGTGACTTAATTGTGCAACTATTCGTTTATTTATTTAATTATTTTATTTTTTTTAAATTATGTACTCATTTAGATTATATTTTAGTGAGTATGTTTGTTTACAGGTCCACACTAATACACTATATTGACTGACAAGACGACTTTTATTAGCTTCCAGCAAACATACAAAAAGCAGAGAAAATGTGTATTGCAGTCAGTAATTATTTGTCTCAATCAGAAGCATTTAAACAAGCTGAACTTAGAAGGAACTGAGGATCTTAAGATTCAGATTCCTTTTCTAAAAATTATTTTAAAGTCTGTTCGTTACCAAATTTATTTTAAACCTTCACAAACAAAAACATGCACACGCATAAACACACACACATACCTATACACAAACATCTATGTACTTCATGAAAAAAATGTTTCTTATGTCAGTATGGAAGATAATGCGAATTTTTTTTTCAATTAGTGCATTATTGTATAAAACATCACGGATATTATCGGTGTCATTTATCAAAACATTTGCTATGTCCTATGCTATCCTATCCTATCCTATCCCATAACACGGAGGTCGTAGGGGCACCACAGATGATCGTTTTTTGCTATGTAAAATGGTAATAATGTTGTACATTAAAATAGTAAATGGTGTATACAAATATTGGTTGTTGGCATATTTAAATACAATTAATATCATTTACGTATTTTGTGCTCCATGAATTCAAACGCATTTTAGATATGACTTTTGTTTACAATATTTCTAGTGTATAATAAGATGTTATGTTTGTTTACTAATTTTGGAAATTGTTAATGAAACAGCTTACATTTTTAACTAAAGTCTAGCTAGGACAATTAAGCGCAATGGAAGTTCGCTTCATTTAAAGTAATTTTTCGTGTGACAAAGCTTTTCATCAGCGGTACTTGAATGTCAGCAGATGGACAGAAACGATCAGAACTACCCCCATCGGACACACGAAGTCGGCAAACGAGAGTGCTGAAATAGGAACCCCCACATGACAGACAATATTGAGAAAAGTCCTTTGTGATCCCGTATGAACTTTCTAATCGTTTGAGAATTGAGAGACCCTTGTGTTGACACCCTCTTCTTCTACCCCCACCCCCACCTTTAATTCTCCTCTCACCCACTTCCCACCCCACTTCCAAACCACACACCTTTTTTTTTTTTAAATGGAGTTGGGGGTGGAAGAGAGATCAAATCCCCGTAATGGTACCCTGTTTACTCTGTTTTACTGACATTTGACGTGTTTTCTCATCATCCTCCTCTTCTCTTACTCCTCCTCTTCTTCTTCCTCCTCTTCTTCTTCATCATCATCATCATCATCATCATCATCATCATCATCATCATCATCATCATCATCATCATCATCTTTTTCTCTTCTTCTTCTTCTTCTTCTTCTTCTTCTTCTTCTTCTTCTTCTTCTTCTTCTTCTCATCCTCCTCCTCCTCCTCTTCCTTCTTCCTGATCTTCATTCTGAGACCAAAGAAGTCTTTTCTTTTCAAATGTCCA
>CM072511.1:53677014-53696882 GCA_036898135.1 Oncomelania hupensis | reverse complement strand
GGTGTTATGTGTCGACGGCCATGCTGGTCGTTATATCCTCATCGAAAACGCTTTTGTGAGGGCAAGGAAGCTGCAGTCAAAGAACCGATAGCACCCCCATGTTGTTTTACAGCCAGCATCGCGCGCTCGTTTATTTTCTCGCTCGCAAAACAGGCTGAACATTAGCGGCAAACAAGGCGAACGTTAAAGGGGAAGCTACTTACTTGGTGGTCCGACAGAAAGCAGACGACAAGTGCCGTTTTAGTGCAAGCACGGTTGTTGTGGTTCCGACGACGAAAACTCCGCCATGGTTCGGTTGCGTGAGAGGTAGCAGAGACTAGGGAAGAGTGTAATCCGAGATTTAGTCTGTGCACGCATGCATTCTATCGTACGGACTTTGAAAATGCTGAGTTCATGTTTAGACGAAGTAGGGCCAGACACATTATATGGTATACACCCTCAGCAAATACTAGATCATGTTCCTCTCCGCCCGTTTGTAATAGATGGGTTGACTAGGGCGTTAGGGATCAAGCAGCAAGTTGGCGTCTTTGACGGCTGGAGTTAGATACCTTTCTTCGCATGGCGCTTAGAGCAGCTTTTTGAGCTGGAAATGTGAAGAAAGTTCATAATCAGTATGAAATCGCATAGGCTTTCATTTCATTGCGCAGAGCACCCGATACTCAGTATCGGTTGACGAAGAAGAAGAAGAAGAAGAAGAGAAGAAGAAGAAGAAGAAGAAGAAGAAGAAGAAGAAGAAGAAGAAGAAGAAGAAGAAGAAGGGGAGGTAGGGAAGGCATAGAGAGATGGATAGAGAAAAGAAAAAGAGAGACAGGCAAATAGAGAGACAGACAGATTAAAAGTCAAACAACAGAGAGAGAGAGAGAGAGAGAGAGAGAGAGAGAGAGAGAGAGAGAGAGAGAGAGAGAGAGAGAGAGAGAGAGAGAGAGAGAGAGAGAGAGAGAGATTTATAGTTTATGGCAAGAGTATTCAATGCAGGCGATCATTATGGTTACACAAAGAAAACCCTATGACATCGTCTTTTGTTACAGTAACGAGCTATTACATTGCCTGTGAAACTAGCAAAGTAACAACTGAATCCTCGTAATTCAGCAAAGCATTTCCATCTGTCCGTTGTCAGCACTCTGGTAACTCTGTTTGTTAAAAATAAATAAATAAATAAATTTAAGATGAGCTTATTTAAGAAAATATTAAGATTTAGAAAGCCATCCTTCGTTCGCGCTAGAGTATCGCTTTAGCGTGAGGACAACTAGAATAACACACAACACGCGTCATGCAGCAGACGAAAACAAAACACCATGGTAAAGACATAGTCTGGAGAAAACGCTTGGAAGAAGACCACCCCCACAACAACAACAACAACAACAACAAGGAGAACAACAACAAGAAGAGGAAGAAGGAGAACAATAAGAAAAACTAGAAAAACAAGAAGATCCGAAAATAAAGAGTGGGCAACAGCAAGAAGAAGTAATCAACACACAGAAATAACAACAACAAAACAAATTATAAATGCGAAAAGATAAAAGTCCTAGACGGATGGGTACGTAAACACACCCAAGCACTATTGGTCCTATGCCTCCTTGGTACTTCAGGTTCGCTCAGTTGTTGTGGCTCTAGACGGTGCGCATGAAGTAGCAAGTTGGCGCCTTTACTTAGATCCTGTTTTCGGCAAGCGCCTCTTTGAGCTGATAAACCGCTATATAAGAACTTTTAAAACAGATCTAATGGACCAAAAGACACAGCGAAACAAGACAACTGCGGAACGGATAAAACCCCAAATTTAAGAAAATGAAGCTGCAATCTGTATAGCAAAAAGGGGAGCGAGAAGAGCTTTTTTTTTAAGGAAGAGTAAGGAAGAAAACAACACCACCAACAAAAGCAGCAGCAACAACAACAACAACAAACCACACACACACACACACACACACACTAACACACACACACAGTCGAGGTTACACATTATTATCATGACTTTCCTGAAACGCCACATACTTTGTGCTGACAATGGGTCATATTTCGTCCCCTTTTTTAAGTACCTTTCAGTGCTCGAACCCTAACCCTAACCCTAACCCAGCCCTAAAGGATCATTATTCTGACGTCAAAACAAGTAGGTCTGTCAAAACAAGTTATGTAGATGTTCACTGCTTTGTCAAGATAATACTGTGTAAACAAGTACACACACACATACACACACACACTGTTACGTTTGAGACGCGCACAATAGATCCGATCGTTTTGTTTTGTAAAGCATGCAATAACAGAGTGTATTTGCCTTTGATTTAATTTTGCGTTGTAGTTAGAAGCTTTGTATAATGTTGATAATTTTTGTTGGTCGATATTATTGGAGAATTTTCTAGGGTTGGTTGTTTACTATCGATCGAAGCGTGTGGATAAATCTAGGGGTAGCTACGAGATGCTTCTAACCTAAATAAAGTTATATGACGTAAGACAGTTCATAGTTCTGATTACAAATTTTATTCTGATTGGATGTAATTGCGTCACGCTGGAATGTTCGAATAATCTCTAGAGTATAGAGAGACTATATAAGTGCCGCACTGCTTCAGTCTCCTCTCTGAAAATCCTTAACGGGAAGAGAGGGGACTATAAACTGATTTAAAAAAAAAAAAAAATTTAGTTGAGAGTTGAAAAAGTGAAAGTGGAAAAAAGCGATTGAGCGATTGTATGCAGTTGTTGATGTACGCCGAATAAAGTTGAAAAACTTCATACGACGACTCCTGCCTTGTTGCTGAGTGAACAGGTTTCGTGGATAAACGAATCTAAGTTACACTTATCAGGATTCGAGCATCGGGGCTGAATCAACTACTGATAAAAAACCAACAACAGTGTAGCACACACACACACATTCTTGTGCCCGGTGACAAACGAGGTAATTTTAGAATGTAGGAATCGGATAGCACATTTTTGACGGAAAGAACGCATTTTTGAAGAAAAAAGGGTTAGGGTAAGGGCTAGTTGCAGCGCTGCAACTAGCCCTTACCCTACCCCTTTTCGAAGAAAGTTGAGCTAGTTCGTCTCCTATAGGGGACGAAAATAGGTCGAAATTTCTTCCAAATTTCTTCCGAAACGGACTGCGTTCTCTCCGTCCCGGATAGTGCACTCCTCTGTACTTAAAACACTCTCATGCACTACAACTGCACTCCCATGCACTAAAAAAGCACTCCCGCGTACTTCGAAACAAATGGGGAACGCGAGACAAATGAGGAACGAGCAAATTACCCCATTTTTGACTGAAAAAGTAAATTCCGTTTCTCATTTCTGTCGTTATACAACAACAACAACAACAACACACACACACACACACACACACACACACACACACACACAAACAAACACACATAAAGAAAGAAAAAGAAGAATTAAAGAAAATCAAGTTATCAAATCATGACATCTTTATTAGGCTACTCACAATGAAGAACTCATACAGTACATTAATGCACCTCAGCAAATAATGAACATTTTTTAAACAAATAAAAATAATACGCAAAATCACAAGATATAAAGGCCAAAATAAAAACCGAAATAGAAGAAATTGAGTACTAAGACAACACCCCTAAACTTAAGCAAAGAACAACGCGAAAGAAAGACAGAAAAAAAGAAAAGAAAGGAAGGGAGTTGGAGAAGAAAAAAAAATCTAAAAGGAAAAACTCTCTCTCTCTTTTTTTCTCTCTCTTTTTTCTCTCTCTCTCTCTTCCCCGCCCTCTTTTTTAAAAAAGTGTTTAAAATATGTCAGGACTAGGAGGCATGCAAGAAAGGGATGCTGGCGTGTTATATGTGTTGCTCTAATGGTGGGATCTGAAACTGCAGTAATTAATCTATCATTAAAATGCATGATAGGACGCAGAGAGCCACCATCTCGCTTCAAATGGCTCGGAACGAAGCAACGCAGAATAAGGGGTCTACTTCTATGGGAAAAGGATTCACTAGTGAAATGATGGCCCCGATGAATACAATAAATCGCCCGACAACATCTACAGGCATTTGTGGAATGAATACAATAAATCGCCCGACAGCATCATTCTACAGGCATTTGTGGAATGAATACAATAAATCGTCCGACAACATCTACAGGCATTTGTGGAATGAATACAATAAATCGTCCGACAGCATCATTCTACAGGCATTTGCGGAATGAATACAATAAATCGCATGACAACATCTACAGGCATTTGTGGAACAGGAATAAACTGGTTACTCCTTTGTTTCGGCCCGAGAGCATAAACAGAGGTCTCATCTGTGCACGCATGCATTGTAATTCGGGCTGCTTAATTTAAATCCTGTATCTGCCAGCGCCTTGGGCAGCTCTTGAGCTGGAAAAGTGCTAAATAGGAACGATTACATTAAACACAATTTGGAAAGACAGAACCATCAGTCTACATTCCAAGATAAGACTGCTGCGCTCCCTTGTCATCTCCATCTTCCTATACGCTTGCGAAACATGGACCCTCACAGCAGATCTACAACGAAGAATACAAAGCATGGAGATGAGGTTGCTACAGAAGACTTCTGAGCATTTCCTATACCCAGCACATCACCAACAACGAAGTCCGACAGACCATCACAAGCCATTGGACAACACGATGACCTGTGCTCACAGTGGTGAAAAAAACGGAAACTCCGATGGTATGGCCACGTCACCAAATCATCAGGTCTTGCAAAGACCATCCTGCAAGGCACAGTGCAAGGAGGCAGAAGAAGAGGGAGACCGAAAAAAGGTGGGAGGACAACATTCGAGAATGGACTGGTTTGACAGTGAGCGAAACAATCAGTGTTGCTGAGGACAGGGAAAGTTGGAGTACGCTGGTTAAACGATCATCTGTGGTGCGCCTACGAACTCTCGAAGTTACTGGACTAGGATAGGATAGGAATAGGATAGGACATTAAACAAATTATAACTAAAATTCAATGAAGGGACTATAAGTTCTGAAGATCATATTCATAGACGATGAATGCCAAGAGACAGAACAGACAGGAAAATTTAAACATACCTGCGAGCACCACGGCCTTTTCCTCCTCGGTCGTTCAAGGATTACTATTCTGTTCTCTGATTCGCGTAAGGCAATGGGCATCAAGCAGCAAGTTAATACCTTTGGGCAACCTAAGTTCAATCCTTCTTTTTTGTTTGCAGCTCTTTGAGCTAGTAAAAGCGTTACATGTTGTTATATATACATATATTTTTTAAATTCCCATCATTAAAATGAGTGGTCCTATCCTATCCTATCCTATCCTATCCTACCCTTTCCTATCCTATCCCGTAACTCGAAGCTCGTAGGGGCACCACAGATGATCGTTTAACCAGCGTATTCCATCTTTCTCTGTCCTCAGCAACCCTGATGGCTTCGCTCAGTGTCAAGCCAGTCCATTCTCGAATGTTGTCCTCCCACCTCTTTTTCGGTCTCCCTCTTCTTCTACCTCCTTGCACCGTTCCTTGCAGGATGGTCTTTGCAAGGCCTGATGCTCTGATGACTGATGCTCATACCTTCGGAGTGTTATACGAAATTCCAAGAAGTCTTCTGTAGCACCTCATCTCCATGCACTGTATGATGAAAAGAAAAATGAGTGGTAGTGGACCACTATGTCGCGACTGCACCGCCGTCGTCTTCAGGTTGCTGCTGCAGGCGTGTGCCATTTGCACAGAGGAGTCATTAGGTCGTGTTTTGTTCTCTGCCGGAACAAGTCTTCCCTTTTGCGCAGGCTTGCTGAAGCAGAATCAAGACATTAGAAGACCAGATTGGCTTTTATGCCTCCACAACTAACCCCTATAACTTGACAGAAAGGCGAGTTGTTGTTTTTTAAAAAGAAATTCCGACCGACTAGAATGCCAAGTAGATGTACATTTGTGTGTGGGAGGGCTAAGGACCTTTTATAAAGTGCGTAAATCGCGTTAAGACAAGTAGTGTTGGTGATGGAGATAAAGGTGAAGGTGTTGCTTATCTCTCTATTTGTCCCTCTGTCTATCATCTTTTAAGCTTATGCCTCCACAACTAACTCCCACAGATTAAGAAAAAGAGTGATGATAGTGTTATGGTGATGATGATTATTGTTATATTATTTTTTTTTATTATTATTATTATTATTTTTATTATTATTATTAATAGATTATTATTAGATTATTTTTTAATTGTTTTTGTTGTTGGTGGTTAGTAGTAGTAGTAGTAGTAGTAGTAGTAGTAGTAGTAGTAGTAGTAGTAGTAGTAGTAGTAGTAGTAGTAGAGTAGTAGTAGTAGTAGTAGTAGTTGTTGTTGTTGTTGTTGTTGTTGTCGTAGCAGTAGCAGTTATTACTAGTAATTATTTAAATATTTCATTCAATATTTCATTTATTTTATTTATTTATTTATTTATTTATTTATTTATTTATTTTCTGTTAAGAAACTTCAGAGGTTCGAAGATGTTGGACGACTTTGAGTGCCGCAACTACTAAACTAACATAACCCTGAGAGTATAAACCGAGATCTAGTCTGTGCACAAACGCATTACAACGCACGGACTGTAAAGATCTTGACGCTCATGTCCTAGACAGGTGAATGCCGGCTACACAAATACACCCAATAATCAATAAATCCCTTATCCCCATACCCAGTCGCTCAGACTTGCGCTCAGTTGCCTGGGCGTCAGACTATGCACCCAAAGGCAGCAAAGGGTCGCCTCGAGCACCTTGAGTTAGATCCTGTATCGGCCAGCGCCTTGGGCAGTTCTTGAGTTGGAAAAGCGCTATATTTAAGAACGAAATAAATAAATGAAATAAATACAATAAATATGTAATTATGTCAATAGCGTGCATGGTGTTGTTTGAAATAAAATAAATTAATTAATAGTTCTTTTAAAAATGTGCAATTGCCACAACAGTAATGTCTGGCAAACTGGTTTAATATTTTAAACATAAAATGTCCGTATTAGTAAACGATGTTATTTAACTAAAAGAGATTCGGCAATAAAACTTATTTAATGTTCCCACATTACAGTACTTTGTACCAAAAAAAATTATTACGAGATGCAGACGTCAGAAAAAGTTTTACTTTTACTTTCCAGTTACATTGATTAATGAATGTTGAATTATTAATGTTGTAAAAATGTCGTTTGCTCTCTCTCTCTCTCTCTCTCTCTCTCTCTCTCTCTCTCTCTCTCTCTCTCTCTCTCTCTCTCTCTCTCTCTCTCTCTCCCTCTCTTCCCTCCGTAACTTTCCTCTGTAACTTGCACTCTTTTCTTTCTCTCCCTCTCATTTCACAGAAATAATCGCTATTTATGCCGTACATTACATTGTTATTGTGAACTGCGCTCCCTACTTAAGATAAACGGTTTTGTCACATGCTACAGGATGTTTGCGTTTGCAACCTAGAACATTCATGTATGAACCTAACTAAAAAAGTTTATCTTAAAACTAATGGAAAGATATTTAAACGCGGTTAGCAATAAGCTGGAGAACTACGAGGGAGAAGAGTAAATGTATCGTTTTCCAATAAACGTCTGAAAACACAAGCCGCTGCGCGTGTAGAAGCTGGCACAGATAAACGTCACTAATGCGGGATGTGGTTTCTTTCTGTAGCCCAGTAAAAGAGAGAGATCACGAAAAAGACCAATATTCAGTAAGTACAGCAGCTTTATAGGTAGCCGGGGGTAAGGGAAAGAAGTCGTCACTCAGTTATTCCCAACCGGAAACTGTCAGTTCGCGCATGTCTGAAGCGGGAAATCTCGCGAGAATACGGCATCCGTCTTGGTTTGGTTTAGACGCTGGCTTCTTATTTTTCATCTAGATTCAATTTACTCGGGTCTCAGGCGCCGTTCTTTATCGACGGAGGAGAACATTTGGATGTAATGACTTTGCTTGTTGTTTCATCGTTTTAAATTCGGTTAGGAAACACACTAGGGAATCTTTCTTAGTTGTGTACTGTCGTATAACGACAATGACTAATGAAAGTTAAACATTAAATTTATTTATTCGGTATAGTTCAAGTTGCAGAATAATTTTAATTTATAGTTATTGTTTCCGAACATTCAATATATTCATTTAATCTGACTAAAGCCTTTTTATAAATATCAATTTTCAATAAAAATAAAAAAAGTTACATTCAAATTGCATAAAGCTGGTATCTACAGTTAAATATACAACTACCTTGCATATTTTAAAGTTATCATAGTATGCATATAGATTCGGATTCAGGTAGAGATTATAGCAAAACTTATCTGGTTAGCCGCCAAGAAGATGGCTCTCAAAAATCCCAAACGAAGTTGGCGTGAGTGTGATGCTGTCAACGTAAGAGAAGAGGACAAAAAGCATCGTGTTTGGCTTTATGAATAACCGATTATTAGATTCCTGAAAACGAAAGAAAAAGAAAAAGGAAGCACGCAATTTTCGTAATAGCGCATAATCATTAAGTGACGATGATGACATGATATGAGCACAAATGTTAATCAAACTCTACACAACTCATGCAGCCGGAAAACTAATATTGTTTATAACGCACGAAAGTGGTAAAAGGAAGACACAAAAACGTGAGGGGAAAAAAGAGGCTTAAATAAATTTGGAAGGTGCAATTTAAAATGTACATAAAAACAGAGAAAGAAAAGAAGAAGAAGAGACGGAGAGGGGGGGGGGAGGGAGGAGGAGTGAGAAGGAAAAGAAGCACAAGCATTGAAAAATCCTTTAAAAAAAGAGTTCGTGAAAAAACGTCTACTTTAATAAGAGTCTTGAGATAACTAGAAGAACAATGTCGTAAGAGGACCAGTTCAACACAGCACTACGGCTTCTTGCTTTAAATAAGTCAGCCTGTTGTAGCCGTTGTAAATTAAAGTCGACGTACAGCAGACGACGCAAGACTATTGTGGGCTATGCATATGTACGCTGACGCTGGCTCAGTTAGGCAGTGACCTCAGTCGGCTGACAGATAGCAAACGGTAAATTATCTATCTTTTGTTTCATCGCGATTTATTGATATTATTGCTGTATTATGTTTGTGAATGTTAGTCAAACTTTGCTTGACCACGTGGCGGACACGCGACCGGCTTCGCCACCATGAAGTATCCCCTACGGACCAACTGTTGTCTAGCCTATGTGTAGTGTATATTATAGATTATTATATTCTCTATTATGTGTACTGTTAGCCATGAGATATATATCTATATATGTATTGGAATTATGTTGGAGATTCCAGTGGACCACGTGTGGAGCTATCATTGAGGGCTGTTTCTTCCATTAGTGAGACGCTCTGCACACCCTTAGTGAACACGGTGGTGCAGAAATTCGTCTCATATTTTGCAGACGAGCAGGCATCGTTGGCCCGAAGCAGAAGGAAGACCATTAAGAGTCCACACTGATATTCGGCCAGCATTGGACCATCAAGCACTGAGCTACGATCGCCCACCAGTCTGCCAACCAGGAGAAGACAGCATCACAACACCACTCATCTACAAGAGAGTTAAATCAATAGAACCCGTGCACCAAAACTGCTATAGAAAGACATCAATAGTCCACTCTTCCAGAAAACTGACCAGTTGGGCAGAACGCATCATTAGCCCAATGATGAGACAGTAGCTGCATAGAACTATCAAGGAGCGAACTATTCGAAGTGATATTTGGACATTTAAGTTAGTATAGTGATTAGAAGATTTTGTATAGAGTAGAGGAAATAAATGTGATATTTACTGTTAACAAGTGGCTGGACTACCTATGTTTCATAGCCGTGTGAGAGCTAGTGTGTCAGTGAATCTTTTACT
Source organism: Oncomelania hupensis (assembly GCA_036898135.1). Taxonomy (NCBI): domain Eukaryota; kingdom Metazoa; phylum Mollusca; class Gastropoda; order Littorinimorpha; family Pomatiopsidae; genus Oncomelania; species Oncomelania hupensis. The sequence goes on along the minus strand of CM072511.1, from coordinate 53,687,156 downwards.
ATTTTCTCCCTATCCCTGTAACCCAGCCTTACACAGACCGAGCTACTTATACATGTATTAAGATTAGTCACCGGGAGATTAACTAGCCGATCCCCACAGAATAAAGACGAGTGGGTAATAGCCTTCCATTGTGCAGATCCCATGAACAATAGACCCACCGTCACAAACAAGAAACTCGAAACCTCACAACCAGAAATAACAAAAATGTATATTTTAAAAAAAAAAACTAGGCAAAAAAAACCAACAGAAGTAAAGCGATAAGACAATCAACCACAACAAACAAAAGAAGCTCACCTTTCCAGGCCATCCCCCCTACCCCCCCACCCCCCAAAAAAAAAAAAAAGAAAAAAAAAGAAAGAAAGATACTAATAAAATAAATAAATAAATAAATAAATAAACAAACAAAATGTTGACGGATTGATAAAGGGTGCTGTAGCTAACACACAAAAGTGTGTGAAAGGGATGAGTGTTTAAGGAAAGAAAAAAACACAGAACGAACGAAAGAAAAGACAGAACGAAAAAGAAGACGTTTGAAATTAAGGAGGAGGTACAGCATTTTGCCTCCAGCGAACAAGGGAGTGGAGGCTGACTGGGCATCAGAGGCGATGGGGCGATTTACTCCGGCGCAAGCAGCCATCTGAGAATAAAACGTTAAAATCGTACCCTCTTTTGCAATGGCCAGCACGGCTGAACGGTTTTTAAAGACTAGCCTGCCTTTCCCTCGTTTTTTGCCATTTATTCTTTTCTTTTCTATCTCTTTCTCCTTCTTTCTTCCATGTTAGCTTCTGGTTATGCCCCTTTTAAAGTGTGTTGCTTCCGCGCGGTTCTTGCATGTTTGACAACTATACACAGCTCGAAGGTATCCTATAATATTTGCTCACCGCGAGAATAATTATGTTAAGAGTTATTACAAGATGATAACAATAAAGCTTGTCGTCATTCATACAACGTAATATATATGTTTTATAATAATAGTAGTATACTATGTTTTGAAATAGCTCTGACGTCTTCCCACGCCTGTACATGTACCAATGACCGAAAATGTGCTCAAATTTATAGTTAATATAATCTAACCTATCCTAGGAAATCCTCGAAATCGCTGAAGAACCTGGCATAATTCGCTCCAATCGCTCCAAAAACCGAATGTTACGTAAATGTTCACTGTAAAAGCCGCAGGACAGGAACTGGCGTATTATGTTCGCTAGTTTTGCAAACCACACACGATGTCTTTCAAAACAAAATTATTATAGTCCATACATTTTGTTTTGAGCTGGAAGAGCGCCCATATAAGAACAACAAAAGGTTTTACCAACCTCACGGCAAGCAAAACTATAGGCAACAGGCGGCGTGGAATTGGGAAAAAAATCCAAACATCGAAAAATGCATGCAAAACTTTGAGAGAAAGCAACAAAAATGTATATAAGTGCTTTCTCTCATCTGGTCTACCACTTGACGGTTGTATAGATCCACCTAATGTCTCTCGTGTACTCGCAAGGTTACCTAGCAAACCATGCCTGTATGCAACGAGTACGGACCGGCAATTGCCTCTCGCAGGCAGATTAGCGCAACCAGCATGTGCTTTATTTGAAAGATGCACACTGAGAGGCTGAAGGCGAGAGAGCGAAAGAGAGAAAAGGCAAAAATCAACTTGTCGTGTTATTTATTGCCAATTCGAGCGCCAAAAACACCTTTCTTTTTTCTTCCCACACCCCCCTTTTTTTAAGCGTTCTCTTTCACTCTTCTAGGCTTTTGCCACAAGCGTTTTACTCTCCCTCTCTCTCTCTCTCTCTCTATCTCTTGAAAAAAATGTCTGGCCATTTTCCATAAGCCCTCCACTCTTCCCCAAAAAATTTTTAGATGGGAGTCTGCTTTCAGCTTCTGCAGCCTGCCTGCCGTCCTCGCGGTGCGTTAGAAGCGCCGCGGACCGTGTGCAATCTGTGGACAAATTGGCTTCGATTAAGGGCCTGCACGCTTTGATTGATTTCCGCCAATTTCACCGGCCAAGGCAAAACCACCGCAGGGGCTTCTGCCGCTCCCTGTCAACACCGTCCGCGCCTCCGCATCCTTCCTTCTTGCCCCTTAGCATCTCTATTCTCACACCAATCACACCACCCTAACTCCCACCTTCTCTTCCTTTATTCTCCACACCTCTCCCCCCCTCTCTCTCTTTCTGTTTTCTCTCCATCCCTTCCCTCCCTCTCATCCTCACTCGGCTTTGCCTTATCTCACTCACTATATCTTATTTATTTTTTAAAGTGTTGATCTCTGGTTTTACTTTCACAATGACGAGATTGTCCGTCGCCTGACACAGCGTGAGCGAGTTCAGCTAATATATGACACGAGGCAAAAGACCAAGTGTCAATCAGTCGATAGACCACTGTATAGGCTGCACTTCCCCGTTGGGGTACCGGGGGTTTTAGTATAAATAGTATCCCAACTTTCTGGAAATTTTGTGCTTTAAATTCCCACTGTCGCTGTCTTTCTCATTTGCTCTTTCTCATTCCTGCCCTGTTCTATCAATCTGCTATACTATCGTCTTCTTCGCTAGCCCAGTCTCCTACCTTTTTTTCTTGAAAACTCTTCCGGGACAAGACTCCTTGTTTGTGTATGAGGTCTGTTGATCAGCTTGGGAATATTGGACGCTTTCTGCCAGGTGGTCACTAGGGCTTCCTATGATGTTATTATTTAGCAATGTAGGCATTTTATATGTATGTGTTTTGTTGATAATTTATAATGATGTTTGTATTCTATTTTGTTTTTGTAAACGGGGGTTCGATAAGTTGGGGTGAAGCCTCAGCCGTCCCCTGCGTGGGATGTCTTTATTGTAAAGTGACTGGCTGGTGGGGAGCTTTCGGTTTTACCACTAGGGTTGTTTCAGCAGATCTTTTATGCGGATTGGGGGTTGTCCGGTCCTGATTTGGCTCGGAAGAGTCCGCTGGACCTAAAGCAATAATAATGTAATGTAATGTAGGCTGCACTCGTCACCGTGAGTTAAACATCAGAGATAGAAATTACATCCTACTACCACTGTAAGGATCACATAATTTTTTATGTTGCATACAAATGCAGCACTACTGACAAAAGTAAGAAGCGATTTCTAGCAGGGAGTTACTTTTCGACCTCCCGGTATAAAGAAACAAAGGACTTGCTTCATTTTGACTCCAGGTGTCCCACGCAATGATAATGAAGCCTGGAAAAGACATAATTATTTTTACATAACATCATAGGTTTTAGTTCCTTTTTCTTTTTTTTTTTCTTTTTTTTTTTTTTTTTACATTTAATGAAACCGTAATATCGTGATTTAGCTTGTTTGCGATGCACAAAGGTGTAAACCATTAATGTTGGTTTTTTTATTCATTATCTGGACATACTTTGAAATAGTCGGGAGATTCAGAACGAGCAAAATGTTGGTTAGTCTATCTGTCCGTCCGTCTGTCGGTCAGTCGGTCGGTCGGTCCGTTGGACGCAATATCTCTAGAACCACAGCACTGAACGGATTTTGACCAAACCTCATAAGACATTACCTAGGTTAGTAGCCTGCCTACCGTGACGTCACATTTTCCTCTACCGAAAAGGTCAAGGTGATTGGAATCATCGTGTTGCTAAATACGTTTTGCTCAATTTCTACAAAACGGCTAAAGTGGTTTAGTTAAGTCTTGATATACATGCACTTCAAATCATGGGCCATTCATCAGTAGCAATCCGATTGTCGGTCAGTCAGTCAGCCGGTCCGCCGCTTCAGATATAACCTTTTTGTTCAAAACTCAAGAATAACTGAACCGAAATTCATAATGTTTACGTTTTGGGATACTTTAACTACTGCTAAGCTTATGAGATCATTCGTATCGGTACTTTGGCAAAGGGCAAGGTCATGGTACACACTTTTCTAAACACATTTTGCGCTTTATCTCCAAATTGGCTGGCCCGATTTTGTTCATTGTTGGTTTGCAGATATTTCAGATAGTGATCTATTATTTTTGTGATTTCCTTTTGTTTCGTTAGGTTAAAGCACAGTGACAATCCCGCCAAGAAGATGAACACCTTTTGGAAATGATTATTTTTCAGCTAGGCGTGCGAGTGTCTGGAAATACATTTGAATGGGCGACCATCTTGTTAAGGTTATAATGATTATTTTATTAACTTCAGACTAAGTGGGGGGGGGCCTGCGGGCTCTACGTTAATGCTAAGGCGTAAATGTTCCAGCACGAGAGGGCTAAAATCCGATAATTTTGCATCTTGAATGTTTTCAACATGAGAGGGTTAAAAATACTCTTTATGGTTGAAGGCTTCTGATTTGCTGAAAGCAATGTCTTTAATTGCAGTGATTCAGGAGGAACGATTTTAATTAATGCCAGAAAGGGCAGGTTGCCTGCTCGTCGCCCTTTCCGCCTCTCTGATATCGTTTGCCTCAAATGGCGTCATCATTAGCGTCATTATGGCACCTGTAGGGGAACCCGATTCTTCTACGACTTTTAATGCAAAGAGTTGGTTGAACGGTTTCCAAAACTGCAGAGGAGGTACACCTGTATTGAAACTCATCTGCCCGATTTTAACACGCATTTTCCGTCCTGTGGCTTCCTTAAGGTGACGTTCTCCTGTGCTTCTGGCTATTCATAATTTGTTTGTTTGTTGAAGATTGAAACTTTAACGGTAACTAGAACATTAGACAATTTAGCTTCAAGTGCATCACGGTTTTATTTTATCGAACGATGATGTTTTTAATGCATACATTAAACTAAATTTCTATGTTCTCGTGCATCGCTTCGATGATAATGACAATAATAATAATAATAATAATAATAATAATAATAATAATAATAATAATAATAATAATAATAATAATAATAATAGAACGATTTATATAGCGCACATACATGTTATTTTATAATAATTACACAGCACATAGGTTTACTGTAGCAATAATGACATAAGCTTTACGTGGAAGTTTAATTGGTGCACTAAGGCAATTTCACAGAGATAAAACAAAATTGTTGCAAATGTTGACGCTTGATCTGAAGCGTTTCTTGACCATGATGTAGTCGATCTGGTTGTGATACTCCCCGCCGGGACTGTGCCAGGTCCATTGTCTGGATTTTTTGTGGGGACCAGCTGTGTTTACCAGTATCAAATTGTTGTATCTGGCAAACTCCAAGAGTCTCAGACATCTGTCATTTGTCTCGTTGTTGCAATGGGGTCCACAGGTGTCTCCCCAGTTGTACACATTTTGGCCAACCTTGGCATACCAGTCGCCTTGCACCAGGACTATATCCTTCCTCGGCACTTGGTCAAGGACAGCATGCATATATTCATAGAAGTCATCGACTTCGCTGTCGTCATAGTTTGATGTTTTGCCGTAGACCTGGATGATGTTGATGTTGAAAGGGGCTGCTCTTAGACGGATGGTAATGAGTCTATACTGGAGACTGGGCGGCAACCCATGACAGTGGCCAGAATGTCTTTGTGGACAAAGAATCCAACGCCATTTTTGTGCCTGTCATCTCTGCCGCTGAAATAAAGCTTGTGGTCTTTGTCGGTAATTGTTTTACCTAGGCCTTTTCAGCGCAGTTCGCCGATACCTAGAATGTTCCACCGATAATAAGCCAGCTCGTGGGCCAGTTCTTCTAATTTTCCCTCTGGAGGTAAAGTCCTGACATTCCAGGTTCCTATGACGATGTTGTCTCTCATGCGGATCTTGCTAAGTTGTCCATCAGATGAGGTGCCACAGAAGACTTTTGGGCATTTTCTATACTCAGCACATCACCAACGATAGACCATCACACAAGCCATTGAACAACACAATGACTTGCTCACAGTGGTGATGAAACGGAAACTCCGAAGGTATTACGACGTCACCAGTGCTTCAGGCCTGCAAAGACCATCCTGCAAGACACGGTGCAAGGAAGCAGAAGAAGAGGGAGACAGAAAAAGAGGTGAAAAGACAACATTCGAGAATTGACTGGCTTGACACCGCATGAAGCCATGGTGACAACTGAGAACAGAGAAAGCTGGAGTATGCTGGTTAAACGATTATCTGTGGTGGCCTAACGACTTTCGAGTTACGGGATAGGATAGGGGAAAAAAGTTGATAACCGCAGCGTTAATATTTACAGCCTCTGTAGAAATGTTTAACATACAAAATAGTCTGTACTACTTGACTGGAACAATTAGTGACTTCACTTTCTATTAGTGCATTCAGTGAAACAAAATAAGTATACCTTTAATAACATGACGGACTAGGAAGAAGAGGAAATACATTGTTAAGTATATCTACTTTACTCCAACACGGTGATTTGTTTTAACGGGTTGTGGGCGGTGTAGATAATGAATCCAATTTCAACCCATGCCGGCGTTCGCAAGGCGTAAACACTTTCAATTTACTTTTTTGTGCAAATGTTACTTTAAGTGATATAAACTTTCAACTCGTTTGTAACCCGACAGCACCTGAGCTCCTTAAATCTGCCAAACAGTGTGTACAAAGTGAGCGATCGCTCCAAAAATCTGCTGGCTGAGAAGTTACGGGATAACCAATATGCATCTCATAAATTTGACAGGAAACGGTTTAATTTCCCCCATGCTCTTCGTTCGGTCTCTCCACTAGCACCAGACTGCTCTTTTCTTATGAATTGCTTCAGGGTGTGGATGGAAAGTGAAAGTGTGTATGTGAGTGAGAGAGAGAGAGAGAGAGATAAAGGTGTGTAGAGAGCCGTTGATGACGATGATGATGATGATGATGATGATGATGATGATGATGATGATGATGATGATGGCAGCAATGACGAAGATGACGATGATAGATGCATAAAATTAAAAGTGGTTTAAAAGCCACTGATTTGTTGAGGCGGCCGGTGGTGTTGAACACGCGGCGCGCGGCTGAGGTGATGGACCATGTTGAATTACATTGAGTGATTTGCGATGACCAATATTTTCGCCCGTGTTGAGATAACCACACCTTTGACATTCGTCCTATTAATTCCTTGATCGCAGGAAGGGGAGAAGGAAAAAAAAAGAAGAAAGAAAAGACGTGGGCTGATACAGTGGAGGGGAAGAATATGAACGCGCGGTAAACAAAGTGAACCAAAAAAATATTGGTGAAGAGAAAAAGAGGCAGGTAGAGGAAAGCCGATGGAGCTTTGACCGACGAATTGATGTCGTTGACGAAAAATGATGAGAAGACTGAGGAAACCAGATGGATTTATTTAAAATGACAAGAACAAGAGGAGGGAGGTTAAGAAAAAATCACGAGTGTTTACTGTAAAGCAAGTAAGTTTGGAGGTTAGTTAAAAGTATTTTTTAAAAAATGGAGGAGGGGTGGAGTTGGGGACTGGGGACTGGGGACCGTAGAGAGAAAGAGAGAGCGAGAGAGAGAGAGAGAGAGAGAGAGAGAGAGAGAGAGAGAGCAAGGGTGGAGATAGGAGATAAAATCAGATAGGAAGAGATGGACGGGGACACAGAAATTAGTAACACAAAGAGAGCTGGGATCAGAAGATGGAGAATTTAAAGAAGTAAAAAGTTTATTGTTTTCGAACTATTCTGTACTGGAACATTGCAAGAGGCATTGAGAAAGAGGTTAAAATAAACTGATTTTGGTTTGAGGAGAGAGAGAGAGAAAGAGAGAGAGAGACAGAGACAGAGAGAGAGAGAGAGAGAGAGAGAGAGAGAGAGAGAGAGAGAGAGAGAGAGATGGCGGATACTTGTCTCTGAAGAAAATAGAACTATGGAAGGAAGCTGGTGGAACGGCAAATGGCAAATGATGGCAAATGAAGCAATCGGACTTGGTAATGTCCTCAATGAGCCACTCGCCCGCCCCGCGTTTTCCAGCACCTGACCTTTTAATAGCGCCCATAAGGCCTGCCAAAACTCCCGTCCAGTTAGCCACATTTTTCAGGGAACTTGAAAAACGGCGCAAATGAACAATTAAGTTAACTCAGATTGAGACGAACTTATGTATTAATTGACTTACTGACTGATTCGTTGATTGATGCATTGCGTTTTACATACACGCTCGATTATGATGCGTATCTAAGTTTATGGGGTGTGTTCAGCATCCTAATCAAGTTTTATGTGGTGATAAAGATCTGATAACTAAGAACAGCATGAGAACAAAGTTACGGAATTTCCAGACAGCAACAATATGAAAACCTAAGTATCCAATTTGTTGTTTTGTTTTGTCTTTCAGACAGAGAAGCTAGCTACATCATATATGTTTTGTAACACATAAAATGTGAAGTTTTAAATGCCAATTAAATAATGGCCATGATAAAAGAATCTTTTTCTCCTGCATTCAGAGAATCTCAACCACCTGAAAGGTATACTCGTATGTAACGATTTGACCGCAATGACTGATCTAGAGACTATACATTCATTCGGTTAATGTCTTTACACAATAGCGATATTGCAAGCTGCACAGCACTTAATGTAAATAAAGGCGCAATCAATCAAGTTGCAGAGAGTCTAATTTTTCAACCTTTTGACTTTTCCCAAACTAAATGTCAAGATTACTAGACCCAACGGTACACTTGGGAGCTGTAGCCTGGCGCCCATGGTACTGATGAAAATAGTCCAGCTGGACACTTGCCTTTGGTCATCAGGTGGTCCAACAATGGGCCTGAGGGACCCATGGATGTCCATTCCAACACCCATGACCGCCCATCATAGGATGCCAAGTCCTGCCCGAAGATTTTCCTATATTTTAGCCTCTGATCATTATTCTTTATTTTCAAAATGGACGGAAAATTGAGGAAACTGTTAACAGACATCAAGTGAAAAATAATGCAAATCATTTAGAGGTGATTTCTTTTCGATTTATCATCAGACATGAGTATATCTGTTCTTAAGGCTTCTTTTCTGTATTGTGCATAACACACAAGTTGAGTATTTTTCCAGCTGTAGGGGAAAGTATGTATGTGAAATTTTCTTATCGTGTGTTATGCATTTTGGAAACAATAAGAGAAAACTGCTTCTTTGAATCATGTGAGAGAGAGAGAGAGAGAGAGAGAGAGAGAGAGAGAGAGAGGGAGAAAGCAAACTACATTTTTACAACATTAATAATTCAACATTCATTAATTAATGTAACTGGAAAGTAAAAGTAAAACTTGTTCTGATGTCTGCATCTCGTAATAATGATTATTGTACAAAGTAATGTGGGAACATTAAATAAGTTTTATTGCCGAATCTCTTTTAGTTAAATAACATCGTTTATTAATACGGAAATTTTATGTTTAAAATATTAAACCAGTTTGCCAGACATTATTGTTGTAGCGATTGCACATTTCTAAAAGAAATATTAATTAATGTATTTTCGATTTATCATCAGACATGAGTATATCTGTTCTTAAGGCTTCTTTTCTGTATTGTGCATAACACACAAGTTGAGTATTTTTCCAGCTGTAGGGGAAAGTATGTATGTGAAATTTTCTTATCGTGTGTTATGCATTTTGGCAACAATAAGAGAAAACTGCTTCTTTGAATCATGTGTGTGTGAGAGAGAGAGAGAGAGAGAGAGAGAGAGAGAGAGAAATTGAAATTGAAATTGCTTTATTCGGTTAAGGCCACGAAGGGGGAGAGATCAAAATTAATTAGAGAGAGAGAAGAGTTTATTAAGAAACACAACACAAAGTCACATTAAAGTTGTCAACATTTTTGACGTTCTATTCACCTCTTATATATGGTTTATAGTCTACGTGACTGCATTCTTCAAACTCGATTAAATGAAGCTGTAGCTGTAGCTCTTTCAATCAACTTTGTGGTTATCCTTGGTAACGTGTTAAGTTACCTGCAGGAAGGATGCATTTTTTACAATCAGGGATAATCGTTATCGAAAAGCATGCCGATTTTGGCATCATTTTCATTCCTGGTCAAATTCAAAATAATTGCTATAAGGACAGAATAAGACCCACAAACTTCGAAAACTCAATTAGGCTACTGGAGGACGCTGTGTTTATACGGTCAGAGGGCAAGAGTCAGAAGTAAGAGAGGCAAGATGGACAGTTTGGCCACAGGTGGAGCGTCTGAGTGACCGCTACAACTTCGGCCCTTTGAGAAAACATCGTCTCGGCCGGTGATTCACGTGCTCTTTTCCTTCTCTATTGGTCAAAAGTCATTAGTGAAACCAGCTGCACATGTTAAACAGCCGTCAGAACATG
>CM072511.1:53669514-53674514 GCA_036898135.1 Oncomelania hupensis | reverse complement strand
TATTATTATTGTAATTCTTGTAATAATAATAATTTTAATAATAATAATAATAATAATAATAATAATAATAATAATAATAATAATAATAATAATAATAATAATGGTGGTGATGGTAATGGTAATGGTGGTGATGGTGGTAATGGAGATAATAATTACATTACATTACATGATTATTGCTTTAGGTCCAGCGGACTCTTCCGAGCCAAATCAGGACCAGGTGATAATAATGCTGACAATAATTGTTATTATTGTTATTGTTATTCTTATGATGATAGTAATAATAACAATGAAAATAATAATAATAATAATAATAATAATAATAATAATAATAATAATAATAATAATAATAATAATAATATTTATTATTATTATTATTATTATTATTATTATTATTATTATTATTATTATTATTATTATTATTGTGAGGGGTATGGAGAGGTGGGGGATGGTTGCCTAAAATTGTTTAAAGATAATGATGAACATGTTGTATGATTGTGTGTGCATGTGTGTGAGTTTTATGATTTCCAAGTTAAAATTAAAAGTTCTTTACTACGTTAATTTGTTAAGGGGCAGATTGGAAGATTAGACAGTATCATTAGTCTAAAATCTTTATCCCTAATAAAAAAAAATTCAAAGTTTTTTAAAAAGTTAATCTCTCTCTCTCTGTCTCTCTCTGTCTCTCTCTCTCTCTCTCTCTCTCTCTCTCTCTCTCTCTCTCTCTCTCTCTCTCTCTCTCTCTGTTATTTTCGTCATGAGTATGTACTGATAATGCTTGGAAAACGAACGTGGACAGGTTTGATTGCTACGTACAACAAAGCTACAGTGATAGTCATAGCGTGTGGGTTGTGAAGGATTCTTGTTGAAATAAATATGTAATACTTACTATTTAAAACGTTATGCATGGTAAGGCACGCTTAAAGATTGATTTCAGTTCTTAATGGTCTTTTCATTCTTTATTTATCTTTAGTGTCAGTGCACAGCTGGATGTTGGACAATAATAAAAAAATCAACATAATTAGACCTATTACTTTTAAACTACACTAATGAAAACAAGCATTAGAATTCGTTATTTTGTTCTCTTTGATATTGCTTGATGGTATATCTTTAACTTCAGACATAGAAGTTTAGTTGTTTGTAGTTTATAATTTCTTGGATACTTTTTTTTGGTCAAACAAATTTATTCCGTCAGACGCAGCAGAACCCTAAATAATTGTGGCTTCACTTTTGTTCAGAATGGATCGTTGTCATATAACAAAAAGCAAAACTCGTTGATTTGAAACTGTCAAACGTCAGCCTATGGTTCTTTAACCAATATCCTATCCTATCATAGCCTATCCCATAACTCTGAGGTCGTAGGGGCACCACAGATGATCGTTTAACCAGCGTACTCCATCTTTCCCTGTCCTCAGCAACCCTGATTGTTTCACTCAATAAATTCACTTGAAGTTTGTTTGAGCTCAAACACAACACGCATTTTGGCTTTATCTCTAATACGGTCAGATATGTTTTTGAATTTAAGACTATTATGAAACGCACACACACAAATCATCAACGGTGCCTTGAATTTAACCGTAGTTTTATACAGTATTTCTTGGTTGTGTAGATTCATTCCAAAAAATCTAATCGTTAGCCTTCATTTCTTCAGCAGTATTTCTTGGTTGGGTAGATTCATTCCAAAATTCGTTCATGTATTCCACAGTATTTCTTGGTGGAGTGGATTCATTCCAAAAGAGTCTTACCGTGGTCCTTCATGTCTTCAAAAGTCCCCCAAAATTATATATTGACACTTCATTTGTTCAACATTATTTCTTTGTTTGTCGTGGCACTTCATGTCTTCAACATTAGTTCTTGGTTGTGTAGATTCATTCCAAAAAGTCTAATCGTTGTCCTTCATTTCTTTTAACATTATTTCTTTGTAGTGTGGATTTATTTCCAAAAAGTCAAGCCACGGTCCTATCTCCTTCCCCCACGCAGCACGCCTCCTAATCACTATCGCGGCTGAGCAGGTCCTTTTTTAATTGCGGGCAGGGGTGTCCTAGGAAGGGCAATTAAAGCCACGCGGCGACCTTTCAGTCTCTTCCTGCGCTTCCTCCCCGTCCCCCTGCTATCAGCAATTAACAAAGATGCAATATGAACACTGCTCACAACACTGAATATCACGAAGAGCACGGTTTCTCCTTGCTCAGATTCCAGCTTCAAAACCTTGCATTTGACTGGTCTTTGATATTCGGTACTGCATTGTGAAGGACACATCAGGGCTCTTTTGAATAAGAAAGATTGTTATAAATGGGTGCGAGAGGAGCAAGAAAGAAGAGATTTAGAAGAGAAGAGGAGAGGAGAGGAGTGCAGTGGTCACACTGTGTAGCAGAGACTGCCGAAGCTTCCGTTTGCCTCCACCATGTTGTGTGAACGAGCAAGTGGGCATCTTGTGAGGTAATGGAATGGATTCGACAGGCGAAATTTCAGACTGGTAGGCTATATTTAGAACGGTTTCTGGCAATTATCGAATCCTATCCTATCCTATCCTATCCTGTCCCGTAACCCGAAGGTCGTAGGGGCACCACAGATGATCGTTTAACCAGCATACTCCATCTTTCTCTGTCCTCAGCAGCCCTGATGGCTTCGCTCAGTGTCAAACCAGTCCATTCTCGAATGTTGTCCTCCCACCTCTTTTTCGGTCTCCCTCTTCTTCTACCTCCTTGCACTGTGGTCCTTCATTATCGAATATTCAACATTAAAACTTTTAAAATAGTATCGGACCATTAATAAATGTAGACAGTTTATATTTTGTCTAGTATCATTTAGAGTGAATATACGTAAAATTAAAATAATATTTGTGTGTGTGTGTGGGGGGGGGGGTAGTGTCGGAGGGGGGTAGGGGGGTAGGTTTCGAAAACTGAATTTATTATACTTAAAACAAATGCCCAGATACCAAAAATCTCCAAATGAAGAAAAAAAAGATGTTCTTACCTATAACAAATACATTTTTTGCGATTAGGATTGTGTCCATTGGGTGACATTTCATAGTTTTTGTTTGCTTTTGTTTCCGTCTCTAAACATTACCGTGATGTCCAATTTTTGGGAGTGCTTATGGTAAATTTGTCAAAACGACGAAGCGTCATTTGATTTGGAATATCAGGTTGCATTGGCAAAAGGGAATGGATGAATACTATTTATTACTAGTCAGTAGTGTAGACGGAGAAAACCCCTGGGGTAAGGGGTAAAATAGTTCTGGCGACCAAGACGAACAGATGAAAGGAGAGGAGTATCATTATTAAGTAGAGGAGAAGAACCTTGAGATAACGATGAACTAATAATGGTGACGATGAAGAGGGTGGGGGGAGGATGGAGAAAGGGAGGTAAGAGAAATTACTATTTTTAAAAAAAAGCGGGAATGGATAAGGAAACCCTCGCACAACAGTACAGTAAGTGGGCTGGTGGGAGGGAGGGAGAGGGGGGGGGGATGACTTTGGAGAGTAAGACCAAAGAACGTTCTTTGGTAAGACGGGTCAGAGAAGGAACGAAGCGAGTAGGAGGGGTAAGGGTGGTAAGGAAGGGAGCGACTTCTGAGGATGGGAGTGGGGGAGTAGGAAGGATAAGATGGGGTAGGGGGTGGAAGGTAAGCAGGGATGAGCAACATGATTTGTGCTATGCTGCGCTGTCTTCATTAGATAACGGCTCTGGGGTTTCTTTCTTTTCTCGCGGGGGTCAGCCGCACCGAAAACACACGATCGCTCGGCGTCGTTGTTAATTAATTGGGATTCAAGCGTCGCACAGCCCTATCCAGACATGCAGAGCACTTGCAGTGGAGAGATAGGGAAAAGAGGAGGAGATGGAAGAGGGAATTTAAGGGGGAAAAAAGGCGAGAGTGAATGAAAAAAAGAGAGAGAGAGAGAGAGAGGGGGGGGGAGAGAAAAGTTGAAGTTGAAGTCGAAGTCGAAACCTTTAATAGGATCTGTCTTACAGCTAGTCCTTAATAATTTAAAAAAATCACAACAAACAAAATAATTAACACAAAATTGATTTGAAACTAACACAAACTGTTACAATGGAAAAATTAAAGAAATTACTAAGAATATTAATGTAGGCTACCTAAATACACATACCCACCCCCTCCAATACCATTTTCCTACTCCCACCCCCAACGCCACCACCACACATATACACAAGCTAATTCACAACGAAAGAAAATTAAACTGTCGCAAGATAAGGAAGAACAAAAGGTATACAATCATCTTAAATATTAGAAGCAAGGGAAAATAGAAATTTGTGGAGTCTAATTTTAAACAATGTTTATGATTTACTTTCCTTGATCTCTTGTGGTAGAGAATTCCACATACTTGAACCAGAATATGACAGAGATGTTTTAAGTATGATGTACATTAAAGCAGTTAAGGTTTAGTTAATGTGTTTGTTAAGGGGAAGCTTACCAGCTATTTTTAATGTTAAATCCGTTGTGATTGAAGTGTTGGAAATAAGTAATTTTGCAGCTCTGCGGTGAATAGAATTAATCTTTTTAAACAGGGCATCACTGCAGCCGTCCCATATTGTTGATGCATAATGAATGTGAGGTTCGATATGAGCATTATAAAAAAGCTTCTTAGCATTTGCAGTTATCATAGATTGAAGCTGAGACAACATAAATAATTTTGTTAATAGAGTTTTACAAAGATTTTCAATAATAATATGTGAATGCCAACTGGGTTTGCTATCTAGATCTACGAGTACACCTACAAGTTTATGACTTTCATCCTGTTTAATATTATTTCCATTTACGAATAAATCAAGAGGAAGCGGAGGCCGCTGATCCTTTTGTCTAATTGTTATTAACATGGCTTTTGATTTAGCTGGATTCAGTGACATATGATTTAACCTGCACTAGTCAGCAGCATTGTTAAGGGCACCTTGTAGAGATTGCTGAATTTCACCTATGTTCCTCCACTGATTTTGCAATGCCGTGTCATCAGCTAACATACGGCATTCAACAGAATTATCTGAGA
>CM072511.1:53532014-53667014 GCA_036898135.1 Oncomelania hupensis | reverse complement strand
ATTCAGTGGGATCAAGACCTGGTCAGTATAAAAACAGAAGAAGAAGAACAAGAACAACGATAAGTCTCCTCTCTGAAAATCCTTTTGGGAAGAGAGGGGACTATAAACTGATTAAACAAACAACAAACAAACAAGAACAAGAAGAAGAACAAGAACAAGAACAAGAAATTACGTGTACCCTTTTTGACATGGTGAGGATGATCATTGTTGTCAAGGTGGCGACGTGGTGATTTGTCCAGAACGTTAACGCAATGGGACGTTACGCTTCGTTATGCCTACATGTAAGAAGAAGAAGAAGAAGAGTAAGAGGAGGAGGAGAAGTAAGAAAAGAAGAAGAAGAAGTAGTAGTAGTAATTAATAGTAGATTTAATAGCAGTAGTAGTAGTAGTAGTGGTTGTAAGAAGAAGAAGAAGAAGAGGAGGAGGAGGAGAAGTATTTGAACTTTGGAACTTTTGTCCTTTTATTTTCACATAACATGATTTAAATATATACAAAAATGACAAGAAGAAGAAGTAGCAGTAATTAGTAGTAGATTTAATAGCAGTAGTAGTAGTAGTAGTAGTAGTAGTAGTAGTAGTAGTAGTGGTAGTAAGAAGAAGAAGAAAAAGAAGAAAGAAGAAGAAGCAGAAGTAGTAGTAGTAGTAGTAGTAGTAGAAGTAGTAGTAGTAGTAGTAGTAGTAGTAGTAGTAGTAGTAGTAAGAAGTAGTAATAGGAGTAGCAGCAATAAAAAGAAGTCAGAAGGAAGAAGGAGAAGGATAAGAAGTAAGAAAAAATGAAGAAGAAGAAGAAGAAGAAGTAGTAGTAGTAGTAGTAGTAGTAGTAGTAGTAGTAGTAGTAGTAGTAGTAGTAGTAGTAGTAGTACAAGAAGAACAAGAACAAGATATTGAATGCTATTGTTCTATTATTTACGATGAGGACGACAAAGAGGTCCAAACAGAAACGATACGATCATTGTTAGTACTACCGCCAACTTCCTGGAATTTCTCGTTCTATAGATCTATGACGACCAGAAGAAGAAGAAGAAGAAGAAGAAGAAGAAGAAGAAGAAGAAGAAGAAGAAGAAGAAGAAGAAGAAGAAATCTTGGCACGTTAAATGAAATCTTCTGCAAAAATTAATTGTGAAGGCACAAAGAGAGCCATTCCGACTAAGACTTAAGAGTGCCCGAGGCTATCACGATTTCCTTGACTGATGGACGGACTGATATGCTCTCTGTGCTAGGCCAGAATCATTTGTCGCCTCAGATCCGACGGCACCCTGTATATATGTCTCCGCTGTGATGTGGAACTGCTTCTATGCGTCATCATCTCACTATGGATGGGTTTTCATTGTCCCAACGCAAAAATCAAACTTTTGGTATCTTTTGATGCAAACATGACTATGTGTTATTGTTGTCGTGATGTGCTATGGTCTGTTTGTGTTGCTGTTCCATGGTATTACCGATGTCCCTATAGTGCTGAACCAGACTCGACTCTACTCCTCTTCAGATGGGATCCACAACTTGTGTCTCAGTTAACAGTGGCACTTTTCTCTGAGTGACACAATCTCTTTACATTTGCTTGAAAATAACTTATCTATTCTATTCTACTCTATTCTATTGTTTTCCAGTCCACAAAATTAAAAAAAACATTCTGAATTGAAATTCAAATAAAATAAAGGGAAATAAGTTACAATAAAATGAAATTAAACAATATTAAATACAATTAATAAAATTACATTAAAAATAAAATTTAAAAATAAAATATATATCTATTATATTATTTTTAATCACTAATTATTATTCGCTGAAATTGAGGAAATAAATACTGTAACGGGCTATAAATTGTTCGATATAATAATCAAAGAGGCGATTGTGGCCCAAACCAGAAACTTAAAATTTAAATGTCATTACATTTTATTGCTTTCTCAAGAAATTAAGAAACAAAACTTGTCTTAAATTGTTTACCCGTATCTCATCAAAAACCAGTTCAATTGACAATTCATTCCACAAGCTTTGTAATTGAAAACAACGTGAGTAAATTCAATTTCACAATTTAATTCAACACAATGAAAACTGAATGTAAAGATGGTTAGCCTAATTCAGCAAAATTATCCTCTTTCGCCAAGTTACAATGATACTAATCTGGGAGTTACGATTAATTTGTTTTGCTAATCCACTGAATTTGTTTCTTGCAACGGTAAAATTTGAACCTTATTTTGTTTGTTTACTTACTAATTTTTTTTCTAATGTCTATCAAAACATGATTTTGTGTTACGGTATTTCTTGCACGTTGCATCATTAAGATTGTGAGGAAAATTAAGTCTGTGGAAACAGCAATATCAACAAACTTACGCTTTGTTCTTGAAGCTAAAGTCTTTGGTTTCTTTCTTTCTTTCTTTCTTTCTTTCTTTCTTTCTTTCTTTCTTTCTTTCTTTCTTTCTTTCTATCTATCTCTTTCTTTCGATCTATCTTTCTTTCTTTCGATCTACCTTTCTTTCTATCTTTCTTTATTTCTATCTTTCTTTCTTTCTTTCTTACTTTCTTACTTTCTTTTTTTTCTTTCTTCGTATCTTGTTTGCTGATCCGCTGGTTGGTTTGTCCGTTTGTTCCTTTGAGTGTTTGTTTGTGTCGATGTTTGACGAAAGGGTTGTTTCTTAATTTAGCACACAGAACACTTCGGGAAAGTGTTCAATTTATTTGTTTCCCATTGCAGTTAACTGACAGTAATTCTGGAAATAACAATGAGTTAACTAATTCTAGGTTAATTCTTATTTGCAGCTAGCGAAACCATTATTCGCACAGAATTTCTATACCTGGAAATAGTTCAATAAGTTCGGAGAGTGAAGGACGATGAGAGACAGACAGACAGACAGACAGACAAACAGACAGAGACAGACAGACAGAGACAGACAGACAGAACCGACAGACAGAACCGACACATATATATCAGACAGACAAACAGGCAGGCTGAGAGACACAGTGAAATATTGTACGTTTTCATATCCATGAGTATAGAGTGTGCAATGTAATAACACGATTTAAGAAGGTATGAGCAGAGCCAGTGGTTATCTTTAATAACTTTAAAATGGCTTGGGCATCAAAGACTTTTGTTTATTAACTTTCTTGACAACGAGTTCACCTGGAAAAATTGCATTGTTGTCACATTAAAAATGATGCAGTGCGAGGTCGTTCCTCGGACTGACCGTAAAGCTTTGAATGTTCGGCATCTCTTCTTTGGTATGTAAACAAACAACTGTGCTGTACTAAACACAGTTCGTTACAGTGCTAGTTTTTACAATCATCTTAATGTTATTAACAGTCACTGTAAACATTGGTCATTTTCTATACTCAGCACATCACCAACGACGAAGTCCGACAGACCATCACACGAGCCATTGGACAACACGATGACCTGCTCACAGTGGTGAATAATCGGAAACTCCGATATGGTATGGCCACGTCACCATATCATCAGGCCTTACAAAGACCATCCTGCAAGGCACAGTGCAAGGAGGCAGAAGAAGAGGAAGACCGAAAAAGGGGTGGGAGGACAACATTTGAGAATGGACTGGTTTGACACTGAGCGCAACCATCAGGGTTGCCATGGACAGGAAAAGATGGAGTACTCTGGTTAAACGATCATCTGTGGTGCCCCTACGACCTCCGAGTTACGGGATAGGATAGGATAGGATAGGATAGAAGGACATAAACAAAATATGTTTTCGATTTATATGAAAATCGTACTTTTTAAAAGAGGTTATTTATTTGTTTAGTCTCATTGTTGGTTTTTTCCAGTGGGAAAACTCACACTGTGAATTTGAACAAGTTCTGTGAGGCTGAAATGCGTGAAAGTTAGTCTCTTTAAGATAAATATTCCTGATCGTTTTCTGTTCGGTTCTCATCAGCACCGTAAAAGAGGAAAATGGTGGTACTGGGCACCATTTAATGGAAGAGTAGCAGTTGGAAGAGCTGTTAATTGCCTTCACATTATTGTCCCCTCCCTTACTCCTCCGTATCGACCTATTTCCTCCTTAGGCAGTCGGCCACAGACTGTGTTACGCTCGCGAAATCCTAATGTACAGTACATTTACTGTTACCTCAACTTTCTTTATTGTATAAATGCCACTAACTTCTCTTTATCATCACTAGTCTACAACCTAAGTTTTAACAAAATTAGATACAACAGTTCCTTCCTTATTTCAGGACAGATTTTTCGAATACCACGCTCTGAGCAATCAAAACCAAAACCCAGCTTCAAGCCACAAGCATTTTGTCTTCTAATCATTTGAATTGGCTTACTGGTTTCAGCCACTCTGTTGGTAATAATTAACCCATGCAACTGTAGGTAGGTTCATTCAGGTGGAAAAAAACACACTGTATTTTTAAACCCTTTGAACGTTACCGAATGCAAATAACAATGCAATAATGTACATGTACATAGAAGCCTATTTGGTTTACATCTGACTTATTTATTTATTTAATCGTTCTTATATAGCGCTTTTCCAGCTCAAGCGCTGCTCAAGGCGCTGGCCGATACAGGACCTAACTCGAGCCGCACGAGGCGCCAACTTGCAGCCTTTGGGCGCATCGTAATAACGCTCCAGACAACTGAGCACAATACTGGGCAGCCAGGGATGGGGGAGAAGAACCTTGGTGCATGCTGGGTGTGTTCTTGTCACCGGCACTCACCCGTCTAGGACATGAGCGTCAGGATCTTTAAAACAATTACAATTAAACCTAATTTAAAAGGAAAAGCTTGTACTGGCATCAGGGAACACACATCCATCGCTCTTTTTTTTTTATTTCAACACGCAAAAACGATTTCTTCCGTTTACATGAAATAAAAGTTGAATCTTGAGTCTTTTTTAAAAAATAATCACGCAGATACTCGGCATGTCCTAGGACTTGGGGCGAACTCCGCCCGTCTCCTGATTGTCAGAGCTGAAGCAGGCAATAATAAGCCGCACGGATCAGAGACTCTTTGGTGCCCATCACCACGATTCCTTTCTCGCAGACGGGCCAGAATGAAAAAGGATCAATCCCAACCCATTATCACACGCAACGATGGTGGGGAGGGGCGGCCCAGGGCTGGGAGGTCTCACCGTTGTGTGCTTCTCTAGCTCCCTTCTCTTTTCCTCCACACATCCACCTCCACCTCTCTCTCTCTCTCTCTCTCTCTCTCTCTCTCTCTCTCTCTCTCTCTCTCTCTCTCTCTCTCGTGTTTCTGCTTTTATTTTTTAACATCTCACCTGTACCTCCTTTATTATCACGCACTTTTCTCTCCTATAATACTTAAGTGCATTTTCTTTATTGGAATCCACCAGTTCGATACTACTTCTCTCTCTCTCTCTCTCTCTCTCTCTCTCTCTCTCTCTCTCTCTCTCTCTCTCTCTCATCCACCAACCTCACTCCTCATCCCGTAAGTCTAGCAGCTGATAGTTTAGAACACAGCCTACACACATTGTGACAGAAAGATAAGAACAGAAATCTCCTTGCAATGTTTTTTGGGGGACAATAAAGGATTCTTATTCTGTATGTATTTTATATTATAGCTCAGGTTAATGGTTTTCCATATTGATTTTTTTTCTCCGTCTCACCCATTCTATCTTGCCCTATAAAAATTATCTAGCAATCTCTGCCATCGATATTTATTAATTAAATTCGAAACGTTAAGTAACTCAGTTTAAATGGAAATCACTTCCTAATCGTGCGGTACTCACTTTAAAAAAAAACAAACTCTTTTTGCATTGTCCGTTCTTTGTACATAGCCTTCGGCATTATGAACTTTACTCATTCAATTATTGAGGCTGAATGGGAAGGTTCTGCCATCTGAAATGGAGTTCTGACTGCAGTCATTTGACTGCAGGATATTAAGAAATTCGATTTCCTTGGTTCAACAACGGGCTATTAATGGACGAATTATAGCGCTAAAGACACGAAATAATATTGTACCGCTGGGTCACATTATTTTAAAGTCAATATCGAGTCAATTAAGACGTATCTCTGTCACTCTTCCGGACATTATGTTAGCAACCAATTACAGATTTAGTTTGGCTGCACTCGTCATGAAATTCATTTCTTGTTGAGAAATGATTTTTATTATGATCGCTGCCATAACTATTGCCTCTTGCTGGATGTGATATGATGCAATTATGTGGTTTTTTTTAATAAAAGGATAAAGGAACTTTGTTAATGCGCATCCATCTGTATTCCGACGAATCCGTTGTCTTCTTTCGTTGATTTGTTTTCGCGTCACCGTAATCATCATCATCATCATCATCATCATCATCATCATCATCATCATTATCATCATCATCATCATCATCATGACCATCATTCTCTTCATCATTATCATCGTTATGCGTCATCATCATGCATCATCATCATCATGCGTCATCATCATTATCATCATCATCATCATCACAATCATCATCACAATCATCATCACAATCATCATCATCTTCTTCTTTTTCTTCTTCTTCTTCTTCTTCTTCTTCTTCTTCTTCTTCTTCTTCTTCCTCCTCCTCCTCCTGATCCTCATCCTCCATTTTCTTCTTCTTCATCTTCGACAGCTTTGTTATCACAATTCAGAACCAACGGTCAAAAGGAATACTGTTTGGTCTTTCACTCAGACCATTATGTTCAAAATCCCGACTATGAAAAATGCATTATGAGGCGAAAGAAAAATGTGTTTTGGTGTCGCCATCGATAGAAAAACATTAATTTGTCCTTTCTTCATTTCTTCTGCCTAATATCTGTTCAAGCCTTTCCTCCCGTTCGTGCCCGTTCATTCCTTTATTCACACATTCTCTTTGCTACTCTCTGAATTTCCCATTTCTCTTTTTCTCTTCTAAGATTTCAGTTCATTTTCTTCTCCTTCATCCAAACTCTCCGACACCTTGTCTGTTTTAATTGCAGGGCTAACTGACACAAATTAAAGTGTGATATACAACAGAAGCGGACACAGCAAGAAGGGCTACACTCAGAATGTTAGAAAACAATGGTTAACAACATTCAGAGAATTGTATTATTATTATTATTATTATTATTATTATTATTATTATTATTATTATTATTATTATTATTATTATTATTATTATTATTATTATTAGTGGTGGTGGCGCTACTTTAGGCCGGGTGGATAAGCAGCAATTCTATTCACTTTTTTTCTTCTAATCTTTCTCTTCAGTCGCATTCCTTTTATTTTTCTTCCCCTTGATATTGTTTTTTCTTTTCATTTTTTTACATTTCTTTTTTCATCTTCCCCTGGACAGTTCGCAAGGTCTGTTCTGCACTGTCTAAAAAATAAAATCTAGAAAGAACAGCCAAAACGGACATGTCTTGTAGTCCTTATTTGAAGGACGATGGCATGGTCTTTTGATGCGTGGCTATCAGGCTGAAAGCAGACGCCTGAAGGCCAGTAATCTTTGCAATGCGCGATGTGATGATGATGGTTGAACTGCTTTGTTCCAAGCTCCAAGACACTCGCTCCAGGGACGGGGGATGAGGGCTGATTGTTAATACTGCCCAGTCCGCTTCTCAATCAAGTGGGGACTCTCTCACACTGAATATAAGAGTCTGCTAAAATGAATTTGGGACTCCTTACAGAGCGGACAGAGACAGCGAAGTAAAGGGAGAGAGGGGGGAGGTGTTGCTATTTTTGTGAATGAAAGATGGTGTAGGAAAGTGAATGTGAATGAGAGAGTGTGTGCGCGCAGGAATGATGTGTACATAACTGTACATCGGGCCTCAAAAGGGGCTGATGATTCTGCGTACAATAGTATTTCTATGTTATATTCTATTTGATGATCTTCATTATAATTTGTATTTGTATACTTGGCGCATGTAATTCCATCTTGGAACTGTATTCTTTGTAAAACACAATTGGTTTTTAAAAAATATAAGGAATAAAGATCTGTTGATTTGAATTAAATAAGTTTCTTCTTGTTCTTCTCGTTCTTGTTCTTGTTCTCCTTGTTCTTGTTCTTGTTCTTGTTCTTCTTTTTCTTCTTCTTCTTCTTCTTCTTCTTCTTCTTCGTCTTCTTCTTCTTGTTCTTCTTCTTCTTTTCTTAATTTGTGCATGCATATAGTGTTTTCCAAGATTTTAGTTTGTCTTCTACTCATGCCAGTGCTTCAGTTTTGCTGAAAAACATTTTTTTTGTCTTTCTTAACTTAAAAAAGGATTTCTAATTATTTTTGCGAGGATGAACATTGTTCACCATTTTATTACCCCTTCACTGATCTGAATGCGCTGTACACTGTGACCTTTTTTTTTAGAGCCAGAGCGAATAGGATCATGGTCACTGGTCTAACAGCTTCATAAAGACTGGACCTTGCCCTCCCCGAGGCCGCGAAATTGTCACTAGCCCTCTTCATTTCCTCCTGATCTCTCTGCCCTAAGGATGCAGTGCTTTTCTTTCGGGGATGGGGTGGATGGGAGTTGGGTGGGTGGTGTGATGTGATGTAGTGTAGTGTAGTGTGGAGTGTATGTATGTGTGCGTGTGTGTGTGTGTGTTTGTGTGTGTGTGTTTGTGTGTGGTAGCTATTCTTCGTTTGCAATATGTTTACAGAGGAACCAGAATATAAGCTGCCATTTTCAAGTATAATTTAACTGTCAATGATTTAACTGCAAATGAGGGACATGATAAACAAAGATACGTTCATCGGTACTATTAGCTTATCAATAATAAAACGGTCTATCATATTCTTCATGCTGTCATTGAAACCGAAGCACGTGTCACTGTAGCTAGCGTTTCCTATACAAATCACTCTGCAAGACTTCTTATTCTTTATCGTCGTCGTCTATGGTCGCTTTTGAACTCTGCGAGACATTAATTTTTTGTTAGTCCTTACATTGACATTTCTTTCGTATTAAATACGTGAACCCTTTAATCCCCAGCTCGCTGTGACTGTCCATGAGGTCTAAAATTGGTTCTGAGCGTATGCAAGGTTACCTGGGGCATATTTTCATTACGTTTGGTCAAGATTATGATATCGACCCTCTGGACACTGGCATGTCTTAATCTGGACAAACAGAAGGTTTTTGCTCCATGATAAATCACTGCTGAGAGATTGTTGGAAAGACCTATTGCAATGGTGAGCTGTCTGCAATGAGCGTGCACCATTTCAGTGTGTCTGCAGGGAAGAGGAGGGACGCATTTTAAATTAATCCAGCGAAACATTTTCAGTCTTGTAAGGACGAGAGCTACCTGGTCGAGGAGAGAAAAGACCACGGAGTGATCAGTGATCAGGTCAGAGGGTCAACACTCCTCTAGCATTTCTGGCACCATGCAGCATAGCGGAGACCTACGAGCTCTACTGGCTGAATAGAGGGAGTAGCCACGCTGTGTGCTATGGTGCTTGCTAGTCAGTGGGGCACTCGTATCAACATCAAGACTCATGGAATAAAGTGCTGTTTACACAGATCTCGTCTTAAAAATGATCATTCTTATTGATTGTGGATTGATTGATTGAGAGATTGTGGAAATGTTGATGTCAGATTCTTAATAGTTGACCGTGATTGGTATATTTAATGACTAAGTACAGGCTGAACAGTTTTTCTTCTGTAATTGTATTTTGGCTGCAGTCAGTCTAAATTTCAAAAATAATAATTGATTTTTCTTCCTTAATAAAGAAAGATATTGCTCTTATATAGCGCACACACACAAGCTCAGAGAGCTTTTCAGTGCACTGGTCATTTATATCCAGCAAACACACAATAGCTTAATGAAGTCAGGATTTGAACCTACGCCCACACTTTTAAAAGCGACCTCTTCAGATCGCCGCTTTTTGAGCCTGTATTATTATTATTATTATTATTAGTAGTAGTAGTAGTAGTAGTAGTAGTAGTAGTAGTAGTAATAGTAGTAGTAGTAGTAGTAGTAGTAGTAGTAGTAGTAGTAGTAGTAGTAGTAGTATATGTGCAGAGAATATAATCAGGACCACTGTAAGGGTGTAGTTCAACAACAAAATTAATGATAATTATGTTATCCAGAAATTAAAAGCAGCGTGTTCACACAGCTGCATTAGGAGATAGAAAAAAAGAAGAAGAAACAAATCATTACATTCTTTGAAAAAGCAATGAGAACGGCAGCTCCGAAATAAGAAATGGTGAACCTAATACATGTATCAATATTTCGATCTTGTCTAACAAAAATACTGCTAGGCTGCTTCGTGGCTAAAAAGGCGTATATGTCGAGACCACAGGCGCCCGTATCGCAATGTTAGCGGAGTACAGTCGCTGTCTATACTAGTAGTATCATAGACTCGCTCACATTCTGATACAAGTGCCTGTGATCAAGACTCACCCGCCACGCTGAGTGTCAGGGACTTATCAGGCTTAGGCATTTTCTGTGTGTCTGAACCTGTTGAGGATATACGACGTACATTAATTAAGTATGCTATACTCTCTATGGCCTTCGCGGGAACCCAACCATCTTGGAGACTCGGTACTCCCTTGAGCCTTGCAGCGCTAGTTACTAGCGATCGCCGTTTTCAATAAAGACGGGAGCCCGGGATGCGGTGCTTGACCATTAAGATTAAAGTCTTGACCAACGGCTAGTGTCATTGATCACCGAAACATCGTCAACATCAGTATGACTGGGTCACAATGGAAGAGAGACGAGAACTGGGCACGGCCGCTAGGAGATTAAGGAATCGTCAAGAATGCTTTCGTCTGTAGCAAGATTATTATGTTTGCGAGAATTGTGTGCTGACAATGAGGAAAGAAAAAAAACGCAGGAGGACTAGATGGAAGAGGAGTTATGAAGATAATGAAGGGGAGGAAAATGATGACGAGGAGAAGAAGAAATGAGGAGCAGAAGGTGCGGAGGACAAAGGAGAAGATGATGGAGAAGGAGAAGGAGAAGGAGAAAGAAGAGGAGGAGAAGAAGGATGCGGAGGAGGAGGAGAAGAAGAAGAAGAAGCAGAAGAAGAAGAAGAAGAAGAAGAAGAAGAAGAAGAAGAAGAAGAAGAAGAAGAAGAAGAAGAAGAAGACATTCAACCAGTTCACTTCACAATGATTTCGATTGGGTCCGAAAAAACTGAAGAGAAGAAACAGAAGAAAAATAAGAAATAAAGGAAAAAGGATTTGTATAGATTGGGTTGCGATTTTGACAATCTGAGTCTTGAAAACCTCCCACCCCCCACTCCCCGCCCAAATTGACCTCTGTAAATTTCCATTCGATTTTTTATAACAATTTTTTAATGATTCGCGCTCAAATTAAAGAGTTATGCATGAGACAGTTTTTCATGGCTTGGTAATTTGTTCTTGTTTTCGTCAGTAACGCCATGGACGCCTCATTGTCAATTGTTCGAGATAAGGTTTGTAGTTGCTTGACTGATTGATTGTGTGAGTGAGGGATTGATTGATTCTTCGATTGCTTGCTAATAGTATTGATTGTTTCGACTATTTTATAGACTCCAGTGTAAACGAGAGGTAGGAAAGGAATATAGATTAAACCCACAAAATATGCAACGGTGTGCTTTTTTTGCGCTTTTACGTTTAAAAGTGGTGAGGTCAATTAATCTATAGGGATTTATTTTTCCCGACGGGTCTTCCATGGATGTAATTCTACGATTAAACGTGGTGTATAAGGTTGAATGGTTTCGAGAGAATAAGCTAAGCACAAGAGAGTGTGTGCAGTTCTACCGTGTCGCAAGTTAAGCATCGTCCAGTGCGGTTAGCACTTGGATGGGTGACCGCAAAACGTGAAGCGACAAATAGCAACGCTCCCAGTTGACTCAACTGTGATTGAGTACCTACTCTCTTAAGGGTGGGGAAGGTAAAGCAGCGAGGGAGAGAGATGGGCATCACCCTCATTACGCTGGCCCAAGATAAGTGTGATCTCCAACATCACGCTCCCCTACGGCCACAGGCTATGGGACTACCTTTACCTTTTTTTTTTTAAAGTTCTAGTAGGAAATAGCTGAAACAATATGGAAAACGTACTTGTGTGCGTGTGTGTGTGTGTGTTTGTGTGAGTGAGTGTGTGTGTGTTGTGTGTGTTTGTGCTTGTGTATGAGAGAGAGAACTGTTCAGTTTTAAGAGAGGCTGACGGTGCCAAAAAAAAGGGGGAGATTTTGGAGTATAGATGTTGTTTCCGCTCATTACAAAACACACCTTACACAAAAAAATCATATTCACGGATTGTTTTTATTCCGCGTTCTTTACGAGCGTTATAACCGATTTGTTCGCGCTCTTCGGATTTAAGGTTCGAATCCAAGACCCGAACCTTCAATAAGGTTCGAGCTGTGTGACATGGCACAAACCGCTGAGCTACACTCGGATAGTGAAATACAATCGCCTTTGATTCCGGCTAGGTTTCCTAATCAGCTCTATAGCAGGGAAATGATGGAAGCAATTAGCAGAAGAGGACAATGAGGTGCATATTATTAGTGGGGTGAGTGGGGTGAACGAGTCTAATAGTTTTTTAGTTGTTGTATGGTTGGAGTCGGGTGGGGGCAGTGAAATGGGCGTGTTACGAGGTTTAGAGGTAGTGCCTGGGGCAAAGAGAGAGAGAGAGAGAGAGAGAGAGAGAGAGAGAGAGAGAGAGAGAGAGAGAGAGAGAGAGAGAGAGAGAGAGAGAGAGAGAGAGAGAGAGAGAGAAAGAAACAACATAGTTTTTAATAAGGCATTAACGTTTAACTGAGGTCGGGTATACAATGGGGAAGGGTACGGTGGGGGGGATAGAGGGAGAGGGGGTGGTAACGGAGAAACAATGGCAATAAAATTATTGAGTACTGAGTGGGTTTTGAGTCTGAAGTGAGTGGGGGGAGGGGGGTGCGTGTTAAAGAACATTTAGAGGGGTAAAAGAAGATGGTTGAGTCTGTAGTGGGTGGTGGACGGACGTAAAAGGAAAGCGTTAAGTTGGAGGGGGGGGGGGTGGAGAAGAGAGAGAGATAGAAAGAGATGGGGGAGCAAAGAGGTTAATAATAATCCAGGGTTCAATTAAACTATCGAGGGTTCAGTCAGATCTGTAGTGTGAAGATGTGTGTGGAGAGGAGATGAGAAGGGCGCCACAGGAGGGAGGGAAGGGGGCGAGAGGTAGAAGATCGGTTGCAACCGTCGGTTGAGCTCTGGTAAAGGGAAGATCAATGGGGAGGTGACGATTGTGCCTCTCAGCTGGTTCTGCTAATGCTTCGCAAATTTTACCGAAGACAGAAACTTGGGTAAGCGCCGTTGGTCGATAGCCATGCACAGTGCTCCTATCTTTGCCTGTGCTTCCAGCATGCGTGAGTTTAACCTACACAGAGTATCGGTCACCCTACACAGCGTCATTGGCTATTTCGGTAGACATTATATTATTATACATAGTTCTCTAAGCTCATACAGCGTAGCTCAAAACTGAATAGAGGGAGTAGAAGTCATAACTAAGCCGTATGCACTAAGCAACGCATAATGTGTAACTTGCTCCGAGTATATTTGACTCCGCACAGTGTCATTGCCTATATCACTGTTAAATGCTAGCATCGAGTAAAGTCTCAGATAAGCGTAGTGCATTAGATTCCCAAATCCTCGTCCAGCAAAGTACTCGCATTGCGCAGGATTATAGCCTACTTCATACCGAGTGTGTGTGACTCTCTACGTTGTCACCGCGTATTTCTTGAGACATTTCTATTTTACCACACAATTTATCTGACCTACAGAAAGGCTAAGTATCGGTCCAAACAAAAATCGTCGACTATCTTGACTTTCGAGCGCAACATTGCTGGATGGAGAATTTATTTGCGAGTTCCTCTCTGCTCTAGCCTGGGAGACCAAGACCTGTCTCTGCTATTTGTCCCTGTCTCCTTTGGTTTGGTCTTTCCCCTATTAAGGAACACTGAAGACCAGTGGCAATGCAGACAAGAAACCATGTAAAGAACAGGGAAAGAAAATGCGTGTGGGAGAAGCGGTTTTGTTAAACGTTCGTTCTTTCTTTGTCTTTATTTGTCTATTTTATCACACCTTATTTTGTTCTTTTTATTTTATTTTATTTTATTTTATTTTATTTTATTTTTGTTTACTGTATCTATGAATTTTCTATAAACATTACAGTTACAAACCTTAGATAGAGACTTAAATGAAACAACCTCTTCCTTCTAGTAGCTTCGTCATTATAGGTATGCCAATGCAGAAATAAGCAGAAAACAGTCAGAATAAAATATTTCATATGGTAAGCTCTTCTAAGGGGTAAATATTACGAGATTTCGACAATAGTGTTACTCTGCAATTTACTCTTCACAACCCACAATACACAGAAACGGCGTCGGCTCTTTGCAGTCCACTGGACCCTGTAAGCAATGAGATAACGCACAAAAGACCAATATAATTTATTTATTTGTAGCCGTGTTGGCTACAATAATTTCTTATCATACGTAGGCTTTACTCTGTCTCTGTTAAGTTTAAACTAACTGTGCGCAATTACTTGAGATATACGTTTAAGATCCCTTAAAGCACATAACCAATAGACTTTGTATTAAATTTTCGATCAGAACTCTTTTTTGTATTTATGTAACCGCTTTGAAGGTGAGCCCGATGTTTAGAATAGCGCGCTGCATATCACATTGATAAAGACACCGCGCTGTTATAGGGTAAGCCTCAAGGAATATCGTCCCTCGGTTCTCCCCGTGTGGGTGCCGGAGGTTTCAGTATAAATAGTATCCCCACTTTCTGGAAATTTATTGTTTTAAATTCCCACTGTCGCTGTCTTTCTCCTTTGTTCTTTCTCATTCTTACTCTGTTCTATCAATCTACTATACTATCTTTTTCTTCGCCAGACCAGTCACCTACCTTTTTTCTTGAAAACTCTTCGGGAACTAAACTCCTCATTTGTATGTGAGGTCTGTTGGATCAGCTTTGGAATATTGGACGCTTTCTATCAAATGGTCACTAGGGCTCCCTATGACATTATTATTTAGCAATGTAGGCATTTTATATGTATGTGTTTTGTTAATATTTTATAATGATGTTTATATTCTATTTTGTTTTTGTAAACGGGGGTTCGATAAATTAGAGCATGGTCTCAGCGTCCCTTGTGCCTTTATTGCACAGTGAACGGCTGGTGGAGTGGCTTCAGTGTTACCACTAGGGTTCTCAAGCCAGTCCATTCTCGAATGTTGTCCTCCAACCTTTTTTCTGTCTCCCTCTTCTTTTGCCTCCTCGCACAGTACCTTGCAGGATAGTCTTTGCAAGGCCTGATACTCTGGTGACGTGGCCGTACCATCGGAGTTTCCGTTTCTTCACCACTCTGTGCATGTCATCGTGTTGTCCAATGGCTTGTGTGATGGTCTGTCGGACTTCATTGTTTGTGATGTGCTGAGTATGGGAAATGCCCAGAAGTCTTCATAGCACCTCATCTCCATGCTTTGTATTGTTCGTTGTAGATCTGCTGTGAGGGTCCATGTTTCGCAAGAGTATAGGAAGATGGAGATGACAAGGGACAAACTCAACCCTACACTCTAATAATGTCATTCATTGAAACAGAACATTGCAAAACTTAGCACATTCTCTATACAGATATCGCTAAAGTCAAACTGAAAAAGAAAATGAGAGAGCATACCTCTGCCAAAAAAACAAAGAAACAAAAAAACACAGATTTTGATTATTTACTGATAATTATTTATTTTCTACTGACTTTTTGTTCCTATTGTAAGAATCGAGAGTTAACTGTTCCTAGGGAGTGAGGTATGGCGGGAAAGGAGTGTGCAGGGGCCTACATCACACTCGGGTAGTCTTTAAATGCTCAGTCCCGGAGTTCAGGGGTGTAGTGAATATGAAAGAAAACGCGGGACAATTTGATTGCTTTGCCGTGTCGCCCGGGCAATTACTATTGAACTCCTGTAAGTGCTGCTTGCTGCTTGGTCGACACTGAGGCTGCAGACAGGAGCGAGGGAGGCTCAGGCGGCAGGGGAGAGGAGGGGGATAATAAGAGGAGAAGCAGCGAAGGAGATGGAAGGGTGGAAGAAGATAAAAAGAAACGGGAGGGGGAGTTTGGTAGGAGAGAGGAGGGAAAGAGTTGCATTAGAGGAAAAATTTGAAGATTTAGTTGATAGGTGGGTTGGGTATGCGAGGGAATGGGGGGGGGGAGAGGGAGCAGAGGAAGAAGAAGAATCTACAGAGGAGGAACGCGAGAGAGAGAGAGAGAGAGAGAGAGAGAGAGAGAGAGAGAGAGAGAGAGAGAGAGAGAGAGAGAGAGAGAGAGGAGCGCACTGCGTAGCAGAGATGGTCAAGGTCTACATAGCCTCTCCACCATCTCTGCCGATGGTCGTACCGCTGACCGCCTACCTATTGTGCCGGGTGTTGTCATGTACAGTCCCTTCTTTTTCAGATCGGGACTGGGAAGGCGATGACGTAATACTTCTTAAAAAAACAACAACAACAACAACAACAACAATACTGCAATCTGTTTGTAGCCAGCGGCAGAGAAGGTGGACAGGCGACGTAAGCCTCGGTAAGTCTCGTCTACGCTGTGTGAGAGAGGAGTTGCATTACAGAGGAAGGAATTGGAAGATTTGGGGGGCTAGGGTGGTTTTGAATCAGAGCTAGAGGGTTGCAGGGTGCCAATATTTCCGTCTCGTCTCGTTTTAAGCTGTGAAAACAGGTTCATTGGGGCCGCGGTCTTCAACTGAGAGAGAGAGAGAGAGAGAGAGAGAGAGAGAGAGAGAGAGAGAGAGAGGGAGGGAGGGAGGGAGGGAGGGGGGAGGGAGAGAAAGAGAGAGAGAGGGGGGAGAGAGAGAGAGAGACGGACAGACAAAAAGAGATATAAAATATTTGAAAATATTAATTTTGATACGTAAAAGAATAATCAAACCCCGGCGAAAAGGAGACACTCGAATACTATACTCAATGATTTAGCTTAAACGCTAAACATGTTCTTGCTTTCCGTTTTTTTCAATTGCAAACGTAATTTTAAAATTATTATCAACATCATTTCACCACCACTTTTAGTTATTGTGGTTTATGTACTAAAAGAATGGGAAGAAAGAGGAGAAAAAGGAAGAAGAAGAAGAAAAAGAAGAAGAAGAAGAAGAACAAGAACAAGAACAAGAACAAGAAGTTGTTGTTGTTGTATCGATTTTTATTTATCAGATTAACTTAAGTTGTCTGATATGAAGAAGAAGAACGAAAAGAAGAACGAGAAGAAGAACGAGAGGAAGAACAAGAGGACTAACAAGAAGAAGAAGAAGAAGAAGAAGAAGAAGAAGAAGAAGAAGAAGAAGAAGCAGAAGAAGAAGAAGAAGAAGAAGAAGAAGAAGAAGAAGAAGAAGAAGAAGAAGAAGAAGAAGAAGAAGCTTAAATTGTTTAATATGTTACAGATTTTAGGCTGTGATGTTCTAAATTGTTAAACTGTGTGAACAACAAGAAATAATCGTACAACATCTTTACCCGGTGTCAAGAAGAAGAAGAAGAAGAAGAAGAAGAAGAAGAAGAAGAAGAAGAAGAAGAAGAAGAAGAAGAAGAAATAATAAGCTTGCTAAATCTTCACACGGTGGCTGCCTCATGTCCACTAATATCAAGCCATCACTGCTGGTCATCGTAGCGGCCTAATGCCTTTCTTAGCTTCTGTCTCCGGCCATCTACACCGATAAAATCCTTCTACTGGAACAATCTCTTGGTACGGCGAAAGAGATGTAAGTAAGTTTGGGCCTGTATGCAATAGTCCTTTAGTGAAGATAGGACGGCTGATTCTTCACGCAATCTATAAGGTAGAGGTACATTTAACACAAAATACTCATACAATAATTGAAGAATAAATAAAGAACAAATAAATAAATAAATAAATAAATAAATAAATAAATAAATAAATAAATAAATAAATAAATAAATAAATAAAATTAAAAAAAGGATTTTGATTTAGTCTATGTTCTCACAGGTTTAAAAACGGTTTAACAAAGGCTGTGATGATGTTAAGTGTAAAACTATTTTGAAGGATATAGATGAAAGTTTTCTTCGGGTACTTCGGTTTCCTCCCTTCCTTCCGTAATTGGATGCAATCAATGGATTATTTCAAAAATAAAATTAGATTTAATTTCTGCGATCTCCATGCATATACATAACATGTTTGAGTTAAAAAATGTGTCTGTTGAGTATACGTCATGTAAGAGTGTTTATTTTACAGGCAAGCGTGTAAAAGTGCACCACACTGAAGTTTGATCTGGACAAACAGGTAACAGAAATATTCCAAGCCACAATTGGAGGGAAATTTGCACCACTGCTGATTTTGGGAGCTGGTGAAGCAGATGTCAACGCCAATACCACCACCTTAAACTCAGCTGTGAAACATGCCGCCACTGAGATTCTTGGCAAGCACTGCCCAAAGAAGAAACCGTGGGTC
Source organism: Oncomelania hupensis (assembly GCA_036898135.1). NCBI lineage: Eukaryota > Metazoa > Mollusca > Gastropoda > Littorinimorpha > Pomatiopsidae > Oncomelania > Oncomelania hupensis. The sequence continues at coordinate 53,648,719 of CM072511.1, read as the reverse complement.
ACACCTGAACTTTTGGACCTGTGTGACAAACAAATGGAGATGAAAACGAAAAAGAACACCTCCTAGGGAGCTGATGCCTGCCAAACAATCAACAATGGCATTCCGAAAAGGCATGCGCACAGCAAAGGAGAACTGGATAGAAAATCAGTGCCAGGAAATAGAGAACAGTCTGAAAAAGAACAACAGCAAGAAGGCCTACTAGACTGTGAAACGGCTGACAAGTGTTAAACAGCCCAAGGTCTCCACGATCCAAAGCAAGTATGGCATAGGCCTTACAGAAGAACAGGAAGTCTTGGATAGATGGACAGAGTACTGCTCTGACCTTTACAACCACACACCAAATGGCTACCCATCAGTTATAGCATGTTCCCAGAACAGAGAAGAAGAAAAAAATCCCCCCAGTTCTCCGAGAAGAAGTTGAGACAGCAGTGCAATCGATGAAGAAGGGGAAGTCAGCGGGAGTGGATAACAAACCCACAGAATTGCTTCAAGCAGGAGGAGAAGCGATGATTGACGCCCTCACCATTATCTGTAACAAAATCTGGCAGAATGGGAAATGGACTACACCATGGACCCAGTCGCTTGTCATCACTCCTCCCCAAAAGTGTAACCTTCAGAGAGTGAAAATTACCGCACCATCAGCCTCCTCAGCCATCCCAGCAAGGTCCTCCTGAAAATAATACTCAACAGGTTCAAACCCCAAGCTGAACAAATCATAGCTGAAGAACAAGCAGGATTCAAGGCAGGGTGAACTGCCATTGAACAAATTGTCAACCTCAGAATAATCTGCGAGAAATATCTAGAGCACAACATCTATATAATGTGTTTGCAGACTTCAAGAAAGCGTTTGACCGAGTGTGGCGTGCATCTCTGTGAACAACCATGAGAGTGTACATCAGCCATAAGATTATTGAAGTCATCAAAAGCCTGTATGACAAGGCTACCAGTCCTCCACAACTGCGCCATCGGGAACTGGTTCAGAACAACAATCGGCGTGCATCAAGAATGCCTACTCTCTCCAACACTCTTCAACACCTTTCTAGAGCGCATCATGTCAGATGCCCTTGCAGATCACGAAGACACAGTCAGCATAAGGGGTAGAGCAATCTCCAGCATCCATTTTTTGGATGACATTGATGGATTCGCTGGAGAGGAACAAGAACTTGAACAGCTAGTACGGAGGCTCGACACCACCTCCAGAGCCTTTGGAATAGAAATAAGTGTAGAGAAGATCAAAATGATGACCAACAACACCAATGGCATCAACACGGACATCAAAGTCCAAGGCCAATCCCACAACACGGTGCATAGCTTCAAATATTTATGAGACAATGGGTCCCGACAGGAAGTTCTCTCCAGGATCGCACAAACAGCTGCTGCCCTGACAAGTTTGAAGCCAATTTGGAAAGACATGACCATCAGTTTACACCCCAAGGTAAGGCTGCTGCGCTCTCTTGTCATCTCCATCTTTTTATACGCTTGCGAAACATGGACCTTCACAGAATACCTACAGCGAAGAATACAAAGAATGGAGATGAGGTGCTACAGAAGACTTCTGGGCATTTCCTATACCCAGCGCATCACCAACAACGAAGTCCGACAGACCATCACACAAACCATTGGACAACACGATGGCATGCTCACAGTGGTGACGAAACGGAATCTCCGATGGTATGGCCACGTCTCCAGAGCATCAGGCCTTGCAGAGAACATCCTGTAAGGCACAGTGCAAAGAGGCAGAAGGAAAAAGAAATGGGAGGACAACATTCGAGAATAGACTGGCTTGACACTAAGCGAAGCCATGAGGATTGCTGAGGACAGAGACCAGTGACAGTCTGCAGTAAATACTGTACCGGTAACTTTTTTAACTTCTGGTGTGTGCGTGTGTGAGGGTGTATGTGTGGGTGTGTGTGTGTGTGTGTGTGTGTGTGTAGGTGGGTGCTTTCTGTTAGGGGTTAGAAAGTAGGATGCATGCCTTTTATTATTTGATAAGCTACATTCATGTTGTGTACAACTGCTTTTCTGTTTGTGGTGTGTTGTTTTAATCCCTGAAGTCTTTTGTGTTTTATTGCTTTTGTGCCGTTGTGTTGATAAGTGTACGCCGCTCACACATTTCCTTGTGTTTTCATGGGGACAATAAAGATTCTGATTCTGAAGATGGAGTACGCTGGTTAAACGATCATCTATAGTGCCCTAAAGACTTTCGAGTTACGGCATAGGATAGGATACAATAGGATACGATAGGATACGATAGGATAGGATAGGTAAGTGTGTATGTTGGAACCGATCTCCACGCTTTGAGAATGATTAGTGAGTTTAGGGAAAAGCGCTTTTATTACCTCCCTTATTCTTCTTCTTCTTCTTCTTCTTCTTCTTCTTCTTATTATTATTATTATTATTATTATTATTATTATTATTATTATTATTATTATTATTATTATTATTATTATGAGGCATGGCATTGGGAGGATACTTCTTCAATGGTCTTAGAGGTTTACCGTTGAAAATGTTTTGTATACTATCCGTTTTATACTGTTTATCAGAAACAGAGCTGAAACAAACCTTAACTTTTCTGCATGGTCGGGGGATGCTTAGTTGAGGTCTATTGATGATAAGAGTCTGGAATCACAGAAACTGACTTGAATGCAGGTCCAGCTGTCTCTATCGTTAGCGGTCAATAGCCTTAGTAGTATCCAGTCCCTCCTATGATGGTCAACCATAAAACATAAGAGTACAAGAGGGATTGTATAGTGTTTTATCCAGCACTTATTGGTCTTGGACACTCTATCTACGTAGGTAGTTCCTTGCCAATTGATTTGTAATGCCCTCCTATGTGGTCGCCCCCCTCCCCCCTACACTCTCTCCTCTCTCTCTTTCTCTCTCTCTCTCTCTCTCTCTCTCTCTCTCTCTCTCTCTCTCTCACACACACACACACACACACACTTTATTGGTTGTTCTGCAGATATACAATGCAAAAATTGTCTTTAAATGTAACACAAAAATCGTGTTGCGAATGAAAGAGTATACGATTTTGTTGTGTGTATGTGACGGTGGGTCTATTGTTGCTGGGCTCTGCACAATGGAATGCTATTACCCACTCGTCTTTCGTCTGCGGGGACCGGCTAGTTAGATCACCCTATGACTAATCTTAATACGTTTATTTATTTGGTCCAGTCTGTGTGAGAATATGGTTACAGAGATAGGGAAAACATGTAAACGCTGACACACTAGCTTTCGCACGGCTAAAGTCCAGCCACTTGTTAACAGTAAATATTACACATTTATTTCCTCTACTCTATATCTAATTCTAAACACTATATTAACATAACTGTCCAAAACGTACTACAGCACTGATTAACTTAACAGTCCAAATTCACTGCGAGTGGTTCGTAGAATGGGTAGATCTTTGCTGAATCTATTCTGCAACTGTTCTCGGTATTTGCTACTGTCTCATCACTGGGCTTTGTTCTGGTTTTGCCTAATGTTCGTTTTCAGGAGAGTGGACTATCGCACAGTCCTTATAGACCTGTGTGTGTGCACGTTTTCGTGAGCACTTAACTTGGTCGTTCAGATGCGTTGCTGTTGTCGCCTGGTCTCGTTTGTTGACTACTGAGCTATTGGAGCGCAGTGCTCTCTGCTCAATTGCAAGCCGAAGGTCAGGGTTGACACTCAGTGGTCTATCTCTGCATCGGACCAAGTCTGTTAGTCTGCAAAACATAAGACGAGTTTCTGCAACACCTTGTTTAAAAATGGTGTGCAGAGCGTCTCACAGTTGGCAGAAACAGCCCTTTGTGATCGCTCCACTTATATAGATAAGCGACGAACAATCTTCTATGTCCGTGATCCACTGGAATCTCCAACATAATTCCTATACATATATACATCGATGGCTAACATAAACACATGGAGAAGTACTTACAAATATACACATTCTCCGGTACAGCCACTGGTCTGCAATAATAACACAAATGTGAGAAACAACAGTGGGTCCGTGGGGCTACATCATGGTTTCGAAAACCGGTCGCGGATCAGCCACGTGGTCAAGCAAAGTTTTAGAAACATTCACAATCATAAAACATGGCAAGACTTCACAAACATAATCCAACAATATTATCAATAAATCGCGGTGAAACAAAAGATTGATCATTTACCATTTTGACAATGTCAGGCTCTGGCTATACTGCGATGAATGAATTTCACCCGTCACCTGCGTAGTCTTATGAGAGAGGTTTCAGCGTGCGTCCTTTTCGGGTGAGAGTTAGACAAAGAATGACTACCTTAACCCTGTGGTCAGCCAAAGCCCGCGAAATCTCATGAGCCCGAGCGCTCTCTAGCGCTGGGTTCTGGGTATAGGTCAGCTGGATTATGTCAGATCTACCTTAGCGAGAGTTTCCTTACCTATGCTTAGAACAGTCCTGCCTTGTGTCGTCTGCTAGGCAGCGACTTTAAGATACAAAGGCCAAAGCAGGATGAAGTTTTAAGGCGAGGAGCCTTACTGCAGTGTCTAAAACATGCATATTGTGACAGTGTAACGAATGAAATAGTATGCCAAATTCGTTGTTAGACTCTACTGGGTTCTGAATCGTTCGTTTCGTACCAGTCACTCTTATTTGCCTACGAATATTTTACATTTCGGAATGCTGTAAAGGGAGGTTAAAGAAACATAATTCAGTTTCTACTTTGCTTGACTCACTTAAGTTTGAAGGACGTCACTTTTGATTAAATTATCATCGCAAAAATCATTTGTGATACAGATGATTAAATCCCGCTCAAGGACAACACCTGTTGGCGCTGCAGATGATGATGGCGTTGATGACGATAACGATAATATTGACGCAATTGTGGGTTGTCTCGTTGGCTGTTGCTGTTGCTGATGGTAATGATGATGATGATGATGAAAGATGAAGGCAGAGACAATTATGATGATGTTGATTAACATCACCAAAACGCCGCCTCTTCTGCTGCTTAAACTGCAGATGATGATGCTGACAATGAAGAAAAAGGCAATGGTAGCTATGGGAATCTCTGTGCTACTACTTCTCGTTCTCGATGCATCAAGTGGACTCGGTACAGAGGTGAAGCGATGGCGATCCATGGAAACCATTAGTCGCCTTTTCATGATTGGTAGAAGCGTGCCATCCTGCTCAGGTCCCCTTTGGTCAGCTTATACAGAGTTTCTGAAACTGAGAGTCATTCACGCACACATACAGAGACCAGCCCAGGCCCTCTTACCGTTTCGAACAGTCTGGTGGTTGCTTGTGAAATTAGTAGGTGTGGTTAGGTTTACTGGATTCGAATAAAGAGAGGTTATTGGATATTATCCCTTTGTGTATTGAGTAGCACTCCGTTGTGGGTGCGGCTGCTTTGCTTTCAATAAAATAATATAATCCCAACAATAAAATAAAATAAAGTCCTTTGGGGAAAAAACATTATCGGGGTTGGACCTTGCCTGATCTCACCTAAAATAAGATTTGTTTTAAAGGGTGCAACTATCCAGTATCTTCTGGATTGACTTGTTTAACATTTGTACCAGTACAATTTAGGATTCAACAGGAATTTAACACTTTACCTTGTAGCGTATCTGTCCATGTCGACCATTGAAGATATATAAGCTGCGCCTCGCCGAGGGACAAATGCGTTGATCTTATATAATGCATTCTCATCAAAGAATAGTCCCAGAAGTTGAGTTATGAATTTCAGCAATTTGTAGGCTTGCGAGCCACTCGAGGTGGGCTGAAATTGTAACCTTTGTAGGCTATTGTAGGTATGAACATTCCAGCACGTCCCTGTCAGCACAACTCTGTAAGCCTCTAAGTATTCTGCTCTTGCGCTTCTGTCCGCCGTCCGCCGTTTGTCTGCCAGCCTACGCCTGGATGAGCTCCCTTGTCGGCAAGGATTACGGGCCCTGGCTACGCTCGCTTGCCTCTCGTGATTGCTTGTCCATCTAATGAGGCTGGTCAGTCGCTGATGGCGCGTGGTCATCTTCATTTCTTGCTACACGCCAACGACCTCGTGAAAATGGGGTGAAAATTACTAACGGGATGGTTGGTGACTGTGGTGGTGGTAGTGATGATGATAGTATTACGGACGATGATCCTGGAAGTAGGTAGCCTGTTACTATGCTGGTGTGATCGGCTTCGCTTTTTTTATTTCCCTTCCCTTCCCCTCCCCATACACTCATTACACTTCCTTCCTTCCCCACACTTTGCACCCACGATCTCCCGAAGAGAAGATCACGCTTGCTGCTGTCGTTGCTGATGACGCTGATGGTGTTGTTGTTGGTAATAATGACGATGATCACGGATGCAGAAGGATTGATGGTCGGTTGTCGGCAATGGTCGTGACTATATTATTCTTGATTGTTTTTATTCCAGGTCTGGATGATGATGATGATGATGATGATGATGATGATGATGATGATGATGATGATGATGATGATGATGATGATGATGATGATGATGATGATGATGATGATCTACTCCAAATAAATATAGGCACACAAAAGCACACAAATACACAGACACAGGCACGTACAAAGTAATTTTTGCCAAAATCACTAGTTTTCTTTCTGTGCATCGCCGCATGCTGTACTATAATTCTCTAATGTGCATGTTCACGAAACAACAATCCCATTTTGCCTTGCAATATGAGGCAAGCCAATTTAGGTATGCTACAGCGCTACATGCAGTCTCCTGCTAATGATAGGCCTTGTCTGGATTATATATCATTTCTGGAGAGTCAAGCACGATATTTATACTCACATGTAATAATTCTGCCAGGTTATGCGCAACAAAACCATTAATCTGATCGGTTGTTACAATCAAATAGACAACTATACCACACGAGTAAATACACGCATACCCAAAGCAACACTTAATAATGTTGGACACGAATTTCATTTGCTTTCGCTGACAAGCTCTTATTAAGTGTGTATGCATGCGGTATATCACAAAGTATAAATACTGTCCTGCCCTTTGAGCCTACTGCTTCTTCTTTTCTTTTGTATATATATATATATATATATATATATATATATATATATATATATATATATATATATATATATATATATATATATATATATATATATATATATATATTTTTTTTTTTTTTTTTCGCCTTTCATGTATTCCTACTGTATAATCTCTTAATCCTATAGTCTCATATATGCTAGATGTCGAAGACTATAACTTCACGTAGAACGAACCTATGACCGTGTCAAGAGTCCTGAGGATGCGTCAGACCGAAGTTTACAAGGCAAATACGGCGTTGCCTTAAAACACATGTGACAGGTAAAAATGAGTGTATACTCTTGCTTGAGATAAGGCGTAAGAGTATACGATTTATCGGATCATACAGAGTACCAATACAGAGTACTTACTATACGGGTTAAAGCGAGAGAAAAACATTGCATAAAAAATAAAATTTTAAAATTTAAGTTTTCAGTTAAGGAGTTAGGAAAATTAATGTGTTAAGCGGATGAGAGTATAAACCGAGGTCTAGTCTGTGCACGCACGCATTCCACTGCACGGACTTTAAAGATTCTGATGCTCATGTCCTAGACGGAGGAGCGCCACTGCACAAATACACCCAACAAGCACTAGGTACTTTCTATCCCATCCCCGATCGCCCAAGATTGTGCTCAGTCGTCTGGATGTCACACTATGCGCGTAAAGGCTGCAAGTGGGCGCCTCGGGCGGCTTGAGTTAGATCCTTTATCGGCCAGCGCCTTGAGCAGCTCTTGAGCTGGAAGGGTGCTATATAAGAACGATTACATAAATCAATACATAAAATAAATATGGGTGCCTCCAACCTTGTGACTACACTTTAATTTTTGACCTTCAGTTATACGTTAAGTAGTCGCATGGCATAACTGAAACAAAGTTAAATGGAAGATCTTAGTTTGTTTTTTTTAAAAACATTTCCCTAAGAACTGTGGTCCAATGGAAATAATTGGCCAATTTGGGCAAAATGTCGATAGTAAGCGCTTGCAGCTCGCTTTCAAAACCTGCAGCGCAGAATTATGCTTTTTGTGTGTCTGGACATACTTATGAGCTTTGTACATTTTCATTCATTGATTCATTCGTTCTTGCAATATAGTATTCATCTAGCCAGCCAGAATCCAGAATGTTCGCTGCGACTTCCTTCCCCATCGACACCCCTCCCTCCACCCTCTTACCACCCTTCCCTTCATACCCCGCTTTTGTTCCAATCTCCAGTTAAACGTTCTCTTGGGCTCTATTTTGAAGACCTGCAGTTTAAGTTGGGCAGGCGAGTCGCAGGGTGGAAACAAACAGTCAGTTACCATGCACCAGCCCGGAAACGGGGCACCACCCGCACGCGACTCGTGGCCCTGGCGCATTAAACGTGGCGGGGAAATTGAAACATTACGCTGCAGCAGCTTCGCTTTTGGTAGTTAAAAGCTCAGACGATGATGCACATTTCAAAGAAGAAGAAGGGTTAGGATGGAAAGGTAGAAAAGGTCGGGGTGGGGGAGGGTGGCGGGGGAGAAGGGGCTTAACGATCGTAATTAACTGCAAAGTTTAGCAGTGCTATTAATGAATTTTCTACACGACTGCGTATTAAACAATGCCTATATTAATGAGATCAAGTCCACGTTACTAGATGCCAATATCTTGAAAGTTGGGGAATATATATTCAGAGCAATCGGAAAGGATATGAGACGTTTAAATGTGGGAAAAATTATGTTATTTATGTATTTCTTTAACGTCTATTCGCATGTTTGATATTTAAAAACATATTAAAATATAATTTAAATAAAAGTAAAATGAAGAGAATTAATAACAAATTCATTAAATGATAGCCAAAAAAAATTTATTATAACTTCCTATTTTAAAAGTAAAAATGATGGTAGTGGACAAATTGAAAGAGGAGATTTAGAGCCGGTGATAGAAGGTGAAGAGTGATGTGCGTGTGTATGTGTGTGTGTGTGGTTGTGTGTGTGTGTGTGTGGGTGTGTGTGTGTGTGTGAATAGTCTTGGAGTGAGAAAATCGGCTATAAAGGTCAGAAGACAAGCACCTTGCAGACCCATTCAGGCGGCACTTTAGCATCGTCCATTGCCCTAAACCCTCTTGCGACTGGTGCTGGCGACACTTTTAAACGCTTTCCTGGTGAGGCCATTAAAATTTCGCATTAGCAAACACTGATAGACAGCGGCGGTCCGGGCCGAGCAATAAGACGAAATTAGTGTGCTATCAAACAATCAGGGCCGGGCTGCGCGACTTTTACAACCCTTGCCCGGCACTGCAAGCATGACTTGTCTCCTTCAAGGCGCAAATGGATTTCTTCGGTCGCGCTCCGTGCGCGAGATGGGCTACAATGGCAGCACTTCCGGTCATGCGCCCTGTCGGCGGAGGCTGAGGGCCGGAAAAATCAGGGGCTACAATCCTTTGATGAGCAGATTGCCTGGCTTTTTTCAAGGTACACAAAGACTGGCTTTCACCTCAATGGCAAAAAAAGGCCTCTTGCTCCAGTGACGGTGGGCCATCCCGTTCAGATTTAGAAGAAGAGAAAGAGAAAAAAAAATAAAAGATCTTTATTTAACGCCTCCCATCTTGCCATCATAGAACTAGTAAGCCAGCAAACACACTTTCTCAATCTGATCTCCAACAGCTTCCTATATATAGACCTCTTCTCTTGTTCCTAAAACCCCAGCTTCTCTTATCCACATTCCACCTTTTAACCGTTAAAATGGAGGTGAGCGTTTATGGCTTAATCATGTTATAAAAGCATGATTGATTTGTTACCTTCTATGTCAGATCAGGAGCCGTTACGATGCTCGATAGGGCAGAACCTTAACTGTCGATTTCCATTGTAATTACACCATTCAGTATGTGTGCTGCTATTGTTGTCGAAGTACGGTTAAAGTATATGTCAGGTGAAAAGAGGTATATATTTTAAATAAATAGTATAAGAACAAAGAAGAACTTAATATATTTACAGAGAGAGAGAGAGAGAGAGAGAGAGAGAGAGAGAGAGAGAGAGAGAGAGAGAGAGAGAGAGAGAGAGAGAGAGAGATTTTATTGATGAATTTAATGAAATCAGTGGGAACAAATATTAAGAGAGAAAAAGAGGGACAGAGAAGCAGGGATGAAGAATGAATATAAGAAGAAGAAAAATACTTGCGCAAAGGAATAATACCCGGTCCGGACGCGCATTATTCAAAATATAATAGATGATGTGAACAAATCAGACAGACATAGAGGAGAAGTGAATGTGAGAGAGAGAGAGAGAGAGAGAGAGAGAGAGAGAGAGAGAGGGTGAGTGAGTGAGTGAGAGAGAGAGCGTGACAGACAGAGATTAAAAACATACCATTAAAAAAATCATACTCTTTGTTTTATTTATGCTTCTCAGCCCATTTAGTCAGTCAGTCATAACATTTTCAGCAGTCACTTCAATTTACACATGCACACTGTATCAACATTAACGTCAACTTACCCATGCACGGTGTTAACATTATTGTATAAGCCGTGTATAACCATAATAATACAGCACGGATTGAAATAACAATAGAAATAATAATAAAATTATGACGTTCATTCATCGACTCAAATACGGAATCTCACGTGTATTTCTTCAAATGCATACAAAATAATTTTTTTAGGTACCTTGTAGAATGCGCGTTAGGTCAGAGATAATTTTTACATTTTAAACTGTACATTTCAAAACTTTCTTTTCTGAATTACAACAAATAATGTTTTAAGACACACAATTATAGTGATCTCTTTTGAAAACGTACGTCCCTGTACATGACTAGTCCTATCAATAGTACAAGCATAAATAATACACCATTACAAATACACTTGCAGCTTCTCGTTGATGTAGTTTGTTAACACTAACAGTTGATGTTAATGGAGCAGTCTAAGCATAAAGAAAATAAAAAAGGAATAAGAAATTAGTCAATAAAAAACCCACAAAGAAATAAATATAAAAACTACAAACAGTAACAATAAATAAACAAATACATACATGCATACATACATACATACATATATACATACATACCTACATACAAACATACATACATGCATACACGCATACATACATATATACGTAAATGCAAACATACATACATACATAAAAACATAAATAAATAAATACGAGTATTAGTTTATAAATTGTAAAGAAACAAACAAGCAAATAAGTTAATGCATTAAAAAACTACACACACATACATACACACATACATACATACATACATACACACATATATAAATGCATTAAATATGTTACAATTAATTAACATTTCATTCGTACCCAAATACATTATATAAGGACACAGATTTCATAATTATCAGTACTGTGAACTATGCCTGTGTTCGTTTAGAGAACCAAAGGAAGGTACAGAGGTGTTCATGGAACTTCTTGGAGACATCGTTTGCAATACTTGAGAAACAGTTAATGACTTTTGTGAGAGAAAACAAGCTAGAATACCATCATAACAAATTGTTCCTTTCCGTTTTCTTTAAAAGCTATAATTGACACACAGGCAAATTGCAATCTGAAATTCTGTCAGTTAGCATTTTCTGCTAGGAACTGAAACTGATTTTTTTTTTCATAAAAAAAATATGTGAGTGGGAAAATGGTTTCTGCGCAGATGACATCTCGACCGAAGGTGCAAAGATGCCATATTATGGATATTTGTTACAATGAATGTGTTTGTCTTAGTCTTGTGATTTTTTCCATTCAGTAGCAACACGACCAAATAAATATATAATATTTACAAATCTGGGATGTCACGCATCGATTTTCAAGTCATCGTCTGAACTTGAAGCACACACTCCATCATCACCGTTTCTCGAATGGTCAACATCGTCTTTGTCGTCATCTTCGTCATTGACATTGTCTTCATTATGGTCTTTCACCTGCTGCATGTCCACAACAAGGCGGCGATCCTGGAAGGGGGAGGAGGTCAGTTTCTCACCACTGAGGTGAGAGGTAGAGAGCTTTTCCACGCTAAAATGAGTGGCGGTCAGTTTTTCCACGCTGACAGTGACCGGGGTGGTGGCCGGTAAAGGACAGGGACGATGACACAACCCACGAGGAAGAACCAGGTTGACTGCGGTTTCCTGTTTTGCTGGTAGGTTGCTGTAAGGGTTTATTTCTCGTTTGCAGGACGTTTCTCTTCTTCTAACCTCCTCGCTACAATTCATCCCTTCTTCTTCTTCATCTCCGTTTCCTTCACCCTGTTCGTCTTCTTCCTCTGCGACGCCACTTTGGATATGACTCGTTTGTGATTCTTCTTCCACTTCTTCGCCTTCTTCGCGATCTGAAGAGGATTCTAACCTCTCTGGGTCATGCCCGGTCTTGTGCGAGTCATCCACGCTGAGGTCCAGGACTGGTCCAGGGCTGGTGGCGGTGTCGGTCAGCATTGGCCCTTGTGTTGGGGACGGCCTACGTGTCGTGGTCAGGGACAAGGGGTGAGCGATCATAGCAGTGAATGCGGAAGAAGGAGGTGTAGTGATTGGTTGGTGATGCACAATTGCTGGTCCTCCTCCATCCCTCTGATCTACCGACACCCTCAAGTCCGCTGCTCCTGCGTGATCGTTAGTATAGGAACCACTGTCAAGAAATGTGGGCTTGTTTGTGTCGACTGGGATGATATCGGCTCTGTCATTTCTACCACTACTGGTAGATGAGTGTGCTTGAGGTGGTTGTTGTTGTGGTTGTGGTGGCGCTGCGCCGTTGCTTCCAGCTTTCTCGCCTGCTTTTTCTCCACCTGCAGCTTGTTTCTTATTCTTGCCGTTCTTTGACAGATGTTTTTCGGCGCTCAGTTTGTGTTCAGCTGCCTCGGCGCTGCTGATGTTTTCCTGCTTCTTCCACTTGGTGCGACGGTTCTGGAACCAGATTTTCACCTGCAAAGCAAGCAGAATGTCAGAATAGCCGTAAAATGTTTGCTCAGTAAACCTCTTCTAACACTTTTGTTTACAAGTTGCCCGTTAAAGGGGCTATGTCGTTTTGTTAAGGGTAAAGAAGAAGAAGAAGAAGAAGAAGAAGAAGAAGAAGAAGAAGAAGAAGAAGAAGAAAGAAGAAGAAGGAAAAAAAAGAAGAGGAGGAGAGGGAGGAGGAAGAAGAAGTCATTCATAAAAAAGAATAATGATCAAGATGTTAACATAATTTTTAAATACCTAAACGGTTTGTATGACCTCTGGTGGAAACATTAAGGAGGGGTGGATGATGACGAGAGGGCATTGGAGACAGGGTAGGAACAAATCGTTTTAAGTCAAAACTTCTTCAACTTCTAGTGTCCAAAACACTGCTACGTGTGACTGATTTTAAATGTATCCCCTGGAATAAATATTTTTAGGCCTAACTTTTTTTCACAACGAAGTAAACTCCTTTAAGATAAGTTCTGTGAACAATATCAATATTAGAAAAAAAAATACTGCACTAGCAACGTGTATAGCGCTGTGCGGAGTGGTACTTGTCGTTAAAAGGGATGTTTTGGGATTCTAAAGTCATGGAACACCTCTAAGAGATTCTATCAGGGCCACCGGAGTGGAAAGGCTAGATGACAAAAGAGCAAGGTAGTTAAGAACAACAATTGCGGAATAAATCGCTGTCTTTTCTGACAAGAAGCGCCTTGTGTGAGCGTTCTCTATTCCTCTACGTCAGCCTCAGTTTTGACTTGCGAAGGGGAAATATTGCATCTGTTGTAACGCTGAGGGAATACAGTGGCGCTCACTTTATTGCTTTTCACTGCGTGATCCCCTCTCCCCTTCCCCACCCCCCACCACCCTCTTGCACATGGCGTATCAGAGACGTCTTGCGATCTACGTCTAAAACCAATGTTAAACATAGCTCTAGATGATCTCTGACGCTTACGAATGTCTATTAAATATTGATTTTTAATTTTAAAAGCTGATGCTGAGCGTTGGAGATCTGAGTGTGCTTTAGAAAGGCATGCAGGGTGTAATTAATTAAAGAACCTCGCAGTACTGAGTTTTGAGTCTCTTTGTTTATTATAATAATTGTTTGTTTAATATTGTTCTGCAGAATGTTGCTTCCTTCAGCCAGTGGAGGAGAACTGCATCAAGAGGAAACGGTCCAGTCTCTCCGTGAAATTAATTTGTAAAAGGTTAGCATCGCTGTAAAATGTCCAATAGCATTAATACATTAATAAAAACAGCTCATTCATTGTTTCATATTGTATGGCTATAAATTCAAATATAACTTCTTTAAAACAAGGATTTTAACGTTTAACCACCATAGATCTCTTAAGGTATTATTTATGTACAGAAGCTCCGACTACGCATACAATGTTCCTCGCTTCTAGCATGGTTTCCTACAGAGATTCAACATACCGTGCCGTTAAGGTAGAGAACGGGGCGAAGAAGCGCTAAAGCTGGTGTGAAAGCGATAGCAAAGGCACAAGGGAGCGAATCGAATTTAGGGGGGCTTAGATTGTTTGTGTATGTTTTGCCGAGAGGGTGTAAGAAAACAGGGAGTTGTGGGGAGGGGAGGGCCTACAGGGAGGCAAAACCATATGGGCGGGCGGCTGGAAGCCTGAAAGACGCTGGGAGACGTCGGGAGATGCTGGGAGATGCTATTCTCAAGGGTGCGAGCCATGATCGGTCTCTAGCGGGACAATTAGAGCGCCATCATGAGCGTGGCAGCGGAACCATCTGCCAAGCCAAGCTGCATCCCGTGCCAGCTCTACCTCCTCCGGAACCCCAAACGACTTGTCGTCATATAAAAGAGGCTATACAGCACTATTTCATTCTTAAAGTCTCCACACATCTTGCCACACGGCGAATATAAAACACTATTAAAAACTGCATCACGTAACTATTGCTCAGTCCTCTAAGCACATCCCCACAAAAACGAGTTTTACGCTATACAAAAGCGGGCATGGAATTAAACAGGATTATTTATTGTTTCACTAAGATTAAAATTTTCGTAAGCCGTTACTAATCTTTTATTTTTTTCCACAATAAATTCCAAGAATTTCGGCACTCGAAGATGGCAGAGAACGAGAAGGGCAGATTTTCTTGGGGATGGGACCGTAAATACTTTGAATAACACTGCGAGTTGAGTTTACGATAGAGACAAGATAATAAAAATATCAAAATTAATCATAGTCCTAACTGTGGTTATGGCTGTCAGGCAATACTGTAAAATTATTATGATATATGCCTTCCTCGGCTGTTACTTTCATTACCTGTCTGTTCTGCTGTTGCGGTTGCAACCGTTATCTCCTTATAGGAGGACGTGCATAACTGCCTGTCGTCGAGCCTGATTAATTTACTGTTTAGGATTCTGTAGTAATTAGCAACCACGTGGAAAGACAAGACAATTATTGCTGCACAGTCTGGCGGCAAAGTTAATGTGTACACACTGAAACAGAGTGTTGGGCGCTTAATTCTGCTTGCAAAGCGCCCAGGGTCTATTCCTTGACTATTTGAGTGAAAGAGACTTGATAGAAGCTAAGCTATGTGGGTGGGGGGAAGTGGGGAGGGGTACTAGGCTGACGTTCTACAAATCATAAGGTAGCATTATGTTTCTCGTAGAGAAAGTATAATGACAGCAAACTGAAAGTAAATTTGCCGGCTTTTTTTTTTAGTACACCAGGGAATATCGAAATAAGTGAATGAATGAATTAAGAATAAATGAATGAATGAAAATGTATTACGCGCATAAATAGTTCCATACCAAAAGCATGATCACAGAGCGCGATGTTGGGTGATTTTATTTGGGGGTTATGATATAAAGTACATGTGGGAAAAAATCGAAATAATGTGAGAATGTTCTATGGAAGTTTATCCTACTTCATTTTGTGTTGGGAAGGGTAGGGGGAGTAAAATAATTATACAGCATTATGCAGAAACTGCAGCCGGGTGTGACATTGTCAAAGTTCCTAATATCTTATTTGGGCTGGGAGCATTCTGATTGGTCGACGCATTACAAAATTCGACGCATGCGCATAATGCTATTGTAGTCTTAGTAAGGATTAGGGTTAGGGGTTAGGGTTAGAGTTAGGGGTTAGGGGTTAGGGTTACAACGCCTAAGAACATCGTGAAAAATCCGGCCCGACTTGACCTGGCGCATGCGCAAAGGGGCCCGGCTAAAGTAAGACTCCCGGAACTTTGACGACGTGACACCGGAAATATTACTATATTATACGCGGAGAAATGATCCTATCGCGGGCATTAACGGAAAAAGAAAAATACAACTCTTTTGCTCTTTTTTCTTTCGCACATTTGTGTAAATCGCCGCCTAAAAAACTTTCTTGTGGTCAATTTTATATGTATTGTTAACGGAAAACTCAGTGCCTTAATGAAATATTGTTATATCCAGTCTCGGTAACCAATTTTCTGTATAGATCGTGGAACACAAGTTTAAGTTAAATGTTTAAGTTAAATGTCGACTGCATGCATGTTAAGTAATTATACTAGTTTAATGGTTAATATTTGCGTCTGTACAGTCCACATTAAACTTAAACTTTTATTCCATAGATTAGACATAATCAACTAATTTGTATCGTTCTTACCTGTGTTTCGGTGACATTCAGATTAGAAGCCATTTCAGCTCGCTCGGCACTGGAGAGGTACTTCTTCTGTTCGAACTGTTTCTCCAGCTCGAATATTTGACGCCCTGTAAACGTAGTTCTAGCTTTCTTCTTCTTCACTGGTTGATCACCACCGTCCTCCTCATCTCCTTTACGCTTCTTCTCGCTGTTTTCACATTCTGTGGGCAAACAATTAAAAGACATAAAATAAAGGTGTAGGTTAAGAGCTAAAATAGTACACAGGCAAATACAATTTGTTGGTACTCTCTTCATCCATCTCCTTGTTGTTTCTGAATCTTGCATGAAAGTTATACTGTTAATAGGCGACATAACTACTGCACTGCTGCACAATATAATTATAAGTCTAGTGCAAAATAGAATTGATCTGGTTTCTTTCCTCCCTGACTCATTCTCATTCTGAATCTTTGCAAGTAAACTTTACGCATAGCCTACATACACACACGTAAACACACACACACACACACACACACTCATAAATATACACTCGCTCCACTCTGCACTCCCATTCCACCATCACACCCCCCACCCCCCCCACCCCCACACACACACACCCCTTATTTTCCATATCCACGAATAATTACAATGAAAAAACAAAAATAACTGAAAACTATTATACATAGGTTTAGTTATTGTCAGGCTAACTAAGCGTAGAGTTTTCGTCTGTGGTTGTATCGTCTCTTTAGACTATTTATCACTGGCAGACCCTTCCCCAGCAGCGTTCCCCGGTCCAGACCCCCCTGGGAACACCGAGGCTACGGAGTCTGGGGACATAGGCACAGCCTTTGGCACTGCTCGCAGCTTGGCTTATGATTTCAAGTGAGTAGTACTAGATTTTAACCCTAGGATAAGGATAGGATTTATTACTATAAAACAACAAAAGTATAGAATAAGAGAATGAATAATACGACCGTTAATATCACACACACACACACACACACACACACACACACACACTCACACACACACACACCCACACACACAGAGTTTACGGAATTTATTCAGAATAACAATGTAGGCACACACAGTTCAAAGTTGTTCTATTTTATTTATTTCTGTATTATTTTCTTTCTTTATTATTTTATTTATTTATTTATTTATTTATTTAGTTTAGTTTTGGAGGCAATAATGTAAAATAACATGAGGCCGACCATTTTAAGAGCCAGCTAGGAAGATTATTAATGCAGCCACAATTACAAGTATTGTCGCCCGGAACGTAGACTTGGAATCTAACAAAACTCTTTCAGTCAGAGGTATTTTCGCCAAAAGTAAAACAAAGCCTTCGAAACCACGAGAGAAAAAAAACACCTGGAATTCTAATTCCATATCGACCCGAGTAATGCCACCCTAACTCACTAAACTCACCCACCCCCAAAAATAACTGGATGTGATTTTAGGGAGACAAGCGAGAGAAATGATGGTATGGGACAGCTATAGTAAACGGTTCAGAGCTGTGGGAATACGTCGCCACTCTCCCGTAAGTGTTGAGGTCGCTTAACACAAACGTCAGTCCACCATTCCGGGATCTCCAGAGCAAAGATTAACTACGTTTCTCTCCCCTGACCAAAAACTGACAGGCCATAGTTATCTCCCTTTCCTTCCCTATCTCCCCCAAGGCCGATTTTTCAAGTCGTCAGCTTTTAAACGATCCAAATGATTTGACGCGCGATCGGGCGCGAAATCATTCTAAAGACATTTGTTGCACCAAAGGGGATCATAACTCTTTCTTCTGCCTTTTCGTCAGGCGGGACGGTCTTCCTTACATACACACAAACACACACCCACACACACACGCACACACACACACACACACCCTCCCCACCCACCACACACACAAACACACACACACACATACACACACACACACACACACACACACACAGCTCAAGGAACAAGGTCGATATTAAGAGCATCGCGCTTTTCTCCAAATATAGTGGTTTCTCAAAAGAGCGCCTTGCGGGCAAAGGTATGTGCCCTGATAAGGAAAGTAAGCGGAGGTTAGAGATACCTTGGGAGCATCGGTCAGTCTGCTAGAGGACGTTATCCTGACCTCCGATCTGACCGGTGCCGTGTCCAACCGAACGCCATTGACAGTAAAAGAGATCGGGCGATCCGATCCAGCGTCTTCCGGACACATTTCGCTGCCTCAGATTTTTTTTTAAGTGAAAGAGGGGAGGGGGGGGGGACCAAAAAGAAGAATATTTCTTATTTTGTTAGGATGTACATGATCACCATATTTCTTACGCAGTCTGTCTTTAGAAACATGTAAGTATATAATCATGCTGCATTAATTACCAGTAAACACTTCCATTGCAATGGGATAAATGCAATTTAACAAAGGAAAAGGGAAGAGAAATCTTTAATAGGCAGAATAATTGGCCAAAGTCTACAAGCAAACGGTTTTATTTACACCTGCTTTCACAGAATACTTCCGGAGAAACATTTGCTGTTTGGAAGGAGTTGAAGCGAGAGCTGCTGGAGATCCGGGGATATTCGTGTAATTCCTTACCACACATTAAAAATACAGTTGTTGTGTTGTTGTTGTGGTTATTGTTGCTGTTGTTGGAATTATTGTTATAGTTTTTAATACGCAACGCAAATATATTCATAATAACATGAAATCAATACCGCTTACACTGTTGTGTTTTTTTTCTTCTAAAATTAATAACCTTTACACAAAATTAAATTATGAATAACAAGGCATCTGTACCTGTAACTTATATACAAAGTTTAATGGACATTTTAAAAAAAATTTAAATTAAAATTTAAAAGATGACGTCATTATGATTACGTCGCTTGATTTTGTTGTTGTTGTTGTTTTATGTTGGAGGCATAGGCACAATATAAGTACGTACCAAATTTGAACCAAACCCCTCCAGAAGTTTGGAGAACATGCGATTAGAAAAGAAAATGATGACATTCACCCGTTAAATATAAAATTGTGTCATCTGATAGGCGCCTGAGTTTTTATTTTATAACTATACACCAAGTATTTAAAAAAAGTTTCAGAAAAAAGTGCGCATGGACGAGCAGACCAAATATAATTGTTCTCCATTTATCGCTCAGGAATTAAAAACAAAACAGTATGTTTAAGTCTTAACAACTGCGCCACACACAGCGGCTCTAGAAGAGTTCCACTAAACGGGGAATAGCGGTGTACTGACGATCGAGCCACAATCTGAGATTGAGCAATGAATCACGCCGACACCACTGCGCTCTCGCGGATGCAATCACCGCCATCGATCGCCCATGATCGGTTGTTCTTCTGTCAGGGATGCGCGATTGGAAACCCGGTCTGCGCGTGCGTAATGGATCTTTAGCAGACGAGAAAGAAGAGAAGGCGAAGAAGTGAGGGAATGAGAAGGCGAAGAAGAGAGGGAAACGAAGTATAAGAGAAGGCGAAAATGAAAGCAGCAAAGTGATGGTTTCGTATAGAAAGAAATGAAAGAAGAAAAAGGCGAGGTGAAAGAAGACACAAACCCAACAAGAACGGTAAGATGGCGAAGCGAGAACGTAAAAAAGAGAAGAATAATGCTAGTAAAACAATAAAATATATCATAAGGCGCCATGAATCGTCATGTGCTATATTATATGTTGTATTATTATTATTCTTATTATTATTATTATTATATTATTATTATTCTTTATTATTTATTATTTATTATTATTATTATATTATTATTATTATTGTTGTTGTTGTTTGTTGTTGTTGTTGTTGTTGTTGTTATTATTATTATTATTATTATTATTATATTTATTATTATTAATATTATTTATTATTTATTATTATTATATTATTATTATTATTATTGATTAAAAGGAGAGGAAGGAACGAAACAAGGTGAAAAAACTGAGGGAACAAAAAACCACAAGACAAACAGGAAAATGGAAAGGAGAGAGGGCGCTGAGGTTTTCTTTTGAAAATGAGTCAGCGCGCTCTACAAATATCTAAGATTGATTGATTGCCGAAAGAAGGAAGAAAAAGAAGAAGAAGAAGAGGAAGAAGAAGAAGAAAGAAGAAGAAGAAGAAGAAGGGCGAATTTTGTTTGTTTATGTTTGTTGTGTGTTTTGTTAAAATGTTTTGTAGACTGCATCCAATGCATGCCATTATGAAGTTGCAGTCTGCTGGACCCTATAAAACAATGACTAACTAACCATTCTTGAAAGGAGGGAGGATATCAAGTACCAGGGGAAAAAAAACTCGGAAGAAGAAGAATGGGAGGAGAGACAAAGAAAAACGCTTTTAAAAAGGAAGAAAAAGGCGAGAAAGAAAAGACACGAAATTTTTTTTTAAAAAAGGAGAAGAAGGTGGCGGTATGATTTTTTGCCTCTTCCGACAATCTATTAACGTAACCACACATCCTCCATGCCAACATTCGCCCTCTACCTTCTACTTCCTCATTCCTATTTAAACCCAAACCTCCCTCAAAGACAGCCTCCCAGACATTCACGTGCTTCTCGGGAAATTACTTCACAGAAAACCCGCGAAACGAAATCGTTTACTTAAAATAAGTTTGGTCTGCCCATTGTGGAATTCTTCTCCCAGTTTTAAAAACATATTTCTCCTACTGTAACGGAATTGTTTGCTTCAAAAATATATTAAATAACTATTACCTATATAAACTATGAAATAAACAATTAAATAAAAGTTATAAATAAGAGTTAAGACTTTCAAAGTAAAATAATCGAACATTAGCCAAAGCATTTAATGTAGAAATGTGAATATAATATATGCCAAACACGTTTATTTTAGTGTTTTTTTTTAAAGTTGCATTTGTTTATTTATTTATTCATTCATTCATTCATTCAGTGTTAATTAATTTTTTTAGTTATTGATTTATACATCGAGAAGGCATGCAAGGCACGGTGCAAGGAGGCAGAAGAAGAGGGAAACCGAAAAAAAGAGATGGAGGACATCATTCGAGAATGGACTGGCTTGACACTGAGCGAAGCCATTGGGGTTGCTGAGGACAAAGAAAGACGGAGTACGCTGGTTAAACGATCATCTGTGGTGCCCCCAACCACTTACTATAGTTACGGGGTAGGATAGGATATGCATCGAGAAACAAAAACTTGGACTTTAAAATTAACGTCAATGCTGATCAATGTGAATTCTTGATCTATGTCAATAAAAGGCTTTTATTGTGATTTAATAATAGGTCTACTATATTTTATAACAGTCGATTTTTAGATCACTGGCGCAAACGTAGGCTGAAAGAGTAATAAGCTTACTGCTTATTTCTTTACTTTCAAACTTTTCTAAGAGTTTTATCACCGTCTTTTCAAGTCTTTTAAAAATTAAATAATGTTTCCTATATTAAATACAAAATGTCCAGTTATATAATGTTAACAGACGATCTCATTTAATTAAGTTCGGGAAGAGACAGAGACCCAATGCAATCAAAATATAACGAACACGCAAACAAAAATATACATGTTATTGTTACTTTTTTCTGTTGAAATAATCGTGTGTAAATTGTTTTGTCAGTACAGTCTTTGGTGTTTTTTTTTCTTTTTCCAACTTTCTTTTTATTTCATTTATTTAATTAATTATTAAAATAATTCTTTTATTCTTGTTTTATTTTATTTTTTATTTGTAAAAGGGAGATAATTGTGTTTTATTTTATTTCCCCTACCACTTTTTCTAATGTGTTGTTTGTTTGTTTTGTTTTTTTTTTTTTGTTTTTTTATTTTTCTTTTTTTTTTTTTTTTTTAAATTCAGCAAGACTGTAAAGGTTTACGGAATGATTTAAAGAGTTATTAAATATGTTAAATGATCAATTTTACATTGTCTCATTTCATGAATTCTACTCAGCTCCGTCTGAAACGTGAGGCTAAAAATTCCCGTTGAAAAAACGAAGCAGTTTCAATTAATTGGTCGCACTTTCCACTGCCTCCTCCCTGCCATTCGTCCATCTTCACCTCCTCCTTCGCACCACCAACTCCTCCTTCCCTCCTTTCCTCTCTTCCTCTCTTCCGCTCTCTCTCTCTCTCTCTCTCTCTCTCTCTCTCACATACATACACACACGCGCGCGCACACGCACACACACACACACACACACACACCACCAACTCAAGGGCGATAATACACAGAGCATTACAGAGGGAAGGGGATACACAGAGCATTACAGAGGGAAGGGGGGGAAACGGAGAGTGATTTCCTTTTATTGGAATTTTAATCCTAAGAAAAGAACGGGGTGTCTTTTGAGAAGATTTACTGGGATCTGCAAAGACTTGCCGTCTTTACTTTTCGTGTTACTAGCAATCTCTCCCTTACCGACTTCTAAATCGTTGGTGCTTTAGGTGCACTTCTATAAATTATCTCCCTTTTACAATTACTCAGGTCTTTCTTTTGTGATATTGACAATGTCTTTCCTTTCCTTTCTTACTTTCTTTCTTTCTTTGGGCTTCTGTCAACAAAAACACAAGAAAATACAAACGTTAAAAGAAATACAATTACCGTGGAAGTAAAAGCCGGCGTCTGCCACGAGCAAGGCAAATTTATTAGCTAAAAACTTATTTAATGAATATTAAATGTTTTTGTATCTTAACGCCGTCACCATTTTTTAAAAAAGCGAAACAAAAAAACAATGTAATCGTTTTAGTTATACTTGGAGTTAATTTTCTGACTTGTCTAGCTGTTTTATTATTTAGAAACACGTTTATTTATTAACTGTGTTGATTGTTTGTTCTTTATTTGCTATACTTGTTTATTTACGAGACTGAGCAAACAGACAAACATATGTGCACAAAAAAAACCAGATAAATAAATATATTAATTAAACAATTAATGATAATAAATATAGACGTTGCGATTTTAAAAGTTCGAAACCAAATAGATTGTTTCGTATGGATTCTTTAGAAGAAAAAGAAAATGTTAAATTTTCTCATTTATACAATTTGCTTGGAAACCTTCACCTACAACTGATATTAAAACAGGGCGAATTAAAAATGCTTGTCATTCCCTCTCTCTCTCTCCTCCCCTTCACTCCTTCCCCCATCACTTTATACACAGACACACCATCACAGCAATTAACCTGGAAGCGCTGTCTACAAAGAAAAAAAGATTGCCTGTCTAGAAATTCAATATTGCGAGTCTAGGGTGTGAAGTGGGTATTTGGCCTTCATAATGTCTCTCACCCCATCCGAAAGGCTTTTATTGATTCGTTGATTCATTCAGTGAATCATTAATTCATTCATTCATTAATTCATTCACACACTTTCTTTGATAAATAAATAATTAATCTACAGATTTTTAAAATGTCATCATCATCATCATCATCATCATCATCATCATCATCATCATCATCATTATCATCATCATCATCATCATCATTATCATCATCATCATCATCATCATCATTGTCGTCGTCGTCTTCCTCCACCTCTCCTCCTCCTCGTTGTTGAGGTCTTCTGACAGACGACTTTCCTCATCCTCAGAGTTGGAACTGCTGCAGAAGACCGATCTTCATCATCACCGCCGCTATCTGCACCACCACTATCAGCAGTATCACCAACAAACTGTATTAATTTGCAGTTATGAACTACTCTTACCTGAACCTGATGAATGAGGTGACCCCCGCTGCGAACTTGAATTGATGTTATTGTTGCTGCTGCTGTTGCTGCTGGTGTTGAGGTTTTTACTGCTGTTGTGGTCGTGGTTGTTATTGTTGTTATTATTATTATGATTCAGAACCAGTTTCTCACAGTTTTTGTTGAGGTCTTCTGGCAGACGACTGTCCTCATCCTCAGAGTTGGAACTGCTGCAGAAGCCCGAACGCCGGTGACGACTATACACTGGCGACATTCTAGGAGACTTGAGATCGTGACTGCTGTACTGATAGTGGTGATGATGATGATGGGAGGAGGATAGTCCCAAAATGTCTGAGATGAGGAACGACGTCGGCTGTCGCGGGGGCCGCTCGTAGATGTGAGGATGCCAAGTCCGCGGCGTGGTGTAGGTAACGGAGCCAGGACTCAGCCCAGCAGCTAAACTTTGGTTGTTGCCGTTGATGTTGCTGATGGCTGTCATGGCCGCGGAAAGGCTGCTACCCAGAAAGTTCGGATTGTTGTTGATACTGGTGGTGATGGACTGCAGAGGGCGTGGGATGACCAGGCCTGCCATACCGATGCCTCCCAGCAACCCTAGTCCGGCAGCGGCAGCGGCAGCAGCGTGCGAGGAGACGAGGGAGGAGCGATCCATGTGCATGTAGCCAGTGGAGGGCAGAGCCTCCCGCATCACCATGCCAACACACGCACTCCCTCACTCCCCCACTCCAAACTTCAAAAACTAGTTTAGTTATTCGCAGTCCTCTTGCAAATCTCTCTTCTTTGTCAGATCCTTATTGCTGTCCAAATTCACAAACCCCTCCTCGGCATTTACGTTGTCTTCGAGGAAAGTCTCCTTACCTATCACTATGGCTGACATCAAACTGCAGGCTGTATACTGATAAAGCTAAATTTTCCTTCATGAGAAAGACAAGTCCGGAAGTCCGTGTTTTTAACACAAAAGTCTTTGTAGCCCAATGCCGCCTTGCTCCTTGCAAAACTTATGACTGGCTCTGTGGTCTAGTTAAGCTGATCAAGACATGGTTTGTGGTTCTACGTGTTCATCAAACGGAATTCAGTGTGAAGTATAACATTGCTTGGCAGCTTTAAAATGTTGCCGGTGAGTATCTCTGATGGTCCAGAAACTGTAACAGATAAACATGTAACATTTTTCAATGTAATATCATGTTCTTTAATTGTAATATAATATTTATAATATGAATGTTCAAAACAATGCTGATAAACCCCAAAACCTCCATATATTGCGCAGATCGTGTTAAAAGATGTTAAATATTTCAAAGTGCAAATAATATTTTATTGTAAGGATGATAACCAACTCTTCGCATTTCTACAGATTCAAGCGTCCAACGAGCTACATGTAACAATGCGACTAACTACGTAACGATATCATGCGCAGAGTGCTGCGTGGTGGTGATCAATTAAAGTAAAATAAATGTATGGCGATTATATAGTCACCATTAGGCCTATACATAAATAATTATGTGCTGGTATGCACGTAATCATGTTTACTATCTAAACGTAACGCATCAAAAGATGGGGCAGATTTCCGTAAAACTCTCAAACTCAAGGATTAAAAAGTGATAGAAAACACATCTGCATGTATTGTCTTGTCATTATGTGTGTTACAAAAGTAAATAATAAAAAATATCCCATCTCCATTCCCCACCCTACCCCTTTATATTACCCCACCAACACCCCCGCATAACCCTATAAAAAGTCTCTGCCAAACCCACCCCGCAATCTCCTCGGTTCATCAATTGACTCCTAACATGTAATTCCAACAAATCTCCTCTCCTGCACCGAGTTATTCCAACCGAGCTGACATGGCCACTTATTGCATTCCGCTCAGCCAATAATGCTCAGATCCGTGCAAGAAAGAGCAGGAAGAAGAAGAATAAGAAGCAGAAGAACAAGAACAAGAACAAGAACAAGAACAAGAAGAACAAGAAGAATAAGAACAAGAAGAACAAGAATAAGAACAAGAACAATAAGAACAAAACAATCGAACAAGAACCCTTTGTTAAAAAGAAGAGAAGACAAAACCTAACGCCCACACCCTCCATTTTTAATTTAAAGAAAAGATAAAGAGGATGAAAACGGTTGTCTCCCTGTTAAAGGAAGAAGAAAAAATCACCCTTCGCCCTCTCCCGGCATGTGCGTTCTTCCGATGAGCGAGAACTGGCTTTCGATTGATAGCTAGAAAATTATTATTGCTCTTTCCGTGGCAAAGAGGGAGTGAGTTTGAGGTGTAACGGAGGAGAGGAGGGGAATAAATTCTTCTGTAGTTCAGTCCAAACAGCAGGGCATTTTATAATTCGTCTCTATGAAAATGTATTATTCATTCTTTATTTACCAGAATGATTAATTAATGAATTTGTATTGATTCATTTAGTGACTTAATTGTGCAACTATTCGTTTATTTATTTAATTATTTTATTTTTTTTAAATTATGTACTCATTTAGATTATATTTTAGTGAGTATGTTTGTTTACAGGTCCACACTAATACACTATATTGACTGACAAGACGACTTTTATTAGCTTCCAGCAAACATACAAAAGCAGAGAAAATGTGTATTGCAGTCAGTAATTATTTGTCTCAATCAGAAGCATTTAAACAAGCTGAACTTAGAAGGAACTGAGGATCTTAAGATTCAGATTCCTTTTCTAAAAATTATTTTAAAGTCTGTTCGTTACCAAATTTATTTTAAACCTTCACAAACAAAAACATGCACACGCATAAACACACACACATACCTATACACAAACATCTATGTACTTCATGAAAAAAATGTTTCTTATGTCAGTATGGAAGATAATGCGAATTTTTTCAATTAGTGCATTATTGTATAAAACATCACGGATATTATCGGTGTCATTTATCAAAACATTTGCTATGTCCTATGCTATCCTATCCTATCCTATCCCATAACACGGAGGTCGTAGGGGCACCACAGATGATCGTTTTGCTATGTAAAATGGTAATAATGTTGTACATTAAAATAGTAAATGGTGTATACAAATATTGGTTGTTGGCATATTTAAATACAATTAATATCATTTACGTATTTTGTGCTCCATGAATTCAAACGCATTTTAGATATGACTTTTGTTTACAATATTTCTAGTGTATAATAAGATGTTATGTTTGTTTACTAATTTTGGAAATTGTTAATGAAACAGCATAAATTTTTAACTAAAGTCTAGCTAGGACAATTAAGCGCAATGGAAGTTCGCTTCATTTAAAGTAATCCTTCGTGTGACAAAGCTTTTCATCAGCGGTACTTGAATGTCAGCAGATGGACAGAAACGATCAGAACTACCCCCATCGGACACACGAAGTCGGCAAACGAGAGTGCTGAAATAGGAACCCCCACATGACAGACAATATTGAGAAAAGTCCTTTGTGATCCCGTATGAACTTTCTAATCGTTTGAGAATTGAGAGACCCTTGTGTTGACACCCTCTTCTTCTACCCCCACCCCCACCTTTAATTCTCCTCTCACCCACTTCCCACCCCACTTCCAAACCACACACCTTTTTTTTTTTTAAATGGAGTTGGGGGTGGAAGAGAGATCAAATCCCCGTAATGGTACCCTGTTTACTCTGTTTTACTGACATTTG
Organism: Oncomelania hupensis; assembly: GCA_036898135.1. Taxonomy (NCBI): domain Eukaryota; kingdom Metazoa; phylum Mollusca; class Gastropoda; order Littorinimorpha; family Pomatiopsidae; genus Oncomelania; species Oncomelania hupensis. Next base: position 53,620,980 of record CM072511.1, on the reverse strand, counting down.
ACGTGTTTTCTCATCATCCTCCTCTTCTCTTACTCCTCCTCTTCTTCTTCCTCCTCTTCTTCTTCATCATCATCATCATCATCATCATCATCATCATCATCATCATCATCATCATCATCATCATCATCTTTTTCTTCTTCTTCTTCTTCTTCTTCTTCTTCTTCTTCTTCTTCTTCTTCTTCTTCTTCTCATCCTCCTCCTCCTCCTCTTCCTTCTTCCTGATCTTCATTCTGAGACCAAAGAAGTCTTTTCTTTTCAAATGTCCAAGTCGGCAATCAGTGTCTTCCTCCTCCTCCTCGTCGTTCTTATCCAACTTCTTTTTGCTGCTTCTTCTTTACCATCTCCCTCTTCCCGCCCCTTCTCTATCTTATCTTTTATTCTCCTTTCATATAGTTCAAAGAATTAGAAGTCTTCTTCTTCTTCCTATGCTTCTTCTTCTTTTTCTTCTTCTTCTTTCTCTTCCTCTTCCTCTTCCTCTTCTTCTTCTTCTTCTTCTTCTTCTTCTTCTTCCTCCCTCTTACTCATCCGTCTCTTCTTCCTCCCTCCCCCTCCAGCCCTCTAACCGGTACCCTTTTCTCCTCTTCATCTTCATGTTCATCCAAAGTCAAAGAGATATTTGTTTTCAAAGGTCTAAGTAGTTTTCAATGCTTCCTTCCTCCTTCACCTCTCCCTCCTCCTCATCCTGCTTCTCTTCCACTTTCTTCTTCTTCTTCTTGTTCTTCCTCCTTTTCCTCCTCCTCCTTCGTTCTCATTCTCTTATTCTTATTAGTCTTCTGCCCCATCCAACCCCCACTCCCAACACCAATCCGCTCTTCCATCTTCATCTTCATGCACTGTAGTCCAAGGAAGGTTTTTTTTGTACACATGTCCAAGTCGGCTATCAGTGTCTTCATGCGGCGTTCTTAAGTGCAGACACACGAAGAGGTTCAATCTCTTGTTTCACCAAAAACCGGGCTGTCTCCAATATCACAGCGGTCCTCCAGATCCGGCCAGGGTCAGAGTTTGCACACTCGATGAGGGCAGGGTCCTCTTTGAAGGTTCTGATCTGAAGAGAACCTCTGCCACCCTCTTCGCTTAATTGGTGTTATTGAAAGAAAGGAAGACCCGATTAATCTGCCATTACCTCCCTTAGCTACAGTGCAGTGCAGTGTCTTAAAGAGTTCGACGTGACAGACATGCTTTTTTTAAGTCTCCTTTCCAAGACTTTGTTTTTATTGATTTTTTGTGGGTAGGACTAGGGAGGGTTCGAAGAAGAAGAAGAAGAAGAAGAAGAAGAAGAAGAAGAAGAAGAAGAAGAAGAAGAAGAAGAAGAAGAAGAAGAGTGAAACATTTTAGTTTAACGTCTACTCCAACCATTGATATGGCAGACAGGGATAACCATCCCAGGTAACAACGCGTAGGGACCTAACCCAACACTAAAACACCAGAACAATCATACTGCTAAAATGGACAGTGAAAAATTGCAATTTTTACGGGATTCGAACCTGGGTCATCGGTGTGCCAGGTGAAAGCTCTATTACTTGAGCTACGGCTGTGGGCGAAGAAGAAGAAGAAGAAGAAGAAGAAGAAGAAGAAGAAGAAGAAGAAGAAGAAGAAGAAGAAGAAGAAGAAGAAGAAGAAGAAGAAGAAGAATTCCTCGGTCATGGCAGATTAAAGATTTTTCTTTCTTTTCACGAGTTTTAGTATTATTTGTCATTTTTTATTCTAGCACGGAAAAACAGAGAAAAAGGAAAAAAATGAAAGAAGAAAAAAAGAAACGAAAAAAAAGAAAGAAATACCTTAAATGAAAAACGAAACGGAAATCCTATCCTATCCTATCCCGTAACTCAAAGGTCGTTGGGGCACCACAGATGATCGTTTAACCAGCGTATTCCATCTTTCTCTGTTCTCAGCAACCCTCATGGCTTCGTTCATTGTCAAACCAGTCCATTCTCAAATGTTGTCCTCCCACCTCTTTTTCTGTTTCCCTCTTCTTCTGCCTCCTTGTAACGTGCCTTGCAGGATGGTTTTTCCAAGGCCTGATGCTCTGGTGACGTGGCCATACCATCGAAGTTTCCGTTTCTTCACCACTGTGATCATGTCATCCTGTTGTCCAATGGCTTGTGTGATGGTCTGTCGGACTTCGTTGTTGGTGATGTGCTGGGTATAGAAATGCCCAGAAGTTTTCTGTAGCACCTCATCTTCATGCTGTGTATCCTTCGTTGTAGATCTGCTGTGAGGGTCCATGTTTCGCAAGCGTATAGGAAGATGTAGACTACAAGGGAGGGAAGCAGCCTTATCTTGGAATGTAGACTGATGGTCCTGTCTTTCTAAATGGGCTTCAACACTGTCAGGGCAGCGGTTGTTTGTGCGATCTTGGAGAGGACTTCCTGCCGGGACCCATTGTCTGATACAATGGCTCCTAAATATTTGAAGCTAGATCTATGCAGTGTGTTGAGAGATTGGCCTTGGACTTAGATGCCTTTGGTGTTGTTGTTCATCATTTTGGTCTTCTCTGCGCTTATTTAATTTCCATAGGCTCTGGAGGTGGTGTCAAGCTTCAAGTTCTTGTTCCTCTCTAGCCAATCCATCAATGTCATCCGCAAAACGGAAGTTGGAGATTGCACTACCCTCTATGCTGACTGTGCCTTCGTGATCTGCAAGGGCATCTGACATGATGCGCTATAGGAAGATGTTAAAGAGTGTTGGAGAGAGTAGGCATCCTTTACGTACACCGATTGTTCTTCTGAACCAGTTCCCGATGGCGTTGTTGTGGAGGACAGCACTGGTAGCCTTGTCATACAGGCTTTTGATGACTTCAATAATTTTAGGACTTATGTTGACGCTCTCATGGTTGCCCACAGAGCCGCATGCCAGACTCAGTCAAACGCTTTCTTGAAGTCTACAAACACATGATATAGATGTTGTTGGTGCTGTAGGTATTTCTCGCAGATTATTGTGAGATTGAAAATCTGCTCAGTGGTACTTCGCCCTGCCCCGAATCCTGCTTGTTCTTCTGCTATCTTAACTGAAACGAAAGGCCATGACAAAAAGAAAAAAAAGAATTAAAGAACGACAGAACGAAAAAAAAAAACTAAAGGAAAAAGAGAGAGAAAAAAATTGTAAAAAAAAGAAATTGTAAAGAATAAATGAACGGAAGAAACTGACAAAGAAAGAAAGGAAGGAAGAAAAACATTGTAAAAAAAAGAAATTGTAAAGAATAAATGAACGGAAGAAACTGACAAAGAAAGAAAGGAAGGAAAGATAATTAAAAAACACAAAAACAAACTAAGAATGAAAATAATTAAACCAAGACAAACAGAAAAAAGAAAGGAATCCAGTAAGAAAAAAATTGAATGAAATGGACTGAATTAAAATATAAAAAAAGAAAGAACGACAAAAACAAAACAAAATGAAAAGAAAAGAAAGAAATAAAGAACAGAACAGAACAGAAAGATGGCGATGCTTTAAGTAAAATTAAAACACTGGCTAGAGACATCACTGGAGAGAGACTTCGTAAATTCGGATTTAACTGATTTGTGTTACTGGGGCAATCGCAAAAACATGAAAGTGTGTCAAAACTGTCAAAAGGAATAATAAACTCTGATGTCACGCAGTTTTGAATTCTTAAATAAACTATTATTGAAAATATTAAAAATCATCATCATCATGATCATCATCATTATTAGCATCATCATTATCATCAACAACAACAACAACAACACACACACACACACACACACACACACACACACATTTTGCAAGCAATTATTAAGTTAAATAATTCCATAAGTATTAACTTTTAAATAGAAGCATGCAACAGAAACTAATACAGACACTTGCCACTGGAAAAACGTGTACTCAAAAGATTCTTTTCATTAAAAGCACAAGAAATCTTTCCGGTCACATAATTTATAATTTAAATATAACATGATCAAGATCGTGTGCAAACATTTAAACTCAGACAATCGGTCAGCTTAAATTTAAAGAAATCTGCGTAACATGCGTGGCATAACCCGTTACGTGTTAATGGAAATTCTCACTAGATATAACACAACACTACATGACTTATAAAGACAATCCTACAATAAGATTTACTGTCAAAAAAAACTAATCGTTAATTATTTATTGTAGACAGACATCATCATACGATTATTGGAACTGAAAAAGACATCAATTTTAAATGAATCTTTAACTGGTCCCTTAAAGTTAAACGAACAATTAACAAAGTTTGAAAGTAATAAGTCAAATACGGTTTAAAATGACTGCCTCTTTCAGTCATACATACATGTATAGTCATAAATATAAAGAGTTTGAAATGAAAACTCCTAAGCTAAAGTGAGCCCGCAACCGGTGTCTCAAATGATGAAGCTATAAAATTTAAAAACTGAAGGAGTCAGTCAAATGAGCCTATCACTCAATGACTGGTGTAATCATTTATCACTACTATTTTAAACAACAACAGCGACAACAGCTACTACTACTACAGCTATTACTACTACTACTACTACTACTACTACTATTACTACTACTAGTAGTAGTAGTACTATTACTACTATTTCTTCTACTACTACTACTACTTCTACTGCTACTTCTATCATTGCGCCTACGTAGTCATTCTACACTGGCTGTATAAATATGGAAATAAATAATAATCGTCATAATCATTTTTATTCAATCTCCTTAAACTAACAGATAACAGAATCGGTCAACAGATATTTCAAAGTTAAATGCTGAAGACCGTTCAATCAAGCGCTCAGTCACATTAGCCTAGAAATTATCAGTGGATGGCTAAAACAGCCATGGTGTAAAATAACACTCAACTAAAATTAATTTTAAAAAATACGTACATTTAAGCAACCATTATTAGTACGTTATACACTATACGTTGTACAACATCCGAGTGCAGTTCCTCAATGACACTTGCGCAAAACAACATTTGTCTAAATGAGTATACATTTTAAAACAATCAAGACGGACCAAAATTGTACATGTTCAAGTTATCTTCCTATCAACCAAATGCAACAGACAATCATTTCTATTGCGAGTTGTTGAACGTACTAGTTTAAAATCCTCTATGGTGCACGTGCAAGTAAACACTTCTTTACCTTAAGTGATCGAAATGGATCAATTAAAGTTTCAGGCATGCATGCAGTCAGTCTCAGCAAGATCACCCAATACATCAATTAGATTTCATCAACCAATAGAGCAAACTATCAATTCAATAAATTACCTTTTGTGTTGTAGAACATCCAAGATTAAGTGTCCAATGAAGTTCCAAACTTTCAGCCACAACAATTATGGATGAATGGTTCAGATAACAATTTCAGTTAAATCGCCTTGTGATTATGCGGACCATCCAAGATAAAAGTCCTCTATGCTGCATATATACAACCACTTGTACAAATTAACACAATCATAAAAAGGGCTTGAAGACAAACGATAGCGCCGGACCCAAACACGGGGCCTTAAGAGCAGATGAAGACTAAACGTTACACGTAGACAAACTGCTTTTAACAACAGCAGCGGCAGCAATCAACGTCGTGGGAGACGACTAGACTTGTGAAGTATCCAATGGGCAAGTGTCTTGATTTGAGGAAGTGTGTATCCAATGAACAGACAATGAATAAGAGAGAGCTATGATGAGAGAAGAGGAATGAGACAAGAAGAAGGGAAAGAAGGGAAGGAGACGAGAGAGAGAGAGAGAGAGAGAGAGAGAGAGAGAGATTCGTTGAGCAAAGATGTCTAAATCCAAGACAGAACAGACGCACGTCCAAGAGAGAGACAGAGAGAGAGACAGAGAGAGACAGAGAGAGGGGATGTCTTGAAGAGTGTGCTCTACAATATTCACAGACACGAAAGACGGAGGGAAAAGGAGAGGGATGGAAGGCCGGCTAGAATCCTCGTGCTTGCAATAAGAAGAATTCGGGGAATCGGAACGGCGGATAGCAGACTATTAGCAACATGATCTTGCAATCGCCGCGCCGCGGCCGCGCGCCCAAACGCTCGCTACCAAAAGCATTATTGCAGCAATCTTTTTCCTGTGCCATACACTCAACCGAGAGAAAGGGAGATGTGCCTCTGGAGAGAGAGAGAGAGAGAGAGAGAGAGAGAGAGAGAGAGATCCATCCAAGTCTGTGATCTCGTCAGTCCCACCGCCCTCTCTCAGTGCGTTCTCAGCCCCAGACACTGTCAAGCAGGACACCCATGCCGTTTTGGCAAGAAGGAACCATTCGGAGAACACCAAGCGGAGAAACGTGACAAAAGCTGTAAACTTAGCTTCTCAATGGTGCTCTCAAAGAACGATGAAGAAAATTGAAGCAAGCATGTGTTTAACGGAGAACATTTGTTTTAATGGCGTTCCCATCAGAAGACATTTGTTATTACAATAATAAATAAAGTTCACCCTTTCTGTATTTAAAGACTAATTATTGTTTCTCCTTCCACTTCTTAGTAGTCCCTCGTGAATTCATTTACATTTCCCCCTCTGCAGTTGGAGCAAAATAGACTACCATCAAATGTATATCTTTATTTAGATGTGATTTTGCCTACGTTAAAGCACTCATTCAAGTCTGTACAAAAACCTGTCATTCCGCGCCACTGTTTCAGCTTAAGCAGTCGGTTGTAGCATAAGTTTCATACGTGATCATTGTCTAATAAAATACTCCGTCAAAGACGGTGGTTCTCATTTACCCCAGTTCACTTGACAATGGCCACAATGGGCAAAACGCGATGGCAGACAATGATGGACACTGATAGCCGAGTCCCCATTGAGCCGCTGCTGTCAAGTGTAGGTCATCAATGTGCCCCAACAGACAGATCAACGCCAACTCTCATCGCGTCGTCAACCAGTAAAGCAGGCACGGGAGAGAGAAAAGCGGGGAATAAATGAGTATCAATCACCCCGAATGAAGCTCCGAGACGTCCTAAGAGGCGCCAAGGGACGAGGAAATGGCCAGGACAGTAAGCAAAGTAAAGAGGTGGCGGCGTCGCCAGATCATCGTCAAGACGTGAGGATGAGACTAGGAGGCATTGAGAAGGAAGAAAGCGACAGATCAAGGCACCCAAGATCAAAGGCTGTGTAGTGTAGAAGGAGGAGAAGGCTTGTGATGATAAAAGTCAAATCTGGCACTGGCGATGCTGGCGTACACTATACTACATTGGGCTCGCAAGGGAAGTGGGAGGGGCAGAGCTCTGCGGTACGGCGCTAGACAGGAACGGTAAGACACAGTTTATGAGCTTTAGAAAAGAAAAGGGGAGGAGACCGAGGGGCGGGGACCGGAGCAACACCGACAAGAAACCCTTGACGGGCGATAAATTGATGAGTGTATTAGCCAGCTTGAGTGTGGAAAGAAAGCTTACTAGTGCCGCTCTCTCTCTCTCTCTCTCTCTCTCTCTCTCTCTCTCTCTCTCTCTCTCTCTCTCTCTCTCTCTCTCTCTCTCTCTCCCCCTCACAGACAGTGCCAGACAAACTTGTTTTTCGTGTCTGATTCAGTAATCAAGTTAGCGCTACAGACACATCCGAGATGTAAAGGGGGAAAGATCAGGGTTTCATGTGGCTATTGTGAACCGGCTTTTATTTTAACACCGTAGAAGAAAGAGCGGGATTCATCTTAAACCTTTTCTTTTTTTTTAAACGGCTTTGCTTTTAACACCCACAGAAGCAGCAATCTCGCGGCCGCTCTTCTCTTTCTTTATCCCGGAGACTCGCCTTAAATGCTATCGGTCTTTAAGAGAGATCGAACACGAAGCTGAAGACTCATTCTGTTCAATCACGCCACTTAATTTCAGTCGGACTGGGTAGCACAACGTTAAACGGGGAGCGACGTTGATGTCTCTAAAGAGAAAGACGCAAGGCTGGAGTCCTCAGAAATCGAAGCAAGGGTGGCGTCATTGAGAGATCAATCAAGCAACTTTCTTGCAGTTGACACAAGGCTAAACGGGAGGAAGAACTAGACACATGGGTGACGTACTTAGGCCGAGAGCTTGCCTATTTAAATCACCTGCTGCACTGCGACCAATACACTGAGACAACGAGAAGTCTGGGACTAAAACCTGGACCTAAAACATCGCTTACAACGCCTTTTGTACTGAGACAGCAGTATTGTTTATGACAACTTGTTTTGGGTCCGTTCAGCAAGCTTCAGACCTCAGTTTATTTCAATCAACGCCACTTTATTCCAATCACAGCACTTGGCAGCCAAGTTAAACGGGGGGCCAAGCATAGAAAGGCAAATGGCTAAGGTAGAGACGAGGGGTGAGTACGAATGAGAGCGGGAAACGGGCAAATATTTGCCGCCCTGGCTCGTCGATGGGGCTTATCAAATCATGATGAGGCGCTATATTGCTGTCATTAGAGGGCCCGCCACGGGGACTTTAAGGCAGCTATCTAACGTCAACATTGCCCTTCCCTGCCACCCTTCCACTTCTGGCGCTGCAAGCCTTTAAGACCTCTTGAGATTTTGCAGTTAAAGATACATTCCCTCAGTATTTTTACTCTCTTTGTTTTTGTTTTGTTTTTAACGAGTACTATTCATTTTCTTTTTTTTATTTAAATCATAGAGCAAAATATACTGAGTTTAAACAATGGTATGAAACCACGGGGAACGCCTCAGTTGATTCTTCGCGTCGTCCTTATCGTTCTGATCACGATTTGAAACCTGTGGATTGATGCATGGAGCTAGCTGTCCTTAACAAATGTCACCATTTCAAAAAAACTAGTCCTACATGGTATGGTAAAAGGTAGAGGTGTTCCCGCAACCTTTGGGTCGTTGGAAAGTGGGGGTGGGGAGGGAGGAAGATCACCGGTTTAGGACTTCCATTTTATCTGGGCCAGCTTAATGAGGCCGGTGGCTATCTATCTCCTCTCTCTCGCTGCCTTATCTTTCCAGGAACTAAACATAAGTCAATTACCCAATTGAGAGTTGGGTCGACTGGGTGTAGGGTGGGCGTGCTTCATACCTTTCTTCTTCGTTTTTTTTCTCTTGTAATTCATGGTTGCAAGCATAACCATCCCTAAAAACAAGGGCCACCGGTGTCACATCCTTCAAGTTCCGTGTCTCCTAGTTTATCCGAGCGCATTTGCGCATGCGCCAGGTCATGTCGGGCCGGCTTTTTCACAAAGTTCTTAGGCGTCATAACCCTAACCCTAACCCAAACCCTAACCCTAACCCTAAACTCTTAACTCTAACCCAAACTTTAACCCTAAACCTTACGAAGACGATGATAGCACTGTGCGCATGCGTCGAATTTTGTAACGCGTCGACCAATCAGAATGCTCCCATTCGCTCCCAGCCCAGCTAAGATACTAGGAACTGTGAGGATGTCACACCGGGCTCGACGTTGCTTCACGAAACATTTCTAACATGTGCCCAAGACGTCTTAGCTACTGCACCACCCTAAGATGGTGGTAAGCGATGGTATTTTATCATGTTTGTCCCAGATGTATCGTTTGACACCTATACTAGGCATCGCGTTTTTTTTTTTAGATCAATGTTCATCTACTGATTCATCCAAGCAAGGACATTTCCCCTGTCATTTTAAGCTAACCTTTCTTTTCTCAGTTGTCTGACATTTAAAAACATTTGCACTGAACCCTTCACTACCCTGTCGTACTCAGCGGGATTTAATGAGAGTTTTTATACACCTCGAATTTCCCATTGCTACTTACTACATACAACATGCCCAATACTGAAATTGTAATATTGGGTGTGACTGCGTTCGGTTCACTTATCTCTGTAGAAATCCCTGTCTCCTGCTTCTCTGTCTTATATTGAGAAGAAAGCTTTTTTTTGTTCCTCTAGTACTTATTATTTTTCACAGGCCCTGTTATCCCAACAGATCTATGTTCCATCAGGACTTTGTTCGCGTGGGTCTCTACTTGCCTACATGTGTTTGTGACAGACCTGAAGAACCTGGGAGAACATAGACCTGAAAAGCCTTGAGACGAAATAGACATGGGGGAAACGTAGGCCTAGGATACGGAGAACATAGACCAGGGAAATACAGACCTGGGATATGAGAACATAGGCCCTAGGGGAACAGAGAACTGGGGAAACGTAGACCTAGAATTTTGGGAATACCGATTTGAGCTGGGAGAACATAGGCCTGTGAGAATCTAGTCGTGGGAAAACATAGACCTGAAACGCCTTGAGTGAGAATAGACCTGGTGGAACACAAACTTAAAATAGAAGTGAAGGAACATAGACGTGCCCCCCTGAAAGGAGATACAAATATGCATTCCTCAAGGCAAGGTTATTGTCAAGATTCTCGTCTCCCTTCGGTGGTGGCACGCAAATAGTAAGAGGTACGAATCTTTTGGTACAGTTAAGGCAAATAAAACTGCACAGTACTATACTATCTTATCCTATCCTATCCTGTCCCGTAACCCGGAGGTCGTGGGGCACCACAGATGATGATCGTTTAACCAGCATACTCCATCTTTCTCTGTCCTCAGCAGCCCTGATGGCTTCGCTCAGTGTCAAACCAGTCCATTCTCGAATGTTGTCCTCCCACCTCTTTTTCGGTCTCCCTCTTCTTCTACCTCCTTGCATTGTGCCTTGCAGAATAGTCTTTGCAAGGCCTGATGAGGGCAGCAGTTGTTTGTGCGATCCTGGATAGGACTTCCTGTCGGGACCCATTGTCTGATACAATGGCTCCTAAATATTTGAAGCTATTCACTGTGTTGAGGGATTGGCCTTGGACTTTGATGTCCGTGTTGATGCCTTTGGTGTTGTTGTTCATCATTTTGGTCTTCTCTGCGCTTATTTCCATTCCATAGGCTCTGGAGGTGGTGTCAAGCCTCTGTACCAGCTGTTCAAGTTCTTGTTCCTCTCCAGCCAATCCATCAATGTCATCCGCAAAACGGAAGTTGGAGATTGCACTACCCTCTATGCTGACTGTGCCTTCGTGATCTGCAAGGGCATCTGACATGATGCGCTATAGCAAGATGTTAAAGAGTGTAGGAGAGAGTAGGCATCCTTGACGCACACCGATTGTTGTTCTGAACCAGTTCCCGATGGCGCTGTTGTGGAGGACTGCACTGGTAGCCTTGTCATACAGGCTTTTTATGACTTCAATAATTTTAAGGCTGATGTTGTACACTTTCATTGTTGCCCATAGAGCTGCATGCCAGACTCGGCCAAACGCCTTCTTGAAGTCTATGAACACATGATATAGATGTTGTTGGTGCTGTAAGTATTTCTCACAGATTATTCTGAGGTTGAAAATCTGTTCAGTGGTACTTCGCCCTACCCTGAATCCTGCTTGTCCACTCCCGCTGACTTCCCTTTCTTTAGCGATTGCACTGCTGCCTCAACTTCTTCCCGGAAAATTGGAGGATTTCTTCTTCTTTTCTCTGTTCTCGGGACATGCTAGAACTGATGGGTCTCCATTTGGTGTATGGTTGTAAAGGTCAGAGCAGTACTCTGTCCATCTGTCCAAGACTTCTTGTTCTTCTGTAAGGCATATGTCAGACTTGCTTTGGATCGTGAAGACTTTGGGCTGTTTGACACTTGTCAGCCGCTTCACAGTCTGGTAGGCCTTTTTGCTGTTGTTCTTGTACAGACTGTTCTCTATTTCCTGGCATTGATCTTCTATCCAGTTCTCCTTTGCTGTGCGCATGCCTTTTCGGATGTCATTGTTGATTTTTCGGTAGACATCAGCTCCCTGTGAGGTGTTCTTTTTTTTTTTTATCTCTCTTCGTTTATCACACAGATCCAAAAGTTCAGGTGTGATCCACGGCTTCTTCTTTGGTCGGTGCTTGCCAAGGATCTCAGTGGCGGCATCTGTCACAGCTGAGTTGAAGGTGGTGGTCATGGTGTTGATATCTACTTCACCAGTAAAAATAAAAAAGATGCTTAGGGTCATATAACATCATATAACTTTATTTAGGTTAGAAGAATACGAATACGAATACGAATCTTTATTGTCCATAGTTAAAATACAATAACATGGAAATTTGTCTTTAGTAGCACAAAGACTAAGACGGAAAGATTAAAAACTAAAAGAAATATTAACATTTTTTGTTTTTTAAAACATTAATTAAGGCAGTCATACGCATAACAAATAGCTTACTTCATTGCACAACTCACATCATATTACATTACATCATCACAGTACACAGAAGAAAAATGTAGGTAACTGGGGGTATTACAGTTTGCTTAAATTTAAGATGCGGATTGCACTTGGTACATAAGAGTGGCCATACAAGTTTCTTTTCCAGGCCGGGGTTCTAAACCTCCGACCTGAGGGCAACAGTTCAAATGATCTACACATGGGATGACTATTATCAGACATAATCTTTCTAACTTTACTTTTTACAAAATCTTGATATATTTCTGTTATTGGCTTTTGTGTCTTTCCTATCACTCTGCAAGCTAGGTTTACAATGCGGTTGAGTCTGTTCCTGTCTCTAACGCCAAGATTTCCGAACCAGGTAACAATGTTAAAGCATAGAATACTTTCTACTAGAGATCTGTAAACTATTTCTAAGATATGTACATTGACCCCAAAATTTTTGAACTTTCTTACTAGATACATCCTTTGATTGGCCTTTTTGCAAATAAAACCAACATGATCACTGAACTTCAAGTTCTTGTCTAAAACCGTCCCTAAATACTTAAAGGTTTCAACCTGTTCTACATTTTCAGATGCAATTTTCAGGGGGCGAAGCAGGGCAGGATCTCTCGCTCGGTGTTCTTCAAAGCAAATTTCTTTAGTTTTAGTTACGTTTAGCTTTAAATAATTTTCACTGAACCAGGTAAGAAGCGTACAAGTAAAATCGAAGTATTGCGAGAGATAGTGTTCATCTTTCAGCCTGCCTATTAGAGCCATATCATCCGCAAACTTTATCAAAGTAAAAATGCTGGTGTCGCACCTCAGTTCGTTGGTATAGAGAGAAAACAAAACCGGCGAGAGGACACAGCCCTGCGGCGCCCCAGTGTTTACAATAATCTCGTCGGACAAGATACCGTCCTATCGCGGAGAAAGGAACGAATCCAGAGAACGAGTCCTAGACTAACGTCAAGGTCAAGAAGACGCTTGATTAGTAAGTGGGGTTGAAGCGTATTAAATGCAGAACTGAAATCCATCATAAGGCACTGGACAAAAGTACCTGAGGTATCAAGCTGTCTAGAAAAAGAATCAAGTAAGGTCAAGGTTGCGTCCTCTACCCCGCGTTTTGCCTTGTAAGCAAACTGCAGAGGGTCCATGCGATTTGCCATTGAGGTAGTCAGCTGACTACAGAGCAGTTTTTCCATGCATTTACAAACCACCGAGGTCAAGGCGACAGATACCACTAGATTTAACTACATGCTTCGATCGATAGTAAACAAGTTATTCTAGAAAATTCTCCAATAATATTGACCAACGAAAATTATCAACATTACATGTATAGGCTTACTAAGCTTCTTTTAACAACAACGCAAAATCCAATCAAAGGTAAATACACCCTGTTATTGCATGCTTTGCAAAACAAAACGATCGGATCTATCGTGCGCGTCTCTAACGTAACACACACACACACACACACACACCCACACACACACACACACAACCACACACACGCACACACACACACACCCACACATGCACACGCATACATACCATCATCTTCGTCATTATCTCTTTATTATTATTTATCATTAATATGAGAGAGAGTGTGTTTGTGTGTGTGTGTGTGTGTGTGTGTGGGTGTGTGTGTGTGTTTGTGTGAGGACATAATATTATATAGACTGTATAGGTTGTTTCCTTGTGTGGAATTAATGCCGTGTTTGCCTTTATTTGTTTATTGTAGGCCTACAGTAGGGTACATACAACTTTATCTCTGTGTGTATGTCGTGTTTTTTTTTAATTAATATACTTGTAATCTTACTGATGTTATCCACACGTTATTGGATTACAGACTTTGACTTAAACTGCGTGCGTATAGAACGCTTATCTGTATTTCAAGAGCGCGGCACCTGTCAACATTGGAAAAGCTTGCTCACAACCGCTCCTTGCCATATTTTCAATACGTGAGTTTTTAGAACTTTTCTTAACACCTTCCGCTTTTGGTGGTACAGTGGAGTCTTTATCACTTCAATGTAAAATAATAGTTGCAGATTGCCCATCACTTTTACATTGTTCTCTATATACACGTCTGTAATTTGTCGTAGAATTAGGCGACAGTGTTCATCAGCACCGGGTTGTGATGCACGACCAGCAGGTAGCTGTACTAGAACCTCGCCACCGATCGACTGAATCTCTCTCTCTCCCCCTCTCCCTCTTTACCCCCCCCCCCCTCTCTCTCTCTCTCTCTCTCTCTCTCACTCTCCCGTCGCAAAGAGGTAAAGAGGTAAATTGCCCACTTGCAATAAAACGTTCATTTTCTTAAAGACCCACGCTCCCAAGTATTTCCTCTCTTTCCGTCCATCTTCTCAGTCTTCTCTCTCTCTCTCTCTCTCTCTCTCATCGTCCCTTATACTGTAAATCAGAGATCTTTTAAGACCTTCTTTTGAATCGATTCTAATTTTCGGAATTGGGCGTATGCCTTAGCAGATTCAGCTACGCTGTATGAGACTCGGGGTGGCCCTCCTCCTTTTCTCGTTCTTTGCTTCCTCTTCCATCTTCCTTCCACTTCTGCGTCAGTTCTGGAATTCTGGCCGAGCGCATCCGGCCTTCAGAAAGGACCCAGCCGACCTCTTAGTGCGTACAAGCCCCGAGGCAGGACAGAGAGAAAGAGCCGCGTTATTAAACGCCGCTGGCCCCAGTCGCCTATGGATTGCTTTGATCGCCCGTAATGGGAGAATTTAGAGGCTAATTCCTACCGTTTCGCCGACATGCTATCGAACCAGGCATAAAACCCCGGGCCAGTCATCACCGCCTGATCAAAATACGGCACATTGTGGGATCCTGCTCTCTCTGCTTCTTTTTTTTCTTTTCTTCTGCTCTGTTCTTGTCTTTATTTCTTTTTGTCTGTCTGTCTTGTTTTCTTACTTTCTTTATCTTTTTTTTCTGTATGTCTGTCTTTTTTTCTGCCTATCTGTCCTTCTGTATTTCGGTCTGTCTGTATTATTTTCATCATCATCATCATCATCATCATCATCATCATCATCATCATCATCATCATCATCATCATCATCATCATCATCATCATCTTCTTCTTCTTCTTTCTTTCTTTCTTTCTTTCTTTCTTTCTTTCTTTCTTTCTTACTTTCTTTCTTTCTTTCTTTCTTTCTTTCTGTCTTTCTTGGCTTTCTTACATTTTATTTCTTTCTTTTCCTTTGTTCTTTAGTTCTTTTCTGTCTTTCTGTCTATCTTTGCTTATGTCTTTCTTTCTTTCTTTCTGTCGGTCTAGCTTTCTTTCTGTCTGTGTCTGTTTTTTCTTAATTTTCTTCTTCTTTTCCATTCGGTCTGTTTATCTGTCTTTCTTTCTGTCTGTCATTCTGTTATGTCTGTATTTGTTTCTAGTCTTCTTTCTGTTCTCCTTCCTTCTACCCTTCTAACTGTTTTTTAAAGTCTTTCTTTCATTCCATTATTTTTTTTTCCTTGTCCTGTATCGCCAGGTCTGTCCCATATTTTTTTCTTACTTCTTTCTTTCGTTCTTCTTAGCAATCGCTAAGCAGCGAAACGAATCAAGGAGTTTCGAGAAATGGCGGGCTTTAAACAGTCTACGCTCCGAGCTGTAGGGACGTTCCATCTTTGAAAAAATTTGTACTTTTAAAATCTCCATCATCATTGGCATGCATGGAAGATGATAAGAGCGCAAATTCTTCATTTCAATATATAGCCGCAATTTTTAAAAAAGACGAACACGAGCGTTGATGATAATTTCAATGAAGTCAGGCTGTTTTTGATTTGCAATCAAAATAATTGACAGTTACATTGATTCAACCCCAACATGACAATAAATATTAAGAAAGTCAATTAAATGTAACATACAAATTAGAGAATTTGACTATTGGAAATGTTACTTAACGTGAAGAGGACAAAAATGAATGTTTTATACACGGGACACAATGCGATTAAAGTCGTCTAAAACAAACAAACAAACAAACATGAAATATATATGTATTATGGTCTTCGTGCAGACTTCGGAGTGTCGTCCTCTGTGAATAAAAGACAGATGAAAAATGCTTCCATTAAGTTGACCAATAAAATGCCGCTAAATTCCTGTCATGGTGTCGTCTGCAAAGAGACAATACAAGAATAGTTTCTCATTACACATTGCGATCAAAACTGCCAAAAGTCACTGGAAGATGAGCAACTTCCACACAACTCAACTGTACTGCAACCCAATCAGAAATTCACATAATCTATCTCCACCTCTATCCCACCTACAAACCTCAATCTGAAAAAAAAATCAACCAAGGTTATCTACAACAGACCCCGTGGACCCAATGCACAAAAAAATTCTAAGTATCTGCCATAGTTCCCATCAAGGGGGTCTAAGCCAAAAACGTTTTCGGGCAGAATCATAAGTAGGCTATTGATACTCAATGTGCCATAATAACCCTTTCCATGGATGAAAGACGAGACGACCATCACCGTTCATAAAACGGGACCAAACGCCTGCTAATGAGGATTTAATTTCTCGTCGAAGCCTGAATCGCTGTTGGCGTTTTGGGCCATTAAAACAGCCCCACTGACCCGGTTCATATCAAGTTTTACATTACTTTACATCGACTACTACGCTGGGGAGGGGATGCCTTAACCTCGGTTTATACTCTCATCTGAAGGAGTAGGGGTAATGCGCTACCTGAGCATTAGGATCAAGTTATCAGGACGTTAGGTGGTGCGAACCGCTGTCGGCTTAGCTTAACCGCCATTTCCACCAATTGACTACCCCACGTAGGCTACAGCGGTCTCCATGACGATGATGATGGCGGTGATGATGATGATGATGATGATGATGATGATGATGATGATGATGATGATGATGATGATGATGATGATGATGATGATGATGATGATGATGATGATGCCGAAGATGGTGATAATGAAGTCTTCTACTGCGCAGGTCTCCAGGAATAAATGACAAATTCAGAATTTAAAAATATAAATCTGTTTCGCACGTGCACCGGAATGCGAATTTTGACACAACAGCTGTCAGTCGCAACCTTGTTAAAGATGATTCAAAGGCTTTTACAACATTGAATGACCCTGCTTTTTAAAACACATTGACATTTCTGCTGAAAATATTACGCTTTCGAGTAGAGGGAATTCCATCAAACCTGACGTCTGCTCCCAATCTGCTTTTGCATCCAGAGCATCAGGAATTCAAAAGACATGCAGCTGCGAAAAAACAGATTGGCCAGTAGGGTCGTCTGGAAAAGAGGATTGGAAAACTGTTTCATTGTTAGAGACGTTGATTTTATTATTATTATTATTATTATTATTATTATTATTATTATTATTATTATTATTATTATTATTATTATTATTATTATTACTATTATTATTATTATTATTATTACTATTATTATTATTATTATTATTATTATTATTATTATTATTATTATTATTATTATTATTATTATTGAGGATTTGTATAGCGCACATATTTCGCCGTATTTGGCGACTCAAAGCGCTGGCCGATACAGGATCTAACTCAAGCCGCCCGAGGCGCCAACTTTAGAAAGTGTTTAAAACAATATCATTTTAAAAGACGTATTTTTCATTAAACGCATCTTTTGATGTTACCCAGTAATCTCAAAAAACCTACACATAGAAGATTAAAAAGATCGTCATTTTTATTATTGTTCGTGGGTGGGGCAGGTTGGGGGGGTTGGGGTTGGGGAGGAGGTGTGGGAGGGTGTGGGGGCATTTTATTGTATCATTTTATTTCAGTGCATCTTTTCAAGTGACCGAGTTATCCGAATAATCAATCAGGGGAACCAATCGAGTTCTGTTTTTCCATTTGGTGCCCTTGGTGTTCCCAGCAGACTCTTTACTAAGCCATCTGCTGACGAAACCGCAGAAATCTGTTTTATCCTCCAACTGAATACATCAGCAGCACCCCTATCCAGAGTACTGTGTACACAATCTGAGAAATGAGCCGGCTCTTCTAAAAGTTAAAGTCTACAGAATCTTCACTATGACCCAGCTATAGAACGTAGTTTCCAAAATCCCGAAGGTTGTGGTTTCGAAACAAGAGGCGGGGGTTGGTGATGAGGGGATTGGGGAGGAGGGAGGGAGAATTGCATTTTTATTTAACAGGCTTGAGAATTAGGTCACCGAGAACTTTCTCTGGATACTCCGGTTTCTTCCATTCTTTAGTAATAAACAATAAATGTAGTCAATTAAAGTTTTTAAAATGAAAATCAAATTTCCTTTCTGTTTTCTAGATCGCTGATTTTTTATTGTCCGATAGAAGAAAAAGTGCGTGTATTGTAGGTAATCCTGTACCCTCGTTGAATACATCAGTAACGACCAAAACCAGAGAATCAGGCTTAAGTTTCCATACAATCTGACTTTTGTCTGAGATACAGGTCGGAGACAGTTCTTCTGGAAATCCACAGAATGAAGCAGGTAGAATTTTGAATTTTTGAACATTTCGCACTGTCGGAAAGCACTTTTCCATGTTTTTGGACAATAAAGTATCTGATGTCTATCTGTGCCTTATGTCTTTTGAAAAAAGAGCTGTGAGCTCAATGCAGATACTCAGCATTCTGTACCAGCTGCACTTCAATGTTGGACAGTCTGTGGGGCGTTTAGAGGGAGAGTAATTTGCATGTAATAAAAAAGTGAAGAAGAAGCATTTTAGGATGTCCCCAGGCGCTTTAAAGAGTCGTCTCAGTACCGAGGTTGCTTTTAATACGGTCAAGCAACATTCTAGCAAGTAACAGACAACACTTTAGCATGTAACAGACAACACTTTTAGTAAGTAACAGGCAACATTTTAGCAAGAAACAGAAACCGTTTGTCATTCTCTGTTCACTCCATCTCTCCTTGTTGCACCGACTAAACATACTTTAACTGCCAACAGTATTGCAGTCTGTGGCAAAATAAATATAGCTCAGAAATTTAAATGTTTCTCGTAGCACTCCCATCAGCCATCCCTTCTTATCTATATATTCCCTTTGCCTATTTTACTTTCCGTCATCAGCTCATGCTAACCCTGCTTCAATGTTCTCCGTTTTGTATGCTCTCGGAAAGCTCCGAGGCTTACTCGAGGGAAAACGGTAACGCCGACGACGTCCTAGTGGCACCAGGGTCATTATCTAATAGCCAGAGATGCAAATGAATCACAGATTGGCCAGAGGGACTCAAATCCTTGCCTCTTAGAACCTCCCCCCCCCAACCCTCTGCTTCCTTGAGGGCCCTGAGGTGACAGGAAGTTCTTCAGACAGAGTTTTTGAGTAGAGTCGACAAACCTTGTACTTCTAAAATTCCACGAGGAAAACGTTTATGTAGAACCCAGACATAATAATAATAATAATAATAATAATAATAATAATAATAATAATAATAATAATAATAATAATGGATGCTATACGCGCCTTATTCCTAAATCAGATTCAAAACGCGGCGATCTGTAACCAACATAGACGCTCATATGTTCCAAACACTCCTACATACACAACAAAACATTGATCACTCAAACATGTGGTGTACAAGAAGTCGCTATTAGAAGACGGAAAGGAAATCGAATTAGTTTTCTTTGTGAATTTTAAATTGACTGCATCCAATACCATTATTGAAGAGAGGGGGGAAACCGGAGTATCCGGAGAAAACCCTCGGTGACCTTAACAGCCTGGTACCTAAGTCACATAAGTTCGCCCCTTCCGGGAATCGAACCCGCGACCTTCGGCATAGGAAACCGGCGACTAATCCACTGCGTCACGAGGCCAAACCAAAAGGAGGAGGAGGTGTGATGTGAGTATGAGCGCTACATTGATATTCATCAAATAACGACAATAAAGTTAATTGTGAACTGCATCTCATTATATATTTTTTAACTCAAAAGAGGAGAGGGAAGGGGATGGGAATCCCAGAAGAATATACACATTTGGAAACAATATATTACATGGTTATTGTTTTATGTCCATACCTCAATAAAACAAAAGGATGATGATGATGATAATGATGATGATGATGATGATGATGATGATGATGATGATGATGATGATGATGATGATGATGATGATGATGATGATGATGATGATGATGATGACGATGATGATGATGATGACGACGACGACGACGAATTGGGGGTCAAAGAATAAAGTGTCAATCTACGCTGAACTTCTGGCTGGAAGTGTGAGTTTGAAGAAAAACAACATAGCACGATTGTGGTCAATTGAAAAGAGGAGTCTAAAAGATGGTGAGCTGGTTAGAGTGCATCGTTATGGATGCCGCTGGGGGCAGGACCACACGAAGTTGGAATAGGAGAAAATGAGAATGACGCGAGATTGGTGGGGAATGGAGGGAAAAGTCAGGAGAGGATATACCGAAAGGAAGACACAGACAGAGGGTGGGAAGAAATCTCTGTGGAAAAGATGAAGATTTGGGAACGGGGGAGGAGGGGTGAAGATAGGGGGAAGGGAGAGGATTGAAGGGGGTCACAGTAACAAGTAATCGTCTGCGCACCCCCTTTGGTCAATAAAAACCATTAGCCGTCCATTTGACGAGCTTGACACCATCGACGTGGCTGTTAAGGCGAGACATGATCGTGCCTTCATCAGATAAAAAAAAACATCATCATAGTTCCGCAAATTTTCGAGGATGATAATTAAATAATGTAGTAAGCTTTAAGAAAAATTATGTCCAAGATGCTATCCTTAACTCCAGTTCGATCTGTGTAGGCGAGACAACTTATATATGTGTTTTTACACATTTTGGTCTCCATTTAAGAAGCATTGTACTTCCTATATCAAAACCATTGTAGTTTATATATTGGGACGATTTGTTTGACTGCACGAATTGTTAGCGCCCCGAGGTTTTCTTCTCGGCGCGGGGTTGTGCGCTATATAAGAGAACATTGGGTTTTATTAGATTTGTAATACGGCAAAATAACAAATGGACAAAATAACAGAAGTCTCATTTTTAAAAGGACTTCTTTCAAATGTCGTCGTCAAGAGCATTTTCAGGCAATGATTTCTTTAAACTAAGCATCAGTTATCAGAGATGAACTGAAACATTCTCTGGAAATATCCTGTACGATTATCTTATCAATTCAAAGGTGGACACCAGAAAATTGACCCATCCAGAACCTCACCTTAGTCCTTTGACGTCTGCAGTCGTCGAGGGCAGACGAAGCTGACATCCTCCTTTTCCTCTACTGTGTCCTGTTGGCTGCTGTGTGCATCTCTTTCTCTGCGACAACCAGCCAGAAAGCGGTGGTCAAGGAACTAAAGATACTGGGAGGATGAGCGAAAGGGACAAAAGGACTGGACAGAGCATCAAGGTTTTGCCGCCTCCGCGACCACAGAGGGAACCACGTCGTCACCTGGGAATCATTACTCTAACTGCCCGCCATCTTTATTGTATCATCCCCGACTAGGCCCCCTTAATTAAACGCATAAATTGATCATCCGGGCATGCGCATTGGAACCTTCCTCTCGAGACCAGACCACAGCGCGGGCTAATCACCTTGTCTGGTGCCGCCAAACATTTTGTAAAACATGGATTACACGCGTGGACTCGGATCATTTCTCCTGCCAGTTTTCCTTGTTCCCTTCTCATTTTCTATGCTTTTGACAGTGTCTCTGAAAGCCTAAACAAAAGATTCCGTAACCTATTTAGAGCCACCTACAGAATCTATAACGCTAGCAATACATCGCCGATTTTTAGTCAGTTGTACCTGCCAGCAGACCGATAACAGTACATTACATGATTATTGCTTTAGGTCCAGTGGACTCTTCCGAGCCAAATCAGGACCAAGCATGACAACAATTATAATCATTCTAATAACTGATCTTATCTATATAGTATATATTATGTATATAGCATCCATTATTATTATTATTATTATTATTATTATTATTATTATTATTATCTTCAGTGTTTCCAGAAGCACTACTACTACTACTACTACTACTACTACTACTACTGCTGCTGTTGTTGCTGCTGCTGCTGCTGCTACTACTACTACTATTAACGCAGTCGTTATGTTTCTCACCGTCTCTCTGCGTCAAACTTCCTCCTTGTCTCTCTATTTCATGTGTTTAGACATCACATATACACTAAACTTTCTGTCTTTTTTTTATTCGATGGTTGAGATCGTCTTACACGAAACTAATCGCCAGAACTACAAATATCAATTGCTTCGCGAAATATTAAACCAGCAACTCTCTCTCTCTCTCTCTCTCTCTCTCTCTCTCTCTCTCTCTCTCTCCCTCTCTGGCTCTCTCTCCCTTTCATAATTAAGCCTACATTCGTTCATTCTGACCAGCGAGAAGACCACGACTGTGGTTTCAGTTGAAAGTTTAGTAATGAAATATATCCTCGTGTGGGGAGGTACTTGGGGGAGCATGCGCATGTCGGCATACCACTTGTCCAGTACTGCTCCCAGTCTGTGCCACACAGCGCAACAAAGCCTGCTGCTGAGACATGTTCAATATCGATGGGCGCAGCATTCAGCAGGCTCGGCCACGCTGTGGGAGTAAGCGCTAGACCCAAGAATCTCCGACTCCATTTAATGTATTAGAGAGTAGCAGCCCCTACCCACACCTCCAACTAATCTCTCTCCCTCTCTCTCTCTCTCTCTCTCTCTCTCTCTCTCTCTCTCTCTGCGTGTGCGTGTGTGTGTGTCACACCCACTGCCTTAACAGTACACACGCGTGTGCTCACCACACGACAAACAACCACCCCAAATATTTAACACATAAAACAACAGAGGGAATAATTATAACATTTTTATTCACACAAAAACAAACTAATCTTTATTTTTATAACAAACCCTTCTATATACTGACAATCACACTTAACTATAATGAAAACAAAACTGGTAAATAAACAATAATAAATAAATGAGATTATAATTTTCTTTAATGTCTTTCTTGCTACAGCCTGTACACGATCACAAGTGGTTTTAAAATAGTACATTATTTAACTAATTTGTACAAAGTATTAATTATATACAGACTTAATAATATTGTAAACCAGTAATAACATTTCTTAATGGCAACAAATTATACAGGATACTTGACTATAGAAAATGCCACTCCAACTAAGTATACGTAATTCCTTTAAAAAAATAAAGTTGTCTTATTCTAACTTATCTATTTATACATGTGGCTTTATACCGCCGGCAACTGACATTCTTTACAGGCCCAGCCACGTCACAACCCAAGATGAAGATGTCCGTACAGCTACCGGTGTTATTCTTCGGACTCTACGACACAACACAACACAAAGACGACACAGGTCCGAGAGGTCACAGTTGCATGCAGCTCTTTCCTTTCTTCAGGACAACTGCAAACTGCGTCGCAGGACCGTCACAGCAGGACGACACACTGCTTGAGATAGGCGGCAAATAGTACACAACCACGGCCCGCACAATCAACCCTTGAAAACACTGCTGACATTAGAGTACTTCTCTTTCAAATTCAGTTCTGCGAATAAACCGTTTAGTTCCTTACAGCAGTTTTATTTGCTTGCACTCCATAATTCGGTGCGCACATCGCTCACTGCAAAAACGTGCACGGCACGCGATATTACACGTCTGCCCTCATACCCAAATAGCGGCAATCTTGACCAGGGTGACGAAGCAAAACAAAACAATGCACGTGTTCAAATTACATCATTTGCAAACTTAGCAATAAACTGTAATTTATTGTATCTCTCTCACCTTCCACCCTCCATAACAGGCTTAGAAACCCTATTATCGCAGGTTTAGAAAATCGAGTCGTAACTCACCTCCCATCAAAGATGAAAACCAACAATTTTAGTTCCTATTCTCATGACTCTACATTTTGCTTAATAAATCAGCAGGGACATTCTCTTCTCCAGCAATACTCTGTACTGTCACGTGGGGTTTATGGGCTCTGCACAATGGAATTATGGACCCTCACGTTTATTCGGTGGGAACTGCTAGTAAGTCACCCTATGAATTACTTTAATAAATTTATTAGTTTAGCTCGTTCTGTGTTAAGGTTGGGGTACAGAAATAGATAGAAAAATGGTAAAAGATTACTGTCACACTAGCTTTCACACAGCTATGAATCATATGTAGTCCAGCCACTTGATAACAGTTAAAATCACACATTTATTTCTTCTACTCTATACAAGATTCTCTAAGTACTAATCTAACTTAAAAAGTCTCAATCACTGCTAATAGTTCGATCGCTGATAGTCTAGGCAGCTGTTATATCTTCCTCGGGCACTTGCTATTATATTTCATGTAGATTTGGACTACTGTGGTCCGTTTTACAGTTTCTGAAGAGTTGGACTACTGTGGTCCTGTTTCGATCAGTTTAAGTGCACCTTCGGTGATTACACTTAACTGCTAGATGGTGCGTGCGAAGTCCTTCTGTGAGGTAGCTTCTGGTCCACCTGTGTCGTTGTGTAGTTGGGTTCCCTTGCCACGCTGTGGGGTCTGACAGGGTGTTTTTCCGGGTAGCTCTTTCCGACTTGTGCGGTAGAGGCTCCTCAACCAACTCGTCGTTTCTGTGGAGTGGGACGCACAGGATAGCTCGCCTGCTCGTCTGTTTGACAAGTTCAGGCCCGTGATGACTTGAGAGAATTCTAAGATTCTTCAGTCCTGCTTCCTGGTCTATGAGTGAAGAGATTTCTCTAGCTATCTAGGTAGATGTTACTTCTTCCTCGTCTCACACACGACTGACCAAAACTGTGTGTAGGTTTTGACCCATCAGAACCGGCTCTACCCGCTTAGCCTGCTGGTCATTGGTTAAACGGTCCGATTCAAAGCTCAAGTGCTGACTCACTGCGCAGCGTGGGTGGCTCGCTCGCCGTGTGTGGCCTGCTGTGTAATCTTAATTGCTGCTGTGTAGCTTACTGACTCTCTACTGTTACAATTACTACACAAGGCTGAATAGTAATAGGCAGAGTTAAAACTAGCCAGTTCATGACAGGCTCCCTCAACTGAAAAAAGGCGATGACTACTGGATTCGACCTTTTTCTACTACAGAGCCTAGTTTAACACTGCACTATCCTAGGTTCCTATTTACAAACTAATTAAGTTGCTCTACCTGAGCTGCAATGCTGTGCCAGGTAGCTATGGACACTAGTGACAGGGTTTTACTGGACGGGGACGAATTCTGGTGCTGTGGCCCTTAGTTGTGTTGGGTGGGCGACAGCTGCTGTGTCCTCCACGAGATGGCGACTGAGGTAGTCGGCTCCGTGGTTCTCTTTGCCGGGGATGTACTCGATCTGGAATGAGTATGCCTGAAGGGTGAGTGCCCATCTCATCAGGCGAGAGTTCAAGGATTTGGAGGCTGCCAGGAACGATAGTGGTTGGTGGTCCACCTGAACTGTGAAGTGTGTCCCATACAGGTAGAGTTGGAATTTCTGTATGGCCCAGACTAGTCCAAGACATTCTTTCTCCGACGTGGCGTAGTGGGTCTCGGCGGGTCTCAATTTTCTGCTGGCGTAGGCGACAGGGAATAGCGTCTCTGCATTCTTGGGGTCGCGCTGTAGCAGTACTGCTCCGAGGCCTAAGTCGCTTGCGTCTGTGCGAAGAACGAATGGCTGGGTCAAATCGGGTAGGTGGAGTACTGGCGCCGATGTCATTCTGTCCTTGAGTGTTTGGAATGCTGTCTCGCATTCGGCTGTCCATACTACTTTGTCCGGGGCGATTTTCCGGGTTCCATTTGTCAGTGGCACGGCGATGCTGTTGTAGTTGGGGATGAGCTTCTTACGCGATGGCGATGGCCATCCATGTGTGCGTGCTGGGGGTCGCTGGTCGGTCCGTATACTTCTTGAGGAGATTGATGTGGTGGTATCGGGCTCTCCCGTTCCCCTCTACTTGGTAGACTGTCTTGGATTTCTTGGCAGTCACCCGGTACGGTCCTCTCCAAGCGATGTCCAGCTTGTTGGTTCCACTTGGAAGTAAGAGTAGCACTTGATCGCCGACTTGCAGTTCTCTGTCCTTCGCGTGGCGGTTGTAGTACTTCGCCTGACGGGCTCTTGCCTTCTTCAGTGCTTCACCAGCTTTCTTCCACGTTGCTTTGAGGGTTTCCTGCAAGTCTGCGACGTACTTGGTGGCACCTCTTGGTGTGTCGTCTATCTTGGCTTCCGTCCAACTTCTGCGTAGGGCTTCTAGCGGTCCTGCTAGAGGTCTGCCGAATAGCAATGTTGACGGGGTGTAGCCTGTGGCTGCATGGGGCGTTTCTCTGTATGCGAACAGTGCCGCATTCACGTAGGTGTCCCACGCTTCTGGATTGTCGTCGGCGACTTTCCTGAGGATGGTGAGAAGGGTTCCATTCAGTCTTTCTACTTGTCCGTTGCTGGCTGGGTGGTATGGTGGTGTGCGAATGTGATGAACTTGTATCAACTCGAACACGTCTTGCATCAGGCGGCCGGTGAACTGAGATCCGTTGTCCGTTCTAATGCTGTCCGGGAATCCGACTCTGGTAAAGATGGCGATGAGTGCATCTGCAATCTTCTTGATGTCGATCGCTGGCAACGGGACTGCTTCGCACCACATCGTACATGCGTCGACGAGTGTGAGTAGAAATCTGTTCCGCTTCTTGGTCATGGGCAGTGGTCCTACTATGTCTACTGAGACTTGCTGGAATGGCACGCCGACTACTACCGATGGTCCTAAGGTAACTGGTACGGTGTGATGTCGCGGGGAATATCGTTGACATTGGTGGCAAGATTTCACGTAGCGCTTGACATCCTCCGTGATTCCTGGCCAATAGTAGTGTGCGTTGATTCTCTGCACTGTGGCTCCAATTCCCATGTGTCCGCTGAGTGGCATGCTGTGGCCTAGTTCTAGTACTTGGGCTCGAAGGGTGGCTGGCAGTACTAGTTGGGTGTGATCTCCATCTCCTTGTCGATGTAGAACTCCTTCTTCCATGTAGAAGTCTCCCTTGTGCGGGGGTGTGTGCGCCTTGGGTAGCTTCTGGAAGCACTTCGCTATCGAGGTGTCTTCTTTCTGTGCTGTTTTGATCTCTTCGAGTCCTGGATTCGGAGCGAACTCGGGCTGGGGTGGTTGGGTTTTAGCTTGGGCCCTGGTTTGCACTGCAGCTATCTCTACAGTTTTAGGGGGCGTGCCTAAGAACACATACCTACAACCTAGCACTAGATCATACAGGGGTTTCTGTAAAACAGCTGCTTGGATTCGTCCTGTGACGTACCTACTCTCTACTTCTATCCAAGCTATTGGGCAAGTAGTCGTCGGTTTCGTCAAGTCTGCTCCTTGTAGTTCGACTGTCTTGTCTGTCAAGTCCGCGCGCGATACAAGAGATTCGCTAACTATCGCGTCGTATGATAGACCTGTGTCATACAGACAGTTCGCTTCTTTTCCGTTGACCTTGACCGTGTCTGTCGCCGATGGGTGATCTCCGATCGTGTGTGGCTTGTTACCGCTGCTTTGAGTTAGAACTCTGTGCGCTGGCCGGCTTTCGCGCTCTTCCCTACGTTGGGCGGCCAACTTGAAACATTCTGCGGTGGAGTGATTGTTTCTGTTGCAGAACGAACAATACCGTCTCTGTTCTGCGGGACCTCTTTTCCCGAATTCCGTGTTGGGTCCTTTATTTTGCCCAGGTCTGGGGTTATTCGGCTTATTCGCGGTGCGCTCTTCCCGGTTAGGGCTTCGTTTCTGTGCCTCTTTCCCGTTAGGCTTTAGGTCTCGCCTGAAGCTCTTGGCTTCTCCGTGGGCGGCCACGTACCTATCTGCGACCTTGACCAGGTCTTCCAGTCTTTCCGCGCCCTGCTCTACTGAGAATGTCCTCAGCTCGGGGGTCATGGTTTCCCGTAGCTGTTCCCATACTAACAGTTCTGTCAGTCCATCATACGTCTTTGCCGTGGCTGACTGGCTAATCCACTTATCCAGCGTTGTGGACAACCGATCCGCGAACTGCGCATAGCTCTCTCCTTTCACTCTCCGATTGGTGCGGAACTTTTGCCGGTAGCATTCTCCTGTCAGTTCGAATCCCGTTAGGAGTGCCTCTTTTACTTTGTGATAGTCAGTCACTCTGTCAGTCGGTAGCTTACTGTAGATGTCATAAGCCTTTCCTCTAAGCCCTTGACTAAGCTTAAAAGACCAATGAGTGGGATCTAGTTTATACTCTGTTGCTAGACGCTCAAACCTAGTCAGATAGAGATCTAGACCTTCTTCTCTCTCATTGAATGTTCCCAGTGGAAATGACATTCCTTGTACAGGGTTGGATGCTACCTCTAGCTGATCTGAGTGGGGAGGGGTTGAGGAAGAACTTGAAGCTCCTGATCCCAATCTTCTTAGCTCTAACTCATGCTGTCTTTCTTTTTCCTTTTCTGCCCTCTCTTTTTCTTTTTCTGCCCGCTCATACTCCCATTTCCTAACTTCTGCTTCTCTCTCTGCTGCTAATGCTGCCTTCTTCTGTTCTCCTTCTAATTCTAATTTCTTCTGTTCTCTTGCTGCTTCTAACTCTGCTTTCTTTTGCTCTGCTTCTAATTCTGCTTTCTTTTGCTCTGCCTCTAATGCTAGTTTCTTCTGCTCTGCTTCTAGTTCTGCTTTTCTCTGTTCTGCTTCGAGTTTCTTCTGTTCTCTCTCGGCTGCTCTCTCTGCCTTAGCCTCCTGTTTCTCTACCTCTGCATTGATATACGCAATTAGGTCTGCCCCTGCTAAGTGTAAAGCTTCTCCTAGTTCCTTGAAACGCAATCTCAAGGCCACTGGGTCCGACATTGTCAAAAGTGTCTATGAACAACCTCTGAATCACGTGGAATACCAAAACACTAGCAATATTGCAATTCAATAACAACAATGCAAAGACAATCAAATTCGTAATCACTAATAGAATAAAACAAGAGTCAAATGGCATACAACAGTTACTTAAGCAAAACCTGCAAAAGAACAATGCAACATACAGACACAAAAATATTTGAAGCAAAAAAGTTTTTAACTAAAGAATAGTGCACCAAAACTGATCAGTGTTATACCCTTACACTATTCTAAGTTATTCTACTACTACTGTTATCTAATTGTATTGTACTTAGATCCGGTTATACCCAATTCCTATTATACACAGATCCTGGCTAGGCTCGCCAATTAAAGTGTCACGTGGGGTTTATGGGCTCTGCACAATGGAATTATGGACCCTCACGTTTATTCGGTGGGAACTGCTAGTAAGTCACCCTATGAATTACTTTAATAAATTTATTAGTTTAGCTCGTTCTGTGTTAAGGTTGGGGTACAGAAATAGATAGAAAAATGGTAAAAGATTACTGTCACACTAGCTTTCACACGGCTATGAATCATATGTAGTCCAGCCACTTGATAACAGTTAAAATCACACATTTATTTCTTCTACTCTATACAAGATTCTCTAAGTACTAATCTAACTTAAAAAGTCTCAATCACTGCTAATAGTTCGATCGCTGATAGTCTAGGCAGCTGTTATATCTTCCTCGGGCACTTGCTATTATATTTCATGTAGATTTGGACTACTGTGGTCCGTTTTACAGTTTCTGAAGAGTTGGACTACTGTGGTCCTGTTTCGATCAGTTTAAGTGCACCTTCGGTGATTACACTTAACTGCTAGATGGTGCGTGCGAAGTCCTTCTGTGAGGTAGCTTCTAGTCCACCTGTGTCGTTGTGTAGTTGGGTTCCCTTGCCACGCTGTGGGGTCTGACAGGGTTTTTCCGGGTAGCTCTTTCCGACTTGTGCGGTAGAGGCTCCTCAACCAACTCGTCGTTTCTGTGGAGTGGGACGCACAGGATAGCTCGCCTGCTCGTCTGTTTGACAAGTTCAGGCCTGTGATGACTTGAGAGAATTCTAAGATTCTTCAGTCCTGCTTCCTGGTCTATGAGTGAAGAGATTTCTCTAGCTATCTAGGTAGATGTTACTTCTTCCTCGTCTCACACACGACTGACCAAAACTGTGTGTAGGTTTTGACCCATCAGAACCGGCTCTACCCGCTTAGCCTGCTGGTCATTGGTTAAACGGTCCGATTCAAAGCTCAAGTGCTGACTCACTGCACAGCGTGGGTGGCTCGCTCGCCGTGTGTGGCCTGCTGTGTAATCTTAATTGCTGCTGTGTAGCTTACTGACTCTCTACTGTTACAATTACTACACAAGGCTGAATAGTAATAGGCAGAGTTAAAACTAGCCAGTTCATGACATGTACAACCAACGAAAAGGGTTGTAATTGTAATGCCCATTTTATCAGTCTACAGTTTGTGGTTTTTGCTTGTTGCAAGTATTGTAGTGGACGATGGTCTGTCCGAGTCACGACTGTTCTGTCACACAGATATTGCTTGAACTTCTTCCCCCACCCGTCCCATACACACACAAGTGCTAAACGTTCCTTCTTTATTGTTGAATAATTTTTCTCAGCTGAGTTCACCTTTTTGCTAGCAAAGGTTGTAGACCCTGACATTGGTCTTGACAGAGTATTGCCCCTATCCCTACACCTGACGCATCTGTTTGCAGAACGAACTTTGTCTGGATCTGGCATGCAAGAAACAAGACTAGAACACAGTCTATCCTTGAGTATATGAAATGCGTTCTCGTAAGCTACATTACAAACAATGGGACATGCTTTACCTCCCTTTGTCAGATCGGTCAGAGGTATTGATACCGCTGCAAAGTTAAGAACACATTTCCTGTAGTACCCTGCAAGTCCCAAGAATGACTTAACCTGCTTTTTGGTTGTAGGACGAGATGTGTTTTGGATCTTCTCCATCTTACTCTATTCTGGCAGTATCTTGCCCTGTCCAACCACATGCCCTAAGTACTCTACCTTATGGAAGCCAAGATAACAGATACACAAGCTGCCAACTGCTTTTTCTCAATCTGTCGAACAAAATCTTCAGAACATCTAAATGCCTTTCCATGGGTTCAGTGGCCACTATAAAGTCATCCATGAAATTATCCAACCCCAACGGCAACAACATCTTGCGCATCATGCGGAAAACACGGTCCCAGCTGTCTTCCGACCAAATGAAATGACACACCACTGAAACTGCCCTTCTGTTATAGTGAAAGCTGTCTTCAGACCAAATGGCATGACACACCACTGAAATTGCCCTTCTGTTGTAGTGAAAGCTGTCTTACACTTGTCTTCACTCTTCATTGGAATCTGCCAATATCCTTTTGACAAATTAGACTTGCTCACGTACTTAGCACTCGACAGTTTGTTCAACAGATAATCAAAATCTGGCATCGGTTCTGCATCAAAGATAACCTGTTTGTTTAGTCTACGGAAGTCCACACAGAACCTGACTGACCCATCTTACTTCTTCACTAGGACTGTAGGGGAACTGAATAAGGATGTTGCCCTTTCTAGCACACCCATCTTTAGCATCGCTTCCACCTTTGTCTTTATCACGTCTATCGGTGAATGGGGTAGAGGATACTGTTCGACGATGATAGAAAAGAGCTGCTTAAAAGGTTTTTCTATGTGCGACCCAATGCTATTAAATTTTCTAATTTATTTTCAACGAAAAATAAGACTATTCTGCTGAAACTGGCTAGGTTTATGAAAATAATAATGGATAGCTTTAGAACGTAATATAATGATTTGTAATATTAATGATAGTAATAATAGGGATTTTGTTTTCAGTAATGACAATATAAATACTCAATACCAGTGTATACCCCCCCCCCTTCTCCCCTTCTTTATCACCCAATCTTGCGAGAGAGTGCGTGCGATTTGTGATCAGCTTGTGTGGACATAAGTTTTATGTAGTATGCTTGTGTTGTGTGATAATAATGAATGTGTATTTTGTAAATGTTTATTATGTCTCTTAGAACGCGAGTGTGAAAGATTACCTTTTATTTTTGTAATATATGTACATATGTATTTTATAGGCCTATTGTATTTTATGATTTTTATGGTTATTCTACATGTATGTTTATTTTTATTCATTTTCGTTGTATCCAAGTGCCCCAAGGGGTTTTATGGAATAAAGCGCTTTTGACTTTGACTTGACTTGTTCGGTACGCACTGGACTGTCATCCTCTAGGCTGATCTCGCACACGTCTAACATGGTAAGTAGAGGCAAGTCCGTCAGAATGTCTGGATATTGTACTATCAACAGTTTTATCCCGTCATTAATATAATTATGGGTTTTCCGGATCTAAGTATACGTCTTCCAGCATCTCTGTTGCTGTAGTAGGTTTTCAATTTCTGAAACTTCTTCCCAGTCAACTCTTTCCTCTACCACTACAGCTGCCGCTACTTGAACCCTCTCGCGGAAGAGTTTTAACAGGTCTAGCTACAGCTTCTGGATATTTTGTGGCGTAGCCTACCATGACAAGAATATACTGATTTCCCCTGTCGGACATAGGTTTAATAGGACCCACAATATTCACTGAAACGGCTCTTTTACCAGAGGAAACTGTTGTAAAGGTACTTTGGCTACTCTGCCCTTTGGTACGGTCTTCTGACATTCACTCACGACACGACTCACAGAATCCCATGACATCACTACACATCCCAGGCTAATAGAAAGTATCCCATATCATTTCCCTGGTTCTTTTCCCTCCTAGGTGTCCTGCCATCGGAGAATCGTGCGCCAGGCGTAAAACCTCCCCCTAAGCTGTTGAGGTATCACCAACTGTGATAGGTCTGCCTCCTTTTGATGGTGTATTCTATATAGCACCCCCTTTTTCCTGCTGAAATTGACTAATGCTTTCCCTGCCTTCAGCAGTACCCTGCCAAGCACATTCTCTAGATCTGGCTAGAGTCGGACCTTCATCTTGCCATTTCTTTAGCTGTTATGGGGTCACTTCGAACTTGATGGGTTTGGGGATACTCAATGGCTTTTTTTATGCCCCTCTGCCTTAACCCGAGCTCGGGTCTGTATGGCAGCAGCTACTGCACACTCCTTCCCTTTAACGCATACGGGACTGCCTAGGATCACATCGGGCATAGAGTTTTTTAACACGATCGGTTCTATCGTACCCCTCACGAATGGTGGTTTAACCTCTCCATAGGTTGTGGGATATTTTCCTGACTTGACAGGATCGGCTAATAAAGCCTCGATCTCTCTCTCTCCCTGTCATGTCCTCGGGACGCATCCACTTGGCTTCTACAGCTCCCATCTCTGCCCCAGTATCTCTCATGATCCTAACAGTGTTCCCTGACTTGACCCATACTCTAAAACAAAGGAGTCGTGACAGTGTGTGTGTAGGGGGGGTGGGGGGCATGTAGAAACGACGTTCTGATGACACACATGAAACTCCACATGGTTTCTTTTGACTTTTTTGGAAGGCCGCACTATTTTGACGTCAAAATAGTGCTCCGTTGAGTTAGAGCTGTTTTAGGACTAGGGTTAGGTTAAGGGTTAGGGATAGCTTAAAAAAATTGCAAAATTTCAAAATAATGTCAAAATTATGGTAAGTGTGTCAAAATAATGTATGTAGAGTTTCAGGACAGTCATCACAACGTCGTTTCTACAAAAATGTGAGTGAGTGTGTGTGTGTGTGTGTGTGTGTGTGTGTGTGTGTGTGTGTGTGTGTGTATGTGTGTGTGTGTGTGTGTGTGTGTGGGGTGTGTGTGTGTGTGTGTAACCTATTTTGCAACGGTCCATTTCAACTATCAACGTTGTAGTTGTTGCCGTCACATGATTGCATCGGCGTTGTCTTTATCATCATCATCATCATCATCATCATCATCATCATCATCATCATCATCATCATCATCATCATCATCATCATCATCATCAATATGCTTCTTCTCCTCCTCCTGATCATTATCATCAGCAGCAGCAAGAGCGGCTGCTGCAACAGCATCGTAATCGTCTATGTCAGCATCATCATTATCAGAATAAGGAGCAACGCAGCCCTTAAACTCGTTTACACATATCAAATGAAATAACTGATTCATCGCTGTTATCATTGTCTCCTTCTTCTTCTCTCCCTCTCCCCTCCTTCAGTCTTCCCATCTCCTCCCCCCTCTCTCTCTCTCTCATTTATTTATTCATTCTTCTATAGCGCTCTTCCAGCCCGAGAGCTGCTCAAGGCGCTGGTCGATACATGATCCAACTCAAGCCGCCCTAGGCGCCCACGTGTTGCTTTAGGCGCATTGGCTAACGCGCAGACGACTGAACACCTCATCGTCGTCAAAGAGCATGAAAAGATAATGTACCCTATAAAATAGCTAACGTAAAAGCGCATAGGCTACGTCACAAGCTGAGTTCCAACACCATAACCCGAGTCATTAGCACTGCGATGCCTATGCTTAGACAACATAAAATCTGGGACTAAACCTGGGACAAACAACGCGTTTTGCACTGGGACAGTTGTTCTTCTTTTAAGCCAATTGTTTAGGTCCACTCCATGCGCCAGACCTCAGAGGAAATGTCTTAGGCTGGGTCTTATGGCTGTTACTCAGCCAGTCCATTAGCAAAAAGTAAAGGCGCTAGTCTTGACCGCTCACTCGAGTCTAATGTTCGGCGCCAAGTGACTAGCCCCAGTCAAAGCACCATTAGAAACGATCAACAGCGCAACTCCGCAGAAATGAACTGATGCGGGAAAAACAAGGAGAATGTAATCAACTTTCCTTCGTCATCTTTCATCCGTCCCAATTGTCCATTTTGTTCTATATATTTAAAAAAAAAAAAAGTGCCAGTTCGTAACTAAACATAAATTGGTGCAAATGTTCGTGCTTTTACGACGACTTTTTCAGATCAACTGAACTGTTCTGCACTTATGTGGTAAAGTTCTCGGACAGGCAAGCGCTGCCTTCATAATTGAAGACACAAACCTGGAATCATTATGGACTGATCGGATAGATTTTTGTGTTGAAAAGAGCGCATATTAGACATGCCTGAGCAGACTTTGTGTTGGATTAAAGAGAATCTGGAACTTTGGAATGTTATCCTTTTATTAAACAAACAACAAAGCAGCAACAATTATTAAATTAGGCTCCTAGTCCGAGGGGAGGAGGGTAGTGGGGTGACCGTATAGTCAGAAAAGAGATGACCGAAAGATTAAAGCCACGGTGAATCGTCGCAGCCGTATATGATAGCCCTGGGTGCTCGTTATCAGATGCTAACTAGATTGTTGTAGTGGTAGTAGTAGTAGTAGTAGTAGTAGTAGTAGTAGTAGTAGTAGTAGTAGTAGTAGTAGTAGTAGTAGTAGTAAGTCATCTTTAATGTATGGTGCGAGTTCTAGAGTTCCAATTGACTGCGATGTGGTGCTGCAATGCGGCTGTTATGTATTCATCGAAAAATTCCGAAAGGGACCGGTAATTCACCTGTTTGGGCTCCAAATTCAAAATCAGTCGAATGTGCCTCTTAGGTGTGTGCATTACATTTACTACTATTGTTAGAGCCTGTATGTATATAATTATGACTGTTAATCATGAGGTACAAAACAAATATGCGCTCACTAGTCTTTTATATAATTATGGAATAAATGAGTAAAACAGTATCAGTATACAAAGTTTTGATATAATCTATACTTTTAAAAACATCATCGTATTTTTAACAGCCCCTTTTGTTACTAAAATAAAGATTGCATTTCACTTGGTATCAAAACAACTCCGATTATAATGTACATTAAATAGAAATGTTTTTGTATTGTCTAAAATAAAGTCACAATATATTATAATTATTTGTTGTTCTGTTTGCTTATTATCATTAATAATATCTTATATTTTAGTTTTGTCACTCAGTCTTTAAAAAAGTACGCAGGTTTGTCGCCCACAAATTCTATTATATGGTTATTTCTAGTAGCTCTACATATTTAGTAACATGTAACGGAGATTGATGTGATATGAAGAGATAAAGCCAACAAATATCTATACTGACAGTTGTTAAACAATGTCAATGTAAAACTAAACCATGAACTGATTTGCTAAGGTAGGGCAAGTCAGATGATGATGATGACTACTTAGCATCTCCTAGCCCAACTGCGTCAACTGCTCCTCCGGATTGGTTCCAAGGCCGACTTGCGTGTGTATTGTGAGCTTTTGTGCTGAGTGAAGTATGCACGATTTCTCCCATTCTACTCCCGTTTTTTTTGCCCATTTTATAAGTTAATGTATGCCTCATGGTCTATTTATATATTCTACATGGCTGCCTTATATCTTTTTCTCTTTTTTTTGTATCACATTATGTCACAACATGGTTGTTTTTGAAACTTTAAATTTACTCTCACTAAATTGATGATATTAAACAGAGAAATGATGTTTTCGATTTCTTAAGAACAAAAAAGCAATATTTACATAATACAAGAAACTCATGGGAAATGTGGCAGTGAAAATTTAATTAGATCTCAGTGAGGTTACGAATGTGTTGTTGCATGTAATGATAATGGAAGTAAAGATGTTGCTAAAAATAACTTTAAATATACTTTACATAATTGAAAAAAGATGATGTAGGACGATTTATTTTGCTGGATATTGAACATTTCAATAAACCTATTACTATTGTTAACTTTTATGCCCCAAGTTCTGGTGATCACCCCGAGTTCTTTCAAAATGTGTTTAATGAAATAGTTTCTTTTCACAATAAAAATATTATTGTTGCTGGAGATTGGACTGTTTCATTAAATCCTAAACTTAATACAAACCATTTTTAGAGTGTATACAGAGTGCGTAGAAGACAAGCTATTTTTTATTTCATGACTAACTATAAAGGTTCAGATATTTTTTGAACATTACATGGCCATTCTACAAAGTACAATTGGAGACCATTTAATGAAACTCAGAAGAGTATAATTGATTATTTTCTGGTTTTGGATAGTTTAGATTTAATTGTTCAAGATGATGAAATATTATCTAGTTATCATTCTGACCATTCATTAGTTAAACTTAGTTTGAAGACTAATATTGTAAAGCACCATAGACTATTGTGGAAGTTTAATAACTCATTGTTAAAACATATTGATTTTGTTAACATTGTTAAACAGGTTATTGTAGATGTGAAAAAAACCCACCCAATATGCTGCTTTTGTTTACGTTAGAGAAAATATTCACCTGATTAAAGATGACGATTTATGTTTAACAATTGATGAACAAATCTTTTTTTTAAATGCTACTTTTAGAAATTCGAGGAAAATGTATCTCGTATGGCACCTTTAAAAAAAGAGAATTAATTAATCAAGAGCAAAAAGTAATTAATTAAATTTATACTCTATTAAAGAATGTTACAAATGCTAACATCTAGAAAAAAAGAAAAGAAAATTATTTAATTTAATACAGAGAAAGGTGGATGGCATGATTATTAAATCTAAGGCTAGATGGAGAAAATAATCAAAATATTTTTGTAGCTTAGAAAAAAGACCTTGTACTAAAAAAAGTGTTTTCTTGGACTTGATGATAGTATTTTACATGATCCAGATTTAATGACACAAGAAGTCGAGTCCTTCCATTTCAATGTATATTCATCTAGAGAACATAAAATCAAAAGTGATAATGAACTTAATTTAATTTGTCCTACGTTAGAGAAAAGAAGAGAAAGCTTTGCTAGAAGGTAATATAAGGTTACAAGAACTGTTAGAAGCAATAAAACAACTAAAAATGGTAAAAGTCATGGTTCAGATGGTTACACAGCAGAATGTTTCAAGTTTTTCTGTAACAATCTAGGTACTTTCATGCTTTGTTCTATAAATTTTGGTTTTGAAGAAGATTGAATGTCTAGAGCAATCTCCAACCTCCGTTTTGCGGATGACATTGATGGATTGGCTGGAGAGGAACAAGAACTTGAACAGTTTGTACAGAGGCTTGACACTACCTCCAGAGCCTATGAAATGCTGAGAAGACCAAAATGATGACCAACAACGCCAATGGCATCAACATGGACATCAAAGTCCAGGGCCAATCCCTCAACACAGTGCATAGCTTCAAATATTTAGGAGCCATTGTATCAGACAATGTGTCCCGACAGGAAGTCCTCTCCAGGATCGCACAAACAACTGCTGCCCTGACAAGGTTGAAGCCCATTTAGAAAGACAAGACCATCAGTCTACATTCCAAGATAAGGCTGTTGCGCTCCCTTGTCATCTCCATCTTCCTATACGCTTGCAAAACATGGACCATCACAGCAGATCTACAACGAAGAATATACAGCATGTAGATGAGGTGCTACAGAAAACTTCTGGGAATTTCTATACCCAGCACATCACCAACAACGAAGTCCGACAGACCATCACACAAGCCATTGGACATCATGATGACATGATCACAGTGGTGAAGAAATGGAAACGGAAACTCCGATGGGATGGCTACGTCACCAGATCATCAGGCCTTGCAAAAACCATCCTGCAAGGCACGGTGCAAGGAGGCAGAAGAAGAGGGAGACCGAAAAAGAAGTGGCAGGACAACATTTGAGAATGGACTGGTTTGACACTGAACGAAGCCATGAGGGTTGCTGAGAACAGAGAAAGATAGAATACGCTGGTTAAACGATCATCTGTGGTGCCCCAACGACCTTTGAGTTACGGGATAGGATAGGATTTCCGTTTCGTTTTTCCTTTCATGTCTTTCTTTCTTTTTTCTTTTTCATTTCTTTATTTCTTCTTTTTTTTTTCTTTTTTCTCTGTTTGTCCGTACATCTCTTTAACGGTTGTGTTAGAATTTTAAAAAATGACAATTACGGGATATGACAGGATAGGAAATGTCTGTTACTCAAAAACAAAGTGTTTATTTAGCTAATCATTGTTCATAGGGTCCAGTGGACTGCAAAGAGCCGAATTAGGACCACAACTTGGTTGAAAGAGGGATTACCCCTGATCGTTATAAAAGATATGCTGAAACAACCCTAATGATAACACTGAAGGCATTCCACCAGACGGTCACTTTACATTAAAGGCATCCCACGCAGGTGACGCTGAGGCGGTACTCTGATTTATCAAACCTCCAGTTACAAAAACAAACAAAGAATATACACATAAGAATAAAATATTAACAAAACACATACATATAAAATGCCTACATTGCTAAATAATACCATAAAAAGCCATAGTGACCATTTGGCAGAAAGCATCCAATATTCCCAAGCTGACTCAACAGACCCCATCCACAAATGAGGAATTTTTGGAGAGTTTTCTAGAACAATTTAAGCTAACATTTCCTAATGTACAAGCAAACTTTCTGATATTTGAAGGTGTTGTCCGAGCTTTTAAAAGGTATCAGAATAAGCTTGCTCTGATGTTTGACCCAAACTATTTAATTAGTGATCCTCGTGTATGGAAACACTTAGCAAAAGGTCGTGCGAAACAGATTGATCTATGTTTAATTAAACAATCCCCTCATTTACATTGTATTCAAAAATGTACAAATATGTGTAATATCCAAATTGATATTTATTATGTTTTTTCCCATGCTGTTAAAACTACTGTTGGTTCATCCTTATAGGATTCCAGTTTAGACTGATCCACAGGTTCATCCCGACGCAACCCTACTTGTACTTAAGAAAACTTACTACCTCGCCTTTAAGCAGCATTTTCAACCATGAAGAAAAAAACTACTGAACATTTGTTTTGGAACTGCGAAAGGACGACAATGTTTTGGTCGTATTTGAAAGCACGGGTCAAGACGAACTTTGATCATTGTTCTATTTTCAGTGTGACACCACTGTTCATTCTTTTTGGTTTGGATGAAACTACTGCTACTGATAAAGTTAATATCTTGTTTATGTTAGTTTGTAAATATTATATACTGCCAAGCTAAATAAATAATCCCCTCATATTAAGGTCTTCGTTGCAGCTGTCCAACAACGGTTCTTGATAGCAAAACATCTTGCCAAGTCTACTGGAACTTACCATGAATTTATTTCAAACTGGATGATGCACAGTAACCTGCTTTCAGTGCACTATTTTCACCAAAATGCCTCTCCTTTATCTACACATTTATTCTATTTTTCACCTTTGCTATGTGTAATGTTACATTTCTTTTTGTTAATTATACTCAAATACCAAAACGCTTTAAAAACATAAACCAGGAAAATTATGCAACGCAGTTAAATATTTCTTTTTGCTTCCTTCCCTCTCCCCTGCCACCTGAGTGAGTGATACATGCTGTCATGAATTGGCTAGTTTTACCCTGCCCAGTGACTATTT
Organism: Oncomelania hupensis; assembly: GCA_036898135.1. Lineage (NCBI taxonomy): Eukaryota > Metazoa > Mollusca > Gastropoda > Littorinimorpha > Pomatiopsidae > Oncomelania > Oncomelania hupensis. The sequence goes on along the minus strand of CM072511.1, from coordinate 53,580,903 downwards.
AGCCTTATGTAGTCATTGTAACATTAAGAGAGTTAGTATAGTACACAGCAGCAAGTAAAGTACACACCGCGAGCCCGACCCACGCTACGCAGTGAGTCAGCACTTGAGCTTTGAATCGGACCGTTTTACCCAATGAGAGCTTAGGCAAAGCGGTTCGCGCCAGTTTGACTGGGTCCGAGCCTAACACAGCGTTGGTCAGTCGTGTGTGAGACGAGGAAGAGTCAACATCTCAATAGCTAGCAGAGAACTATCTTCACTCATAGACCAGGAAGCAGGACTTTAGAATCTCAGAATTCTATTTAGTCATCACGGGCCTGAACTTGTCAAACAGGTAAATGAACACCCTTCTGTTTCATCGTGATATGTTTATATTATTGTGGAAATTATGTTTGTGGAATTTGCTATGCATAAATGTGAATTGTTAATCCGAATTTGCGTGACCATGTGGAACAGCCGAGCACGAGGCGAAACACGACCGGTTGCGCCGCCATGTTGTATACCATACGGAAACACTGTTGTTTAACTTATATGTATGTTTGCAGACCAGTGGCTGTACCACTGAATGTTTGTAATATTATTAATTCTGTATGTGTATAGTTAGACACGATTTATATTTATGTATGTATAGGAATTTAGAGTGAGATTCCAGTGGACCCCGGAAGTAGCAGAATGTTCGTCGCTTATGTATAGAGATGTGGAGCTATCACTGAGGGCTACTTTGGCTTTCAGTGAGACGCTCTGCACAAACCGATTATTCAGGGTTGTGCAGAATTTCGTCTCTTATATTACAGACGAGCAGGCGAGCTATCCCGAGCTATCCTGTGCACCCCACTCCACAGAAACGACTAGTTGGTTGAGGAGACTCTACCGCATAAGTCGGAAAGAGCTACCTTGAAAAACACCCTGTCAGACCCCACAGCGTGGCAAGGGAACCCAACTACACAACGACACAGGTGGACCAGAAGCTACCTCACAGAAGGACTTTGCACGCACCATCTAGCAGTTAAGTGCAAAAACGAAGGTGCACTTAAACTGATCATAACAGGACCACAGTAGTCCAACTCTTCAGAAACTGTAAAACGGACCACAGTAGTCCAAATCTACATGCAATATTATAGCAAGTGCCCGAGGAAGATATAACAGCTGCCTAGACTATCAGCGATCGAACTATTAGCAGTGACTGAGACATTTTAAGTTAGATTAGTACTTAGGAAAACTTGTATAGAGTAGAAGAAATAAATGTGTGATTTTAACTGTTATCAAGTGGCTGGACTACATATGATTCATAGCCGTGTGAAAGCTAGTGTGACAGGAATCTTTTACCATTTTATCTATCTATTTCTGTACCCCAACCTTAACACAGAACGAGCTAAACAAATAAATTTATTAAAGTAATTCATAGGGTGACTTACTAGCAGTTCCCACCGAATAAACGTGAGGGTCCATAATTCCATTGTGCAGAGCCCATAAACCCCACGTGACACATGCGTATGACTGAGTTTATACAAAATGCCTGGTTGATGTAAAAATTACATAGTGATTAAAAAATTCTAAGTAGTTCGTGTACATGTACAACCGTGAAATTATCCTGACCCAATAAAACGAAGATTTCCAATAACTTTGGGAAAATCAGAAGAAAACAAAAACTTTTGCGTTAAATGAACAGTGTGTTTGGGATAGGCCAAGGCTCTCAAAACAAACCAAATAGTAAGAGAAAATTAAGAGAAATGCACTATATAAAGGAAATAAGATCTTTCTCATTGTCGCCATCTCGACTTATCGCAATGTTCAACCCTGATTAACGCTAGGAAGCTGCATGACCGTACGGACTATTCGTATGTAGGTGAGAACGCATGTTTACGATCGTATTACACTGTGGAAAATAGAAGGAAAAACGGAGGCAGCCTTTGAACATGCAACTATATCGTTACACTTTATGTGTGGCCACAGATGGTACCTTGTTCTATGCTCCAAAAGGTTTTTACACAGATACTAAATATGCTTAACTCTGTGTTTTTATTTTTAGTTGTTATTTTTTAAGGATAGAGGGTTTGGTCTGAAGCCGATAATGTCTTTTCCCCCCCTGGATAGCCAGCCAGGGACAGGATCTACATTACCTTGTGCAGGCGTATAAAACCCATTTTGTGTTTTAAAAAACAAACTCCTCTATTTTTAGTGAGAGGAAACATTTTATACCAAAACAGACAGGACAGTGCGTAGCCTCGCCTTGAAAGAAGTCAGGGCGCGCTCTGAACTTATTGGGAAATCGCGCGTTACATAAGCGTTTTATTATAATCTACAGCAACTAGAAGTATCATATCTTTTTTCACAAATAACTAGTCGTCTATTTGAATGCTTGATCAAGTTTTAACTAGCTGCAAATGGGGCAGATTGCCTGTGTGGTTGCTGTTGATGCATTGCGTGCGAAGATTGGCACTATCAGGGCAAAGACGAAGTGCAGCCAGACACCTTCAAGTGGACCACCCAGTACGAGTTTCACGCCTTGAAGACAAGTATGGCACGGCTTGGATGCTTTTGTAGTATCATATATAGCGGGCCTCGATCACTCTCATACCTCGTAGCTGAGCCTACTTTACTTCCTCTTCAAGGGGAGTAGGCCTTATAGATTCAGCTACGCTGTATGTCATTCTTTGTCTCCTTCCCCATGTCATTCCCCTCTTCCCCCTCTCCTCCCTCCCCAACACACACCAACCAGTTTCCAGATCCAACTCTCCTCAGTGTATTGTCCTATGCTACGTTCTCACAGTGAGCTGTTTGTTTAAAAAAAATTATATTAGAGACCACGTCAGCTGCAACAATGCTGATGGCTGGCAAGGTCTATTTAATCTGAGGCGGATTTTGGACAGGCATGTCCCGCCACAGCGGGAGGATGAGATCTTAAGTGGACGGTACCTATACGCTAACTAACCGTAACCCTTTATTGCCCCTAAATCTATTCCAACTGTAACACTTACTCTAAACTTAATCTGTAACCAAATACCATCCCTTCTTTTAATTTTTAAACAATACAAAATAAATCTAAATGACAGCCTGCTTGTGAACACTGTTTTTGGGAGGTAGAATAGCATAACATCGTCGTCATCGTCATCAACATCAATACTGAAAGTGTAGCCGGTGTGCATAATTATGTAGGGGAAAGGTGTCGATATTAGAACGTCGTAAATGTCGGAACACCGTTTTTTCTAAAAAGTGTGTATACAATTTAATATCCGTGTTATTGACATTTTCTAGAAGACATAGTCAGGGGAGACTACTTCCCAAAGCAATCATGGCAGCCAATACGATGGCGCGTGAAAGGTACGTGAACGAGTTAGTTTGTTAGTTAGTTATTCATTGTTTACATAGTCCTGCGGACTGCATAGAGCCGAATCAGGACCACAGCTTGGTTGAAAGAGGACTCACCTCTGATCCCTATAAAAGCTCTGCACTCGGCTGCTAACCCCTACTGTCCCGCCTTCCAGGAGCGCCTTCTGGCGAACCAACTAAGAGCGGCTACATACATGCCACGTGCCCAAGCCTTATGCTTGGCGAAAAACCCAACTTGCACCCGATTCTGGTCTGGTACCGAGTGGTATGACGAGCGCCCCCTAACTTCCACGGTGGCTCCCGTTCCCCTACCGCTGGCCAGCGGTGGCTCGGCTGGATCACCTCCTCATTACATTACATTACATGGTTATTGCTTTAGGTCCAGCGGACTCTTCCGAGCCAAATCAGGACCAGAGAAGTGAAAGAGGACTCACCCCTGATCCGCATAAAAGATCTGCCGAATCAACCCTTGTGGTAACACTGAAGGCAATCTACCAGCTGGTAACTTTACATCAGAGACATCCCACGTAGGGGACGCTGAGGCTATACTCTAATTTATCGAACCCCCGTTTACAAAAACAAAATAGAATACAAACATCATTATACAACATCAACAACACACATAAATATAAAATGCCTACATTGCCAAATAATAACATCATAGGAAGCCCCAGTGACCATTTGGCAGAAAGCATCCAATATTCCCAAGCTGATCCAACAGACCTCACACACAAATGAGGAGTTTTGTCTCGGAAGAGTTTTCAAGAACAAAGGTAGGTGACTGGTCTAGCAAAGAAGAAAGTATAGTAGATTGATAGAACAGAGTAGGAATGAGAAAGAACAAAGGAGAAAGACAGTGACAGTGGGAATTTAAAGCACTAAATTTTCAGAAAGTGGGGATACTATTTATACTGAAACCCCCGGGACCGCCACTGGGGGGTGATCACCTCCTCGCCTTTCTTTTACAGATGTGGTGATGTCTACTATAGTTTAAACAACACGTACTATGTCAGTTACAGATCACCGCTCTCCGAGTCTCATTTGGGAATTAGGCGCGTTTAGCAACCATTATTATTAGTATTATTATTAGTATTATTATGATTATTATTATTATTATTATTATTATTATTATTATTATTATTATTATTATTTTGTTGTTAACAATCCAGTTTGTTACACTCGGTTTAATGATGGTGATTTTCTTTATCGGTATCTGGATTCAGCCCCAATGCTGAAGTACTGATGAGTGTAGCTCAGATTCGTTTATTCACGCAACCCGCACAATCAGCATACAAGTCACAAAGTCGACGTATGAAGTTTTCCACTTTTATTCAGCACACATCAACAACTGCATACAATCGCTTTCCACTTTCAACTTTTACTTTCCAACTCACTATCAACAACTTTCACCCTTTTAAAACAGCGCGGCACTTAAATAGTCTCTTGATACTCCCGAACAACCTGGATCAATCTCGTATGACGCAATTTAACCAATCCCTTCTAACTTCGTCATTACTGTCTTACGTCATACATATTTCTTCTCCTTCCGGGAACGTTTGCATACTTCGATATTTATCGGGAAGTTTCCATCGATAGTAAATACTCACATCTAGAAAATTCTCCAATAATATCGACTAACGAAAATTATCAACGTTATACAAAGCTTCTTCTAACAACAATGCAAACTCAAATCAAAGGTAAATACATTCTATTATTGAATACTTTGCAAAACGAAACGATTAGATCTATCGTGCGCGCTTTAAACATAGCCTACTTTCGTTCGCGTTTCAACGTAACACAGTTATAGGTCAGTCGATCGGTCAGTCCGTCGCCTCGATTTCACTTTTGTTTTCAAAACAAACGTGTGTTTTTTTCATATCTGAAGAATAACTACATCAAACTTCATCCTTTTTTTGTATTTCAAAGCATATCTGGAAATACTTTAAAATAGTCGGGGGTAAACCAGAACAAGCCAAATGTCGGTAGGTCGGTTTGCCGGTCGATCTGTCGGTTATTTGGAAGTCATATCTCAAAAACCACTGAAGGGATTTTGACCAAACTTCATAGGAACATTATTTAGGTGAGTGGCCTACCTCCCGTGCCATCCTATTTTGTCCATTTCAAAGGTCCAGGTCACTGGAGTCATTTTGTAGCTAAACACGTTTTTTGCCCACTAACTCAAAAACGGCTGCAGAGAATGTGTAGAATTTTGGTATAGAGGTACTTCAAATCATTTGCCACCCTTTAGTGGGTCAGTCGATCGGTCCGAATTTCACGGTTTTATTCCAAACGCACTTGCATAACACCAAGAATAACTAAAATGAGAAGCAAATATGTACATAAACAAAAGAATGCTAATTTGAAAAAAAGAAATTAAAAAAAAAAACAGACGGAAAGAACAACCCAATGCACATGTTGGCTAAGCTCTTCGTCAAGAATAACTCAACTGAAATTCATAACTTTTTCTTTGGCGGATAGATAGATATTCAATGTTTATAGGGTCCAGCGGACTGCCAAGAGCCGAATCAGGACCACCTTTGGCGGATACTTTAACTACTGCTAAGTATGTTAGATCTTTCGTATGTATATTTTCTATCATTTTTTCCTTTGGCTTTGTTAGGATAAAGTTGAGTCACAACCCCGCCCCAAAAATGAACACTTTGAAATGCTTGTTTTTCAGCTATGTTGTGTATCTGGAAATACATTTGAATGGATTGCCATCTTGCTTTCTTTACAGATACTTTAGCTCATAACTTGGCTATTGCTAAGCATGTTAGACTATTCGTATTTGTATTTTTTTTCCCTCAAAGTCAAGGTCTGTGTGGTGCACCATTTTCTAAACACGTTTTGCTCTTTAGCCTATCTCACAATTGGCTGAACCTATTTGGATAACGTTTTGCTTGCAAATAGTTCAGATAGTGGCCTGTCATTCCACGTTTTCCTTTTCCTTCGTTAGGCTACAGCCCAGTCCCAACACAGCCAAGAAAATTAGCACTTTTGAAAATGCTTACTTTTTTGGTTTTGTGTTTGAGTGGAAATACATTTGAACGGCTTGCCATCTTGTTAGTTTACGTACAAAAGCCGCATTTTTTTCAGTCCGGATACCTTTGAGTTCGTCTTTATGTGTCTTTTTCAAATATAGTTACACGCTATAGACACCTAATGCTTGACTTTAAACAAATATATTTATTGACATAATTTTTGTTTCTTCTCCTTCTTGTGCACTCCCACCCAAGAAAGTTTTCTTTTCAGTCATATGTTTGAGCTCCATTTGATTTGTTTCTTTAATAAGTATTATGCTTTGGGCAGCGGTTTGAGAAGTTTTCTCATTAAGCTACAGGAAGAGGTTTATTTATTTATGTATTTATTTTAAACCAGCCTTGTTCATATCAGTTTTGTTTGTTCCTGTCATGGATACTGCGCATTTGACAGCTAGTGCTTTAGTTAGTTCACTGACCTACAGATCTAGTTCTTTACCCTGAAAGAAATTCGATTTTTATTTTAAATATTTATAGTGACTGCATCCAGTGCCATTATGAAGTGATGGAGGAAACCGGAGTACCCGAAGAAAGCCCTCGGTGTCCTGGAAGTCTTGTATTAAAGGAAAAATGTTCGAACCCACACCCTCCGACATAGGGAACTAGGCCCCTATCTAACTGACTGCGCTACAGACCACCCGAATTAATGTTCAAATTGTGCATAATATATTTCAAGTAAATGCTTTTGCACACGTTTCTTGCTAACATTAGTTCAATATTCTCCATAAATATATATTATGAGGATATTTCTTTATAGGCATGTATATCACCAAAATATATTTTTTTTAAAAGGTACATACTATGGTTCCTTATTTGCCTACTCAAAACTATAAAGATCTATTTCGTTTTGCATAGAACAGCTTATAGAGTTCTACCTTTGCCTACTCATTCGATATAGTTCCAATTTAAACGCCGTCGTTCCACATTGGCACACTAAGAATTAAATAGTTCCGATCATCACCCTACTGTTCCAGCATTGACGACAAAAGGAAAGTTTTAACAAAATTCATTAAGAAATATTGGCTGTTAGATAAACAATTCTCCTTCCATTAAATTTAAAGAGTGGCACTAGGTAAACATTCTGAAATTAAAAGAAGTGCTGTATATGTCCAAATTAAAGAGTCGACCCGGAAGCACACCGTTCTAACATCGAGTGTATGAAAATGGCTGTTTCGCAACTCTGAACTCATCAATGAAATATACGGATTTACATTTAATTGAAATGGGGCATCACAATTTTAATCGGCACAGAAGCAATTCTTGAAATACAATATTTTATATATCAATAAATAATTTGGCGAGGAGATGAGGTAATATGTATGTGTGTGTGCGTGTGTGTGTACTGAGCGCGCGCGAATGTTGGAAAATACAAAGCATAGCAGGCTCGTAATCTTACACAGCAAACAGGCAAGGTATGAGAAATGAACAACCCTCCTTAAATTACAGTACTTGAGCCTACCTTAAATTACAGAACTTGTAAATCGATGTTTATAGCCTGCTGCAGGTGCGCTCTTAAGAACGTGGCCAAATTATCAGGGATTGAAAACTAATTGCCCATAAGAAAGATGGTCGGGGAAAACGCCTCGATTGCCCCTCTCGCACCCCCTCCCCCACACTCCTCTTCCCCCGCTTTATACAGAACCGGCGGTTGAAAAATGAGAGACTGAGACATCGCGTGAAATATTTCAGAAGACTGTGCAACGGCTTTCGGCTGTGTCACACGGCAATGATTCACATGGAAACAGCTCATCGTGTCTGTTGAGTTTCATGCAAGCCAACCTTTTGTGTGAATGTGTTCGGAGTTTGCGCGTGTTACATAGTCAAAAACACAGCTGAAAATATGTGGAGAAATTTCGTCTACCCGACCATAGTGTGTGGCTTAACAGACATTTTATGTCTTCCTTCCACATGAGGGATCTTTCAGCTATCACATTCCATTGGTTTGAAAGGTGCACGATTACTTTTGACTGTGCTAAAACAAGAAGAGAAGTGCACTAAACAGGTAAAAGAAACAAGCCTGCCCCGAATTACGCTGTCGAGCCACCCTGACCTATGTTATATATATTTCTGTGCAAAATGTATTCTTCTATTGAAGTGAAATACAATTTGAGTCTTGAGTTAGGTGGGAGCGAAAACGTATGATGCGAAATCTCACACTCGGTGTGCATTTGAATAGCAAAAGTGGATGGAGCATCACAGAATCAACGTCAATTCGTTCGCAAACTGCAGCTTCATAGACCATCTATCTAAAGAGAAAGATGCTCAAGCTAAAAGGACCGCATGCACAGTACAGCGTAAAAAGACTACTACCACCCATGGAAGTTGTGATCTAGACAGAATATCAGAGGGTGGCAATGCAAAGTTACATAAACCTATTATAATAGCTCCATATGCTTTTTTTTTCAAAGCAAATAAAAAGGAAACAGCCTGCATCATGGAAGCTTGCCTCGATTTAACGAATGATTGGCATTTAATATAAATAATCCTAATAGACATGCTATAATAGCATGTCCACTCCAGTGAAGCTTTTGATAACTTTTATGGGTGCCGTTTACCTGATCTTTGACCACTGACATAGATCCTGTTTTTGCCCCAGCTTGCTGTTGTTGTTTTTTTTTTCCAATGCGTGTTTATTTTATATATATTCTATGGAATGGAAATAAGTGCAGAGAAGACCAAAATGATGACCAACAACACCAATGGCATCAACACGGACATCAAAGTCCAAGGCCACTCCCTCAACACAGTGCATAGCTTCAAATATTTAGGAGCCATTGTATTATTAGACAATGGGTCCCGACAGGAAGTCCTCTCCAGGATCGCACAAACAACTCCTGCCCTGACAAGGTTGAAGAAACGGAAACTCCGATGGTATAGCCACGTCACCATGTCACCAGGCCTTGCAAAGACCATACTGCAAGGCATAGTGCTATGAGGCAGAAGTGGGAGACAGAAAAAGAGGTGGGAGGACAACATTCGAGAATGGACTGGCTTGACACTGAGCGAAGCCATGAGGGTTGCTGAGGACAGAGAAAGATGGAGTACGCTGGCTAAACGATCATCTGTGGTGCCCAAACGACCTTCAAATTATGGGATAGGATAGGATAGGATAGGATAGTTTATTTGAGACAATAACATGCTCATTTGACAGAATGACATGGTTCTTCAACGTTACACAGAAGCGACACGGGAGTGGGAGTCCAGAAGCAAATCCAGGGGTGAGCAACACTACTGACTGCTATAATATTATAGCCTCACGGGCCTATAGCTAGCTCTCTGATACTCCATAGAGTGGTGTGCAGAACAGCGTGCAAACATAAGCATTACTATCTGCCGCAAGCCGCTACGGATCGATGCATCCGACGTTCACAGAAGCAACGGAGCTTGACGGAGCCTGATGCGCAATCTTACGTTAGCTGGTGTGTGGTATTTTGTTAAGAACTAGCTAGAGGGGAGGTCCCTCGCGCTGGGGGTTACCGGGCTAGGCGGGTACATGAATCGAGAACATCCGTTTGGTTTATTAAAAAACGATCTTAAAGTCGGGTTGAAGATTAAAGCATCCACTGTCATGCTCAATGTCCGTCCAGCTATACCCAAAAGTCGATTAGTCTTCCGTACTTTGTCAGAAAGAAAAGGAGGCTTTGACGTCTGAATAGCGGTGTCCCCCTTTCACAACCCCACCCTTGTGTGACCTTTGAAATACAATGGTGTTACAAGTAGAACAAAAAACAGCATCTATCTTTGTTCTTTTTGCAACTGTCTGCATGATTGCTTCTAGCATAATTGAGTTGCCCGGACCATGATTCGCGTTCTCAACTGATACACGTATAATCATTACTCGCAATTTCGACCAAATTTGGTTACATTATACGATTGTTAGGCACATAATAGATATAAAACAGAATGACTGTTTCTCATTATCGTCCTTTGCCTGGCAAAAAGACTAGAAGACTTAATGCAATATTGCCAATCAGAAGTGATCAAGCAGAAGGTAGGTAGGTAGGGGACGAGAAGGAGAAGAAGAAGAATCCTATGAGGGCTAGAAGGGGCCGGGTAGCTCAGTTGGTAAGAGCGTCTTGCTAGTAACCGAAAGGTCGCTGGTTCGAAACCCGGATTGGTCAACGTGTGATCATATTATTTTCCCCTTTACCAACAACTGACCCGCTGGTGTCAGTATAAATCGGTCCAGTAGTCACCTATATGCGAAAGTGTCGTGTGACTATAATCTACAAACAACAGGGCTAGCCTGTGTTGGTGTTCCATGCTCTGAGTGGACCCTTCCCCCCCCCCTTTTCTTCCTCCCCTTCTAGGACCTATTGATGGTGTTCAGTGGACCGTTTCAGAAGAGAAAATGTCCTGTTCTGGTGGTTGTCTGGCTTAAAGGAGCGTGCGGGTTTCCCACGACTTCCTATCAAACTCACGGCCCATCACTTAACCGATATTGCCGCGGGGGGAAAAAAAGGAAATTGATGGGAACACTGAAGCAATAACATTTCAAAGACTAGAAAACAGCCAAGGAAGTATCATCAGATTCTTCAAAACAAAATTCCCGTCTTAAGCGTCAATCGAACAGCTTCAGATGTTCCGGTTGTTGAAGGACTCGCATAAAACGCTCTACAAAAAAGCATCCTACAGCATATCCAGATTTTCCAATATTATGAATTCTGTTACAGGCTTCGTAATACGGCTGTCATAAAGCTCCATGTACTCAGCGAAGACTCCTAGGACTGCTCCAGCGCTCATCCAGACTCCTCCATTAAGGATAAGTGAAGAGATTAGCGGTGGATAAGTGGCAGATTATTAGCGCATCTGCGAACGCCAACACGTTGTTTTATGCACGTAAACGGCCCGAGCACAACACTTTGCGAATCGCAAATCTCATTTTAGCCTCCACAACGAACAAGGCGGATAAAGAACTTAAGCATCGATGATAGTCTTCACTAGACAACTGGCAACTGCATGCACACACAAAAATAGCAAAACCCGGTCAAGTTTTTGAAACAGAAAAACTTGGGAGTAGTAATGACAGAAATTGGTTCCAAACATATTCTGCTACTTTGTGCGTAAACGGCTGGTTCATAACACTTGACGAATCGCAAATGTTAATTAACCTTCACAAATCGTCTTTTAATAGTCAAGATGGTCAGCACCAATAAAGGCAAAAAAAAAAAAAAAATCTGTATTACTCGGTTAGATAACTTGGTTGATGCAGAGATAATTCGCAAATTATGTTTCTTGACTTTATGATAACATAAATAATTAAATCTGCCAATTCTGATAACCTACTATTGTGTTGGGGTTTTTTCACCCTGGTAATGAAAACACACGGATTAGAGGAATACCGTACTGGGAGAGAGAAGAGTAGAATCACCTCTCCCTCTCACACATACCCAACCCCTCTCCACAAATTTTTACATTTTTTCTTGGCTTTAGTCACTCATGAAGCAAGCCACACCAATCAAAAATAATTACCTTGGTATACCTTGAACACTGTAAGTTACCTTGGATTATATACTAGATGAACAACACAGTTTGTTGATCATATCAGTGCTCATTTGCGCGCTTAAAACCCCCAAGACATTATAATGTTGTTTTACGTTAATTAAAGACACACACCTGGTCCACAGTTGAGCGACAATGACATCAGTGTTTGCAAAAACATTGTCCAGGAATGTGAGTTTGATAGGCCACCATAAGAGTGAAGGCGATTCTTCGCATCAGTAAAGAGTAAGAAAGGATAGGAATTGCCTCTTTTTCTCCTGGCCCTCATTGCATCGCAGAAGAACCAATTTGTGCCTGCGGCCATTTCAGATAGGACCGCGATAACGCGTACACCTTAAGAAAATTCAAAACGGTATTTCTGTTTTTAACTGCTGCTCTTGCCAGGATGTTAAGAGCCCATTTAACTTAAGAGAAATCATTCATTTTTAGCTACACTTGGGAGAGTTGTGTTCTATTTCTGTGTTTAACTATTTTTCTTGCAAACATGTCAAGAGCCCCTATAACCTTAAGAGAAATCGTTCAGTTTTAGTTGCCCCTGCAAAGATATTGTTTATAGGGCGGCCTATTGATGGGGTAGGGGCGGGGAGGGGGGGGGGGGGGGTTGGCTATCAATGTTTCAGTTTGTTTTGAGTGCAGTTAGTTATTCATTGCTTACAGGGTCCGGCGGACTGCAAAGAGCGGAATCAAGTCCACAAGCTGAAGAATGAACCAACAGATTGAAGATCTAAGAGATAATTCTACACGCAATCGATGGGGTGTAACACTGTCTTGTTCCCTTTATTTCCTGGGTACACCACATTGTAATTTCTCATGGAGATAATAAAGTTATCGTGTTCGTATCATGCCGTTTCAAAAGTGAACCATCCGGTTAGTTTGAGTCTGAGACTGATAGCTGTTATAATAAAAAATTTAATATTTGAGCGCTTTAGCACTCTGAGGCCTGTAATAGGTGGACACCAGAGAGAGAGAGAGAGAGAGAGAGAGAGAGAGAGAGAGAGAGAGAGAGAGAGAGAGAGAGAGAGAGAGAGAGAGAGAGAGAGACAGACAGACAGACAGACAGACAGACAGACAGACAGACAGACAGATGCGCATATAATTATCTCCTTTTAATCATCACAACCCAGCCTCTTAAGACCTGCCAACTAAAATAAGAAATGCCCCGTCTGTGAACATTTAAACACCTTGGAATGACATCAAAACAAGATAGGACTCGAAGCCATCGACATGGAGTTTGTTTTAAAGAGAAGCTGGGTTTGGGAAGATAATGCACTTTGACCTAGCCACTTAATTCGCAATTTAAATCACAGTCAGCGTGTTATATTAGTATACGTTGTTGCAAACTGTGAGAAGGGAAAACAAAACATTTTTTCCTGCCATTGACGGCATGCATGTAAAAACAATGTAAACGTTTCCTACACTATCATAAGAAACACAGTTTGCCTATGAAGTCAAAAGAAACTGTTCTCTCCTCTTAACTAAAAAGTGTTGCATTGGAAAACCCCAACAAAAATGCAAAACATTTTCTAAACTATCATAGAAACAAACTCATACACTCTTTCAAATGTGTCTTTCTGATCAGCGAATTACAGCTTTTAGAAAGTTTCGTTTAAATCAGAATCACTACTTCTCAATCTCTATATTAGCGTGTGTACAGATGATGAAAGTCTGGAACTTTAACTGAGAAAACGATTACGTTTTTTCTTCCCACATCTGTTCGATGGGCGTCAAGCTGTTGAATAAGAACAAATGAAATTACCTTACCTCACCCCCCAATTAAAAAAAAAAAACAAGAAGATATATTATTGTAAAGCTATTCTAGTTTTTACCGAGGAACCCAAAAGCGATTCCATGTTTCTCCGTCTCAAACTCTCTCCCATTGTGTTAATTTATTTTTAAACACATCAGTTAAAAAAATTAGTTTTAGCTTTTATTTAAAAAAAAACAAACAACTAAAACTCTTAGATTAATTTTAATCGTCCTATAATTACACACAAAGTCGTGTCATAGGACGTAAAACACGATTTGATTATTTCCAGTGTTTGACTATGTTCTCATGCAAAAAGATTGGAGAGATGACGAAAGCCTGGAGCCGAGAAAAACGCCAGTGTGGTATGTTTTTTCGCTGTCTGCTGCTTTAGCCCGTGATTAATCGCTTGTTAATAGTCACATCCTGTGCTCTGTTTCAACCAGCCTGTCGTCGTACGCTGTCGCCGACCTTTGTCATAACATCCATCAAGGAGTAAAAGTGTGATTCCAACACCCTTCTTCATCTTGGCCCTAGGTTATTAAGTGTGTGCGCACTATAATTGTATCAAAAGAGTGCGAGTTTAGTTGAGGCGGGTGTCTAATCTCTAAGAATGATGCAGAGGGCGCAGGATATGAGGAAGAAGAGACGAGGTCTGAAGAAAGACGATAAACAATGCATAGCAGGTTCTCACAGAGTATCAGAGGTCTGCAGGTGGGGCTGAGCAGGGCTCTTTTGATGGTAAGTGGGCTAATCGAAATGTTTCGTCTATTCCTTTTCAAGCCCTGATAATCAGATTGCTTATTACATAATTCAAATGATATAAAACAGGGACATTATGCTCTCTTGACTTCGTAATTTCAACTTCCTTCTTTTTACGTCGAAAGTAACTTTGTTTCTGTAATGCCGCATCCATAGCATACCCTTGCCTGAAATCAGACATAATGTGTCCTTCCCTTTGCGAGGAAAGTGCGTTCAAACACTTAGGGCACACGCACACACTGTAACTCGAAAGTCGTTGGGGCACCACAGATGATCGTTTTACCAGCCATCTCTACATGGCGTTTCAACACAAATTACTAAACTGCGCTCAAAGGAATACCCTTTTGGCCAAAATCATTACATTTTTTTTTTATACGTGGGAGGCAGAGTGAGAGGGTGGGGAAGGGTTTCACTGGCACCGACATAGAAACATTTCCCAGGGTAAACATAAAAGCTGCACACAGTCAATGTTTACAGTAAGGATGCCCCTGTCTGTCCATGAACAAAGTTTGTGGAGAGTTTACTAGGGTTCCATAAAGTTCACAGTGAGTGATGTCTTTACTGACAGGCGATGCTGAACAGCAACACATATTTGCTGTTGCAAAATAATGGATCCGCAAGATGAATTTTCACACAAAATGTTTCCTCCCTTCTTTTAAAAAAAAAAAAAAAAAAAGAAAGAAAGAAAGAAAGAAAGAAAGAAGAACGTTCGGCCGGGAGTTGGTGGGAAGGGAGGGGAAGGTAGTCGAGGAGAGGAACGGGAAAGGGAGAGCAAGGGGTTTCTGTCCACACAAGGGGTTTCTGTTACAATGATCACGCACACACAAATACACACCAACGCGCGCGCTTACACACACTTGTTCTTTTTCGATTGAATTGATTACTTCCTACCTCCCTCCAATTCACTGTCATTAAAAGGCATGTCGCTACTACTATAATGGGTTGCTCATTGTATCCCCACACACAGGGGTTACACACACACACCCATCAGGTTACAAAGTCTTAATTCAGTCACTTGCACTATTTAACCGTTTCACCGCCAAAGTCGATATTTTGGTGTACGGGGACCGCCAATGTCGACTTTTGCTGATGCAGCGGGGTCATGTCACACGAACAAAGTTGTCAGACAGACAAAGTTTCGCATTAGTTAGTTAGTTATTCATTGTTTATAGGGTCCAGCGGACTACAAAGAGCCGAATCAGAACCTCAAAATCAGGACCACGACTTGGATGAAAGAGGGCTCACCCTTGATCCGTATAAAAGATCTGCAGAAACGACTCTAACGCCGTACCTTAAGTGGTGGAGCGTTCGCCTGGCACACCGATGACCCAGGTTCGAATCCTGCGGTGGGCGATATAAAATGTGGCCATTTTCACTGTCCATTTTAGCAGTATGATTGCTTTTGTGGTTCAGTGTTGATTTAGGTGCCTACCCCTCTTTCCCTGGGATGGTTATCCCCGTCTGCCATATCGCCAATGGTGGGTGTGAGTGTTCATTCTTTCACTCTAACGGTAACACTGTTGGCACTCCACCAGCCGGCCACTTTACAATAAAGGCATCCCATGCAGGGGACTCCGAGGCTATACTCTAATTTATCGAACCCCTGTTTACAAAAACAAAATAGAATATAAATATCATTATAAAATATTAACGAAACACATACATAAAATGCCTATACTGCTAAATAATAATACCATAGAAAGCCCTAGTGACCATTTGGCAGAAAGCGTCAAATATCCCCAAGCTGACCCCATAAACAAATGAGGAGTTTTGGGAGTGTTTTCAAGAAAAAAGGTAGGTGACTGGTCTAGAGAAGAAGACACATGTAGTAGATTGATAGAACAGAGTAAGAATGAGAAAGTCAAAGAACAAAGGAGAAAAACAGCGGCAATGCGAATTTAAAGCACTAAATTTCAAGAAAGTGGGAATACTATTTATACGTAACTCCCGGCACTTCCACAGGGGAAAAATTTCGCATGGAAATACTTGTTGAGATGCAATCTGACATGACAATGTCAAATCAAATATGGCGGCCCCAAACCAAATTGACGAAAGTCGAATATATGGAATACAATTGTTCATGCACTTATCTTCTAAATCGGACTTCAAAACAAAGCGATCTGTAGCCTACCTAACAGTCAAGCTCACCTGTTACAAACATGCTAAAATACAACACAAAAACAAATTTTTCACCCAAAATTTCGTGTAAAGGAAAATCGTTATTTGAAGCAAAAAGGAAATCAAGTTTTGTTACTTTTTAAACAAACTTTAGTTGGCGGTAAAAGTTTATAATATATATACATTTGTAAATGTATTTTACATAGTAAATATGGACCAGAAGAAAAACAAAAAGATCATGTAATAATCATCGATGTGGGTGCAAATAAAACCTGCAACATTTGTTCTTGGAGCTCACAACTTTTCAAGTGTGTATCTGCAATGCTTTCTGAGATATTGATTTGGGCAAAACAAAAACTACAGAAATATTTGCAGCTGGGAACCACTCTGTTTTGTAATATTTGGCTGTAAAAGGGTTAAAACTCATTTCAACAGTAAAAAGCAAATAGTCACATTTCAAAAGATTTATTCAAGTTAATCGATATTATACATTTCTGAAAAATTGTTGTGTATTCACAATTTGTACATTAACAAATTATTACTTCAAAAAGAGAAATGCACAAATTATCAACTACCCAGCACTACAGTACCTATGTAATCATTTCTACTGAAATGTAGACAAATGTAAGCATAGTAATTTAAATTCATCCTTGAAATCAGAATGAAATCAAAATGTACAAACGATTATGTAAAGCACGGTTCTAAACTTTAATGACATGTAAAATAGCAACAACAAGAACGCGGGCAAGCAATGAAGATTATTTTTATAGTTTTCTCAGCCTGTCAAGCCTTTGGGGAGGGAAGCTGTCACAGAGAGTTTTCGATTTAGACAGGATGGGATTCACTAATACTGTGACATCATCGAATTTTACATAAGAAACAATCACATCGTTCATTGTTGATAGCAAACATACTGCAAACTGAGCAAACACAATTACTTCAACAGGCGAATTGCCACAGGATAAAAAAAGAATGTTACTAGCGTATAGTTAGTGTATGAATACAGTGAACGTAATAGGGTCGAGACACAATGCTGATCCACATATGAGTTTCAGATCTCTGACGCACACTTTGCATGGAGCAAAGAGGAACGTTGACTATAGTGGAAACTGGCCTATTAAAACAAAGCGGCTGACAAATTGTTTTAACAATCATTATCTTTCGCTACACCAATATTTTTCTTTAATGACTTCTATCACACATCCCTTAGCAAACATATTTACTTCAATTAAAACAAATAGTTGTGTCAATAGCCATCTATCAACACCAATAAATACCAATTTTTACAAACTAGTTAGTTAGTCATTGTGTATAGGGTCCAGCAGACTGCAAAGAGCCAAATCAGGACCTTTTTTTTTTTTTTAAAATTAAACTATGGGTACAAATTATGGCAAAGGCAATAATGGTCACATCGTAAACTCAGAAGCATCAAAGAAGAATTTCAAGACTAATACATTTTAATAAATTATCGATACAATAACCATGCATGAAACAACGTTTTGTATACAAAAAGATATTATGTACATTTACTTCATATAGCTTTCTAAACGTGCATTTCAATTTAGAGGCACATTTTAACATGCATGGCCGTCCAGTGAGAGTGCATCTAGCTATGCAAAATATGGCAAAACTAAACGTCCCACAAAAGTACTGAAAATTTTCTCCAAACACATCATAGTCAAATGTTAACACAGAATTATCAAAGGGTATCTATCCAATGGATCAGCATTACTTTACTCATTTGACAGCAACAATTTCATTCCTACACTAAAGAAAGAGGGAGGGGGGAATTAAATATTTGTGCACTATGTCAGTTCAGCTATGGTAACCACAAACACACAAATGGTTTAGAAGGCACCGGTGGTTCTAGTGTTTTTAACACTGCTCGAGTGTTCACATGTTCTGTAACAATGTCATCTTTCACGCATGAACTTTGATATCATCACACAATTTCACACAGGAAGCTTGAAATTTTTGTTTGTGTTGAAAACATATTCTTTCAAGGGTTGCAAACGGTGGGTACAAATGGAATCCAGGATCCACTCCCTTGCTATTGTCACCAGGCCCAAGTGCTTGTAATGTCCTGCAGGGGAAAGAATACACACCAATCCACTCAGAATCACAATTTATCATCTCAAGGCCTACTGCATACAAACAAATGTGTGGAAAGAGTACGAACAGAATAATTAATTTTTCCACTACCATTTCCGTAAAGTCTGCATTTATTTGATACTGAAATGTTTCTCAAGCAAAAACACTGCATTTACGAAGTCTCATCGAAACATATAGTTGTTATTTAAATCTGTTATAAGAAAAGAATAGTTGCAGTCTTGTTATGCCTAACATTCCTTGACAAAACAAGTTTCTGTGTTAACTTTTCAATGACAAATTGAGTTAGCATCGTGCACTTAAAATTATTATTATTATTATTGTTCTCATTTTTGCACAGGTGCCTCTAAACTATCCAAAACGAAGATGGCAACAATGATGATGGTGATGATGGTGGTAATGATGACAACAAGGGCAACAATGCTGATGTTGTTGATGACCTACCATTGAAAAGCTCAATTTCAGCAGGAGTGGGCGGCTGTGTGTCTGAATCCACACACCTCAGAACCAGCTTATGCTTGGATACCTTGTATGATGCCAGATCCCACATATCCTCCAACACTTCGGCTCCAGAGAGCTGAAGCAGTTGAATCAGTTCCTCTGCAATTAAAAACAAACAAAAATTAAATAGACAATGTAATCACAAATGTTATCGTAAGTTTGATTAAATTAATATATTTAAATTATTAATATTTTATTCTAATACTCACTTTTGGACATGTCTGGGCTGACTCCCAAGGGTGCAAAGGCAAACCCATCAAGTAAAGGGAGATCAGAAAGTCTAGCAAAGCGAGGACCGATGTGGTTGGCTCCCTTTACAGTGTCTCCTTTGATTTCATAGTCGTCCTGAAAATAACACCTTCAACATTATAATTATTAATTCCATAAATTACATTAAAAAAATTATCAAAGACAGTTCAATTCACGTAAAGAAAGTATGCTATGTCACGTATTACAAATATTCATAATTTACTTTGCACCAACCAAATTACAAATTATGAACTGTCACACAAAACTAACTTACATCATTAACGGTAACAGCAAAGTGAAAGAAAAGCAAACTGCCGTAGAACTCAGAACTTGGCACAACTAACAAAACAGGATGCAAAATAATAATAATAATAATAATAATAATAATATAATTTTTTTTATTTTTTTTTAAGAAGCTAAAATTGAGTATTACTTAAAACAAATTTATATCCATAACTATCAACCTCTGGAACATAGCGTCCTTCTCGTAAACTGTCAACAACCCAGTCATGGCTCAAAACCCAACAACGTCCAGCAATGCCTTGGAAATACTTCAGTGTCCTGTCACATGCCCTCTCTCCGGTATCTGCACAATACAATACAGCTTTCTTAACACTTTGAAAACTTAGTCATCGCAACATTCCATTCCACATAACTTGTAGTTAACTTACACAACACTCTTACCATTTTAGCAACAAAAATACTGAAGTGGCGAAATCTGTGACAGCGGCCCTTTTGTCTCCTC
This sequence comes from Oncomelania hupensis, assembly GCA_036898135.1. Classification (NCBI taxonomy): domain Eukaryota; kingdom Metazoa; phylum Mollusca; class Gastropoda; order Littorinimorpha; family Pomatiopsidae; genus Oncomelania; species Oncomelania hupensis. Next base: position 53,560,808 of record CM072511.1, on the reverse strand, counting down.
AACGGCCCAACAGGTTGATGGATTGGACAAATAGATACCCTATCTAATTTTTACCATGTCTAAAGTGATGTTAGATAAATATGCAAACATGCTGCCATTGTAATTGTCACAATTGACGTTAAAAAAAAATTGTACAGTATTGTACTGTAATGTACATAATAAATAACCAGCATAAAATGATAATATACACCCGCCATAAGAACATTAATATTTTTTAAAGCCATCTCAACTCAAGCAAAAATACAAATATGTGAACAGACACACATGGAGAAGCATTATTTTGTTCCTATCCTATGCATAAAACACTCATGAGCTATTTCTACCGTATAAAGTAACAAAGCTTGTACTCACAAGTTCTCATGATGACGTGAGTAACGCTTTGGTTAAACTTGCTATACACTTTGCATTCATGCATTTCTGCCAGCTCCCGAAGTTGTGCCTGAAGCAAAATACACAATGAACAAATCAATTCATCATCAATTGGTGCATTTACAAAATCAAGGCAAAAACAGCAGTAATGGGCATTTAAAATTGTGTTGCTAGTACATGTATAACAAAATGACTAACTCAAATGAGGTTGAATAGCAAATATGAATAAACAGTTAAGCAGTAAGTTTCTTCTTTCTTTTTTTTTTCCTTCAAAATCCACTGTCAGGCAAATTTAGATATGTGTGATGTGTGAATCAAGGTCAAACAAGGTGCCTAAGCAGTAGGGCTAAGACAGAAAAAAAAATTTTGTTTTTTTTTAATTGTCATTATTTAACTAATATTTGTTGACCCTGTGACCTTGACCTGGAATGAAGTCATTCATTCACTGATCATTTATGAGGTATCATGGATATTTTTTTTCTTTCTGCAGTTTATTATCCCTTTCTATCGGGAAACTCTGGGCCGCCTCCCCCGGGGAAGGGGTAGTCGCAGCCAGTGGCTCGCCCAAACCCTACCTACCTAACATTATTTGTGAATTTTTGAAATTTTTGCTATTTTTGCTTTTTGCATATTCACTATGTTTTGTGATAATTGAAATAGATTCTGAGATAATCCACTTGCAAATTTGCACAGATGGACAGAGAAAACCTGAAAGCGGACAGACGGGACCCTTTTTTTTGGTAAAATGTCATTTTTGGACTATTTAGGACTTATCTTGCACAGATTTGCAAAAAATGTGAAAAAAAATTTTGGGAGTGTACGAAAGAGGGGAGAAGGGTTTTGAGTACACAAACTTACGTTGCTATGCATGCGAGTCAATAAAGAGTTTCAAGTCCTGCTGAATGACAGAGTTTAATGACTGCACTGCTACCGTGTACCTGTCCAGGTATTTGGGTACACGACCATAACGCTAATCAATAGTGATTAAATAAAATTAGGCATTGTTGATTACCATTTTCTCAGCATCAAGGCCAGACGAGATGAAGCCAAATTTGGACCGCTTCCATCTGGGAAGTTCATCCTCGGTAATCTCCTTGTCATCGTCATCCTCCAGAATACCTGCATTTTTAAAATCTGTTCTTGCTTCTTCCATTCTGTTGTTTTCCTCAGCAGCACCTATACATCTAGGTGAAGCTGGCTTTTGAGGATCCTTGTCATATTCTTCTGCTTCGGCACCTTGTTCTTGACAAATATCTCGGGCTGTTTGGTTTTCTTCTTCAGCAGCTTCATCAGGTGAGTCAGGAGGGTTTGCGCTTGGTGGCAAGGACTTCATGGGTGAAAGGTTTGGCAAACTTCCACCGGAAAGAGAAGCATCATCTTTGCTCGGGCTTGGTGTGGTCACCATTTTATTAGTAAAATTCTTGCCCTGTAGTCTGGATTTTTCAGGTGATGTCCCTGCATCATAATACGACCTAGAAAAGGACTTAACCTTGCAAGGCGATGCATGAAAGCTAGGCGATGGAGCTCTGTCGGATGATTCTTCCCTGTGCGTCTCTCTGCCAGAAACAAGAAACTGGGATTCTGGGATCTGCCTCACAGATTCAGGGGAGTTGTCTTGAGAGTCTTTTATATCATCATACCTTGAGAAATCTTTCTCTGCATGGGCTTCTTTTTCAATGTCTCTACTGCTGTCCAGAGGCTTTGAAATTTTAAAGTCCAACGACTGTCTGACCTTTGTGAAAGAATGTCCCCAGGAAGGATCCGGTGAGTCGTTCAGATCAAAGACAGATTTGGAGAGTATGTGAGAGTCTTTATTGGCCAGGGTATATTTGGATTTTGGTGGTGGCGATGGGGAGAGGGGGCTAAGGAATAAGTCACTGCTCTCTTCACCACTCAACATCAAATTATCACCATCTCTGTCTTTTGATTTCTTCGGTGGTGTGTGTTGACTTCTGATGCCATGTCCTGCAAGACAGAAATTTTAAAGAGATTTTGTTTACAAAAAATACAACTATAAACAATTTAGTCAGATGAGAACAATAACAGTTTTTATAATACCCACATTTAGCCTAAAAGCAATATAGTGTAAAACAAATCGGGGAAGCGCAACGTGAATAGCTCACAACTCAACCAGACCAAAATATTTCTCATACCTGGATGTTTTTTTCTCACATCATCATCGTCGCTGTCATCATCTTTGACTTCATAGACAAAAGCATCCATCAACTGCTGTCCTGAACAATTCCCCTTTCGATTATATTCTTCAACGTCATCTTCTTCATCACTGGATATCACTGTTCTTCGCTTTTGCCTTTTCAGTTTTGACAGCTGCCTTGCCTGGCTAGATTGCTTAGCCTGAAGTCTGCTTGATTTCCTTCTTCTTGTGCCTGTTTTTGCACACGCAAACATGTAAAGAAAATGTTATAATAAAAATTCTATACATGTAATTATACAAAAAAATATAGGGATCGCTGTCTGAAGTACAGGTTTTAGACACAATATCAAAAAAGGTGATGAATATCACAACAGTAGCAGTCTTCAAATTCTTCTAATAGGGTACATTTGAAACACACTACAATTATCCAGAAAACAATTACAGCGGTCAATTGTAATGACAATCCATTATTAAAGTTGATAAAATACAGTAATAATCATGCAATAACAACCTCGCTATGAACATAACCAGGTTTTGTCATTGTCATCTTTTCCACAAAAACAAAACACACAAAAAACTAGAAAGTCTAAACAATATTAAAATATGTATCATACCTACAGCCACTGAAACCAATAAATCAATAACAAACTGATATGTACAAACCTGATGAACTATCTTCTTCATCGGAATCATTTGAGTCCAAAGTCAGGGAGGGTCTAAAGCTTGTGGCTGACACTGAGTGCCTTTTATAAGAGGTATCAGCATTGTTCAAATGATTGGCGTCTTTGTTGTCCTCTGGGCTGTCCGATTTTGATGATGTGGAACGTCCTGCTTGGCGGAGCTTGGCCTCTGTCTCAGCAATTTCTCTTCGCAAACGCTCTAGTTCTGATTCCATCTTACTGCGTTCCTGCAGTGTAATAATAAATGATGATCATGACTCACTCAAATCACTGGTTTACTTTTTGTGTGTGTGTGTGTGACCTAAGCGTTTCTGAGTCAAGTTTAAAGTTATCTGTCAAGTGTCATGAGACATGAATTCTGTTCAAATCTATAATGGATGGAAGTGCAAGATCATGTACAAAGTCTACACAACTTTTATAGAAAGATGCAAAATAATAGCTGGTGATGCTTTTTCTCTCTCTGTTCAATGGATAGTAAGGCAGAGCACAGCAATGCATCCTTGGAAAGTTAAGAACTTCAGATTATTCGCCACAACGTCTTTGTGTTCAACACTAGATTATCCAGATAGCCCTTGTGAGTAATTTAGTTTTTTCTTCAATATGAAGTACAGTGGAACCTCTCTACAACGACCTTGAAAATGTTGACAAAAATCGGTCTTTATAGAGAGGGGTCTTTATAGAGAGGGGTCTTTACATAGAGCATAATGGCCTTTTTTTGAATCAATTTGCCAGTGATCGGAATATTCTTTCTTCTAGCATCCAGAAACCAATCCCAAACTTTCTCATTTACTTCCGAGTATGTTGTCTTCCTCCGTTTTGATCGCGTACGATCGGCATTATCACCACTTTCCCACCTTTTAAGAATGTCATCTTTGTCTCGGATAATTCCTTGAATTTGTGTTTTTCCAACTTTAAGACTCTTTGCGATCGCAATGGCAGTCTCTCCTTTTTTGTGTCTGTTTACAACATTAACTCGATCTTCCAGAGATCAAAATTTTCTTTTCTTTGTAGACTCCATCATCCCATCACGCTTTCTTTGCTTCTTCTCAGTGCCGCGCTCGTGATGTGAATAAAGCGAAATGCAAACCCCAAACGAGTAGAATCTAGAATGTGACGTTACAAGATGACGTCAAACTTATAGAAGATTACTTTATCGGCTGGCGTGTCACATATAGGTACCTGTCTGACTGTGCTGAACAAGATCGTAGACAGTTTTTATTGTGCAGTCATGCCGAGAAAGTCGCTATACGGTCTGCAAAGATCGGTCGTTAGACATTATAGCGAGGGAGTCGCTATACTGATGACAGCAATATAAAGAAATACATCGGTTAAAATAAAATGGGTCGTTGTAGCGGGGGAGTCGTTATAGAGGGGGGTCGTTGTGAGAGGTTTCACTGTAGTGAAAAAAAAACCAAGTTCACTAACCTGTGTAGTGAGTATGTCACTCTGTGTGGACACTGCACTGGATGACGTGAAGTTCAGTTGGAAGCTTGCCTCACTCTCTGCACCAGAATCTGTAAACAGAAAATAAATAATTCTATGAATCAAATTGTGCATACTGCACAATTTTAAAAAGCATGTGACTGAGAATCAATGTCTGACGTCATTTATTATGTCATGGACTGTGCGAGCAATTTGAGTTTGGCTTCTTACAGTCAAAACAATAAAAAGGTTTGCAACAACACAACTTTAAATAATTTCTTTTTTTTTAATTAAAAAAATAAATAAATAAAGGAAAGAAAGAAAGGAAAAAAACAAATAAACAAAATGAAAAAGATAGAATTATACAAGTACATACAAATAAAAATGTCAACTTACTGTGATCTGAATCGTCATCACTGTCAATGACCGCATTCCTGTTCCTCTTCTTCCTGATCACCCCCTCTTCCTCTTCGGAATCATCGCCCTTGGTGACCAGAGACGTTGATTTCGGGGATGTAGAAAACGACTGTCTTTTTCCACCAGCACTTTTTGTACTAGTGCAAGCATCACTATCACCTGCTTCGGATGATGCTGTGTAACCAATGGACTTTCTTCTACTGCTCGGACCTTCCTGATTTCTTCTGCTATCCTTTACAACAGTTTGACTTTCAGGCTGCTTTGCAAGTTGCTCAGGAACACTGGAGGATTTCTGCGATAAAGCACCATCCTCGCTTTCACTGTCATCAAGTCTAAGGTCAAAGCTAGGTGGAGGGATTGTAGCATCTTCAGTACATGAACGAACAGATACCTGGGTTGGTGAGTTGGATTTCTCAATCTGTGAATGAATGCCTGTTTGCATTTCATGAACGTCCGGTTGCGCTTCCTTAGCTTGCTGAATTTCTCCATCCATTTTATGTCTTGGTGAGCTATGAACATGCTCGTGTTCTTCATTATCGTCCAATTGAGCTGCTTGTAGATTCTCACCTTTGTTGGGCATAGGAAAACTTGTGTGCTCAAATTCCAGCTCTCTTAATATTTCTGAATCTGCAGCTTCATCCACATCTTCCACTTCCATCAGTTCATCTTCTGAGATATCCACATGCATTTGGAAATGTTTCCTGTTATTGGCTTGCCACATACAAACATTCACATCAGCTTCTATGTCATGAGATGACAACCTTTCTTTATGGCTCACCAGCAAATCTGCGGAATGGTTTGTAGCAGTTTCTTTGCTATTTTTAGTACTTGATGAAGCTTCTACAGTGAATGGTGAGTTCTTAGGTAATTCATGGATTTCTTCATCCTTCTGCTGTTCTGATTCTACAAAAGCGGGCATAGCAGGGTTGAGTCTTGCAAGCCCTCTTGCAGTTTTTTTGCGACGCGACAACGGACAGATGTCTGGAGTAGTAGAACTTTCTGACGCTCTCTCTCTCTCACAGTTACTGTCATTGCTTTTGTTCTTTTCTAGTTCCTTGCTGGAAATGTCCCTTGCAGCTGTAATTTCAGGGATGTGCTCCTCACTGATTTCTACTCCTTTTTCATTTTCCTTCAAAGATTCAGCAATTTGTACAACAGACTTGCGTGCATCTTCTGCTGCTCTGTCGTTACCATCATCTACTGAAACTCCTTCAGTTTTGTTTTTCACTGTGTTGTCTTCATAATCAATTTTTTCTGGCAAGCTTATCAGCCTGGTAGAATATTTCCGCCGTTTGGTGGCAAGAGGACTAGCCTTCAGTGGACTGCCGCCAAGAGAAAAGCACTTGCGCTTGGTGCGCCTCTTAATCACTAATACGTCATCATCGCCATCACTGTCTGCAATGAAAGACTTGGTACGAGCTGGAGCACTCCTCACTTTCCTGTTTGGAGTAACAAATGAAGGGGCATTAGGTTGTAGCTCTGGTGTGAAAAATGAGTCATCATTAGCAAGCTTCTTTGACGGCTTGGAAGTAATTTCATTTTCATCATTCTCTTCTCCCAGATCCAGCTTTCTCTTTCCTTTTTTGGGCAATGCGTCTTGTGACACTTCCTGTTGCTGTTTAGAAGTAGACTGTGCCTTTTCCTCTTGCATTTTTTCAAACTGTAGTGATGTTTCTGTGACAGCACAAATACTGGTTTGAATTTCATCACACGCAGTTGTCCTCGCTGAGTGTGCAGCTTGAGATGAAGTTTGAGTTTTTAATAGAGAGCGTGCTTGGCCAACACCATAAATCGTCTCTTCATCAGGATTAGAGTCCATGATGACACGAGGTGACAAGAGAGAAAGGCTCTGCTTTTCATTTCTTGGTGTGGGTTGGGTCTCACAAACTAGTACTTTAGATCTGTTAACGTCTTCTGTTAAAGATAAGCTTCCTACCAATAGACTGGGAGAATCACTGGCTTCATCTTGTTCATCATTTTGGTTTCTATCCAAAGATCCCTTGCTCATCTTTGTAGCTTTCTCTTGTTCAACGCTTTCAAATATTTGCTGTTCTATGCTCAGCAGTTCTGAATATTCTGGCTGGGTTGATTCATCGTGATGCTTTTCTGGCTCATCTGAAACTTCAGGGCTGTTTCTATCCAAAGATCCCTTGCATGTCTTTGAAGCTTTCTCACTTACAACGCTTTCAAATAATTTCTGTGGTGTGTTAAGGAGTTCTGAACATTCTGACTGGGTTGATTCTTTGTGGTGTTTTTCTGGCTCCTCTATAACTTTAGCATACTTGTCAGGGCTGTCAGGCATTCTGTTTTTATCAACATCAAGCAGATTTCCAGATGGGGATACATTTAGATGCTGGTCTGTAGAAGCTTTTGCCAATTTATGTGATGAACATGACTTAACAGGTAATGGTTTCAAAATGGATTGGCTTGGGGTGTCGCTACTTTCTGATGATACCTGCACTGGAGAGTTTGAGACACCATCAGGTAAAGACATCACTGATGTTTTGTCACACTGCATGAATTTCAAATTATCCATCTGGTGTTCAAAGAGTGATCTGCAACTTCTCTCTGATCCAGGTGATGACTCTTGGCCTCTGTTTTGTAGAATCTCAACTGATGATGAGGAAGATTCTGCTTTTCCTGATCGAGGTTGAGTTGAACTGTCAGACACCACTTCTCCATCGACACTTTCTGTAACATGGGTCACAGCCGAATCTAAAACCACCCTTATGCTGCTTGGAGCTTCGGAAATATTTTCTTGCAGCTGATCAAGATTTGTGCAGGCATTTTCTTTCAAATGAGACTGATTCCTTTTCATTTGTGGGGAAGTTTTTATTCTGTTGGCAGCAAAAGAGTGAGTTTTCAGACCTGCTGCTTCCTTGTCCTTGGTAGTCTTGGGATTCAGCAGTTTAGGCGAGACAAATGGTGAACCAGTATCTCTTCTAGTGAAAGTTGATGGTAGTGTACTGTCTGATAAACTTTGATCAAGCAAATGTTCCAGCACTGATAGTTTCTGTTGAATATCCTCTGGCTGTAGAGCTGAACACACACAAAAAAGTAATCAAATATAATGCAAACCACAGTCAATATTATTTAATAGGATCATTTCCTGTAAAACAGATTATCAAGGACTACACAGGTAGACAAGTAAAATGTTGAACTTGAAGGAGATAAAACTTTCATTACATTTTACTATTTTCTGTTAACAAACAAATATAAATGGATGCCCACACTCAAAGTTTCAAAACAAAACTCAAACGTGTTTTAAGGGGAGCGAGTAAGTTTTGAAGAAGAAAAAATTATTGCTTGAAAGCACTTACACAGATCAGGTTCCTCAAAATCATACTCAGATGGAACAATGTCAAGGTCGTCAGTGGAAGAACTGTGGCAGCTGTTGTCATCTAAGACTAAGGGCAGATATGAGAACAGTCAAGCACTCAACATGCACAAAATGAAAAACTACCACAAAGCAGACAGCACTCACGTGTTTCAATGAAAACTTTAAAAAAATTTAAATGAACAATTTTTTTAATTCACAAATTTTAGTGTAGACATTATACACCAGTTTTTAAGGCATTTGCACACAGTAAGTTTTAAACACAATTAATACCATTTATAATGAACTGAAATGGTTATTTTGCAAACGATTGTGTATTCTGTGGTTATTTCTTTCTGATAAGTAGTACTGTTAAATATATGACAGCCTTCACATTTTCAACAATCTTCTAAACTCAGGAACAATCTTTATCTTCATGAACAGATGACATGTTTTAAGCAGTTCAAGCAAAAATGCATTCATAATCATACCTTGTTCAATATGCACTTCATCCTTTTTTGCTAGTGGGTTTTCATTATCCACCAAAATGACTGCTTTATCACCAATCAGTTCCTGTCCAGTCATCTTGAACACCTTCTTCTTCATTTTGTCAGCAGCCTCTGATGTTGCCTTCAGATGAATCGATGGTGAACTCTTTGATGAAGATGGTGATTTAGTTGAATGCAATGATAGCCTTCTTTGGGGCAAACTCGTTCCAGCTGGGGAATTCACATTGGATGCTGATTGTGAAGTATCAGCACTGATCAAACTTATTTCCACTGTGTCTGGGATGCAGGTAATTTTAATACTGATGTTCTTGTTCCCTGTCTCTTCAAGTTTCTTTCTGTTACATTCATGCTGAGACAAGTTTTCAGAAGACTTTGATACAGGTGTTTTCCTAAGTTCACCACTTGCTTGTTCTGACACCTCTTCCTGTTGAGGATCAACCAAGTTCTCAGAGTCAGAGCAAGCAAACTTTGTTGAAGATGTGATGCAGGAATCTTCCATCAAAGTAGATGGGATGACAGTGACAACAGGGGAACTGCCTGCAGAAAGAGAAGCTCTAGTTTGTCTTCTGAAATGAACCGGAGAGCTGAATACAGATTTGAATATTTGTTCCTCAGGCATGTCTTTGGTTGCACCCTTCTGTTGCCTCTTGGCTGTAGCAGTGATTGGTGAGATAGTTGGAAGGCCACCGGCGTCTCTCAACAACTTTGTATGTTCTGTAACACTCTTTTTTTTAATAGGAATGGATTTCAATGGAGCGGTTGTTGGGATCATGCTACTAGAGCTGAGCGTCTGTACATTAGGAGAAACAACCTTGTTTGTGATGTTTGGTGTGGGTGAAAGCATACTGGACTGTGTTTCAGGTACAATCTTGACAGTGTCTTGTGTTTCTGAAATGAGCACATTTCTAATGTTGCTATTTTTTGTGGTAACGCCAGCAGCCACATGCAAATCTTCCTTGGTCACTACAATCATATTCCCCTCATCTTGGACCTTCCCTTTCTCAGTGTTCTTCTCAGCAACAGAGCTATCCAGAATTCCATCATTTTCACAAGCAACTTCCTGAATGTTAACTGAATAAAAATCTGATTTGCCAAGGCACTTGTGGGAATCTCTGAAGGGCGTGTTGTTAGGAGATGGACCAACAAGACAATAATCATCATTGCTGTCATCATCTTCCTCGGTCAGCCGAATAACCCCATTTTCTTCATCAACAGCATCTATTTCTTCCAATTCCTTATCTCCTTTTTCATGAATACTTTTGTTGTTTTCAGCTTCCTCTGCAGACATGCTTTCAATGCTGGCCCGAGCATCCTGTGTGCTGAAGAGAAGATCATGGTCTTCTGCCTCACCAATCCAAGACGCCAACTCTTTTGTCTGCTGTTCTTCTACATTTGTGTCCTCCTCTTCCGTTTTCTTGTTCTTTCTTGTACCACTTTTTCTAACTTCAGGGACACTGGTATCTTTTATAACTTCAGAAATGTTGGGATTATTTCCATCAATTATTTTGTTTGGGGTTTTCTTTTGCTGTCTAGATCTGGAACGTGTGTTGCTGAACCTCAATGCTATAATTTCTGTAGTGCCATCACTGTGAAAATCAAACTGTGCTCCTTCTATTGTTGCTGGTTTTGTGCTGGGGACTGTAGAGTGCTGGTCAACAGAACTGATCTTACTTTGATTCAGCACGTTGTGATCATCGTGTGTCTTTCCTGCATCATCGGACAGCACAATCATATTTTCCTCATCAGAAAACCCGACAGATTTCTTTTGAACTTCACTCTTGCCACTGTTTGTGGACTTACCTTTTTTGTCTTTGGATCTTGGACGACCTCTTTTCTTAGCTTTAGCCACAGGAGTATCTCCCACAACAAAATTGTAGGGGTCAGTAAGTGGTGGAGAGTTCTCATTTTGCTGCTGAAATGTAAGAGCAGCACTTCTGTCAGCGTCAATCGTCTTTCTCTTGAATATGGGTTTCTTTCGAACAGATGGTGTTGAAATAAACTCTTCTTCAGTTTCTACAGTTACTGCGACATCCTTGTGCTGTCTGCTTTGGTTTTTTTCATGAGCTTTGGCAGAATCACAAGTGTTTGTTTTCTCAGTAGTTGGTATGTTTCCCTTGTGCAAACCTCTTGCCGTTTCAGTATCAGCATGTCCAACATCCTTCTGTACTCGATCTGTTGTGTTCTTTTCAGTGCTATTTTGATCATTGTTTGGTACAGTGCCTATGTGCAAATCCTCTGTGTTTCGTCCAATCTGGTTTCCTTGAATCAAAGACCAAGCTTCATTGTTTTTCTCAGAACTTCCACTGCGAGAGCGTCTCGTGTATGTTGTAGTTGGGGCAGTAGATCTGTGTCTAAATTCCTCAGGACTGCATGGAGAGACAGTGTTCGCAGTTCTAGCCATAAGACCTGTCCTGCCTCTCTCCCTCTTGCTTTTTGTGGGAGACTTAACGCCACTGATAACATTTTCCTTGTCAATTTCTAGGACCGTGTTATTCGTGTTTCTGTTGTTCACTTCAGAAAAAATTTCAGCATTGTTACTCTCTTTATTATCCTGGCTAGCATCTTTGATAACAATATCTGTGATGTTAGGTGGTACATCACCTGATGTGGCATTTTTGGTTTGCTGCTTGTCTAGACTCTCCTCACTGTCACTGTCAGGCAGCATTGCACCACCATCAGCTGCCTGTCCTCTAAATGTATTTCCAAGAGATGAGGCTTTTGGAGGACTTGTATCAATAAAGCCACAAGACCCTTCCTCAAGATACTGAAGGACCCCTTCAATGATTTCATCAGACCCGCATCGAACATCATCAGATGCCTTTGCTGGGTTAGAGGTTTCCAACCTAGGCTGCTGTTCAGTGCTTGAGGTTGATAAGCAAGGAGATCTTCTGGCAGTATTTCCCCGTCTGGTTCTTGGCGCTGCAATACTGAAAATAAAAACAACAGTTTAAAAATTTGTCCATTAATAATGCTTGCATTTCATATTGCAAACCATAGATTACAAGTATTTTTCATAATTTGTATTTCAGACTAAAGTGAATCAATCATAATTAAAAGTTGTTTTGTTCTGCCTCCAGTGAGAAAAGCGCTATAAGCAAACATTTTGTCCAATTTTGCACTAAATAAATAAATAATTATTATCACTACATACTGTAACAATCAATATTAATACATCCACAATGATTAGAACATAACAATCAATACTACTTCTGATTTCCATCAGTTTATGGGCTTGTAAAAGTGTGTTAAGATTTACCTAGGAACAGCAAAACAGTCATCAGTATCAACATTGTCAAGATTAAACATTTCTTGAATGCCCTCTGCGCTGGTATTGTCTTTCGATCTTCTTGTATTGCGCACATTCTTTTTGCCCTTGGCCCTTGCCTGCAACAAAATTAAAATAACTTCAGTGATGTCGTTTTCGTCGGCAAATCGGCCATTCCCTGATAAAATTCCAAAATGTCTTAAAGAGTCATGTTCTAATCGGCCCACTGTCCTAAAATTTTACACCTCAATCGGCCACCCTTTGTCCGTTTTTTGTTTGTCTCATGTCTGTTTCGTTGTTATTGCTTCTGGCCATATTAATTTCCTATCGGATAAATAGGTGTTATGAGTTATTGTCTAGCATGCAAGTATCGGAAGTGCCAAGCAGACGACACATGCATCAGCAGAGAGAGTTAGAGTAACGTCCCTTGTTGCGAACGGCGTGCTTCCGGCAATAAAACTTTTCGTTTTCCAAATGCCGCGGAAAAAGAAACCGAAACTTATCAGTGGCCTCTCGTTTGGTGTTGGAAAGAAGTCAAAATGATGGCCGAAAGGTTTTCAAAATGTCCTAAAGGTTTGTGACTGAATTGGCCAAATGGCCTAGGCTGAAAAATTCTAGCAACATCACTGTAACTTAATCACAAAAGGAACCAACTGACCATGAAGAGTTCATGGTTTTCATAAAAAGAGAGAAACGTAACAAAATATATACATGTAATAAATATGTATTTAATACAATCTCGGTAATACTCTAAATTAATGCAAATATTACATAGCTGAATGTAAAATTGAGAGCAACTTCTACCATATCAGTTGGCCTTTTAAAGAATCTAAAGACTGAAAGAGCTTGAAAGTTTTATTCTACTGGACCTTACAGTTACACCATCCGACCAAGTTTGGTTTGGGTATATTCAATAGATGCTGAATAATCAAAATCGTTCAAGTTTTCCTTTACAGACAGACATTTTTCACAATTTGTATGAATAACATTTTTTAACTGACTCATCTCATGCACATTTTTCACATTTTGGATATTGTATGGACTCACACTGCTGCATCGATGTGAGTCAATAATTATGAACTACACAGAGATAACAGATTAAAAAATAAATGGTTTTACCTTTTCTGGTTTTGTGTCGATAGTTTCAGGTGTACATGGAAAGAAACTCTGTGGACCTTTTGGTGGAGATACTGAAACAGCAGAGATGAAAGTAACAACATAAAAACATTGACATATAAAAATGTGGGGCCGGGTAGCTCAGTTGGTAAGAGCGTCTTGCTAGTAACCGAAAGGTCGCTGGTTCGAATCCCGGATTGGTCAACGTGTGATCATATTTTTTTCCCCTTTACCAACAACTGGCCCGCTGGTGTCAGTATAAATCGGTCCAGTAGTCACCTATATGCGAAAGTGTCGTGTGACTATAATCTACAAACACATATATATAAAAATGTATGTAAATATTTATGCTAAATAGTAAGACTGTTTTAAGCACTATTTATATTTATAACAGCAATACAATATAAATGTAGAAATTACTGAGAAAGAAAGAAGTAAAAAAAAAAAAAAAAAACACTCACAATCTGTGCCGCTGTCATCTTGAAACGCAGAAATCAGCTTGTTGACACCTTCCACAACAGTTTGAAATTCTTGCTTCTCTTTCAAGCTCCTGCAACACATCAATTGAATTCTTACAATCTAGATTTATAGATCTGAGTTCAGAATATTTATACCTCCTACAAAGTTGCAGGTTATTACTCACAAATAGTCCTTTACCTTAAAGTTAAACAAAAGGCATAATGACAAATATATTTTAATACAAAATGTATTTCATAGCACTGCCGGGACAAGTTGAAATTACCACAGTAAAACTTTACACAACCAAGAATGGAAAGAAATTGTCTAAAAATGGCATCTCAAATCAATACAGTGTGCAATTACCTCTTTGTGATTGGTTGCTTGCAAAGGGGACATGGTACAGATCTTTTCTTATCTAAAAATTCTATAATGCAGAACCTGTAAAACACAAATCAGAAGGATTACACACCAAATGAAACAACTTTATAACTACTGATTTATATAACACTAATACTCCCTGACAAACAGTTCTGTTTTGAGTGATTTCTCCTCAGTCATACAAAGTTAAAAGTAGTAACATACTCATAGCATACCACAGCATAGTATGTTCAGCAACTGATCATGCACATGTACAGACTGCATAACCAATTCTCCACATCATAGTTAATAAGTTATGATCTTGTCCTGTTCAACTGCTTCATTAATAAGTGTAGTATGTACCCCATCTCTCCATGCACACTGCAAGTTTCAGCTGTTCTAGGCTTTGCCACATACATCATCCATGAAATGCTGTTTTAAAAGTAGTAAATTAGGCCTGGTCAAAAGATCAGATTAAATGTCACTCGCCTAAACAATCTAAAGGTTAATCTTATCATATCATGTATTTACTGATCTTTTGGCCATTCTTAAAATTATTATGCATTCCATTAGTTTAGTTCTGATTTTCCTCAGACAAGTACAATTACAAGATGAAGCTGCCAATCTTAAAAAAAAAATTTCAAGGCATAGCTGCCTTAGCTTGATTGTTAATACTGAATCTTAATAAGCAAAAAACTTCTCCTGCTGAAGATTAGCCAACTTTAACCCTAGAGTTAGACTCACCGACAAAAGTAATGGTCACACTTTGTTGCAACAGGATTTTTTAGCAGTTCCAAACTGAAAACAGTATGGCACATAATAAGAAACACATAATATTAAATACAACTGACAAACTTAAATAGTTATATTCTTTTTAATGTTGAGAGTGAGACCCAGGACCAATACATCAAAACTGGCTCCTATAAAATGTAGCAACAACACATGTCAAGAGTTGTCGTCCGTGATGACGAATAGAGTTATCCCAAAGTGTGTCCACAGAACAGCAGTATGAAATTACGCGCTATTTCTAAGCGAAAACTTATCAGAAATAAATAATTTTAACCAATAATTATTAATGAAAGCCTGTAGCTTCGGGGTTTTTGCAAAAGGAGACGTCCGCGTTCTGGTAGCTGAAGTGGCAAGTGAAAAAGCGGGTTTTATCGTGATAATTGTTATTAAATAATAAGACCCCTCGCTAAAACTTTGTGTACAGATAATTGAATGCACTATTTCCATGTCAAAGCAAAAAAAATTTTTTAATTCGACCGTAAAATACTTGAAAAAGTGGTTTTTAGTTCCTGCACGTAGCACCAATACATGCCAAGAGTTGTCGTCCGTGATGACAAATAGAGTTATCCCTGAGTGATAGGCCTAATAACTCTGAATGATACTGATAGGCCTATTTTATGCTTACACACTTCAAAACATGGCTACTACATTACGGTCAGTGCTTCAAAATACAAATAATTTCTCATGCATGATACATTAAGTTTGAGTTTTTTTAAATTTGTTTACAAAGATCACATCGAGGACTAATTTATTAAAGCGTTAAATTAACATTCTGTCCAATATATAAGCAGGCCATCGACCGGTCACCTAAAATGGAAAAAGAGCTGAAATTGTTGATTCGGCGTTTTTTCTTTAATGGCTATAAAAAAAAAAAGTGTTCGACTTATTGTAAAAAATGAATTTGGTTTGCAATATATATACATGTTATCCTGTATTAAATTTAGGCAAAAAAAAATTTTTTTTTGGGGTTTCGAAAAAATGATGTGTTGTTGCTATAAAATGTTTATCATTTTATGGGGTTTGCAGTTTGTTAATAGTTTAGACAGGTCAAGGACTACATGTCTATAGTTAGTAATTTTTAATCACTATTATAGTATTAAATTCAATCCATGGAACAAGTACAGGTTCCCTTACATGATAACACTGTATGTATTTAGCTGACTTCCAGAAAATAAGTTTTGATGTATCCATATAATGATACATATTGATTTCAAAGACACCGATCTCAATAAAACTATACGTGTATAGGTTAATCATAGATAAATTAGTAACCATCCTGACCCAGTTCGGCACCCCATATGTTTACTCTGCAAAATAGTCCACAGAAAACGCATGAAATAAATCTAATTCATTAGAGTTGGGTATTTAGATTTGGGTTAGCTAACGTAAAGACATTCACTCATGATAATACAATAGTCACTGTCATTGTCAATAAACATAATATTCATATTGTGAGAAAAAAATCAATTTTAATGTTGCATAAAATGTTAATGGTCACTTAATTTAAAAATACAATTCATGTACAAACCATATTGAGCATTCCAGATTCTTTTGCATTAAACCCAGAAGTTCTTGGATCTTGCTGATTGCCATTTTCGAAGGTTGTGTGCTACCGCGTAAAATTAGTTTAATTTAATGTCGCCAAGTTGTCTTTCCCGCTAGGCAACCATATACGCTCTTCTTCGCTAAAGAGCTAAATAACCGACTAAATACTAAGCACTCGTTTCTGACTATATCTCTATCCACATAATTAAGCTGGAAGGGAGGGGCCGGGTAGCTCAGTTGGTAAGAGCGTCTTGCTAGTAACCGAAAGGTCGCTGGTTCGAATCCCGGATTGATCAATGTGTGATCATATTATTTTCCCCTTTACCAACAACTGGCCCGCTGGTGTCAGTATAAATCGGTCCAGTAGTCACCTATATGCGAAAGTGTCGTGTGACTATAATCTACATACAAACAAACAAACAAGCTGGAAGGGGGAAGGGGCAAGGAGGAGGAGGAGGAGATGGGAGGCCTTCTTTTGTAAGCCTCAATTTTAAAAAAAAGGAGATAGACTACTACGTATTATATATTATATACCGATATAATTAATGACATTGATGAAGAAGGTTTTTTCTAACACAGGAAAACAAGAACTGAGAGTTTACTTTTATTCCCCAGGTTATTTACAATTAGACTTGCAGATTTAAACCAAAATTATTGTTTTACACACAAGCTGTCACACACAGGCTCCTGTTCACAGAAGACATGCATTTTTAGGCTTAGTTTAGTTATAAGAATTAATCACTGGCGCACTTCCGGTAGCTTTGGTAGCAGTTTGTTTGGGTTGGAGAAGGCAATCACGTTATTGTTTTTCTTATTATCTCTGATCTGATTTATTGAAAGTAGTGGAACATATAATGTCAGTATTTTCGTTCAATAGCAAACGTACAAATTGTTTCATCATGGCGTAAACTGTGCGCAGCTGTGGTCGCTTGTCATTGAAACTTCGGCCTCACAATTTTTTTTTTAATTATTATTTTTGTTTGTTTTAATTTTTTTTTTTTATATATTGGTCTGGGTCAGTCATCCTATGAGATTTTGCCATCAAAATGTCGAAAGAGATACCCACTGCTATAGTAAAGAGAGATGGCCGACATGCAGTGGTGGCATATGTCAGGGAGGAGTGTTTGAAAAGACTGAGACGAATGGGCTCAGATGGTCCTTCTACCAGTGCTTCTCCAAACTTACCACCCAATCCCAAGTGTCTAAGTGACATGCTGGACACTCATTTGGATCCCAACAAACCCATTGATGATTACGAGAATATCCAGTGGTTAAAGTGGCTTATGGCAGGTGGTCCAGAGTTTGATTTGTTTGCGAAGAAAGGTAAGTGTGGACTGGTTGCTATGCTATACAACAAGTGTAAAGTAAGTTTAGATTTTTTTTTATGAGTGATGTGCATTGCAAATATATCCAAATTTTATTAAATGTTGTAAACTTTTGCTTGGTCAGTTGGTGTGTATTTTGTTTTGCCCATTAGTCAGGATCATGCTGTTGCTGTTCATTAAAGCTGGATAGCAGTTTGTTTCATAAAATATAGTGATGATGATGTCCACTTCTTCACTCTGCAGACATGTACTCTATTGCACAGATTTTAAAGATCCTGACACTCATGTTCTAGGCGAGCAAGTGCCAGATAATCCAACATGCCTACCAAGCAAACACTATGTACTATCACCCTGGTCTTAGGTGTTGCTGCCCTGTGTTTGCTATGCTTTCGCTGAGAAGCATCTCAACTCTTTTTCCCGCATGGGTGTAGAATAATCTCAAATCCCAAAATTATCAGATCATTTGTATTATACCAATTTCTTTTTGTTGATCAAGTGCCCTGGGCATTCACATAGAATGAATACCAGAAGGAATACCTCCCCTGACTTAGTAACTGTGAGAGGGTCAGTTTATATATCATGTACACATTTGAGTTTCTTATTTTGGCTTCAGTTCGAGAGTATGATGCATCAGTGATGTGTGGTCTGGTATGGACAACAAACTTCGTGGCCTATCGCTGCAGAACTTGTGCCATCTCTCCTTGCATGTCGTTGTGTGCTGACTGCTTTCTGGCTGGCAACCATGAGGGGCATGACTACAACATGTTCCGCAGTCAAGCTGGTGGTGCTTGCGACTGTGGTGACACCAATGTTATGAATGCTACAGGGTAAGTGGGTAGATGTACAGTAGGTGTGCACAATTTTTAACTGAAACTATGTCCGTCCCACATTATTTGATGATAATTGTAATAATTATTCTCTTTTTTTTTAAGGCATGGACATAACAGTTGGTTTCATTTCATTTATCAAGACACTTTATTACCCAATGAATTCAAAATATAGTGGCAGCTCCGGTAATTATTGTATAATTTCAAAGTACTGACTTATTGTTTGGTTTCATCTGCTTATAAGTTATAGATTAAAAGATGATTTTGAATTGTGAAATTTACTAGAAACTTTCTGATTTGGATAACTGGTCTATAAATATGTGGTAATGAGTAGATTAGATTATACTATTTTATAGATCACTCAAATTCAAACATACTGTGACTTATGTTGTTGTGTATGGTGATGACCACTTATACTGCAGTGCCAAATACTCCCAATTAATTCTGTAATTTTATTCTCCAGATTCTGCCCTCGTCATGGTCCAGATGTACAAACTACAGCCAATTTACCTCCTCCTGAACTATTGGCCGTAACACAAGCAATGCTGCCCCGAATCTTCATGAGGCTTGTCTTTTACCTCAGGGATACCTCAGATCCTGGTTTGTGTCATTTCTAATTCTTTCACAGTTTTGTTTCTTGTTAGTATTGTTGTTGCATTCAATCATATCCGAAATCACCATGTTAATTGTTATCCAATTTTAAATTGCACCCAATGGTATACTTTATTATTATTGTCATAGAGAAATACAGATCTATAATTGTATGTTAGTTAAGTGTGTAGTTTCTCTCTCACTTCAAAGTACAGTCATGTTAGAATTGTTGAGAATGTGGTTATTTCTTCCACGACACACTACCTGTCTCTTTATTCATTGCAGAGTTGGCATCGTATGCACTGAATCAGTCAGAGTCAGAGCAATTCATTGCATTCCTACAGTCTTTGAGTGACATGGGTGCAGCAATGCGCCGCATTATGACTCTGGCCTTGGTGGACACTGAGCAGTATCGTCTTCTTCAGCAGGGTGAGTAGAAAACTAAAATGAACTTATGAAGAGTAGTTGTTCCCAGGAAGGTATACCAGAGTTCCCCATAATGCACTGCAACGCGTAATTTACGCATAAAAATACAGAAATGATGCAGACATTTCAGATCTGTGCGTCTTTATGGCGCACACGTTTTTCTCTGCCAAGACACAGTCATTTTTCGTGACCTTACAGCAATGATCGGTATCACGGACGGAAAACGATGCTTAACGTCCTATTGCATGAGCGTTAAGGACGATCATCACGTCGCCACCCTGACAACAATGACCATCATCATCATATCAAAAATGAGATCCATCGGATCTTCTTTTAGTTGTTAAATCGGTATCACTATACAACAAAATGCTCCTTATTTCTGAAAGCAAGTTGGGAGGAGATGACATTAATGCTGCAGCTGCCAGAAAGTTCAGCTCTGACAAGCAGCACAGGAAATAAAAAGAAATTGTTTTCTTTGACTTTCCTAATTATCTCTTTTTTTTTTCTTTTTTCTTTTTTTTTTTGGGGGGGGGGGAGGGAGGAGGGGGAGGGGGGTGTAACCACATTCAGGTGCCAGTGTAAAAAGTGAACTGAAAAAACAACTATGTTAACTGTCTGTTTTAACTTCAGCATTCTCTTTCTTTGTTTTGCAATTGACAAGAAGAAAAAAATCAATTTCACTGTTGTTTACGTTATGGATAGAAACCAGAATAAACTAAAAATTGTTTTGTTGTACTGAATGCATTGTATTATTGTTTTGCCATCATTTCTGTATGTAAGTAATTGTCTGTTCGATCAATTTTGATTTGACCCTTAAAAATTTTGAAATGACCCTCAGAATTTTCATCAGTGCATCAATGTTGACTGCCAGTTTTGAGGCCTATGGGAACCACTGTATACAGTAAAAAGTTTAGCACAGCTATTTGTGAACCTGGTTGTAACTGTACATTTGCTTCAAGTGGACTTTTCTTCAACAGGCATCTTTCATAATATTTGGAGAATGATGGATTTTGTGTGCAGAGTTGCTTTGGAGAGTTCAACGAATAGCATTTAAGGATGAAATAATATTAGGGATTGTGAGTAAACCGTACTAAGCATTGTTTTTTGAATCAGCTTAATCTTCAATCTTACTGTTTCATTTTTGTTTGTAGATATTTCACTTATCTTATGAAAGTAATAAAATGTAAAAACATGTTTTTAATGTAATTGTTTGTTTATGTATTTATTTTTTATATGACTTTTAGGTGAAATTACTGGCCAGTCTGGATACTATGAGCGATCACAGCAGAGGTTTGAGAATGCTTTCATGAAGTTGGAATATGCAGGCCATGCACCGCAACATGTTCCAATTTGTGAGTAATAATTCCCTCTTGGCTGTCCTTTTTGTGAATGCTGTTACATTGAACTTGTATTTTGGTTTTTAATTAATTGACTGCATTTAGCTATTTTTTGGCACACTGAGTATGCAAGTGTGTGTGTATTCAAGTGTATTCAAGCCATTGGACAACACGATGACCTGCTCACAGTGGTGAAAAAACTGAAACTCCGATGGTATGGCCATGTCACCAGATCATCAGGTCTTGCAAAGACCATCCTGCAAGGCACAGTGCAAGGAGGTAGAAGAAGAGGGAGACCGAAAAAGAGGTGGGAGGACAACATTCGAGAATGGACTGGTTTGACACTGAGCGAAACAATCAGGGTTGCTGAGGACAGGGAAAGATGGACTACGCTGGTTAAATGATCATCTGTGGTGCTCCTGCGACCTCCGAGTTACGGGATAGGATAGGATAGGAGTATGCAAGTCAAAATTATCACCTTTCACTGACAACAAAACAAGAAATCTGTTGCTTGTTTTCTTTGTACATTTGTAACAAATTCCAGGTGATGACTAGTTCTTGGTAAATGCATTCACTGAAATGTAATTGAAAACTGTACACAGAGATGCCAACCAGTATGGATTGGCCGTATTTAATTCCGGCGAAGTGAATTAAATACGGAAATACGGTAGCTTTTATAATAATACGGAGGAGAAGTTGCCGATCGTTTATCTTTGCCAGTGGTGCTTCTGTACCGGTTTCTGGTCTCAGAATAGTACTCATGCACTCACTGAACGTCGCTGTGTGCCTGCGGTATTTTCCGACACGCTTTTCGATTCATGACTGTACCAGTACTCCTTAGACTGTACCCTAATCAATCACGTGAAAGCCGAATCAAGCATGCGCGACCTGAATCAAACACGTGATCCATTTGTCCAATGAAAACACTCGTTTTTAGCCTTTCAGGGTGAAGACTATAATGGAGGGAACTCGTACAGATCTATTTTTAGACTGACGTCAACTGGGGTTAGGATAGGGTTGGGTTAGGGTTACCCAACCCAACCCTACCCTACCCGTAGGCCACCGCTAGTCTAAAAATAGACCTGTACGAGTTCCCTCCATAATAGTCTTCACCGCCTTTCAGAGTGTTTCAAAATCGCGAAAATGGCAGGATGTGGTAGACCCAGAAAAAGAAAAGCTGCTAAGTCTGATGACGAAGCCGATTCCTCATCTAAGAAAACAAAGACTGCAACTAAACGTCTGCAAGATTTTCTGCATTCATACACAGAAGCACATCCATGCATCATTGCGTCAAAACTGTCAACAAAGTACACATGCTGTACTGTCTGTGTCTTCAATTTTTTTATAAGTCATGGTGGCTTTGACGATGTTGCCAGGCATGTTGCATCTGCTAGACACAAAGCTTACTTACTGTCCAAGATCATACTGAGGATTCTCCAGATCCCTGTGTCCAACTGTTCATGTGAAAGGGTCTTTTCTCTGGTTAGAAAAAATAAAACTGACTTTAGAGGGACTATGGGAAGTAAGACACTGAATGCAATGCTGCAGTTCAAATCAAGAAATTCAAATACTGACTGCTACAAAACAAAACTCTCTCCAACACTTCTGAAAAAGGCAACTGCTAAGTCCTTGACATAATAGAACTGTTTTGTTGCTGACATTGCTTTTTAGTTTTATTGGAAAGATTATCACTATCATTAATTTTAAGTAAAACAAGTGTAGTGTTCAACAAGCTGATTTTCATGGTGATTTTAGAGGACTGAAAATAGCCTGCTATTTCAGAGGTAAGCCTGTCGTTATAATGTCGTAGGCTGGGTTTTGCGAGAAAAAAAACCCACTGGCAAGTGTTAAAAAATACTGACAAACAGGTCCGGAAATACTGACAAATAGATTAGGAGGTTGGCACCTCTGTGTGCATATAATTTCCAATGCTTTTTTTAACACTTTTTTTAAAACTAGATAACTTATTGCATTTGAAAATACTGTACTCCATTTTCAGTGGCATTCTTTGAAACTAACTAGGTATAAGACGAATGAACCAAAAGAAAGTATTGTTGCCTTTCATTTGATTTTACTTGTGGTATATAATTGTTCTCATAATTATAGTGCTTTATCAGTGCAAGAGCTGCTCAAAGTGCTGGATGAAACAGGATCTGACTCAAGCCACCCAAGTTGCGAACTGTAGCATAATAACAATATATAAGATGTGGCAATTATCTCCTGTCAGGGTTCGTACGCTCCTTGAACCTCCTTGAATCTCCTTGAATTTTGGATGTCTTGTTCAAGGGCCCTTGAATCTCCTTGAAAAATGCCAAATTGTTTGAGCTCCTTGAAAACTCCTTGAAATTTCAACCAGTGTATCTATCCATTGCTTGACCTAGAGATTTTATTGCCAAGTGTTTAAAAAAGGCCATTGAAAAAAAAATTTATTAAACAAAAATTATATTATTTGTGTTGTCAACTGTTAGACGATCGTAACTTTTGTCATCTGCTAATGAAAAGGGAAGTAACCACCACTGGAAATTGTTGATTTCCTTGCTGTCGCGCATGCGCAGTTGTTGGTTTTGTACATTCTTCGTTCTAACGCGCGATTTACAGAAAGTACGAATACAGTGAAAAGGACAGCGAAAACGCGCGTGTTTGTTTACTGAATGGGTAAAAATGCCTGGAGGCGATTGTGTGTTGAATCTTTTGTGGTTATCGAAATCTGAATATGCAGGGTGGCTGCTTGAAAAGAAAGGGAACAAGCATACATGTTTTTGCCGCGTCTACTAAAAAAATTATCGACGTGAAAGTGATGTGTTACTGTTAGACCAGCTGTTCAGCACACTCATGAAAGCAAAAAAGGACTATCAAGATCTTTGGGCTGTTGTGAGGCAGTTGTTACTTTTGTCCCATGCGCAAGCAAATGTCGAGAGAAGATTCTCAACCAACTAAGAGATCAGCACTGAAAATCTCTCCTAGCAGTCCTTGGTTGCTCACCGACAAGTGCTGAACGGTATCAGGAAAATTGGTGGAATCGAGAAGGTGGACATCACCAAGGAGCTGCTATTATCAGCATCTTCTGCAAGGAGAAAGTACCACGACTACCTTTATCAACAAAAGAAAGACCAGGAACAGGCACAAGCGGCAAAGAAGAGGAAGGCACAGGAAGACTCTGTTGCTGATTTAAGAGAGAAAAAAAGAAGAATGGAGAAGGATGCTCAGCACCTGACTCAAAAGGCAGACAAGGTTGCTGAACAAGAGGGTGCACTGAGACTCTTGACTCAGTCAAATGCGCTGAGGAGCAAATCCAAGGAAATAAAGATTCAGCTGGAGATTTCCTGTCAGATTGATGAAGAAATGGAAAAACTGAAATATTATAACTGAAAACTCATTCATCTGTATGAAGTGTATTATATATTAGCCGGTGGTGGTACCACTTTCTGACTTTTTACAGTTCTCTAACTTGTGTCTAAGGACAACATGCTTCACAATTATTGTTTAAATGGGTATAGACTCCGTAATCTGCATCATCATTATAACTACAGCTTTATCGACATGCAATATTTATGCATGTAGATTTCATAATCAATATCAACATCAGTATCACCATCAGATTCATGACTGCAAACAATTTATGGATATCACTGGGTTAGAGATTTTATCCTTTATTTTGACTATACTTATCAATTCTTATGTGCGTTTACAATTTTTAAAAAACTCCTTGACTTTTTGGAAAAACTCCTTGAAATCTCCTTGAAAACTCCTTGAATTTTTTACAACAATTTGAGTATGAACCATGCCTGTTGCAGACAATGACCAAGGGTTTCAGAAGCCCAGTCAGTACATGTGCATGCTGGATGAAATTGTGTTCTGGATGGTGAAATCTGAGTTCCCACAGGGTATGGTCACTCTGCTTTTGGGTCTTCTGCCAGATGAAACATACAAGGTAAGGGTATGTACTTGGAGGATTGCATCTGTCCAATATTCTGTCATTAGGTCCAGTCCCCTTTCTTCAGGCAAGATTATTTGTTGCTTGTGTTCCGCAAAAAACATTTGTATCTCTCAATACCAATGATTGAATGTCAATGATCACAATAGACGAACATGCAGATTGGAATTTGTTTTATAGTCTTGACTAATCTACTTTTATCAAGCGGTTTTACCACATCACAGCCTTTTTAAGGTACTGTTTTACTTACTCATTTGTGTTGTTTGTTTGCTTAATCATTCATTAACCTTTAGCATGCTTCCATCGCTATAATCACCAAGCCCTCTCTTTCCTCATTCACTGCCACCGATATAACTTGACATCGGATGCCTACTATAAGCTCCCTTCGCAACCATGGTTACACCACATACAGGCATCTCCACTAGTTCACTTCCTGTTTGCAAATGGCGGCAGAATCTTTCAGTGTATGTATCATAGTTTTGGGCTTACTTTACTTTTTGCCAAGAAATAACATGTTTTCTGAGAAATTTGCAATTGGAACTTGCAAAATGGCGGACGAGGATGTTATCCTTACAATCATTATTGCTTCAGACTCTGAAGAAGAGGTTTTAGGCTTTGATGAGGACAAAATTGTGCCTAGGAGGGATGCACCAGCTAATTTGGAATTAAATTACGTTGAAGTGAGTGATGTTTTTTCTGATGAAGAGGAGGTACCCAATACATGCAGTCATGAGTGGCTACAAGATTTTTTAATTCATTATTTTATTTTTTTCCACAAAATAGATTTGACTTTAGACAAATATGATCATAGGAAAAGATACACAAAACATTCATCTACCTTCACACAAAATTTCACGAAGGTAGGACTTTATTTGGCTAAGTAATAGGGCATCAAGTGACATGATTCATGTTTAAAATATATGTCAATAGAGAACAGTCAGCATGCTAAAGGTTAATATTGCAAGCAGTTGAATATTATATTGTATCATGAGGTTTATAAGCTATTTAACTCTTTGTCACATAATATTTTAACTGTTATAAGGTACGGAAATAGTGTTTTATAAGCAGTAATGCAATATGGATTTTTATTACCGTTACGGTATGTTTATGCAAAGTCATTTTAGTGAATTTGAGTGGCAGTGTTCTCTTAGCTTTAGAAATTCAGGACTTAGAAGTACCGTTTTCATTACCCAACTACGAATAGTTGTGTTTCATTTTATTACATTTAAGCACAGGAGGCTTGCGCCTATTTACACAATTATGTGATCAACAAAATTAATTTCTTAAATTTAGTGGCACGTGAACATTCTCAAGTGTATTGTATACATGTACATGTGCCGCTACAGAAGATTATTATTTTATCATTACTATAATGTTCGCAGGAGGCCTTCACAGCAGCTTTTGTCAGACATTACAGCAAGATCACTCGCGTGTTGTGCCTGGCAACAGACCGACAAACAGTGGCAAACCGTGTAGTCCATATCAGCGTGCAGCTGTTCAGCAACGAGGGGCTAGCATCACGAATGGTGAAGGAGCGCCACATTCTCCATTCAGTCATCGACAGTCTCTCCTTCATGCTCACACCTATCCTTGTGCCTAGCACTCTACTGGGTAAGCTCCGTTTTATATGTGGGTGTGGTGATAGCAGTGTTTGGGGCAGCAATTGTGCTGGTTACATTTGGCCATCACATATGGAGGATGTCAGTGCATTCTCCACTCTTTCTTTAACAGCATCTTTGTCCTGTTTTTATGCCCAAGTCCTCCAGGGGGTTGCTGGGGTTTTCTGTATAAATAATATCCCCACTTTCTGGAAATTTAGTGCTTTAAATTCCCACTGTCGCTGTCTTTCTCCTTTGTTCTTTCTCATTCCTACTCTGTTTTGTTAATCTACTATCTTCTTTGCTAGACCAGTCATCTAATTTTTTTCTTGAAAACATTCCCAAAACTTCTTATATGTGTATGGGGTCTTTTGGGTCAGCTTGGGGATATTGGAAACCTTCTGCCAAATGATCACTAGTGCTTTCTATGATATTATTATTTTGCAATGTAGGCATTTTATATGTATGTGTTTCGTTAATATTTTTAAATTATGTTTATATTCTATTTTGTTTTTATAAATGGGGGTTCGATAAATTAGAGTACAGCCTTAGCGCCCCCTGCGTGGGATGTCTTTATTGTAAAATGACTGGCTGGTGGAGTGACTTCAGTGTTACCATTATGGTTGTTTCAGCAGATCTTTTATACGGATCAGGGGTGAGTTCTCTTTCAACCAAGTTGTGGTCCTCATTCAGCTCTTTGCAGTCCGCTGGACCCTATGACTAACTAACTAACCTTATGCCCAGCACAATTTTAATATATAAAGAAGTTGTCTTCTCCTCTTCATTGTGTGTGTTACAATGAAGGAATAAAAGTGTTGAGACAAAAAGCTATAAGCTACTCTACACTGTGATCACTTTGTAAAAATACATACATTTTTGTACTGGTTTTAGCTTTCATCATCTGAGTTTTGTCTTTTACAGTACATTGGGATAGCAAAAGCAAAATTGGGAACCACTCTGTAATGCAAAATAGAAATTTGCCTGTTAGAATTTATGTCCTGTAAAAGCTATAATCATCATCATCATCATCAGAATAGAAATTTGCCAATTAATATTGATGTATTTGGAAAAGCTATTTTCTTCTTATTCCTTATCCTCGTCATTTTTATCCTCATTCTCCTTTTCTTTCCTATCCTCTTCCTGTCTGTTGTGCCCATAATTCACCATCTTGAATATTGTACAGCAAACTTTATACATTACCTTATGATACATTTTGCTTGCAGGAGGGCCGATGAACAAACACCAAGTGGTCGAATGTGAGAAGTCCGTGATGAAAGAACACTGCTACTGGCCAGTCGTTAGCGACCTTATCAATCTCCTGTCACACAAGACAGTGTCTCAGAGCTTCCTACAGCAACCCAGCCTCTGCTCGCTATGGATGGACCTTCTCACATGCCTTCAGGGTACGATAAAATAAAGACCCCAAAATAGTACCAATAATACGCTATTTTAATAGAAATTATGCTTCAAACATTTTTGTAGCTCAATTTGCTTGGGATCGTACATGTTGAAGTAAAAAATGCCCTTTGATTATTGGTTTATTATATATGATTTATGAGTGTATAATAATACAGGATTACATTGTGGCTGCCCTAGTAAAATCTATTATTTTTATCGACAAAAGAGTTTTCATATTAAGATTTCATTTCAGCCATATACAGTCATCCAGGGAATGATCAAAACTTCTTGTCAACCATTTGTTTGTTTGTTTGTTTGTTTTTGTTTTATGTACGTTATGTTTGAAGTGCATCGGTTATTCAGCACCAAGCAAATAAATATTTGCTGCAAATACTCTGTTATGAATCAGGTTCTGCCATTTCAAAGTATTACTTAGCTACTTCAGGGATGTTGCTACAAATTCACATTTATAGGATAAATGTCCTGAGTGGTCAGCATGAATGGGACATTTGGGCACTTTAAAAATGTAAATAGGACATTGTTTTTGCACAGCACTTTTTTGTGTGCAATGGCTCCAGAATCCTGTGTTTGCGCAAACACATGCTGCTTTATTTATTTATTTATTGTTTTCAAATAAAGAGAACATTTTTTTTATAAAGCAGACATAATTATAAACAAAAAAGCAACAACTGAGCCTTCAGCACACTCAGTTTGCTAGCTGAAAACAACAGGGCAGACTTGTTTTCAAATCTGAAGCTTCTGACTCAAACATACTGCATGAGGTGACTAGAAAATGGAATTCAGAGAAGTGATAACATAAACGGATGGTGTGCTCCCCTTGACTGGGGTTGGAATATATAACAACAGAAACAATTAACTTTTGAAGAACTTTTCTGTAAAACTGCATATATTTTAACTGTGTGGAGCTTTTATTTGATGGTATGCTTTAGTTCATTCTC
>CM072511.1:53354514-53527014 GCA_036898135.1 Oncomelania hupensis | reverse complement strand
CATGCGCGCACACACACACATACACATACAAACACACACACACACAAAGGAGTATATCAGAATTAAGAATAAATAATGAAGCAATGATAAAGAAAATTTAAAAAGTACCATGTAGTGACACGGGGAAAATTAATAAAATTACAGTACATCAGAATTTCTTTTATAAACTACAGTAACATGTAACTAAAACTATTTAAAAACCATACAATGTCAACCCCAATAAACAATTAAAAAGGTGTGTACAGGCAGTAAAGCATTTAAACCAAGAACAATACACAGAAGACACGATGGAACGCACATGCGACACACACGCACACACACACACATCCCTACTCCCCCCACTATTCAGTCATTCACTCAAACACTGATTGTTCTGGATATAAAAGTATTTGGTAAAGGGTAGATTTTGAGGTTCTTTTTGACCACGGTAAGAGATTGGGAGTGCCGGAGGGTAGAGAATTCCAAAGAGTTGGGGCAAATACAGAGAAGATCTCCTGCCAAAGGACTCAAGCGGATACCTAAGAGTTGAGAGGAGAGCTGCAGGTAAGGGCGGCAAGCATCGATATGGTTATAATGCACATGTCAGTATAGTTTGCAGTATACAGCTTTTATGAGTGCAGTGAAATGTGGTCAGCCAATCTCGTCATAAATTTCTTCTTCGTCCCATTCTTTAACAATTTTATTTGTAGTCCTTATACTGCAGATGTTTATTTGGATGATCTTGGATAGCTACAAGTATGCAACAGGTTCATTTCCTTTGTCTGAGAGACACATTCTTTTCCTTTGCCCGAGAGACAAATTTAGGTTTGTTCTATCATGATTATGTTCTGGAATTTCATTTATTTTGTGTGTGTGTTTGAACAGATGTGTGCAGCTTCAATGCAACCAGATACATTTTTGGAACTGGTGTTTGAACGGTAGTTGCTATTTTATTTAATAATACAATTTTTCCATTACAAAAAACTTTGTATGCACATATATTACATTTTTAATTAACTATATTAATAATAATAATAATTAGCATTTGTAAGGCGCCTACTCTGCGGATCTATGCGAGCACACACCAACATTCATATAATCATACATTCATGTTTTATATATAATACTAGACAGCATACAAATGCACGCACACACACAGACACACCACACTCACACAGACACACACAAAACAAGAATACTAAATGAAGAAAGAATGTAAATTTTGTAAAGTGCTGCCGAAAGAGAAAAGTTTTCATGTTGCTTTTAAAACTTTGAAAATCATGTAAAATGAATTAAAGAAATCGTTTGTGTTTTAAGTTCTCATTTTACTTTCTAGGAACAGATTCATGACCCTTCCATTTTGAAAATCTTTAATCACTGTATGTTGAGGCAGTTATAGTTTAATTTGTAAGTCATATGGAGTATATCAAAATAAATTTGTATTTGAAGTTTTTAAAAAACAAAACCCATGGAAATGTTGGTATTAGAATTTTGGTAAAATGTCTTGTTCAGATTCCTGGTGAAGAAGTGGCTGTCATTTGAACGTGACCACAAGTCATCATCTAGTGATCTGGAGGCATCCACAGACCTCACCATGCTGGATGGCTGTCTTGGATTCCTGTGCTCACTAATAGGACTGCGCACTTTCTTAGGTACACTTGTTAATTATGTCTTTTTTGTTTCATTTGGCTGGAGACATTGTTTATGCTATTTGGAAAAGATAATATAATATATAGTGGTAGAGATTTCTTTCATTTTGCTTTCTCTTTTTTCTTTTTTGCTTCCCTGTTACCAATAGGCATCAGCGAAGAAGACCTAGTTCGCAAGGAGATGTCTTCACTCTTGTGTATGAGTGATCGCCAGCACAGCCAACTCTCTGAGCTTATGCCTGAACGCTCAGGGATGAGCAGTTCCAGCAAAGACCTATTTGAGCCCACACTAAGCAAGGTATTGTTTTAATTGATTTAAAGTGTGACTGATATATCCGTTTGTTCTCTTACGCCTTTTCCCTCAGCTAAAGTCATTCATATAACAAATTAATTAAATAAACTGAGATTTGAATTTGCTGAACCATCGAATTAGTGTTTGTAGACCTGTCGGTTTAAGTTTTATGTATGAAAGTTGCTTAAATTTTGGCAAAAGCAAAAGTTGCTAGATTTTTTTTCTTTTGAACATTTTTCTGCATATTTAAACAAATGCAAAGGATAATGAAAACGTGTTTTGTGTTGTTTCTCAGTTGGCAGACTTCAAGGCACCCAGTTTTGAGGCAGGTGTTGGCCTGAATCAAGGTAGCTACACACCCAAAGGTATGATTTGGTGGTGTTTCATGTAGCTTGCTATAGTAAAAACTCATGAAAATGTAAGTCCTCCTTGGATTTCAGCAATCTGGTGTTATTTGAAAATGGGACAAGTTCATAAAAAGTCAGAAGAATCAGTGGACATTTTCTTTGAGAGTTTTTTTTAGCTCTCATAAAGAGGCCCTAGAAATTTATTTTTGAGAATCTCCATATCACACTTGTTCAATCTGAGAACTTATATATACATTGTGGGGTTGTGTATTGACTTGATTGTTTATCAGATAACATTTATTTGGGTTTGTTGTCATTTGTATTCATTTGACAGGGTCTGTTTGGGAAAAGGACTTTGACCCCATCATGGTGACGCAGAGGTCCATCTATAAGAAGGACTTTCAGGCAGCCATGGACAGATACACAGAATAGTGAGTTTAGGCTTTCTCAGCTTACTGATTAGGCAAGTATGTGTATGTCCTGTCAGATCCACTTGAAAATTTGAAAGAATATTTGAATGCTGTTATACACTTGTAGTAAGTTTAGGTTTTCTCACCTTTTCTATGGAAATGCAATGTATACTATCAAGTGTGAAAGGGACATTGAATGCTGTAATGAATGTAATGAGTTTGTGCAGCATGAAACATGTCGTAGCAACTGAAAGAAACATTGAATGCAGCAATTGACATATTTTGTTTTAGACACCCAGCTTTTGTATTGATGAGGATGATTGTGGTATCAGACATGTTGATGAATATGGTCTCATCATGTTTGTCTTGTGTGTGTCAGCTTAACATTATTCAGACCAGAACGCAGTCCCCACATATTTTACAGAACTGCAAGCAGTTTCAAGTGCATGTAATGCTTTTTGTGCAGTGTGCGTTCTACTGGGGCTTACAAGGGAAAGAACACACCATGGCCCCCTTACAAAATGCCAGGCAAAGTGCACCATGCCTACAGCAAGTTGTATGGCATCCTCAACTGCCCGACCATGCACGCCTTCCTCTACACTGTGCTATATAAGGTTGATTCCTTTTTACTATAATAATTTAAATACATACAAGTGTCAATCCAATTATTATCAGAATACTTATATACATGTAGTACTAGCATTGATCGCCAGATAAGTATAGTATTGCTCGCGGAACATCATTCATTGTTCTTACATATAGGTCTACTACTAAGGTTTTAGGTATTCTTATTTCCTCAGATGATGAATTCTAATTTTTAACATTGGTCTATTTTAATTTCTGCAGTTTGTGTATACACTTTTTTGTGAATTCCCTTTGATGTTGCAGGCATTGTTTGAAGTGCCAACCATGCCAGACAGTATTCTGTACAAGACTGTCCACCTGCTTGATTTGTGCTTACATTTTGGCCCTAAAACATTTCCAAACCTAGTAAGTTTAGTAATCTTTTTATCCCATTTGCCTACTGTCATGTTGCCAATAGTGGAGATAGATGTAAAACATCAATGTTTATATTTTGTGATGTGCAGTTGCATGCTGTTTCTACAAAAAGTAATTGTTTTTCCCCCTGACGTTTGGTAAAATTGAATAAAATTCAACTTTTTCATCCCAAAATGAGTAATTGTTCTTTATTACATCCTTGTGTGATGACATTTTCTAACGTGAGCAAATTATCGCACTGTTGCAGTGTTCTAAATTTAATGGATTAAGGTGCGATACAGTTGTAAGAGTGTAATTTTTAGAAAGACTTCCAGAAGATGTGGTTCAAGGAAAGCTTTTCAGATTGAGGACTGATCTTTTTAGAACTTTTGTGATGAAGTCCAAAGCTCTTATTGGTGTCACATATTGTTAACTTATCTTCCTGGACGCTATTCACTGGGTACTTGTCACCAAAACTATCTCCGCACCCTGTGAAAGAGGCGTTGAAGGATTTGGATGGGTAAATTGAGTCTTTTCTCTCAGTGATTCATTCCACTCCTATTACCAACACTCACGTAGGTTTATTTGATTAATTTGTGCTCTTCACTCAATTGCCATCACGCAACTTTTGTGTTTGTAACAGACACCAAGCGTCAAATCAATGGTGCAGGACCTTGACTACAAAGCCTGGTACCGCACCAGTGATGTGAAGGCCAATGCATGCGAGGTTTTGCACCGCGTCCAGCTGTCAAACGAGAGAGAGACAGCAGAACTGGGCCACATGGACCTCAGTAATTCCAGCTTGGAGGAGATGTTTGACATCCAGCCTAGTGTCTTGACCTGTAAGTCTTATATTGATAGAATGATAAGAGGAAGATAGCAATTATTTTTGCCTGTCTAAAGTAGTGTTATGTAGCCAATAGCTTTATGCGTTCTTGGTGATAATTTTGACATTTAGCCTTGAATTTTGTCTTGTTGCATGAATGCTTTATCTCTGTAGTGAGTTATACAGGGTGTTCCAAAAGTCTTGGGCACATTTGAAGTCCCCATATCTCAATAACTATGAATGGTAGTAAGATAACAGTTGTGCCATTTTAAAGCTAATTACATTAAGTTTTTTGTAAAGCTGTTGATTTTTTTATTTCTTTTCAGACCCATTAATGGCGTTCACTCAAACAGAAAATGTAGGGACGCGTTTGGCAAGAATTTGACAATCGGCTTGATGTGTGTCGTGTGACCAATGGTGCTCACATTGAACATCTTTGAACATTCCATGTAAAACTTGAGACAAGCTTTCTGAATTTACCAGATGCGTTTTTATATCCTTTATAGTTTCGGAAATATTCAATGTCAAAATGTGCCCAAGACTTTTGGAACACCCTGTATTTGTCACGCAGAGTTCATTCTCTTCTAATATTATCTTCACTGTTACTATTCTGTCACTCTGGTGCATTTGTCTTTAATTCAAACAAAAATTTGATTTGTCTCATACTATGAATACTAACATTAGAGTATACTAGTGTTCCAACGCATTATCTTTTCCCAATCATCTTTGTTTGTAACATAAGACTCCTGATTACACGTGAAATCATATTTAGGAAGCTTTAAATAAAAGAAAACAATTTTTTAAATTGCCCTCTTCATCCTCTCGCATTAACTACTCATCAGCTATGAAAGTCATTAGAATCAATAGAAAAAAGTTGTAGTCCATGGGCGAGCCAAGTCATCAACAAGCACGTCAGTCAATGCAAGACACAGGCCATTGGGTAAGTCTTTTCATCAGCGTCATCTTCTGGTGTTTCTTCATGGCCGTCTTGTTGCTATCCTTCTTTAATTAGCATTTTTAAAAGGCATCCTCCGTAGACTTGTTGGGAGGAACCTCTGGGTTTGTCTTGTGTGTATTTATTTATTTATTTATTTATTTATTTATTTATTTATTTATTTATTCATTCATTCAGCTCCAAGTGGACCAATCACAGCAGCACATTCTGGTCAGTTCCCATCTGTGTCAATGCCTTGTGGATCCGGCAATGTATCCTACACCACCATGGCAGCAGCTCCACAGCCAGTCACAGCTACACCTGAACCAGTGAGTTCAAAACACATAATAATAGTGATCACAAATCGTCATCATAATCATCGTCATCGCCATCATTGTCATCATATACTGTGTATTTTTTCACTTGTAGAAAAGAGGCACGACTAAACGGGAATAATTGTTTTAAGATGATTCCAGACTGTGGTAGTATGTAGCAAAAATGAAGACTGTCAGTGTTGCCATACATTGCTCTGTAATAGCAATTTGCGAGAGGGTGATGTGTTTTAGCAACTTTTCTTCCTTTGGTTCAGGTAAAGCCCAAGTACCAGAGCCGGGCCATAACCACATCGCCTCAGAGCATGGGTTTTCAGGAGAAAACTCTAGGAGAGAGCATGATCTCCCTCCTCATCAAACTGCATGACAAGATCTCCTTCCCAGCCTCTCTGTACAAGCCTCAACCATCTTCCACCTCCACCAGCACTCAAAAAGGTGAGCGGCTATTTATTTAGTTTTAATTTTTCCCGTCACCTTTCTAGCAAATGAATAACTTTCTTGTAAATTACATACCAGATTTTGTGTGTGTGTGTGTGTGTGTGTGTGTGTGTGTGTGTGTGTGTGTGTGTGTGTGTGTGTGTGTGTGCGGTGTATGAAAAATATACATCTAGCCAGCATCCAGATAGGTGAGTTTTTAATATTGTCAGCATTATCCTTTATAATAAAAGGCAAAAAAAGCCATTTGAATGTATTTCCCCCTTTTCCTCTTCCCCTCTTCCCCCTCCCCCCCCCCAAAAAAAAAAAAAAATAAATAAAACAAATAAAATACCAAACACAAGCCATACTAGCAGAATTTCTTGCTCGGCATTTATTCCTTTAGTTTATTTCAATTATTTATTAGTGATTACAAATTATTTCACTTAGTGTTTATTTTCTGCAGCGAAATAAATGTACTTGCAACTATTTTGGGTATTATTCTGTATTTCAGCATTCGCAGCAGGTGATGGGTCATTCTACATAGGCAAGTTTTTAGATCGCCTGTGCGCTTCAAGCAGCACTGCATCCAAATATGTACACAGCACATCCAACACTTTGCACCACAAGGTCGAAGAAGAAACCACCGATCCTGACAAGATGGATGCCAAGTTAGTTTTGTTGCCCTATTCTTTTATGTAGTGTTATGTGCTCATTAGCCATCCAAGCAAGGTCCTGAAAATAATACTTATTATTAAAATTATTGAAGTCATCAAAAGCCTGTATGACAAGGCTACCAGTGCAGTCCTCCATAACAGCGTCATCGGAAACTGGTTCAGAACAACAATCGGTGTGCGTCAAGGATGCCTACTCTCTCCAACACTCTTCAACATCTTCCTAGAGCGCATCATGTCAGATGCTTTTGCAGATCACGAAGGCACAGTCAGCATAGAGGGTAGAGCAATCTCCAAACTTTGTTTTGCGGATGGCATTGATGGATTGGCTGGAGAGGAACAAGAACTTGAACAGCTGGTACAGAGGCTTGACACCACCTCCAGAGCTTATGGAATGGATGACCAAAATAATGACCAACAACACCAATGGCATCAACATCAACACGGACATCAAAGTCCAAGGCCAATCCCTCAACACAGTGCATAGCTTCAAATATTTAGAGCCATTATATCAGACAATGGGTCCCGACAGGAAGTCCTCTCCAGGATCGCACAAACAACTGCTGCCCTGACAAGGTTGAAGCCCATTTGGAAAGACAGGACCATCAGTCTACATTCTAAAGTAAGACTGCTGCGCTCCCTTGTCATCTCCATCTTCCTATATGCTTGCGAAGCATGGACTTTCACAGCAGATCTCCAACGAAGAATACAAAGCATGGAGATGAGGTGCTACAGAAGACTTCTGGGCATTTCCTATATCCAACACATCACCAACGACGAAGTCCGACAGACCATCACACAAGCCATTGGACAACACGATGACCTGCTCACAGTGGTGAAGAAACGGAAACTCCAATGGTATGGCCACATCACCAGATCATCAGGCCTTGCAAAGACCATTCTGCAAGGCACAGTGCAAGGAGGTAGAAGAAGAGGGAGACCGAAAAAGAGGTGGGATGACAACATTCAAGAATGGACTGGTTTGACACTGAGCGAAGCCATGAGGGTAGCTGAGGACAGAGAAAGATGGAGTATGCTGGTTAAATGATCATCTGTGGTGCCCCTAGGAGCTCCGGGTTACGGGACAGGATAGGATAGGATATGTGCTCAGGCGAAAGTTGTCTGGTGTATGCCAAAATGCTGGCATGAGTGAAGGGTGTGAAACTTGTACTTCAACAGATTAAAAAAATCCTAAAACTATATTTTCTAATTTAAAAAAAAAGTTTTTATTTCCAACAATTGATTCTTAGTGGGATTTGTTTGAGGATTGACCCTTCAGTGATTTTTTTTTTTTTTTTTTACCTGTGCTGTGTGTGCATGTTATTTTGGTGCAGTTTGTTTATAAATATTGTACCTTTAACCTAATGCCCTGAGATTAACTCTTCAAGAAGAGGTGCTGAGGTTAATAGTGAGAGATGGGGTTGCTGTGCAGTCTAATTGTTTATGCTATGTTTAATTCAATCAGCTTTTTTTCACAAAGCCTATGTTGTGTGACAGAAGGAAGAAGGCGTACAACCGCCAACAGAAACTGATGGCCAAATTTGCCAGCAAGCAAAAAGCCTTCATGGCTCAGGCTCATGGGGAAACAGACAAAGATCAGGGTGAGTCAAGGATTAAATCTTCCAAGTGAATGTTTTTATTTGTCTTTGTTACAAAAATGTATGTAATTTTATAATGTGCAGAATGAAAGTTGAAATTTCATGTTGTATCCACTTGAATTTCGTCAAGCCTAAATTTTGCTCACCATATTATAACTTCATGTACGTTTATTGCTGGGTCTTGTAGCATCTTTATTTTCCTTTTTCTAAAAACAAATTCCTTTGCAATGTATTGTGCAGAATGAAAGGTACATTGTTACACTCAGTTTGATGATGGTGTTTTCTATCAGTATCTGATTCAGCCCCGATGCTTGAATTCCTGATAGTTGTGTAACTCAGATTCGTTTATTCACACAGCCCGTCCAAACAGCATACAAGTCACAAAGTCGACGTATGAAGTTTTCCACTTTTATTCAGCACACATCAACCACTGCATACAATTCTCAATTCAACTCAACAACTTTCACAGCAACTCTCCAAATCACTATCAACAACTTTACTCCCTCAACAGCAACTCGGCACACGATTAAATAACCTCTCTCTCTTCCGGAAGAATTTCGAACAATGTAGAAATGACGCACTGCCACCAATCGAATAAAAAATCGTCATCACTGGCTTACGTCATACATTATTATTTCTCCTTCTGGAACGACCTCTTGCTTCGACATGTATCGGGAAAATTCTATAGAAAGTAAACACTCAGATCCAGAAACTTCTACAGTAATATCGACCAAAGCAAATTATCAACGTTATACAAAGCCTCTCCTAACAACAATGCAAACTCAAATCAAAGGTAAATAAACTCCATTATTGAATACTTTGCAAATCGAAACGATTAGATCTATCGTACACGCTTCAGCCATACTATCATTCGCGTTTCAACGTAACATAACCCCCCACTCAAGAAGAAATTTACCTAATTTCTTTCAACAACGTTGAAACGTAATGCACAAACAAAGTCCACAATTGAAACTAATTTAAGACTTTCTGAATACTGTAATTGCGCTCAGCTTATTTACACAGAGTCAATGGTTTTCATCTTCAAGTCTATCTGGATATTGTCAATGTTCACAGTTCATTCACACAGAGTCAAAGTTTCTCATCTGCAAGTCTTTCTGGATGCTGTCAATGTTCACAGATCATTTACCCAGTCAACGTTTTTCATTTTCAAGTCTGTCATTACCAATATTCTTAGTTCGTCCACACAGTCAATGTTCTTTCGTTCACAAGGAATCGACGCCCTCGTCAGTTGCGGTCGTCATCGGCCCAGGGTCAAAGACGATGATCGCGTGGGCTTCCCCGGAATCAGTGCGTCCTCCGTTGTCTCCTTCTTCCATCGGATGTCCGACGCAGTCGACGTTGTCAGCTCCCAGAATGCATTCGCTGGGTCTCACGGTCAGGTTGGCTTCTGCGGGACGGTGGAACAGCTCCCTCAAGGTCTGCAGATGCTCCTTCCAGGTCTGGGTGTGGACTTCATGTTCGACCAAAGTCGTAGAGCCTGGGACATCACTGAAGCTATGGGGAAATTCGCCCATAAGGTCCTTGAGCTCCAACTTTTGACCTTCCGTCAAGCCTGGTCCTAGCTTAACATCATCGATGCCTTCTTTGCTGTGGAAGTCTCCAAGTTCCAACAGTTCCTTGCTATCAAAGCTGTTGTCGATCTCAGCTGCTGTTGCCACATGCACAGTCTCTGATGGCCTTTCCACGTACAGCTTAAGGAGGTTGGCGTGGTATATCTTGGAATGCTGGCCGACCTTCACCTTGTAGTCGTTGATCCCCACCACGGTCTCCACTTCGTACGGGCCTTTCCACTGCATCAGCAACTTATTATGATCGGTAGGTAGCAGCACCAGCACTTTGTTGCCAGGTTTAAACTTCCTGTTCACAGCCCTACGATCGTAGTAGTGCTTTCCACAGTCTTGGGACTTCTTCAGGTTTTCTCTGGCTATCTCGAGAGTCTGCTCCAGCTTCTCCCGTAGCTCAAACACGTACTGGTAACTGTTCTTCACCTCTGGGGTGTCCACTTCCTTCGTCCACAGTTCTTTTAGGATGTGCATCGGCCCTCGGATGGTTCTTCCGTACAGCAGCTCGAACGGAGAAAAGCCGGTGGACTCCTGCGGTACTTCTCTGTAGGCGAAAAGTAAGGCGTTGATATAGCGATGCCATTGTCTGGGCTGCTCGCTGCACAGTTTCTTCAGGGTGGACTTCAGCGTAGCATTGAACTTTTCGACGAGCCCGTTGCACATCGGATGGTAGGGTGTCGTAGTTAAATGCCGGATGCTCAGCAGTCTGTTGACCTCCTTCATACAGTCAGAGACGAACTGCGTCCCGAGGTCTGTCAGAATTTCTTCAGGCACTCCAAGTCTACTGAACATGTCCACCAGTGCCTCTGCTACAGTTTCAGTGTCAATCTTCTTCAGCGGCACTGCTTCTGGCTACCGAGTCGCATAGTCCACTAAAGTCAGTACCCACCGATGACCTTCTTCACTCGGAGGTCTTATTTCGCCGATTAAGTCTAAGGCCACCCTCTTGAAAGGTCGGTCGATCAGAGGCATCCTCTGCATAGGCACTTTCGGGACCCTTCCTCGAGGTATGGTCTTCTGGCAAATGTCACATGATCGGCAGAAACGGCTGACGTCCGCATGAAGCCCTGGCCAGTAGAACACCGCCTGGATTCTGTCTGACGTCTTTCTGATGCCTAGGTGACCTCCCATGATAGAGTCATGAGCTACTTCCATCACTTGGCGCCTTAGAGGTAACGGTACCAAGACTTGACGTAGTGGTTTCCCTCCGTTGACCCTCGGGTGCTGGAAGATTCGGTACAAGATCTTGGCCTTCACCTCAAAATAGACCGTACCACTGCCTTTGGTCACGTGGTCTTGGCGGTTCCTGTACTTGTTTAAAGTGCTATCAGCTTCCTGGAGCTGGATCAGCTTATCTCTGTCCACGATGGCAGCTTTGGAGTTGTCGGCGACCTTCAGTGGTGTAGACACCTTGTCTCTCTTGGCCTGGGCCCTGGTAGTAACAGCACTGACGATCTCTGGTCGGCAGGGCTGAGCCGGAGTAACCACATTGTCCCGTAGCAGCTCTGTAAGGTCTCCATCGGGAAACGGCAATGGATCCTCCTCCACAACTTCGACGCGTTGGGTTGAGGCAGGACTCCACTCTGGATCGGGGTCGTCGGGTCGTCTCGCGCCGTCGATATTCCCGATCATCAAATCGTATAGCGGCTTCTTCAGGCAAACCGCTTCTACTTCGCCTATGTAGAAAGGGGTGTTGACATGAATTTTTGCAACTGGCGCTTTCACACATTTGCTGTCGGCCATGAGTGTCCATTTAGAATCGCCAGTGAACTGTTCTTTAGCGATTAGGTCTTCTCTGACGATGACCCCACTACAGCCAGAGTCTCTTAAGACAGTCACTTCATGATTTCCGACGCGTCCCTTGGAAACAGGCATGTTCTGGACGGTCACAGCTGCGCTGGCGACGACGGGGATGGATTTTCCGTTGGCAAGGAGAAGTTGGCCATCAGTCATGCACTCTTGCACGTCCGCAGGGGTAGCTGTGCGCTTAGTCTCACTCGGAAGAATGACGCTCCCGCCGCACACTTGATGGTCAGATCTACTGTTTTGCCGTTGATTGGAGAACCGCCTCTGCCGGTTGCCCGCCGCTGCATTGTCCGTACTGCTCCGCTGTCCGCTATTTCTGCTTTGAGGGCAGCTGGCAGCTCTGTGGTCTGTAGCGTTGCAGATAAAACAGCCTCTTGAGTGCCCTTCCCTGGGAGGAGGCGTGGAGTCCGTCTGTCTCTGGCTCGTCTGGCTCCCTTGGATCTGGTTCACATGGTTTCCAGTCTTCTGAAAATGTTTCGTCGCGCTGGGTGGCCCCAGGGTTTTCCCATGAGCGATGAGATATCTTTCAGCAGCCTCAGTCACATCTTTAAGCGTCTGCAGCTTTTGTTCTTCTAAGTGGGTCGCTAGGTCCTTGTGACAGGCATTGAGAAATTGTTCCTTCACGATCAGGTCATGGAGACTGTCGTAAGACTTCGTTTCGCCTGATAACTCCACCCACTTGTGTAGATATGACGACAGGCGCTCCACAAACTGCTTTGGCGTCTCGTCTGACTTAGGCCGGCATTCACGGAAGCGTTTACGGTAGCCCTTCTCTGTAAAGTTGTAGCACTGCAACAGGGCCTCTTTCAAGACGTCGTAGTTTTTGGCGTCATCGTTCGACAGTCTGGTGTAAACTTCGAGAGCTTGCCCCGTCAGAAGTGCACTCAGTCGAATCGCCCAGTCTCGAGGTTGCCAATTAGAGCTTTCAGCGAACCTTTCGAATCTCGCCAGATAACTGTCAATCTGGTCCTTCCCGTCGACGAAAGCTGGCAATTTTGGAGCCGTGTTGTCACTGATAACTTGTGGCGCATGCTGCTGTTGCTGGATGCGCGCCAACTCTAGTTGGAACTGCCGATCAGCTTCTCTTTCCTCACGCCTGCGCTCATCTTCTCTTTCTTTACGCTGCTCTTCTCTTTCTTCACGGCGACGTTGTTCTTCCCTTTCTTCTCGACGTCGCTGCTCCTCTAATTCTAGACGCTTCTCTTCTAATTCTCGTTCTTCGCGGCGACGCTGCTCTTCCTTTTCTAGACGCTTCTCCTCTAATTCTCTTTCTCTTTCTTCGCGCCATATTCTCTCTTGAGACTTGACGTACTCCGTCAGCTGTTTGCCTTTTAGATTTAGTTCAACCCCTCTCTGCCAGAAGTCAGCCATCTTGATGCTTCTGGAAAGTTCTTTTCTAGAAAGTTCTTTTCGGGAAAGTTCTTGACTGTAGAGTTCTATCTTCTTCTCTTTTTTTTCTGGAAAGTTCTTGACTGTGCTGTACCTTTCTAGACTGTTCTAGAACAGCACGCTTTCTGCAGTAGCGCTGATGCTTGTCACTAGTCGCCTTCGTTGACGCAGGCCCCGCTGTCCTCGTCGTATGCGACGCTGCACCACGCTGGTGTTGATGTATACGCTCCTGTGCTGAAGTAGACGCGGCGTCCGCTCGACGCTCGCTGTAACACTGGCGATGTAGCTCCGAGACTGTCCCTCGACGTAGTCCTGCGGCAGCTACGTAGTCCCGCTCTGTTGTTCGCTCACGAAGCAACTCTTCGGCGACTACACGCCCTTGCAGTCAACCCGAACCTATCGGTGATGTAGTCCCAGTATGTTGGCCCCTCTCGACGCAACTCGTTGGCGGCTACCCTCGATGACTGCCTCTCGTAACGTTGACTCGCTTGTTGTAGCAGTTGAACCCTTGGCTATGGCGTGAACCGCGGCTTGACCCCCAAAATGTTACACTCAGTTTGATGATGGTGTTTTCTATCAGTATCTGATTCAGCCCCGATGCTTGAATTCCTGATAGTTGTGTAACTCAGATTCGTTTATTCACACAGCCCGTCCAAACAGCATACAAGTCACAAAGTCGACGTATGAAGTTTTCCACTTTTATTCAGCACACATCAACCACTGCATACAATTCTCAATTCAACTCAACAACTTTCACAGCAACTCTCCAAATCACTATCAACAACTTTACTCCCTCAACAGCAACTCGGCACACGATTAAATAACCTCTCTCTCTTCCGGAAGAATTTCGAACAATGTAGAAATGACGCACTGCCACCAATAGAATAAAAGATCGTCATCACTGGCTTACGTCATACATTATTATTTCTCCTTCTGGAACGACCTCTTGCTTCGACATGTATCGGGAAAATTCTATAGAAAGTAAACACTCAGATCCAGAAACTTCTACAGTAATATCGACCAAAGCAAATTATCAACGTTATACAAAGCCTCTCCTAACAACAATGCAAACTCAAATCAAAGGTAAATAAACTCCATTATTGAATACTTTGCAAATCGAAACGATTAGATCTATCGTACACGCTTCAGCCATACTATCATTCGCGTTTCAACGTAACATACATATTTAACTCTTCAAGATTCTCTTTCTGGAGCAGTTAGAAACCACGTTAAATAGTTTGTTGTAACACAGAGAGAGTGTGTTTTCTAAAGCAGGAATGGGGAGTAAATCCTTTTGCACTATTTCAAGACATTACCTGACCAGTGCAAATGGCCTGAAGTTTATCTGCTTAGATTTTTGTTATGTAGAAGAAAACATGGAATCGTGCTCAGAAGCACCAGGAGCCAGTGCCTGTCCATCCAGTGAAAAGTTTGACTGCGTCATATGCAACCAGACAGCCTCTTCCAAACCATCTAGGCCAATGGGGCTGGTCATCTTCTTGCAGTCCACCAGCAGTAAGGATTTTTCTTGACACTAGTAGATGTTATGACTTTGTATTTTTCATGTTTTCATCAGAACGGACTGAGCAGTAAACAAGGTTTCATGTATAAGTATTTAGACATTTAGAAAGTGCTACATGCTTGTAGAATAAAAAGTGTACAACCTTTCCTCAATAGGTGCAAAACAAATTGTTAAGTTCCTGTTAAATGCGTTTTTCACAATTTGGTTGCGTCTATCAACAACAGTACTAGGTCACAGACAACGTACAGAGACCCAAGAGTCCCTGACTTCAGCCCCAACTCCAGAACAGATGGAAGCCTTGCGCTGTGGAAGCATCATGCGACGCAAACATCTAGACATTCTCACGCATTTTGAAGAGGTTAGACCTGCCTTTGTGTTGTGGATGCCTTTCTGCTTGAGATTGCTGTTGATGCTTATATTGTAACATATTTCACTTTGCTGAGGCTCAGTTAGTATAACTTTTGTTTAGAAATAATTTTATTTGTTGTGACTTGTTGCTTTTTACGAATGGGGAGTAGTCGGATGCATAGCTTAACCCTACCAGACCTGAACCTCCCACGCTAACTCGGCCCCCATACCTGACCTCCCCAGCTAAAAATAAGGAAAATGTACAAGGGTAAGAAAATTACATGCAAACCAGTAGTCAGAATGAGCTCAAACTTATAGATATAACAGAAATCATCTGAATCGTCCAAAACTGCCATTACCTGCTGCAGTGTGAAGCGTGTATGCCTTGCTCTTTTTCCTTTGGAAGTGCTCGGTTCATACGTCGATCTTTTCATGGTAAATTTTCGCTAAATATCTACTGTAATCACTAACTCACACACACTCAGGAAGCATATTTTTCAGCTCCGAAGAGTTATTTAAATAAGTTGAAAAGTCTAGATAGCAAGGCTATAAAATTAGCCCTAGGTGTTCCCGTGCATACAAATACATCTAAAGCTTATATGTTAGCAGGAATTATGCCCCTGGATGAACAGAGAAAGTTGGCTTGTGTTAAATATATCGTAAGAGCACATAATATTTGCAATAGTACTAATAAAGAGTTGTTGTTTAGGTCTGATTTAGAATACCCAAAACGAGCACAAAATGTTAGATTCTTA
The DNA here is from genome assembly GCA_036898135.1 of Oncomelania hupensis. Lineage (NCBI taxonomy): Eukaryota > Metazoa > Mollusca > Gastropoda > Littorinimorpha > Pomatiopsidae > Oncomelania > Oncomelania hupensis. The sequence continues at coordinate 53,511,178 of CM072511.1, read as the reverse complement.
GAAACGATTTCTACATATACTAAAGACTTAATTGATTCTACGGTAGAGGACATAAAAAGACTTAAGACAGATATTTCTTCACCAATGCCTCCTTGGGAGATGATGAAGGGTAATTTTGATATTCATTATTGTAACACATGCAAAAGTGTTAATAGTAACTTAGTTACAACTGAGGTTCGTGAACACATAGATTCTGTTTATTCTCAACATTTAAAAGTGTATACTGACGGTTCTGTTTTATCATCAGGTGAAACAGGTGCAGCATATGTTAATCCTGATTTAAAAATGAACGAATCATTTTACTTGGGCAAGAATATATCTATATTTACAGCCGAACTGATAGCAATCTTAATGGCACTAAGAAACATATCAGGGTGGGAAACTCTCCTCGGATCCGCTGATTTCAGAGGAAATCGGCAGCCATTTCAGAGGAAAAAAAATTTGTCCGTTTCCGAATCCAGTAGACCTATTATTACAAGTACCCATCCGTGTCCATCACCAGCAAAATTAATTAAGCAAAGCTCAATTGTCAGCTTTTTTAGTAAGTAAAACAACAGTGAACTTGTGGAAGCTAAAATTAGACAATGTGCTGAAATGAAACCTCTTTAATTTAACTTGCAGAAACGTATTTGAAAATTTGCTAAGAAGATTGTTTCTATTAAAATTGAACTTGTGAAAGACTGAAATGTGCAAGAAGAAACAGACATCCAAAATGTAAAGGTTAGTGGTATTTGCTTTTGTGTGTGTGTGTGTGTGTGAATACGAATACGAAATTTTATTGTCATAAAACACAAGTGTGTGTGTGTGCTCCTGTGTTTGTTCAAGCTTTTTCTAATAATTATTACTTTTCTTTCATATTTGGTTGGTTCAGTTCACTATACATTTACTGCACTGTTACTATGCCACTCTTGGTATGGGTTAAAAACGTGCACATTTTCAGGGGGGCTTTGCCCCCCTGTACCACCTACAAGGGCCCTGCCCCTTGACCCCGCCGGGGCCTAAACGGCCCCTGGACCCCAGCCTTTTCAGAGTTTTTCTCAATGAGTTGTTCCCCACCCTGAACATATCCAGTCTTCAGATCAGTATTTTTCAAATAGTTATATGTGTTGATTCAATGTCAGTGCTAGAAGCGTTACAATCTCAAAATAATAAAAATAGAAGAGATTTAATAATAGAAATTAGACATATTATTCACAGCTTAATCATTAATGGCACAAATATCTCTTTCTGCTGGTTACCATCACATTGTGGTTTTTTCTATAATGAATTAGCAGATAAAGGGGCTAAACAAGGTGCTTTACAATTAAATTCTCGATACATTGAAGTTATGAAATCTTCAAAAGAAATTCAAAATGAAATTGAAAATATAATGAAAAGTACTCTTGACTTTAAGAAACAAGACAATCCATTAAATGGTTACTCAAGAGCTGTGCTTACGATGACTAACAGAATTTTGCTCAATGCCATTAAAACTAAGCACTGTAAAGATGTAAAGTGTGTTTGTGATGCATCCATCTCATTACAGCATGTTTTATTTGAATGTGATCAAATTAAGCCTTTACTGCCATATGAATTGCAAGGGAAGGTCAGTTTCTGTTATGTAGATTTTCAACTCGGAATCAAACTGTCCAAAGTATTGCTAGACTCTCCTGTTGGTAATCTAATCTAACTATTTTTTTTTTTAAATGTCTTATCAGCTTGCTGGAAAAGACAATAAACAAACAGAACAGAACAGAACACTAACTCACAGCTTTCTTCAAGGAAAATGCCATTTGTAAGGACTAATCTCGCACCAAATGTGAGATTTAACCATGATTGGCTGTTATTTTTAGTACTTCTTCACGTGCTGTTCCAAATATCTAGAACTCGGTATATAGGATTAATATTCCTAATATTTGGTAACGCGGCCTGGTAGGGCTAAATGTTCAGTGTAGATAGTTTCAATCTATTGTATCTAATTTATTGTTGTGTTCATTTGTTCTCAGATGACTTGTGCCATGTCAGTCAGCATTGGATGGGATGGAGGAGTGTTTGCAAGCACCTGTGGACATTACCTTCACCTTGACTGCCATCGAGCTTATCTGGAAACACTGAAGGTCATTTTTTAGTTAAAGGCTATTTTTAAGACTTTTTGAGTAGTCTTCTACTAAGACCTTATATTTGTCTTTCAAATTTTCAAGTAATAATATGGATGACGTGCAACATTTTTGTTTCATATTATTTTTACTTTTTTTTTTTTTCAGAGTCAGCCACAGACAGAGACAATCAACATCAGCAAAGGGGAGTTTTTCTGCCCCATGTGCCGGCAGATCTCCAACTCAGTCTTGCCTATCCTACCAGAAGAAGAAAGGCTCAGCCTCGCCAAACCTCAGTCTCCAGATCCTCGAGTCATGAGCATCGAAATTGCCAAGATGATGTTCCAGATTCCTAAGCAGGCTGTAAGTGTTTTTATTAATGATTTTGCCTGTGGTTTTATTGACACCTGGAGGTAATAAAATTAAGAAGAAGAATATGAAGATTTGTCGTGTGCACACATCTTACATGGACATAACTAACTATTCATGGTGCAGAGGGATAGAGAGAGAGAAAAATCTAAAATCTTCATTGGAGACACTGAGTTAGAGTTCCTTTCGGTAGAAAAAATGTCAGATTCCTAATCTGGATGTATATTTCTTATTGGTTTCTTTCATCTTCTATGTCCACACGGCTTTAGATTTTTTTGTTTGTCTTGTGGACACAGAAAGAAGATACACTTGTAATTTCTAATCATGTTACATAATAAAATACCCACTCATCCACTTGCCCCAGAATGTAGACAAGACCTGACCATTTATTCAGACATGGGACTGATCCGTATTTATACTGATTTCCGTATTTTTTAAAAGTCATTTTGTCATTTTTGAGATCGACCCAAATCCGAAGAGAAAATAGGGGGGGGGGAGGGTAGGGTGAGCTTTGGCGCCTTCGCGAGTTCGGTTGTCTGGTCGTTACGTCATGTTTCACGAAGTACTGCGACGTCATTTATCCAAACTTTGCGCGCGTTTTGATTGGTCACGATCATTGCCGATCTTTGCCGAAGCTGAAAATACTCGTTTTCGGATTCTCCGAGCGCTTGTGCAGTCGTGAAGTCGAAGCAGTCAAAATGGCGACTTACTCTTATCGAGTGTTGACGGAAAATGAAAGTGTTGAGTCCGCTAACATCGACAAGGTTGACATTGTGAAAAACAAATGGAAAGCGCAATGGCTGTCGGAGAGAGTTGTAGTGAAATACAAGGGCAAGGAGAGATCACAGTTGATCGGCGATTCTATCGCAAAAATCGACGTGCCTGGAGAAGCCAGAAAAGACAAACTGTACTCGCCTGTGAATCGCTCCTTGTGCAAGAACATGAGAGGTGCTAGAGGAAAGCGCAAGATAGAGCAGGAAGCAGAACAAGACAGGATTGAAAAGGAGAGAGTCGCTTTGTCTCTGCAGAAGCAGAAGCTGGTCAGCAAGCAGGAAGCCAAGGCAAAACTTGCAGAAGCAGAAAAGACTGCCAGGATTGCCCACTGGAGAGCTGTCCGTTCACGCAACAATGCAAGACTCTAAGCTCTCTCTGAAGCCCTCAGCCTGAACGAGAAACCCAAAGATTCGGCAGCCACTGGACATCGACACTGGAACTCCCTGGAGATCAACCCGTGTTGTGCTTCATCATGCTGCGGTTCCAGTTGATGGCCGAAGTCGTAGACCATCCCGCATTGCTTTAGCTCGGAAATCATGGAGCCGCAAGGTAGCCTCTTCTTCTAAAAAGAAGCTGCAAACTCCCTCACCCTCCACATCTGCTGTGGTCACTGCTTCGAGACGGGAAACTGTACCTCCAGTCACTGCTAATGGTGTGTCTCCGGGGTTTTGTATTCACAAGGTGGCCTCTTCTTCCGCCATGAAGGTGGTGCAGACTCTCACCAACAAAATATCGTCATCTGTGCCCGTGAGTGAAGCTAATGTGGTGCCAGCCCCAGCAAAGAAAAGGCAGGTTTCCAGTGGTGACCTGAGGGATTTCTTCAGCAAACTTCCCAGAGTGTCAATGAAATGAAGAATAAACAGTCACAAAATGAACAGACTTTTCTATGTACAATTTATTTGGTATTTGCACACCAAGCACACAACTATTGATGGCAGAGATCAATCTAAAACACACATGTGATTTTGGGTGAGTACTTCAAAAAATTTAACTTTTGTTTTGTACTGTAGCTGTTTCAATGAACAGCCTAGAAAGTTAATTGTCCTGCTCAGATTGCATCAGATTGCACCATTTGGCTTCCCCTTTTTAAAAAATTTTCCGGGGGGGCATGCCCCCCGGACCCCCCTAGCTTGCTTGGCGCTTCGCGCCGTCGGCTCAGCGCTTCGCGCCTTCACTTTCAGAATTTTTCACAATTCCCTTGTCCCATGTCTGATTTATTATGTTGATGAATGCTGAAAAACTTCTTTTATTTTGTATTTTTAGTTTTAGTTTTTTTTTTTTTAAAAGAGGGTTCATGTGCACGTGCATAGTTATTCACCAAGTAATTTCAACTTTATTTTTTTGATCAATGTTGGAAATTTTTTTTTACTTTTTTTAAAGAGGGTTGGTGTGTATGTGCATAGTTATTGCCAAGTCATTTCTACTTAGTTTTTTTTTCCAGGAGATGTCAGAGGTGATGCAAGCTACTCGCTGCACGATGAGTGCCGTGTATGAAACGACAGACAAGTCCTACTATGTCTTCCCTTACCATGATATTGAGCATGCCAGCTCTTTCCTCTTTGTCAGTTCAGTGGCCAGGTGAAATCTCTCTCACTTGCATGGTCTACTAAGAATTATTTGTTCTCAATCCTGATGTTTGTTTTTCTCTTCATTGAATTAGTTGTTTTTATACAGCTCTCTTGCAATCTGATTTGCAGCAGCAGGATATCTTATGATAGAGATGTAGTTTCATGATACCCAAATCGTATGCTTGGTGCGAATGTTGTAGTGACAACTCTCTAGTGCTCTGTAAATGCTTCATTAGGCAATCCATCAGTCTGTCTATCAAATCAAACGTGGAGGGTTCCAGGGTTGTATGCCTAGCAGCTGTGGCTGACATATATGTTTAATGATTGTTTGATTTTACTTCTTTATCTGTGCAAGCTAAAAATAAGCAAATGCGTCTTGGACAGTGTGCTAGATTCTTACATAGCTAATTGAGCATAATTTTTGTGGAGAATGGAACTATAAAAGTCAACATCATTATCACCATAGCGACTTGTCACTCTCAATATGTATCTTTGTTGGTAACAACAATGTAGATTGTGTTGTTGCAGAACCAATTTGGAACTCGAAGTGCTGTTCAGAGGAGGAAGCCTGCAGCAACCTCTCTTGCCTGTATCTGCCAAACGATTATGCCTCTGTAAGTTTTCTCCTAGCATTTTGCTGCGGTAGCAGTAGGATATTCATATGCATATGTTTACTCATATTTTTGTTTAATACTTGAGAGGTATGGAGAGGTACATTTGGCATGTTCATGCAGCAGAACTGAGTTGTTGATTTCACGTTATTGTCTATGCCCAGAATAATTATGATTATTGTTGCTGTAGAGGTAACAAACTAGTGACTAGTCTTTGCACTTGCAATTTCTCCTCAATTTTATTTTCCAGCACTTTTGCTTGATAAAGAGCAATGTTGCTGTTGAAGAATAGCAATGCTGTATATGTTTGTTTTCAGTCAGTATTTCCTCCAATACTGTATGTTTTTTCAGCACCCTTGCTTGACATCCTGGGTCTGCACTGCAAGACAAACGCACCATTGGGCATTACGTTGAAACATGCTTGGTCAGCCATCACAGGCATCCCTGCTGGGTCAGAGGAACCAGATTCAAACTCCTTGACACCGTTTCAATGGAGAGTGCCTTTGCTGGTTAGAGATCTGGTGGCTCAGCTAGTGCAGCTTACTCTTGCGCTGCCTCCGTCTGCTCAGATTGGTGAGTCTTTTGTATGTGTGCACTCACCACTGTGTTTGAAATTGGTACTACATGATAAAGAAGGTGATGATGTTGAGAATGATGATGATGATGGCTGTGAGGGAAAAAAAAAGTTTCATTGTTATTTGCTTACTATTATCCATGTAATAAGCATTCTGGAATATTTGCTTGTTTGTTTTAGAACACTTTTTTGTATCTGCATTCGAAATTGGGGACAAATTTCTTTAATAATTAATCATAACACCGTGTAGAGTATCTGTAGTGTAGAATTGCCAAAACGCTGCAATGGCCATCAAAAACTAAAACTGCTATTTGTGTGAGTAATTTCCTTGATATTGAGGCATTTATGAAACTGGATTGAGAGTTTTGGGAACAGTTGTGCATGCAGTTTCCATTTGTTTTGTGGAACTTACCAAAGTTGTTTGCATGCATGTTGTGTGCAGAACACTTCATGTTTGTGGTTCACAGACTGTACTGCGTGATGTACATTCAATCGCTCACTGTGCTCAGCAGCAGACTTACGCAGGATGAACGGCAGGCTTGGAGCAAGAAGGGGTCTGAGGTAATAATCATTTTCGTTGATTTGATAGCTTCCTTGTGTGAATTTGCCATTTATTCTGTTTGCTTGGACAGTATCCGAGTCAAAATCAAGTCTCTTTGTTAGGAAAGATGGTTGAAGTAGACTTTCGTAAAGAAAATAATGCCTTTTAGTTAAATAAACAGACAAACATTTTTTTCCAGGGCATTCATTTTCATGTAGGATATTGCAAACGTGTTCCATAAGAAAGGAGGATATGAATCATATGGGCTTTGCCCTTCTACTTATGTTTGGCATTTTGGACGACTAAAATTCCCTACATCTTATGTCTTTTGTCAAACAAAGAAATCGCTCATCGTTCATTTAGCTGATTTGAAACTCTTTTTCAGGCACCAGTCAACTCTTTGGAAAGATGGCTGTTCTTCATTATTGACCAGTTGAAAAAGTCACCTCTCTATGAGGAGGTGGATAGCAGTGACAGCTTTTTGGCTGTAAGTATTAGATGTGGCTTGCTTTATTGCAGTGCATGTATTCCAGTATTCCAGCTTCCAGTATTATTACAGTATATAGTATTAATATTATGTCGCTCTAGTGACATTTCTTTCCTGAAGGTTAAATGTTACCCTTAAATGGCCTTCAATGGATGAAATGCATATATTATCTTCAAGTTTCTTCTAGCCACAAACATATACATATCTGCCAAACGCATAGTTTTCAAAAACAGTTAAATTTCATTAGGCTATTGCTACGTGTTTAAGTAAGAGCAGGATCTATAAGAACAATGTGGAAACTATATTTTGATTTAACCGTTTGATGCTCTGTACAGTTGCCAGTGGTGCATTTTCTTTGTATTTTGCAAACGGAACAGGTAAAACGAATGGGCAACGCATCTAGATCTAGCCTATTGATCTTGTAACTATAGCTTTATTATCAGAGCTGTAGTTTATTTGTGACGTCACGACACACTTGGCCTTGCAACGTTTGAGATTTTAACGCAGCAGACGATAGATTGCCATTCAGGATGCTTGTTTCTTCTTTGAAATCCACGTTTGTTTGATAAAGTGACTAAAATTGTGTGTATAAAGCAGACCTGCCTACCCTTCCGTAATCTTCCGTAATTTTACGGAATTTTACCCTCTATTACGGGAGTACGAAATTTCATGCAAAATTACGGAAGAAAACGATCGAAAAACTACGCAATTTTTAGAGCCGTGTAAACTTGTTAAATTGTTGTCTGCTAGGACTAGAACCTGATAGAGTAACCGCCCTTGCATGGGAGCAAGTGTTTCGAGAGTTGCGATTGGATGTCGTGAACCAATGAACATGCTCGAACGTTACAAGCTTAAATTGTCGCGCTGGTCTTGAGTGAAAATGGCGAGTGGAGAAAGTTCTAATCGGGCCAAAGTTGCACGTTTACATGAGACAGACCACGAATCAGAAGAGTCTGAGTGTGTAGAGATTGCTCAAGTACAGAAGAAGAAGAAAGAGCTGCAGTTGCAAGTATTTCTTTCGGATTACACGAGGAATTGGCCTTGTCTTGTGGCTTCAAAAAACGTGGCCCAGAATTAATACTGTATTGTTCTGTGGGCGACTCTGACTTCTCATTTGGGCATGAAGGAGCAAATGACTGTAAGCGGCTGGTCCCCAAATCTTGCCATGAAGACACCAGATATGTCAGGCAAGAAGAGCTGGACCATCTCAAATGTGCCTACTCCAGGCAGCTGGCACAATATAAGGACCAGTTTTTAAAAAAAAAGAAGCAAAATTTGTACAGGGTACAGTCACTCTTTCCAGTGTGGTCTATTTCATCTGTAATTAAATGAACCTCACAATGTGCTATTGTTATTGGTAAAGTAAACGTATTCACAGTAACAAGTCCTTCTTTTGACAGTTGATAAAACTTTTTTAAAAAATAAATAAAAAAGGCAAACTTTGAATTAATTTATGTGTAGTGCCTATTCCTGTGAATTACACATCTTTATCATTAAAATGACATATCATGTCATATGAGTCAATCACCGGTAACGTAAATAGAACTCCTTTGGAACAGTTATCCTTCATCACAAACAGGTCAGGGATGTGCAGGTTTATCTTTTGTTGCATGTAATGGTCTCTCATGGTACTAATTAATCATTTTAAAATCTGTTTGATATTGTTTCCTTCTTTTTGCTATCCTTTTAAAAACTGTTTTTGTGTGCTTTTTAAGTAGTAAACGCGCCGTGAATTTATTTATACCTTAACCTTGGTTATTCAGAAAACACCGCGTTTCCTCATGTGTGTAGAATTACTGAAGGAAAATGCAAAATTACTGAAATTCACAGGGAAGACTACTGATCAGTAATGCATGAGGTAGGCAGGTCTGATAAAGCTTCAGATTGTAATGGATTTTGTACTCCTCATAGAGTTATAAAGAGTCTGTGCTGTGCATGCGGGTAAGATTACGGCCTACAAACCATCAACACATGCCAAATTACAAAGGCAATTTCACATGTTGTTATCATGTTCTTTTACATGCAGAAAGAACAGAAAAAAATAAGTGTGCATTCTTCTTACCTGTCCTCATCTCTCGGAAATCAGAAGAACAAACGTTTGTTGCATTCTGGTTTGTAGCAGACGTTACGACATGCAATCGCACTGCAAGCATCGTTGTTTGCTCTTTTTCTGTATCAAAATTTTGTCATGATGGTGAAAGGAGACTTTACTCTTGCTGAATTTTGTGGTTTAGCCGTGAGTGACAAATCTTATTATGTAAAATCCTTGGTGAAAGTGAGTCAGGAAAATGGATTTGTTACACCATTTTATTTTCTACACGGAATTGCTACTGTTGTCTAAAACTTTAGTTTGAAATTCACCATTTCAAGGAAACCAAGGAACTACCATTATTAAGCAAATGTTTCCCTTTCTGTTTTCAGATTTGCCAGAGTGTGTGGTCACCTCACAGTGCAGAAGCATCTGTTCAGGAATTTTGCTTGCCCTTCCTGCGTATTGCTGCTCTTATACGGCAGGCTAAGTTTGGGCCGCAGATCCCAGACATTCGGGTATGGTTTTGTTTGCTGAGTTTTTAGTATTGTTAAATCCTCATGCAGCTCTTGTCCTTCAATCTATACTCTTTATTTTTGTAGTATAGGTGATAATGACCGTTCGTATAGCATTAATACTCCGTGAAGCACTTATACTCCATGCTGTCAGAGCATGATCAGAGGCTGTTAGTGTGGATAGCAAATATATTCTTAGTAAAAGAATATGTGGAAAAAAGAATTCTGTGACAGCATCCATTACGTAACTCTTATAACATGATGCATTAGGGAATATTATAGACTTTCACACTGCATTGCTTGACCTTACATTTGAAAATTTCACATTTATTAACCAGTTATACATAGGATCAGCATTCACTATTGTCACTGTTAGGTGCGTTTGTGTGATTGTATCCATGTGTGTGTGTGAGTGTTTGCAGGTATATCATAACAATTCAGGTTTATTATTTTTCTTTTACCTAGAACTCATCGGAGTTCGAGGCCTTGGTGGGTTACCTGGACTTGCTGCCGGTAGGTCCTTCTGGCACTTCCAAGTTAGAGGTCACAGGGTCACGCTGTCTGCAATGGGCAGTGAAGGATCCCCAGGTGCTGGTGCAAGCATGGTGTCAAGACGTTAACAACTTGGCAAGAGCTAAGGTTCAAGTATGCAAGGTAAGCTCATGATCTGGTCAGAAATGATGATAATAATAATAATAATAATAACGGATTTTTATATAGCGGATACTCCAGCCTATGACCAGACTCACCACGCTTTACATAGTAATTACATATAAATACATGCACTCGATGAAACATCACTTTTACTACAATACACCAAAAGACGGGACAGTAAAGGTACAGACTATTTACAACTATGTACATAGATTACAAAAAAGACAAAAATATACTATTTACAACTATGTACACAGATGACAAAAAAGACAGAAAATAGAATAGCAAAAACCTATTCACAGCTATTTATATGCCCGGTTAGGCCCAGGAAGAAAAACAGTATAAATATTTACAGCCGTTTATACACTTACGGATCAGACATAGACAAAAGATGAGAGAATGGCAGCGGGATACAAATCAATCTGAATAATGCAGTTTGAAGAGGTGGGTTTTGAGGGCCTTTTTGAATGCTTGTGTTGATTGTTTGTTGCGGATATGGGAGGGAAGAGAATTCCACTGCTTAGGTGCTTATAATGTTGATGGCAGTGATATGATGATGATACCCATTTGTTATGCTCAGGTCTTCATCCATTAACCAAAGCTAAGAGCATGTAAGGAGATTTAAAGAGATCAGGGCTGAGAAAGTCAGGAGTGAAAATAAGGGATAAAGATAGCAAGACTGACAGTGTGTCACAAATGTCCTACCGTAACATTCGTATTGCAATCAATTGATTCGTTTTGATCCAGTTCTACATTGGTGGTTGTCTGCATTTCAGACGCTGCTGAACATTGATGACAAGTGGATGCCACCTCGACTGCTGCGGCTGCCGGAGCGCTACTATGAGATTTTTAGGCAGTACCGGCACCAACAGTGCAGCCGATGTCGCAACAACCCCAAAGACCCGGCCCTTTGTCTCATCTGTGGGGCTTTCCTCTGCTTCAGGGAACCCTGCTGCGCCACGCCAAACCAAGACTCTGGTTCCAGCATTTACGAGTGTGTCTCGGTGAGCTCGGTATATTTTATTCTGCTTGTTTACCGTGTATGTTAGAGTAGCTCAGACTAACAGGTTTGAGAGACATTATTGTAGGACAGAGAAATAAGACTTAGTTGGTTGTGTAATACTGTTTTAACCAGCACATTTTAAGTTGGATAAATTTCGTGTGGGTGGATAAGATTTCTTACTGCGTCTTTTGTCTTTCAGCACTCGATGCGGTGTGGAGGAGGTACAGGGATCTTTCTACTAGTCAACTCCAGCATCATCGTGGTATTGCGAGGAGCCCGGGCCACTCTCTGGGGCTCAGTCTACCTGGATCAGCATGGTGAAGAGGACAGGGACCTCAAGTGAGTTCAGCAGGTCTTTTTAATATTCAGCTAGTCCTTTGAAATTGGAAAGGAAGTAAAACTGGGGTTTTCCGTAAGTTGACCACCTTCATTGAGTTGATTTATTAACTGTCAATGTCATGTTCATCTACATTGGTCATCTTATTAATCTAGCTCTAAATTTACTTTCATTTTGTTGGCTTTTAGATTATGTACACCAAAAACAACAATAATAATAACAAATAAACAATTTGTATACAGCGTTCTTTCTCACTTAAGCTTATTGCGCTTTACAAAAGAGAAAAATAAAGTAAGTACTATACATTTCTTAATGCCATGTTTGCGTAAAAGTGGTTTAAGGGTAGCATACATTCTGTTGAGATTAAGTCTCATATTGCATCAAGTTTGAGTATAGGTTTTTGCACAGTATAAAAATTGAATTTGAAAGCGTTTATGATCAAAATAAGTTTATGTTCAAAATCTTTTAAATGTAGCTTTCAGGTGGATTAGAGTGGGGTAATGAGAAGAAGAGGGGAGAAGGGAGTTAATTTAGCCGTTGGATTTGAATAGTTTGGATATGTGTGAAGGGGACAGATACTAGTCATGTACATCCATAATAATAGAACAAGGAAATAATTGAAGATAATACTTTGTGTTGTTGTTGCACAGACGAGGCAAGCCACTGTTCCTGAGTCAGGAGAGGCTGCGTCTGCTGGAGAGTCAGTGGGTGGGTCACAGTTTTGAGCAGAGCTGTAAGCGTTGGATATGGCACAGAGACCGCCTCTAACATATTGTCAGTCATCTTGAAGATCGACAGCAAAGAAGTGTCTTTCATGGAGATATCATAAGCTACATGCCTTTTCATGTAGACGCTACATACTCTCTGAAGTGTGGAGGGTTTTTTGCCCTGAAAAAAGGGATTGTCACAGGAAATTGAAGAAGAAAAAGAAACATTATCTAGGCTGCTACCATAATAATTACCTCTCATTAAAAGCCTACTTAGGTTATCGTAAAAGAACAGTCTTTCATTGAAGCAGGAACTGCGTACAAATGGTCCCAATTGATATGTTAAAATAATGGTTATTGACAATGCTTCCTATACTAGAAACATATTTTCGTATGAATGGGGAAGTGATGAAGATTCTGATTATGCCCTTGAGAAATGTCATCTTCTTCGCCTTGTTCTTTATTAACTTTTTTTGTTCTTAAGCTTTTATTTAAATTATTGAGTGGTGGTGGTGACCAACTGTTTGGCTTTTTCAAATGGAATTTTGACTGATGATAAGTGGCTCTTGTCTCTTGTGCGTGAAGAAATAGAAACCAATATTTTTGGGTATCATTGTATAAAATGTTGATGTGGTTTGTCCATTAGTTGTATTGATGAAATTAATTCATTTGAGTATTTATTTACTTATTTATTTATAAAAATAAGTGTTTGTTTTCAGCGGGGAAAACAAATGATTTAAAAAAACAAAGTTGAACTAGTGGTTCGAGTGCGAAAGAAGTGTAAATGGTTCATGTACATCTTAAGTATTAATAAATTGTAGAGAAGATATTTATTTACATATTGTTATTTTCAGCTTTAAAAAGAAAAAAAAAATTGCTTTTACAAAGCAAAATATGTCAGTGGTTTTCATGTGCCTGAAATGCAAATAATAATTTACTTGACCTCTTTGTTGAGAATAACTTCTAGGGGTAATATTTTGACGATTGTTATGGAACTGAAATGCTTTTGGGAAAGATTTCTGTTGTCAGAGTTATTTGTTTTCCAAGTTGATAGTTTTTTTCCCCGTCCATGGAAACTGAGTTTTGTTTTTTGAGTCTTGACAAGCATTTTACTGATGTTGATACTAACTATAAAATCTATCTTTCTTTCTTAACTCTTTCCCTGCCAGGCATGTTTCCACGTTTGTGCCAGACATTTCTCTGGCACCGGAAAGAAAGTTCAGTACCTTAGGCATTTAAGCTACTGTTCTTTCAATAATAGTTGTTAAATAGACATATTTCATATCAAATTAAAGGTAAAAGAGTGAAGAATAAGAAAAAAAAACCACAAAAATGTTAATTTGATTATGTTATTGAAATATGTGTTTTGAAAGCATGTTGATCTTTTTGAAATGATAAAATAAAATAAAAATATTTCTACATACCACAGTGATAAAAAAAAAAATCTGGAGGAATAATTCCAATCACTGAATCGGCTTCACACACCAGAGAGAAAATTTATTTAGGATCAAAATACACTTTACAGTTTGAAATTATATTGATTTTGAGTTCAGAATTTGACACACTATCGATTGTGCCCATCACAATGCTTAGTAAAATGCACAAAAAACACTCTAAAAACGAATCAATTTGAAGAAACCACGCGCGTGTCGATCGAGAACGAAAGTAGAAAGAGTTACCTCTCTTTGTTTAAAATAAAACTTGGATTGGACTGCGCAAAAAACTGGAACGAAACGGAATACTGAAATCGACGATATATCGTCGATTGGCACAAACATGGCGGCTCAGATCGACGATATATCGTCGATTGGCAGGGAAAGAGTTAATCGGTACAAGAATGTTATCTGCTTAGTTTCATATAAATAAAGCTAAACAATCTTGCCTGAGTTGCTGATGAAGAATTATAGACTTTGCCATTGTGCTATTTGAAATGAGAGTAAGTTTAGAACTGCGACATATCCACTTGTACAAAGTTATGAGTGTAAAATATCCTCATGTACAAAGCATGAACAAACCAAAACATAGCCTTCTAAAATCTAAATACTGTTAACATGTTTAGGTTCACAGTAACATGTGAGCGATTAATATTAAAATTGATTTACACACTAGGTACACAAGTTTTATTGTGTGCATAATTTGCGTGTGCTCCTTCTGTTTAGGATATGAAGGTTTTGCTGCTTTTTCTCCTGCCAGTTTACTGATTTTAAAAAACAAAATCCATGTTTGCTTCACGTATACACATTTTGAGTGGTTTCCTTTGGTCAAAGATAGTTTAGCTTCAATCACGGCAATGTATATAAGATCATTTCTTACCTAGATAATCTGCTATGCCTTTTACTTACAGTACTTAGTAGACTTGTTTATGTTTTGTTAACATCTATAATACACTGTTGACTTTCGTAAATGTTGAATGAATATCTTCATGAAAATAATTTGGTATACTCACCACACTTGTTGTAATATTCTTTTCTTGTCAGTCCATATTGCATCTGATCTGCTTGTAATATTTTCAGATGTGCTTGTTCTGTGTCTTACTAACAAATTGATCATAAATAAATTAATAATAAAACACGACCTCTCTATTTGAATATTGTTTTTATATTTGTTGATAAGATAATAAGGTAGCGTTAAGTCTTTGTATAACAAACCACATGTTGGTTACTGTGTGTTGTCTGCTGCTGAATAATTCAGTGTTTAATTCTCGGACTGTTCAGTTTGATTGTGTAGGATTTCGTCTGTTTATTTTAACTCATGTTCGCTATGCGAGTCTATTAACCATCATTTTTAAATTGACTTTGAATTATTTATTGGCCCTCATGCATGCAGCATTGTGAGTTACTTTATTTTCCCAAAATGGAAGTTTTCCAGATTTTTGGTTTGATTTGTCTTTATAAATATTTTGTGTTTCTTTTATAGTCAGGCATTATATCACTTTTTGTTGCATTTTGTTATGCTTTTGTTGACGTTACCCCCGTGGGGGTGCCAGGGTTTCAGTATTGTATAAATAATATCCCCACTTTCTGGAAATTTAGTGCTTTAAATTCCCACTGTTGCTGTCTTTCTCCTTTGTTCTTTCTCATTCCTACTCTGTTCTATCAATCTACTATACTATCTTCTTCTTCGCTAGACCAGTCACCTACCATTTTTCTTGAAAACTCTTCCGGGACAATACTCCTCATTTGTATATGAGGTATGTTGGATCTGCTTGGGAATATTGGATGCTTTCTGCCAAATGGTCACTGGGGCTTCCTATGATGTTATTATTTAGCAATATAGGCATTTTCTATGTATGTGTTTTGTTGATATTTTATAATGATGTTTGTATTCTATTTTGTTTTTGTAAACAAGGGTTCGATAAATTAGAGTATAGCCTCAGCGTCCCCTGCGTGGGATGCCTTTATTGTAAAGTGACCAGCTGGTAGATTGCCTTCAGTGTTACCACAAGGGTTGTTTCGGCAGATCTTTAATGCGGATCAGGGGTGAGTCCTCTTTCACTTCTCTGGTCCTGATTTGGCTCGGAAGAGTCCGCTGGACCTAAAGCAATAACCATGTAATGTAATGTTGGCGTTACAATTATTTTTTTGTGTGTTGGGTAGTTTTGGGTAAAAAGATGTTCTTAAAATATTGTTACACATGTTCACTAATGGGCATTTTCCACTCTGAATGACAGATTTAACATCAGTGACATCATTTTGAATGCATTTTGTTTGACATTAAAGGATCCACAAATTTGTTACTTTTCATGATATGCTAATGATTTTTTGTAATTAATCACGTACAATTGTATGAAACGGGTTGCTTTTTGCATGATGTGTGGATGTGTTTCTGCTGAAAAATATTTGGTTGTGTTTATTGGTTATTTCTTTTGTTTGAGTTGTAATGTTGGCATTACTATGTGTGAAATCTCACAGTTACATATGAGTTTTGTGTATTCAGTTTCATACATGTTTTAATTATGTTTTCTCCACATCACTGTTTTGGGTAGAACAAGGACTTTGGACCCCAAAAGTCCAATGTAAAGCAGGTTATAGGATTGAAAACCATTACTACTATCACTAGCAGCCATCTTAATTCTTGCTTACAGTACTTCCAAATTCTGCCTCTTATCTTTACTGGTCCTGCTGCTCCTCCTCCTCTATCAACTACTACTATCGCAAATAAAACTATTAATGATAATAAATGTATTTGTTTAGCGATTTTTTTTCCCCTAAAAAAAAACCACACATGATTTTCACATGAATCGGCCTTTATTGGTTCACTAATCTTTTGAAAATTATAATTAATATTTTGATGTAGTCTTGTGGCATTGTATTTAATTTTGAAGTATGAAATGAAAATGTTAAAATGCTAGTGTTTTTTTTTAAGTCTGTTTGTGAGCCATAATATTTGCTCTTGGCGCATGGCTGTTTAACTGACAATAATCAGTATTGCAAAATAGGAGGTAATTGTAAATTAAAAACCCTATAATTAGGAGATCAGTGGAATACAGAAAATGATAGGTTGGTTTTTTTTCATGGTAGTTAGCCAAGTGTGACTCGGGTGTTTGTTTAAAATCTTCTTCCTCTTCTTTGATTGCTACTGCAGTTTGAATTTTCTGTATTTTCATTTATTATCTAACATTGCACTTCATATGGTTAAAATAACAAAGTTCTTTTCCCAAGCAATTTTATCAAATACAAACATGCAATGGCTTTATGCCATTAATTGGTTGAAATTCGCGAAGGAATAAGCTGTTTCATTAAATAGAGAGACTTGTTGTATTTGATTTACATTGTACAGCTTTTTCAGTATTTAAAAAAAAGTGTTGTAAATATCGTCCACAAATAATTTTGCTACAATTCACTTATATATTACATATTTTTCAACTTAATGGCAGTATTATTTTCTGATAGCGATATAGCAATAATGAAATTGTGAAAGTAGCCAGTAAATAAGATTTTTGAATTTTACATGTTGTGTATTAGTTGGAAATCAAAAATAGTTAGCCAAGTCTATAAATGAAATCAAAGCACTGTACGTGAGTTGTGATATCAGTGATGCATTTGTTTTTATGCCTGGGATATGACAGTTTTATGCTGTGGTACTGCTTTTCTTCAGAAAAGTCTTTCCAGGTACTGTGATTACATTTTTTGTTGGTGTACTTATATTGTGTGTTCTTTCAAGTCCGAATTGTAATGAAGATTCTATGATACCTATCTGTGTACGTTTGTCTGTCTGGGTGTGCTCCCCGTGGTGGTGCCGGGGGTTTCAGTATAAATAGTATTCCCACTTTCTGGAAATTTAGTGCTTTAAATTCTTACTGTCGCTGTCTTTCTCTTTTGTTCTTTCTCATTCCTACTCTGTTCTATAAATCTACTATACTATCCTCTTCTTTGCCAGACCAGTCACCTACCTTTTTTCTTGAAAACTGTTCGGGAACAAAACTCCCCATTTGTATGTGAGATCTGTTGTATCAGCTTGGGAATATTGACGCTTTCTGCCAGGTGGTCTCTGGGTCTTCCTATGATGTTATTATTTAACAATGTAGGCATTTTCTATGTATGTGTTTTGTTGATATTTTATAATGATGTTTGTATTCTAATTTGTTTTTGTAAACGGGGGTTCGATAAATTAGAGTATAGCCTCGGAGTCCCCTGCGTGAAATGTCTGTATTGTAATGTGACAGGCTGGTGGAGTGCGTTCAGTGTTACCACTAGGGTTGTTTCTGCAGATCTTTTATGCGGATCAGGGGTGAGTCCTCTTTCAGCGAAGCTGTGGTCATAAGTTTTGGTCCTAATTTGGCTCGGAAGAGTCCGCTGGACCTAAAGCAATAACCATGTAATGTAATGTCTGGGTGTGAAAGTCTCAAGCCAGAAGTTGATTTTCAACACACTTTTTATTTTCTCACACAGCACATGCGCATGCTCTAACACAGATTGAATTGTTCTTATATAGTGCTTTTACACGCTCACAACAATGGACGCTTCCATTCGTCCAGCCACACCAATAATCTGTTCTATCAATGTATCTTCATTGCTAGAACAGTCACCTACCTTTTTCATGAAAACTCTACCAAAACTCCTCTTTGTGTATGGGGCATGTTGGGTCAGCGTGAGGATATTGGACGCTTTTTGTCAAATGGTCACTAGGGCTTTCTATGGTATTATTTAGCAATGTAGGCATTTTATATGTATGTGTTTTGTTAATATTTTATAATGATGTTTATATTTATTTTGTTTTTGTAAACGGGGATTCGATAAATTAAGAGTACAGCCTCAGAGTCCCGTGCGTGGGATGCCTTTATTGTAAAGTGACCGGCTGCTGCAGTGCCTTCCATGTCACCATTAGGGTTGTTTCAACAGATTTTTTATACGGTTCAGGGGTGAGTCCTTTCTCAACCAAATTGTGGTCCTGATTCAGCTCTTTGCAGTCATCTGGACCCTATAAACAATGACCAACTAATTCGTTCAGACACCGTTTCCAATCCTAACTTTGAATAAGACGAAGGTCTGCATACTACTGTATATTTATGGCATAATGTTATGACAGTCAAATACATTTACAATACTGGAAAACTGAACAATAAAACCGTCCTAATTAAATAAAGTGGCTCTGCCGGGATATCACATGCATAGCATGTGCGCACTTGCTGCAGGTTGCACATCGTCTTACATCCTTAACCCAGACAACTGAGCGATGCAGATGATTGAACACACACACACACACACACAAACACTCATATAATGGTAACATTGATAATAATAACAATAACTAGAACAAGGATGGATTATGGGCGGTCTTAGGGAGCACGGGAAAACCCCTAGGGCAACCAAAAAAAAGTAAATAAAAATAATAAATTAAATAAAATTTAAAAAAATAAAACAAAATACACAAACACAGGCTAGCAGAGCTGTCATTCATAACAGCGCCATTGGAAACTGGTTAAGAACAACAACCGGTGTGCGTCAAGGATGCCTACTCTCTCCAACACTCTTCAACATCTTCCTAGAGCGCATCATGTCATATTCCCTTGCAGATCACGAAGGTACAGTCAGCACAGGTGGTAGAGCAATCGTTTTTCGGATGACATTGATGGATTGACTGGAGAGGAACAAGAATTTGAACAACTGGTACAGAGGCTTGACACCACCTCCAGAGCCTATGGAATGAAAACAAGTGCAGAGAAGACCAAAATGATGACCAACAACACCAATGGCATCAATACGGGCATCAAAGTCCAAGGCCAATCCCTCAACACAGTGCATAGCTTCAAATATTTAGGAGCCATTATTTATATCGGACAATGGGTCCCGACAAGAAATCCTCTCCAGGATCGCACAAACAACTGCTGCCCTGGCAAGGTTGAAGCCCACTTGGAAAGACAGGATCATCAGTCTACATTCCAAGGTAAGACTGCTGCGCTCCCTTGTCATCTCCATCTTCCTATACATTTGCGAAAACATGGACCCTCACAGCAGATCTACCACGAAGAATACAAAGCAAAATTAGGTGCTACAGAAGACTTCTGGGTATTTCCTATACCCAGCACATCACCAGCGACGAAGTCTGACAGACCATCACACAAGCCATTGGACAACAAGATAACCTGTTCACAGTGGTAAAAAAACGGAAACTCCGATGGTATGGCCACGTCACCAGATCATCAGGCCTTGCAAAGACCATCATGCAAGACACAGTGCAAGGAGGTAAAAGAAGTGGGAGACCGAAAAAGAGGTGGGACGACAACATTCGAGAATGGACTGGTTTGACACTGAGCGAAGCCATCAGGGTTGCCGAGGACCGAGAAAGATGGAGCACGCTGGTTAAACGATCATCTGTGGTGCCCCTACGACCTCCGAGTTACGGGATAGGATAGGATAGGACACAAACAAACACACACACACACACAGAGACACACGTTTCCCTACTTCTCCATCCCCCACATACCTGTAATTTCTTTATGGTATACACCCTTTTATTTATTTATTTTTTATTCATTTTTTTTTTTTTTTTTTTTTTTTTGGGGGGGGAGGGGGGGAGTACTGATGTTTTCATCAAAATTGCGGTAAAACTGTAGGATATTAGGGTTCTGTCCATTGCACATGAGTATGTATTCAATGAAGTCAAATTCTGTATTTATTTGGATTTGGAAAAGCTTAGCGTAGCTTTTGTACCCAGTTAGCCTATTGACCAGTGATATAGGCTTGCTATGACTGACATTGATCTTTTACTTTCTGAGGACGTAACCCTCGATCATACCCGTTTCACTCCCATTATATTAGATTATATCTCTTTGCGTTCAGTATATATCACAATGTTGACAAAAAACAAATGTGCAAAAATACCAGCATTATTGCAGGGAGTCATTTTCCTACACATTACACAGTAATTTTGTTGACAAATATGTTCGGGATTCATCAGAAACACGCCAATACAGTCGAGCAATATCGTCTGTATTTACATGTTGCTATGTGGTCTGTTTACCTCCCTTGACCTGCTCCGCACCACAGCCGCTTGGTGTCGCCGTGGTGTCGCTGACGTCACTCGTTTCGCATGGAATCGTGTTATGATTCTTCTTTGTAGTATACCCATATTCTTTGCTTATACTAACCGACTTTGGACAGCTCCAGTGACCTTGACCTTGGAGTCAATGGTCACTAGGACTTTCTAAGGTATTATTTAGCAATATAGGCGTTTTATAAATATGTGTTTTGTTAATATTTTATAATGATGTTTATATTCTATTTTGTTTTTGTTAAAGGGGGTTCGATATATTAGAGCACAGCCTCAACGTACCCTGAACGGGATGCCTTTCTTGTAAAGTGAAAGGCTGTTGGAGTGCCTTCAATATTATTACTGGTGTTGTTTCAGCAGATCTTTTATACGGGATCAAGGGTGAGTCCTCTTTCAACCAAGTTGTGGTCCTGAATCGGCTCTTTGCAGTGTGCTGGATCGTATAAGCAATTGTAGAAGTCCGTCTTTCAGAAAGTTGATATTTTCAGTTACACCAAGACTAGCACACGCGTCAAGTGCAGATTATGATATGATTTTATTATCCAGTAATCAACTAAGAAGTAAATGCATTCTAATAGTGAACACATAACACTCAAAGACATGGACATACACAATGACGATTATTATTAATTACAGTGTGAGATTAGTACTCACACTGCTACATCTTTTTCCTTACGAAACAGAAAAATAAAACGAAATTTAAAGTACATAACAAATTTATTTTAACTACGAATGCATAACAAATTTTAGAAAATTGGAAAGGATCAATTTACTTAAGGAAAACTGAGATTTAGGAATAAAGCAATAACGTAATGTAATGTACGGATCGGGGACGAGTCCTCTTTCAACCAAGTTGTGGTCCTGATATGGCTCTTTGCAGTCCGCTGTACCCTATAAACAATGACTAACTAACTAAATGACTTGCAAGTTTTGGGTGGACAGAAAGACTGATGGAGGGACATTTTTTTTTCCTATCCTATCCTATCCTATCCTAATCCTATCCTATCCCGTAACTCGGAGGTCGTAGGGGCACCACAGATGATCGTTTAACCAACGTACTCCATCTTTCCCTGTCCTCAGCAACCCTGATTGTTTCGCTCAGTGTCAAACCAGTCCATTCTCGAATGTTGTCCTCCCACCTCTTTTTCGGTCTCCCTCTTCTTCTACCTCCTTGCACTGTGCCTTGCAGGAGGGTCTTTGCAAGACCTGATGATCTGGTGACGTGGCCATACCATCGGAGTTTCCGTTTTTTCACCACTGTGAGCAGGTCATCGTGTTGTCCAATGGCTTGTGTGATGGTCTGTCGCTGTCGGACTTCGTCGTTGGTGATGTGCTGGGTATAGGAAATGCCCAGAAGTCTTCTGTAGCAATTTTTTTTTAAAATGTCATTATTTCACTATTTAAGACTTGTAGTTTTGCAAAACAATTGGGATTTTTTTTGTTTGGGGGGCGGGGGGAAGGGGAGGGGAGAAGGGGAATGAGTACATAGACTTATATTGCTATGCATGTGAGTCAATAAAATGCACACAGCTCAACACATCTACCGTATTTTTATGTTCAGATATTTGTAATAAGGGTTTAAACAACAGCAGACTTCACTTTAAGCGTGTCTTACTCAAACAGTACGTCGATAACATTATATTATCTAAAGAATTTCCAAACTGCCATGATTATTGTGCATTCAAGCTTATGCCTTACTGTTGTAGTTCATGGCGATAAAACCGCGCACTAGCGTGAAGCAAGTGTGGCTTTGGTGACGTGGATTTGATCAAACTATATTTGGAGAACCCTGTTCCCAGCTGGCCAGTGCCTTAGCAGCTCGTGGATCTGGTAAGCGCGATATATGAGAACACTATTTTGTGCTTGATAGACTATCTTCTCAAAACGGAGCCCGGAGTGTCAGCATGCATAACAGTTTACAATCATAGTTTAGTAACTTCAGCCACAGTGGGTATTTGCACGATCATCTCGATGTCCAATTCAGGGTGAATGACGTAGTGTTTGGCGACGTAACCACGGGCGATGGCCAGCATGAGCAGGAAGACGAGCAGATAGAGGACCGACTCCCCCAGCAACACGTAGCAGAACCACATGGGACTGAATTGCTGCAACAGGTAGCCTGTCACGACGGGGTTGATCATGTTGCCAACCGACGAGGCTACCATGACGGCTGAGACTATGCGGCCCGTGACGCGCACCAGTTCTTGCTCCATCCAGGTGAAACCCGTGGCGAAGGCGGGACCCATGGACATGGCGGCCAGCGACGTGCACACCCACACGCCTAGGGGCAGGTCGTAGAGAGCTATCAGGTAAAAGCCCAGCAATGACAACGTCAGCGACGTGCCGCAGAGCAAGATGAATCGAGCCGAGCTGATCCAGCGTACAGTGAAGATGGACAGGAAGCGGCCTGTAGCGAATGAGGCCCAGAACACGGAGGAGATTTGGGCGCTGTCCGACTTGCTCCACAGTAGCTGCTTCACCAGGAACGTCGCCAGCAACGACGCGAATGTGTCGTCGATGCAGTTGATGATGAAGTAGAAGACGCACACAATGAAGGTGACGCAGAGGAACAGACTGGTGGGCAGATGTTGCGTCACTGTCACTTTCTTACTATTGACGTCATCATTGCCCTTCGTGCGTCGGTCTGCTATCATTTCCACGAGAAAAATCGTAGCTACGAGTAAGCTAAAGATGCAGCTAACTAAATAAGCGTAGAACACTTTGGTTATCGTCGGGTTTGGGGCGTTTGACTCGGTCGTTGACCACATCGATGACATGTTTGTATTGTCCCCTGTTGACCAGGTCGATGACATGTTTGTATTGTCCACTGTTGACCAGGTTGATGACATGTTTGTATTGTCCACAGTTGACCAGGTCGACGACATATTTGTATTGTCCACTGTTGACCAGGTTGACGACATGTTTGTATTGCCTACTTCTGGGTCCTTTGGGTTCGGCGCCAGGAATGGTTCGATCACCAATGGAGACACGATGCCGCCAACAGCAAAGCTGAATTGCATAAACTGCATAGCCGTTTCTCCTTCTTTGCCCCAGATATGGAACAGTTCAGCATGGCTCACTGAAAATCAAAGAAATGCGGTACATAACTCCAAACCTCAAAACGATGCTAAAACTGTAAAAGGGTCTTTTTATGAGCTGATGTGTCTACCTATTCATTAGTTTATGAATTAAAACAAAATGATAGTGGTCACCCATGCAAACTAACTTCAGGTTGCCTATAATGCAGCAGAAGAGCATGAGTCGCAGACAAGAGGGTTAGGACTTGATGCTTGCTGGATGTGTTGTTGGTGTATCTGGCACTCACCCGTGTAGGATATGAGTGTCAGGATCTTTGAAAGTTCGTGCGACAGGATGCCTGCGTGCACAGACTAGACCTTGAGTTATACTCTCATCCCGAAAAATGTAGCCTTCAGCCCATATATGTTTCGGGACTCATAATACAGATCACCAACCATTGATTCCCTATTTGACTCAAGGATGTCGAGGAAGTACAAACAATAACTGATTAATTTTCATATATTCCACCGTGTTATATAAACAAATTTAAGGTAAAGGTGGAGGGAAGCGTTTGGAACATCTCTTTTCTGCAGCCCAGCTTAATGATGACCGTGCCTATCTACTCTCGCTGTTTTACCTTCCCCGGTTCTAAACTGCTCCAGGTACCCATTCACAACTGAATGGCATAGGGGGTGTCGTGCGTTTGTTTAAACCTTTTTTGTGTGTCGTTTGATGGTTGACCTCTAAAGATGGCCACCCATCCAAGTACTAGCTCTTCCTGACGTTGCTTAACATTAAACATTGCTAGCGTTTGCCCAAACTACTGCACTACTGCGCTACCCTAATGATATCCGTCTTCTATATCTAGCCTACCTAAATATCTATGATCGAAAACTACACCAAACGCTACCCCACCCAACATCTCTTCTTCCCACCCACCCACACACAGAGCTTATCGACTGACCTGTATCAAGACCACCAGCGAAATTAGCGACGACGAAGTAGATGGCCACCATCAGACCGTAGATGGAGCACCAGGGCACGATGACCGTTACTATTCCCATGCCGGCCACGCTGATAAACATCAACAGCGACGACATCCTCACTTTGTCGTACAGCACACCGAAGATGATAGATCCTACCAAGTTGCCAACAGAGTTAGCGGTGAAAAAGAAAGAAGCCGCTGTAACATCTGTGTTGGTGATGATCTGGAGATCCAGGAAGGCGGGGCCCCTCAGGCCCACTGCAAAACCCTTTGGACGAAAAGAAAGTAAAAAGGTACAGATTTCCTACTAAATTGTTTTCTTTTCTCAGTCAGCTTTATAACTTAGGGTGGTGTGGTTCTCCGTTCGGCTTTTCTGAAAATAATCGTGCAATTACCCATTTGACAACTGAATAGACTGTTTTGTTTTGTGGTGGAGAGACAGAGAGATTGAGAAGAAGAGAAACAGAAAGAGAGATTAATTTTTTTTTTAAAGAGCCAAAGACAGAGGGAGGAGGTTGTGTTAAGGGGTGGGGAGGGGAGGTGGCAATAATGATATTCAAACGTAATTTAGAATCGGTTACAATGGTATACAAATACGAGCACTTTATTATTTGAACTGAGATATTCCTTGACAAAAGAAAGATAGACTATCCAAAAGATGAAAATGAAGGATATGGTTTGACTCAGTTGTTGACTGACTGATTGAATGATTGAGGCCTTATAAACCTCTACTATCCATGCTACTGTAGTAATAAGCTCAGTTCGGTGTACTTATTAATAGGCTTCAAATAATAAAAGTCAATTAGCTCTACTGTATTTTTATTTTATCTAAAATAATTGTATATTCAGGTGTTCTAATATCGGTCCGTGTACGTACTATGGAGATACTTTAACCACCACTCAGCTTTTTGAGTAACTCACTTTTGCCCTTATATATAGTCGGGAATCAGAACCCGTCGCTCTGTCAGTCGGTTCGTCGCACGCCATATCTCAAGACCAACTGAACAGATTTTGACCAAACCTCATTGGAACATAACTTGGGTTACTGGCCAACAATCAAAGGGCAACGTCGCTTGGGTCTTTTTGTTGTTGTTGAACGCATTTTGCTATAAATATCATAACTTCAACTAATTAGGGTCAATCATTGAGTGGCAGTCGGTTTGTCGTTCATTCGGTCGGTCGGTTGATACGTCGCTCAGAATTTAACTTTTTACTTCAAAACGCGTTTGTTGTTGTTGTTGTTGTTGTTGTTGTTGTTGTTGCTTTATTTCAAGAATGACTGAACCGATTTTCATTACAGTTACTCTGCTGATACGTTAACCACAACTCAGCCTTTTGTGCCGTTCACCTTCACTTTTTCTTAAAGGCCAAGGTCGCTGAGGTAAATTATATTATGAAAACGCTAAGCACTTTGATTTTTTTTTTTAATTTGCTTGCGTATAGTTCAAATAGCGACTCATCGTTCCATGTTTTCAGTTTGTTTCTTTAGATCTAGAATAAAACCGAATCACGTCATCGCTAGTTAGTTTAGTTTAGTTTTATAGATTAACGTCCCCGGACGCGAACTTGTTTTTTCCAACGTAGTTCCAGTCATTCGCCGAAAAAGGCAATTACCGAAGTCGAACGAAGCTCTCCGAGCCGAGCGAAGCTATCCGATGTTTTACAAACGAATGCTGGCAGGACTACGTGAAACCACAGGCTGGGAAGTCTCGTCTTTCGTAGGCCTCAATTACATACTATACTACGTACATATGTAGGAGGCCCACGAGTTTACAAAGACGAAAGAAAAGACTTCAGAGCCTGTGGTGAAACATCCCTGCATAAAAATAGCCGCTGTTGCTTCTAGATCACAGGCGCTTGTATCTGGACACGCGAGCGCCTATGACGCGTCTCCCTTTGGTTATCTATAATATAACCAAAGGGAGACGCGTCATAGGCGCTCGCGTACGCGTCTCCCTTTGGTTATCTATAATATAACCAAAGGGAGACGCGTCATAGGCGCTCGCGTGTCCAGATACAAGCGTCTGTGTTCTAGATCTAATTCTGCTTCGATCTGCACAGCTTCAAGCTTTAAGTCAAGTCGAGATTCGCATTTTATAGCAGTTAGTATTATTATTATTTTATGATGATTAATATACTGACACAATTAGTAATAAAGAGTAAAAGTAATACATAACACATAATGCACACATACAACGATTTCACATCTATATCAACAATAAAACCATGACAAAACTTCAAAGCGCTTTGGATACGTTGATGTCCCTTCAGCACAACAAGGAAAAGCAAGTTTATAATGGTCTCAAAAAACAGTGACATTTTTATTGCAAGCACCAAACCAATTATTTATTTAACTAATATTATTCTGTTTAACTGATACAGTAATGTATTTCAATGATATGTATTTTAATGAGAAACGCGTATTTAAAAAATGTTGCGTGGCAGGCGGAAATTTCCATAAATCATCTGAAAACTTTGGTAAATCTATAAGAAAAAATAACCAGTAACACCATCTGAATATTTCGGGTTACATCCAACTTCAGCAAAAACAAGCAAAACGTCACTGACCATATTTACACCATTGAGCACGCACAGCAGCACACCATTCTTTTTTTTCTTTTTTTTTAAAGTAGGAATAATACTATTAATGATGATGATAATAATAATAATAATAATAATAATAATAATAATAATAATAATAATAATAATAATAATAACAAATAAACAAAACAAATAAATAAATTAAAGATTTCACTAAATAACTATACTACTACTACTACTACTACTACTACTACTACTACTACTACTACTAGCGAAGTTGTGGTCTTGATTTTGAGGTCCTGATTCGGCTCTTTGCAGTCCGCTGGACCCTGTAAGCAATGAATAACTAACTATTAATTTAACTCTGATCTCGAGTTATAAAAAAAAAAGAATTCGCTTAGCCTACTCGTCCTTCTCCGGAAATTTAAAGATTCGAATATTATAAAGTATAGGCCTAAATATTATTAATTAGAATAGATATAATTTATACATTTATTTACGTATAAAACAAACAATACAGGTCTAATAATTATATTCAGCTAGTGAGCTTCTTCGCTGCGTGGAGACTGACTTATAATATATAATGTAGATTAAGCCTATGTATACTGTATAACAGTGTCTATTTGGTTCTAGGCAGGAAATGGGGAATGCAATTATTAGCATACTGCTGAGAAATAACAAAATGCAAATCAAGGAACGCAACTATTAAATATGGTCGATAATAATTATGCTCATATTAACAAAGTATAGGCCTACCGTTGCGAAATGCTAATCTGTGTAAATGGAACAGAATTAGAAGCAACAGCGATCATTTTTTATGTCAATATTCGTAGTCATGCAAGCATCATTTCGTAACACATCGGAGAGCTTCGTTCGACTTCGGTGATAGCCTTTTTGGGCGAATGACTGGAACTAGGTTGGAAAAAACAAGTTTGCCGCTCCCCGGACACATAAGCGTATAGGGGACGAATCGGCGTCATCGCTACGAAAATTAACGCTTTTAAAACTACTACTTTTCAGTTAAGTGTGTGGGCGTCTGGAAATACCTTTGAATGGCTTGTCATCTTGCTTTTACAATAAGTCTAAAAGACCCGACCGTTTCAATCTATTAAAAGATCACTTGTTTTATTGCTTTTTGTGATTCAGCCATACATTTATAAAGAAAGAGATAAAGGAATGAAAACAGGAATTTTAACATTTAACATAGACAGAAGAAAAAATAACAACTGTAAGAGTAGTACTACGAAATGAAAATATTGATAGAAGCCGAAGAATTAACTTTTTAAATATAATTTAAATGACAGGTTAATAGGCCTGTGACTTACCAGTGCGGCAGCAGCAGCTGCCAGCAGAGCAGTTTTCTTGACTTTGCGTCTGTGTTCTTTGTCGTTCCACTTTTTCCGGAGTGTCCTAAACCAACCTCCTTCCTTATGCCCAGCTGTCGCGGACGCGTCGCGGTCATCGTTTTCTTTGATTCCTTTGCTGTTCTGATGTATGTCCTTACAAGGATTAATTACTCCATTATATGAAGAATGTGTCCCTCTGTTCACACCATTCACATTTTCGAAACATCCATTAAATGTTGTGGTTGAATTTGTGTTTGATTTATGTCCGTTTTCCTTTGGTTCAGAATCGTCGTCGATAATTATTTCGGCCATTATCAGAGTCCTATGGCTATATTATCCAATTCCGATGTCGCTATTTTAAAGCGAGAAACAGATCAAACCCTGCAATACATGAATTAATGTTGTTTTACCAGAATTTGAATTTTATTTTCCAGCTCCCTTGTCATCTCCATCTTCTTGTACGCTTGCGAAATATGGACCCTCACAGCAGATCTACAACGAATAATACAAAGCATGGAGATGAAGTGCTACAGAAGCTTCTGGGCATATCCTATATACCCAGCACATCACCAACGACGAAGTCCGACAGACCATCACACAAACCATTGGACAACACGATGACATGCTCACAGTGGTGAAGAAACTCCGATGGTAGGGCCATGTCACCAGGTCATCAGGCCTTGCAAAGATCATTCTGCAAGGCACAGTGCAAGGAGACAGAAGAAGATGTAGACAGAAAAAGAGGTGAGAGCACAACATTCGAGAATGGACTGGCTTGACACTAAGCGAAGCCATGAGGGTTACTGATGACAGAGAAAGATGGAGTAGGCCTACGCTGGTTAAACGATCATCTGTGGTGCCCCAACGACCTTGAAGTTATGGAATAGGGTAGGATAGGATAGGCTTTTTCCAGAACTGTTCATCGATTTGATAACTGTTCACGTCTTAAAAAAAATATTTATACTAAACAAAAAATGTTGTATATAAATATTGTCCTTTGATCTATTTAATTTGCATGGCAGGCTTATGAATATGTTTTTGGACGATAAATACACTATTGCCAATGCAAAGATGAATTACACGAAATAGGTCTATATGTAGGTTATGCTGCAAAGCGTTGGGGTAGTTGGAAAAAAAAAGTCACACGTTTTAATTACCGATGATCATCACTAGCAAATGTTCAAATAAACATCCACAGCTGAATGTAAAGGACAATTTTTCAAGTCGTTCACATAGGCATAGACGTTTAGTTTTATACTTCGTTCCTACTGCGACCACTCTGCAGCTGTCAATATCAAACATGCTGCTAAACAGTGAGACAGGCATTTGTTGTTGTTTTTTTTTTCTTAATATTCTTTTTACTTCAACTAATTGTTACTGTATGATGGAGCTGTCGTCGTTGTGGCCTCACAAGGTAAGCTTATTTATTACTGTTTAGTAATTCGGTCGGAGGTTTTTCAAACGATATTTTATATAATTAATTTCTATTATTAGAGTTAGAACGTGTGGAGTTATTTTTGGATAGATATTAATTGAATGATTGTGGATTATCGATAAATTGTTCGTTATTAGCGAATAATAATAATAATAATTATTATAATAATAATAATAATAATAATAATAATAATAATAATAATAATTATAATAATAATAATAATAATAATAATAATAATAATAATAATAATAATAATACTGGATGCTATATACGCGCCTTTCCCCAAATCAATCAGGCTCAAAGCGCGGCGATCTGTACCAACGTACACGCTAGTGATTGGGTAACGGGGTTTAAAAAGTAATAAGCTTTAAAACGGACAGGTAAAGATACTGAGGATTGGAAGGAATAGATATTGTGTATAGGTATGTTCATGAGTAGGTTCCAGCCTTGATCCAAAGATTAATGTGCCGTGGGGTTCGAACTTACATGTAAGTGGCAAGTCGTTATGGAGGTGGAACTGCCCGCAGTTCGTCGTGATGATCATGGAATAAGTCCGAACACTCATTTCCAACACTTTTTCTTGCCTGTCAAGCAGTTGTAAATAGTTATTGTTAAACCTATTTTTACAGACCCCCCACTTCCCCCCCGTCCCCTCTTCTCTCCCCTCTCCCCCCCCCCCCTAAAAAATCTATTTGTCTATTCATATCATTCATTCTATTCATACAATCCAAACAATATATAATGACGAACGTACATGAGGACGGGGCCTGTTTGTCTATGTGAAGTCTGATATGGCTGGTTTGTAATGCGAACTGTGCATGTAATCTTCTGCTAGGTTTAAACCACGTGATAAAGGTCCGTGGTTTAAACTATTTGTCTTCTAAATATATACAACTACACACAAAACACATAAATTACAAACCTGTCAATGAAAACCACCATGAGACCGCATTGAATAAAAACCTATACAAAATGTTGATAGCCGCTTTAAAATGCAATAAAGTGTACAATGGGACGTAAAACGTAAGAGATAAGATAGGGGAAAAGGTGTCGAAGTTAGAACGGTCAATAATTATCCAATTTGGACCCGTGCAACACTTCTTTTTATGTCAGGCTGTTCCTCGAGTGACACTCTTTAATTTTAATGGAAGGAGAATTGTGTATCTAACAGCCAACATTTCTTATTCCTTTTTTTTTTACACTTTCATTTTGTCTTCAACATTGGAACAGTAGGTTGCTGATTGGAACTGTATAATTCTTAAACAATGTGGACATGGGGTAGAGCGGCGAGCTCGGGTTACAAAGGTTCTGGGTTCGATTCCCGGTGGCCTGGAAAAACATTGGCTGTGAGCACTGGCCGAGTCTGATGGTTGTTTCAGTGTATAGCTTCCCTTCTCCCCCTATCTCCGGTCGCCTAGGTTTGTGCTCAGTAATCTGAGGGTCAGACTGTGCACCCAAGGCCGCAAGTGGGCGGCTTGAGTTAGCTTCTGTCTCGGTCAGCGCCGATCTTGAGCTGAAAAAGCGCTGTATAAGAAACATTAAATAATAATACAATGAAATTTACTGGAACTATCAGTTCGTAATAGGTTAATATGGAACGATGGAATTTAAATTGGAACTATATATAATGTATAGGCAAATGTATAGGTTATTCCACAGGCGCCCGTAAATATGGATACGATAAGAGTCCTCTCTGTAGAACGCGTCCCTATAGTACTGAGAAGGGCGCATCCTATAGAGAGAAATGGGCGCTTTTTCGCTATTCTAGCCGAAACGAAAGTAGAACTTTTATAGTTTCCAGTAGGCAAATATGGAACCATATATATCTTAGTGATCTATATGCCTTAGTGATCTATATGCCTACAAGGAATATCCTCATAATTTATATTTATAAAGCGTTGTGAAATGTGAGCAAGGAACGTGGGCAAAAGTATTTAATTGAAATATGTTATATTAAATTGTGCACAGTTTTCTTTGGGGTGGTCTGTAGCGCAGTGAGTTAGGGCGCTAGTTCCATAGGTCGAAGGATGTGTGTTCGAACCCTTCTGTGGACGAACATTAATTTTTTTCCTTTGGTCTGAGACTTTTAGGCCACCGAGGGTTTTCTTCGGGTTTTCTGGTTTTCTCCCTCACGTCATAGTGGCACTGGGTGCAGTCAATCTAAACATTTAAAATAACAAACGAATTCCTTCCAGGGTGAAGAACTAGTCCTGTAGTTCAGTGAAATAATTACTCAAGCACTCAAGCGCTAGCTGTCCAATGCTTAATATCCATGACAGGAACAAACAAAACTGAACTGAACAAAATATTAATCGGAACAAGCGTGGTTAAATAATAATAATAATAATAATAATAATAATAATAATAATAATAATAATAAACCTAATCCTGTAGCTTAATGAGAAAACTTTTCAAACCAAAGCATAATACTTTTTACAGCAAGAAATCAAACTGAACATATGACTGAAAACGAAAACTTTCTTTACGAAAAAAAAAAGAAGGGGGGGGGGGTTAGGGGAGTGAGGAGAGAGAGAGAAAAATCTGTAAATCAATTAAAAATATGTTAAAATCTAGCTGTTTAAGGCTTAATACATAAAAGTTTCCATTCTACATGACCAATGTTGCTTCAATTGCAACTACAACACTATTTTGTTTGTTTTTAAGTCACAGTGTCACCAAGTCAGAATACCACAACGTTTATAATAATAATAATAATAATAATAATAATAATAATAATAATAATAATAATAATAATAATAATAATAAAAAGTAGGCTTATATAGCGCGATACCCCAGCTCAGGGCTGGGCTCACCGCTCTGAACATAGGATATATCTTTAGAACAAACATAAACAATAAAACAGGGTATGCAAGCATTCACACCAACCGTACTCACAAAGGCGTACAAGAGAACAACAACATATGCAATACATTACACATGCAAAATAAGCAAACAAACAAACAAAAAATATTAATACAATGGCATATTAAATAATAATAAGATTCACCATACAGATTTAAAATGTAACTAAAAATTTGTTACATCTAACAATGGTTAATTAATACAATGATCGGATAAAAAAAAGATAAGACCCGCCTCTCCTCACTATTGCAGAAATAAAATATTATTAAAAACATAATGTACAAACTAATGCAAAAATAATTATGCAAAAATAATTATATAAAAATAATTAGATACTCAGATATAAATGTACAGACTATTTATGTGTCAAGCCATGGACGGCACCCCACCGGCATCCGTCGTCAGTCGGAGGGTGAGTCAATCAGGATAATACAGTTTGAAGAGATGGGTCTTGAGTGCATTTTTGAAGGCCTGGGTGGTCGGTATGTTGCGGATGTGTGGTGGAAGAGAATTCCATTGCTTGGGAGCGCAGAAAGAGAAAGATCGTTCACCGTATGCCTTAGTGCGTGTCTTGGGAACAGAAAGAGTGCGCGCGTCTGCAGAGGAGCGAAGCGGTCGAGAGGGTGAGTAGACAGTTAGAAGATCAGTAAGATAGGAAGGGCAGGAGTCAGAGAAGAAGTTGTGGCAGAGAGTGGACAGTTTGTAGTCGATGCGGGCTTGAACAGGGAGCCAGTGAAGAGAGTATCAGGGTGTTAGAGTGGTAGGAAGGAATTCTACAGATTTCATTTAAAACGAAGTTTTTATCTGGCAAGTTGAACATTATTTTTTACATTTGACAGTTCATGTATATAAATAATAGTAAAGAACACCAACTTTTCGTTCACGTACCTTTCATGCGCCATCATATTGGCCGCCTTGGTTGCTCGTGAAATAATCTCCCCTAAATAAATCTTCTAGAAAATGCCGAACACAGATATATTTGTATACCAACTGAAGAAGAAGAAAAGCGGTGTTCCGACTTTTACGCCGTTTCAATATCGACACCGTTCCCTGTAGGAAATTCATTCGTCCAAAAGGTCATTTTGGATCAATTATATCCGGCCATGCAAAACAAAAAGTACAAGAATAAACACGAATAAAAAACATATTACCTTTTTTTATATTAGCATATTACCATATAAAAAAGACAGTATAGAGGATAACGGTAATAACAACACTAGAAAAGAGTGTTGTGTTGTTGTTGTTTTTAAACAACTAGCACAGATATGAACCACATTTATCCTCAGCTGAATACCCAACTCCTTGACTCAATGAAAAGTTGGAAGGAAAGGTGAAAACTACTTTAGGGGTGTCGGATAGTGCAGTGGTTGGAGCACTCGCTACTGTGTCGAAAGTGAAGCACCGTCCGGTGCGGTTAGCACTTGGATGGGTGACCGCTAAGGTGTGAAGCGACAAACAACAACGCCCCCAGTTGACTCAACTGTGATTGAGTACCTACTCTCTTGAGGGTGGGGAAGGTAAAGCAGCGAGGGAGAGAGTTGGGCATCACCCTCATTACGCTGGCCCAAGATAAGTGTGATCTCCAACATCACGCTCCCCTACGGCCACAAGGCTATGGGACTACCTTACCTTACCTTACCCTTACCTACCAACTTTTGGAGAAGAGGAAGAAGAAGAAGAAGAAAAGCGGTGTTCCGACTTTTACGCCGTTTCAATATCGACACCGTTCCCTGTAGGAAATTCATTCGTCCAAAAGGTCATTTTGGATCAATTATATCCGGCCATGCAAAACAAAAAGTACAAGAATAAACACGAATAAAAAACATATTACCTTTTTTATATTAGCATATTACCATATAAAAAAGACAGTATAGAGGATAACGGTAATAACAACACTAGAAAAGAGTGTTGTGTTGTTGTTGTTTTTAAACAACTAGCACAGATATGAACCACATTTATCCTCAGCTGAATACCCAACTCCTTGACTCAATGAAAAGTTGGAAGGAAAGGTGAAAACTACTTTCGAAACAAATGCGTGCATTATATATGTTACTCGTGACGGTCACTATTCACAGAATGTTACTTTACTTGTTGATCAAATAATCAGTGTCACATTTTATTTGTAACTACACGATTTCAAATGGATTTTCTGATGTCTGAAATTGACTTTTAAAGCTATTTTGTGCAGTCTATCTTCTAGTTAATTGTAGCTCAAGTTGTCTCTCAAGAACGTTAACATTGGGGTTATCACGAATGTTTCTCCTCGGCGGCAGTTCCCTGTTGGAAAGACAATTATTTGTGGATACTGGGATAAATCCTTGAGACTTACACAACTTTCAGTATCGATAGCTCTTATTGGCCAACGTTTAATACCATGGATGTAGAAGACCGGTGGTGGATCTGATATAAATTGAGTGTCAGTGATCTGTCAAGGCTTTAAACCGTGTTCAAGATTCAAGATTGTTAGCGTATGACTCGGCAGTCCCAGACCCGCTGGGAGCGGTTTGATATTCAGTGTGTTAAGGTCTGGCAAGATATAGTAGCAACTCTTCTCCTAGGCCAAGGCACCTGGCTCAAGCGCTTAGCAGAGAAATATTTGCTGGACTCTACCAAGACCATGGCATGCAACTGGCGCCTACAGCACAGAGGTAAATTAATTATGGGGGTATTGGTTCAAATCCGAGGAGTAGTCAAATCACTTTTGAACCCTTGATAAGGAGACTTCTAATAACAGTCGGATATGTTTTAAATCGCCCAACAGCGAACTTTCAAATAACTGTTAAATTTTTAAACACATGAGAACGATGTTCCCCAAAATTAATTATCTTGTAAAATCGGCTTGAGTTGGGTACTGTATCGGTCAGTTGAACAGCTTTTGAACTAGAAACCTGCTATATAAGAATGATGAAATAATTACATGTTACGTTTCTAATAATATCTTTAAGCATTTTCAATTAACTCTCGATTACAAGTCTAAACATCTCATAAACGTTGAAGAAGAAGAAGAAGAAGAAGAAGAAGAAGAAGAAGAAGAAGAAGAAGAAGAAGAAGAAGGAGGAGGAGGAGGAGGAGGGGGAGAAGGAGGAGGGGGAGAAGGGGGAGGGGGAGGAGGAGGAGGCGGTGGCGACGACAACAATATCAACAACAACAAACTTCACGGGAAAATGTACCATTCACCAGGACAAACTTTATTTAAATACGTCTCTTCTAAAGCTAGATGATTTTTTTATAACCACTTGCATTGATATATTTCTTATTTGGTTTTCAAACATCCACTAAATTAAAAGCGTACATTTTGCACACAGTGCTTAACATAAAAAATATCGCTATGTATGTCAATGACTGAACTTACATCAGATCTACACAATTCAACAAATTTATGCAGGAAAAAAAAGGTCACTGATAGTCATTATTAATCATACCAAAACCATGTGTAATATAATCTCTCACGTTGTAATAATAATATTTGTAAAAAGATTCCATGTGGCAATGTTAATAATCATTATCCCATAAAAATACGGGCTA
The DNA here is from genome assembly GCA_036898135.1 of Oncomelania hupensis. Lineage (NCBI taxonomy): Eukaryota > Metazoa > Mollusca > Gastropoda > Littorinimorpha > Pomatiopsidae > Oncomelania > Oncomelania hupensis. The sequence continues at coordinate 53,474,729 of CM072511.1, read as the reverse complement.
GGTTACAAACATTCACTGTTAATACCGAATGCAAGCAGCCAGCAAGTTGATATGGAAAATAAAATTTCTTGACACAATGAATAACATTAAAAATAGAAAACATATGGACATGTAGTTTTCATAAAAAAGGTATTAAGCAGTCAAAAAAGAACAATTCAGATTTAAAAAGAGCTGTATTGGGACGGTATTTTTTATAGTGATCAACAGAAAGTTAGTTATTTATTGCTTACAGGGTCCAGCGGACTGCAAAGAGCCGAATCAGGAACACAAAATCAAGACCACAACTTCGCTGAAAGAGGACTCACCCCTGATCCGCATAAAAGATCTGCCGAAACAACCTAGTGGTAACACTGAAGGCACTCCACCAGCCGGTCACTTTACAATAAATCATCCCACGCAGGAGACGCTGACCCGATACTCTAATTTATCGAACCCCCGTTTACAAAAACAAAATAGAATATAAACATTATAAAATATCAACAAAACACATACATATAAAATGCCTACATTGCCAAATAATAACATCATAGGAAGCCCCCAGTGACCACCTGGCAGAAAGTGTCCAATATTCCCAAGCTGATCCAACCGACCTCACACAAATGAGGAGTTTTGTCCTGGAAGAGTTTTCCAAAAAAGGTAGGTTACATTACATGATTATTGCTTTAGGTCCAGCGGACTCTTCCGAGCCAAATCAGGACCAGACAACCCGTGATCCGCATAAAAGATCTGCTGAAACAACCCTGGTGGTAAAACTGAAGGCTCTCCACCAGTCAGTCACTTTACAATAAAGACATCCCACGCAGGGGACGCCGAGGCTATACTCTAATTTATCGAACCCCCGTTTACAAAAACAAAATAGAATACAAACATCATTATAAACTATCAACAAAACACATACATATAAAATGCCTACATTGCTAAATAATAACATCATAGGAAGCCCTAGTGACCACCTGGCAGAAAGCGTCCAATATTCCCAAGCTGATCCAACAGACCTCACACACAAATGGAGTTTTGTCCCGGAAGAGTTTTCAAGAAAAACAAGTATGTGACTGGTCTAGCGAAGAAGATGGTATAGCAGATTGATAGAACAGAGCAGGAATGAGAACAAATGAGAAAGACAGCGACAGTGGGAATTTAAAGCACTAAATTTCCAGAAAGTGGAGATACTGGGGGAATCAACAGAAGGATACCAGAAGATGGAAAAATTACTGTACTGTTTATGTTGCAACATCACCTCATACTACAACACTCAGCAGTGTGGAGGATGTTTGGCGATATGCAAGACCCTGTTATTTACCCTGCAAAGGCTGCCTAAACTACAAAATACTGCAGCTCGCATTGTGTCCCGTACAAAGAAGTCAGATCGTTTCACGCCAGTACTCAAGGATTTGCATTGGTTGCCAGTTCAGAAACGAACTGATTACAAGTTGCTGTCACTTGTACTCCAGCATTGATGCCTCAACAACATCGTACCTTCAAGAATTCATTCATCAACGTGTCTCATCTCGTTCACTTCGATCATGATCCCAGTCACTCTTTCAAGTTGCTAACGTCAACAGGCACAAGAAAAAGATCATGGGTGCCAGATCATTTGAATGTGCAGCACCACGAAACAGACTAAAACAATCACTGCAAGAGCCCGTCTCAAAGAAGGCATTCAAGAAGCAGCTAAAAAACCGTCCTCTTTGACTACTCATACCTCCCCCACCCCTCCCTGTTCTCAGTTTTCTGTCATTATTTTTCTGAGCACACCGAGTATGCTACCATTATAGAGAAAACGCTCTATATAAGTGTTCAACCTTAAGTCCTAAAACATTTTTTTTTGTTTCTTTATAAATTCATGTATTAACGTACACACATAAAAAAATCTTCATTTTGTTTTACTTAGTCGTTACACATTACCCATGTATGTGTTTAAGCAAACATTATTATCTGCTGCTTGTTCTATATGGTCTGTACGCCTAATCAAAACATTCTTTGTGAACTGGCAGGTACAGAAAATGTACCATCAATAATCATAGTATACAAATCTGTGTAGTAAATGCAACTTAGCACCTTGGTATCACGTTTATATAAATTCATGTGCAGACTAATGAGAAAATTCATATCTAATAATAATAAATAAATAAATTTTAAAATGACAAAGAAATAAATAATAGCAAATAATATAAATAATTTTTTAATAATAATAAATACATAATTAAAAAATAAATAATTAAATAAAAAATAAATAATAATTAAAATAATTTATTTAAAAATAAATAAATAAATAATAATAATAATAATAATAACATGGGTGCCACCAAGAAATTTTCCAAAATCTGAAGGCAGGGGTCCGGGGCCGCCCAGGCCTCGATGAGGTACCGGCGTAACGCTCTGGTAGGATAGAAAATTTTTACAATATTCAAAGCCAATTTAGAGACCTCTCGTGAAAGCTGAAGAATGATTTACCACTATACATACAAGACACTCACATAGAACAAGAAAAAACCTACATAAAAAGACCAGGGCCTAACATTGGCAAAGGTGACTAAGCCCCCGAACTTAGTCAATGCAAATGGGAAACACATATGAACAATCAGAAGCATAGTTAAGATTGTTTAAACATTTTGTGAATGTGTATAAGAGGTGAGAGAAAGAAAAGCAAACACACACAAATATACACAACAGGGGCGGATCTTTCCACTGTTGAGGTGGTGTGCACAGTGCACTAATGCGAAGTGGCGTAGCCACAAGCGCGAGCCTGCGAAGCAGGCAAGTGTACTAGGGGGGTCCCGGAAAAATTTGAAAATAATGGTTAAAATCTGTGCAATCTGGTGCATTTTGGGCATTATTTTAAGGACTGAAAATAGTATTGTTTTGTGCTAAAAGTCCTCTTTAAGTTTAGTCCCCCCCCCCCCCCCCACACACACACACATAAACACCCCTCTGCAAACTCTGATGATAAAATTTACAATAGCAGAACATCTTGCATAAAGGCTTATACAAAGACAGATAAAGTTACTGCAAATAAAACAAGAAATAGCCACTCACATCAGTTTTATTCAAAAATGACCTGATGCATACAAGTTTGGTCACACACCTAATTTGGAGGTACATGAAACTGTGTGGTGAGTGAGAATTAGTAATTTTTGTTCTCTTCTTTCTTCTCCTTTTCTCCCTCCTTTTCTTTTTTTTTTGGGGGGGGGGACCGCCAGGGGGGGTGTGCACGTGCACAAGTGGCACAAGAACAAGATCCGCCCCTGCACAAGAACAAAAAGCATTGTTTTGTTTTTTTTTCAAACCAGGCTGATCCAATTTTCTCAGCCACAACCGGCATTCATCGCCATCAGGATCAAACTTATCTGACATCCATTCCCACGTCCACTTATTCTTCATTCCCTTATCTACCTCTCACGCTTTTTTCTTTCCAGTATCGGTATTTTCCTCTAAAAACGGCATGATTGGAACACAAAGTCACAATATCCATGCTTCAGTCTCTGACCGGCCGGAAGTCATCAACCGGATATGCGGGTTATGCCCCTTTCAGCTGTGCATCTTTACACAAATCTGATACAAATCTTGTTTCGTTTACTTTTATATAATTTTTTTTAACGATCTTTTTTTCGAAAAATCGGATTTCCGATTGTAGGCTTCAGCAAAAATCTGATTTTCCGACTGTAGGCGGAAAGGTGGCACCCATGTAATAATAATAATAATAATAATAATTTGTTTTACAAAGTGCATTACCATATGAATTTTGAAGAGACAATGTAATGCATACAATGGAGCTTTTCACTATGTGCATACACAGATATTCCAAGCTGCAACATACACATTTAAGGACATGAAGCAGAAAAAAACTTCCTCAAATCTCATAAATATATTAAAGACCAGCAAAACAGAATACATTTCGTCATACAGCTCTTAAGCATAAAATAGTATCTTAGGGAAAACAGTTAGTACGGTTTTACCATGCAACATATAAACACTGTTAACATTAATACTATTGATACAATGGTCATAAGTATCAAACGTACAATTTTAAAGCTGTAAGCAAAATTAATACATTTTCTTGTAATTGAATACAATGCTTTGTCTTATTTCTTCCACCGAGTTCTATTTCTTTCGTTATCTTTGAAATGTTTCCTTTCTTTTCTTTTCTGGTTCCTTGGAAAATGTTTCATTTTAAAAAATGACATGGTACATTACATTACATGATTAATGCTTTAGGTCCAGCGGACTCTTCCGTGCCAAATCAGGACCGGACAACCCCTGATCCGCATAAAAGATCTGCTAAAACAACCCTAGTGGTAAAACTGAAAGCTCTCCACCAGCCAGTCACTTTACAATAAAGACATCCCACGAAGGGGACGCTGAGGCTGTACTCGTAATTTATCGAACCCCCGTTTACAAAAACAAAATAGAATACAAACATCATTATAAATTATTAACAAAACACGTACATATAAAATGCCTACATTGCTAAATAATAACATCATAGGAAGCCCTAGTGACCACCTGGCAGAAAGCGTCCAATATTCCCAAGCTGATCCAACAGACCTCAGACACAAATAAGGAGTCTTGTCCCGGAAGAGTTTTCAAGAAAAAAAAGTAGATGACTGGTCTAGCGAAGAAGAAGATAGTATAGCAGATTCATAGAACAGAGCAGGAATGAGAAAGAGCAAATGAGAAAGACAGCGACAGTGGGAATTTAGCTGCACTAAATTTCCAGAAAGTGGGGATACTATTTATACTGAAACCCCCGTCACCCCAACAAGGGTAAATGCCATGGTGACCAGCCAATGTTTTTTTTTTGTTCTATAATTAATGTAAATCATCACCAAAATGTTAATGTAACCTAAATACTCTAAAATGTATCAAATTAAATTTTAAAAAATATAAAAAAAATTTAAAAATATATATTACCCGTCCCATTTTTTTTCTTCAAACATGAACACACTATCTAAAAATCCTTTATCGCACAAAAGTTTATGTATAAAAACATGCAAAATTATATGATGTTTACATTTCAAGAAAAATGCACAATACATCAAACGCGAGTTTCCTGAAAGTGGAGGAGGGACCACCAAAAAATTTGTTTAAAGGGTATAAATTCAAAATTCCATAACAAAGATGAGCTTAGGACAATTGTAAATTTAAAAAATTCAAAAGAAAATGCAATATAAAAAGGTTGTTAAGCTCTTATTCAAAGCTATGGCTAGTGAACACCGACGTTTAACATCTGCACCCAGATGGGGATAAATCTAACCATCCCAGGGAAGAGTGGCAGGGACTAAATACACTGAACCTCCAGAGCAATCATACTGCTAAGCTGGGCAGTGAAAAATTGCCACTTTTATCTTACCCATCACGGGATTCAAACTTGGGTCATCAGTGTGCCAAGCAAACACCCAACTTCTTTAGCTAAGGAGATGGGTCCAAAGTAGTTTTAGGATGGCATGTAAAACTGTACCAATGTTATACTGGTATTTAAAATGTATCCAAGGTTGCGAAAAAAAAAAACAGCACTAAATTTCCAGAAAGTGGGGATACTATTTATACTGAAACCCCTGGCACCCAAACGGGGCTGACAGAACGAGTGAATTGATTGATTGATTGATTTATTGTTGCTTTAGGTCCAGCGGACTCTTCCGAGCCAAATCAGGACCGGACAACCCCCGATCCGCATAAAAGATCTGCTGAAACAACCCCAGTGGGAAAATTGAATGCCCTCCACCGGCCAGTCACTTTACAATAAAGACATCCCACGCGGGGGACGGCTGAGGGTTGACCTCAACTACGCGAACACCCCGGTTACAAAAACAAAATAGAATACAAACATCATTATAAATCATCAACCAAACACATACATATAAAATGCCTATAGTGCTAAATAGTACAAGAACGAGTGAAAAAGTGATAAATCTTTGGTATGAAATGATAATTTGGTGCTTCCGTGACATTTCTGTGAAGAATATTTTTGAAAACATTCTCATATATTACAATTAAAAAGTGGTAACATTTTATTGCCCCCCCCCCCCCCAACACCCTCCTGTATATTCAGAAATTGTGCGAGTGTGTGTGTGTAAAATTGACAAAAATTTAATATAAACTTCCGTTTCTTACCGTTTAAAAGGTCATCAGCCATAGCAAATGGTTTATATTCTGCAGAATAAAACAAGGGGAACCAACAGAGCACAGCAGTGCATGACAAACATGCTCTAACACGTTGTTATGAATTAACCAAGCGAGAGTATTTACGTGCCTGTGGTATTGAGTAACAAGTGATCAAGGAACTCTTTGCTAGAATCGAGAGATGATGTTATTGAGGAAGAGGCCTTAAGTCTTTTTTAGCAGCTTATGCACTTATTTGAGAGCTTTCACCTCAATAATTGGATAAATAAAATTCTTCTATCATATTATCTAGCATAAAATTGGGGGGAGGTAGGGGGGTGGGTGGAAGGGGGAATGACCTCAGACTCGTCTTAGCACTCATAACGGTAATTTATACTGAAATACTGGCAGCACCATGGAATTCGTCCCCAAGACAATTTGTTCATTTATTTAACTGCCAATGTGTAATATTACACACACCTTCCAAATTAATATTTTAGAATAACTGGTAAAATAGAGGTGTTCAGGCATTTTTCATGGCAGTATTCCCAAGGGAGGGGAAGTGAGGGTGGGGGAGGGGGGGAATGTCAGCAAATGAAAAAAGTGCATGTATTAATTAAATTCTCTTTCAAAGAAAAAGAAAAAGAGTCTTTTCAGAGATTATGGAGTATACAGGTATGCACAAGTCATACATGTATACTATACCAAGCAATCTATACAGCGATGTACACTGGTACTTTAAGTATAGCGTCTCAACACAACTATTAAAATCCCAGCGCTACCCATGTTTGTTTGTTTGTTGTTTCTCCAAGTATTTAGTATTAACACTTCAACATCCATACAAGTGATACATCACATCAAACATTAGATCAGATCTAAGCAATAAACAAGAATTGATTAAATAAATCATCAAACCTGCTAACATTTGTTAACCATAATTAGAAATTATTTTTGAATCATCAGTAAGAGAATGAGAGATGTATCAGGCAACTCAAATTCTTCCCATAATACTTAACTTTCCAACAACAAAAATAAAAATTTAAAAAAATATATTAATTACATTGTACTTAGCAGAAAACAATAATAATTCAAATTTACTTACCCACAATTTAAAAAAATGTAATTTTAAATATAAATCATGGCCAGAATTATCTTGTTATGTTTAAATTTATTTTTCTTCTTTTTATGCATACTCTTGTCAAAATGAAGAATAATGTCCACAATCCTGGGAATTGTAATCCAGTGCTTGTTATATATTATGTATTCTATCATGGATCACAATTTGTGGGTATCAGTTAGTCATTGTTTATAGGATCCTGAGGACTGTAAAGAGGCAAATCAGGACCCCCACTAAGTTTGTTAATTAGTTAGTTTGTTAGTTATTGTTTATAGGGTCCAGCGGACTTTTTGATTGATTGATTGTTGCTTTAGGTCCAGCGGACTCTTCTGAGCCAAATCAGGACCGGACAACCCCCAATCCGCATAAAAGATCCGCCGAAACAACCCTAGTGGGAAAATTGAACGCCCTCCACCGGCCAGTCACTTTACAATAAAGACATCCCACGCAGGGGACGGCTGAGGCTTTACCCCAACTACTCGAACCCCCGGTTTGATTGATTGATTGTTGCTTTAGGTCCAGCGGACTCTTCCGAGCCAAATCAGGACCGGACAACCCCTGATCCGCATAAAAGATCTGCTGAAACAACCCTAGTGGGAAAATTGAATGCCCTCCACCGGCCAGTCACTTTACAATAAAGACATCCCACGCGGGGGACGGCTGAGGGTTTACCTCAACTACGCGAGCCCCCGGTTACAAAAACAAAATAGAATACAACCATCATTATAAATTATCAACAAAACACATACATATAAAATGCCTATAGTGCTAAATACTAACATCATAGGAAGCCCTAGTGACCACCCGGCAGAAAGCGTCCAACACTCCCAAGCTGATCCAACAGACCTCACACACAAACAAGGAGTCTTGTCCAGGAAGAGTTTTCAAGAAAAAAGGTAGGTCATTGATCTAGCGAAGAAGAAGATAGTATAGCAGAGTGATAGGACAGAGCAGGAATGGGAAAGAGTAAATGAGGAAGACAGCGACAGTGGGAATTTAAAGCACTAAATTTCCATAAAGTGGGGATACTATTTATACTGAAAACCCCCGGCACTCCAACGGGGGTACTGTTGCCGCAGTGAATCTGTCTTGCCTACAAAGGAAAGACAGGTTTTCAACTGGGGCTTTCACTTTTCCCTTTATAGGTTTGAACAATCTACAGTGGCAAGATTGCTCATGACCCCAAGGGGTGTCCAGCGGACTGCAAAGAGCCGAATCAGGACCACAAAATCAGGACCACAACTTGGTTGAAAGAGGACTCGCCCCTGATCCGTATAAAAGATCTGTTGAAACTAGTGGTAGCACTGAAGTCACTCCACCAGCCGATCACTTTACAATAAAGGCATCCCACGCAGGGGATGCTGAGGCTATACTCTAATTTATCGAACCCCCGTTTACAAAAGTAAAATAAAATATAAACATCATAATAAAATATCAACACAACACATACATATAAAATGCCTATATTGCTAAATAATAATACCATAAAATGTCCTAGTGACCATTTGGCAGAAAGCGTCCAATATTCCCAAGCTGACCCAACAGACCCCATACATAAATGAGGAGTTTTGGAAGAGCTTTCAAGAAAAAAGGTAGGTGACTGGCCTAGCAAAGAAGATGGTATAGTAGATTGATAGAACAGAGTAGGAATAAGAAAGAACAAAGGAGAAAGACAGCGACAGTGGGAATTAAAGCACTAAATTTCAAGAAAATGGGGATACTATTTATACAGCAATCCCTGGCGCCCCCCACAGAAGCGCTGCGGGTATCAGACTAGTATTGTAAGTTGGCATTATTGCAAGAGACCAATCACCAATGTAAATACCTAATAATGTGGCCTTAATCACTGTAAAATGGCACAGCTAATTAGTCATTAAGAAGTAAAATATGGCAAAATAGAAATCGTGACTAAAGGCAACCATACAAAACTGCCTATTTGGAAGCCCTATAGTATACTTACATATTGCTCATAAATATTAACATACCAAGTTTAATATGTAATATAACTAACTTTGTTAATATTTACACAAAAGGGTGTACAAATCATTATTAATTATCTTTTCATATAAATGTTGAATCGTTATGTGGTCACACATACTGTGATACACATGATTACCACAAGTTAAACTTCAAAATAACAATTTAGGAACACGTTCATCTTATCATCAAATTTACATTGTATTCCGAGATTTGTGGTGATAGGAGCTTGGGAGACCAATCATCATCACTCACATTGATGCCCAGATCATATATATATACTACACTGTATACCTCGTCATTACGTACTAATATTGAGATATACACATATTAGTGAGAAAAAATGAGCAAGATTGTGTTAGGAAGGGGTGAGGATAAAGATAAATATACAACTTTATAAGTTATGAAGGAATCATGCATCGTACATAAATAACATAAACAATATTTTTCTTGAAAGCAAAAATTCAGCTGCGCACTGCAAATGAAAAGCAATGACTAGATTCAGCTGTGTTATAATTATATTTTATATGGACACATTGCTAAAATAAAAGCACTTTAAAAAAATGCTAAATATAGCTAACATTATACATTGCAAAAATATAGCAGTAAAAATACACCGTAAAATGAGATACATCTGCAATTGAAGTTGGACAGCAGATAAACACTGTAAAGCTGAGATTAATAATAAGGTACATTTGTATTGTATTTCACACCCTATCATCTTTAGTATTTATACACAATACAATTTCACTTCTGACGCAATCAACCATTAGAAGTAAAATAGTGAAGTGTTAATGCTCAGCAGCTCTATCTATATCTCTCTTTCTTAACAAACAAACAAATAAAAACAAAAAAGAAAGGAAAGGACATGAAAAGAATGCAACTGCAGAGCTATACCAACACATTTTCACAAACTAAAGCCTGTTTCAGAAAGTGTTACAAGAAAAATGTATGACATGCAAAGACCTGACACTCACTTTGCACTTCATTCACACTGCCATTGCCACTTTCTTCGGTAAGGGCTAGACATAAAAATGTAATATGGCATATAGGTGTTTGAGACATCCCTTTTCTCTGGGCAATGTCGGCAATGCCCATCTCTTCTCCCTCGCTGCCTTACCTTCCCCGGGATCTACCCAGAGCCAGGTACCTGTTCAGAGCTGACTGGACTTGGGAGTGTTGTGCGCTAGTTTCATTCATTTATGTCTTTCAAAAGTTGCATCCAAGTGCGGTCGTCCGCCCATCCAAGTATTAATCATGCTTGATGTTGCTTCACGAAACATTTCTAATCTGTGCCCAAACCACTGTGCTACTGCAACACCCAAAGGCATATACCTAAAATAGAACTTCAAAAGCTAAGCACCACAAACCACACGCAAAAACTATGAACACATGAGAGACATACTGCATTTACATTTGTCTATCTCACCAAATACATTACCAGCAGTTATATTAATCAGGCTATTTCTCAGACTAGAATATAATCAATCAAGACAATATTTGAACAAATATTTTTGTTACAACACAACATTCCACAAGCTCTCAGGCTCTGGCCACAGCAAGTTAAACAAAAATCAGATGCCATGATCAAAGAGTAATTGTTTAAAGAACCACCTTACAGAAAAGAAAACAAAATTTAAAAAAGTAAAACTGCAACCAAAAACATTTTAAAACACTTATAACAAGGAACCAGTGCTTCATACAGCAATTCAGGTTCCTAAGTTAACCACAAAACAAACTTTGGAAAAAGTTTTTGTTTTTTAATTATTTTAAAAATTTGCAATATGTTTTGAGCCACATTTCATGTATTAAACTATTAAATACAATTAGCATAATGTTGCAAAAAAATAAAAACAAAAAACCAATAACACAGCTGCATGTATGTTCATAATAGACGATTAAATCAGAAAAAAACAACAACTAAACAGCTGAATCAAATCAATTTCATAGATTATAAAATGAATGGTGATGATAAGATCAAGAGATGCTGTTTGAAGTTCAGCAGCTCCGGTTAAGAATATGAACACTTTATTATCTCAAACAAAAAATTACCCAAATTAGAATTTAAAATTATGTCTTGTTATATTACCTTTCCAACAAATAGTTTCCAAGACTCTAAATTAAAAGAGATAGAGACTCTTGTATAGATCATTTTGATTTAGCACTTTGCCTATAAATTATACTGGCATTTGCAAAGTGTATGTCACTGTACAAGCATTACTGATATGCTGACCGTTACGGCCTGTTCAAAAGTGTTGTTCAGAACAACATATGTACAGTTTTAAATACAACTTTGGTATCTGGTATATAAGTGGTACAAGTTCATACATAATAAATGTGTGGCATTTTGTGTCAAAAATGTACACCTTTAAAAGAATTCCAATACTGGCATAGAAAATACAAGAAAAGGCAAAGGCACAACTGAGTGTCAGTAGTGTATCCAGCATAGGATATGTCCAGTATAGTCTCTGACACTCCGAGTGCCATAAGAGGACATCTATATCGTCACCTGGCAATAATACTGCTGTAAGTCAATACATATGTAATTGTGAGTTACAGAAGTATTATTTGCCAGTGGTGATACACCAAGGTATGGGTGGAAAATTCAAGCTAGAAAGCATGGGTCAATCAATTTTAATGCAGTTTAGTCTCTCACTGCTAATATTAACGTGTTTCTTATTTGTGCAAACAACCACTTCTTAAATCTATATCACATCACGATTCAGCAATCATCCTCTCAGTACATTCTTAGGGAAAAAAGTCATATCCTTATCCCAACTTTGAACGTCGGCCTGTACAAGCCTGCAGCAATATTCAAAAGATACAGTACAGTGCAAGACAAACAGAAACAGAAATCTGTAGTACACGTCAGGTTTCAGGGAACAGGAACCTCCTAAAATGTTATAAAAAATGCTGACTGGTGCAAAAATGCTAAAAATGATAATGCTGAAAATGTTGATTATATACTGATGCAAGCAGCTTGGTCTGACTCATTTTTAAAATACCCCAGAAGCATGGAGAGCATTCAGCACACTACAAATGCTGATGTTGCTGATGTGAATTTGTCACACTAACAACTCAGAGCTAACACTTGCGTATGGCACAAATGTACACACAGAGCTATGATTCAGTCATTATACTTGCTACCAAAAATACAAGAAAAACACTCAATAAAATGACAAGTTATCATACAGATCACAAGCTTAATGCAAACTTGAAGGTAAAAAGTTATCTTAGATAAGCTTTCAGAACACATCTTCTGTGTCGTGAGTGATATTTTAGATGTAGCATTGCTCAACATATATATTTCAAACAGAAAAACAAATACCCGGAAAAAATGTGTTTTGTTCTATTCATGAAATTTTGGAATGTGTCAGACCCAAGAGGTTATAAAAACAAACCCAAAAATTCTGAGCACCTGATGAAAAACTAAACATCATTGACATTATCTTTGCAGATACATTACATCGGCTCAACCAAAATGATTCATTTGTTCAGATTTCATAACAGCAAAGTTTTAGATTCATTGAGCAACTGCAACATAACAACTAGTTACATAATACCTAATACCTGCAGAAAAACAAAAATGTCAAATAATGGGATGCTAAGCAATCAGTGGCAAGTTAATACAGGTAGGAGCACATAAAAAACAATTCATTCAAATTCGCAAGAGACTTAACAAAAATGTTGCAAATCATGACATTAATCAGAAACCAAACAGACAAGGGGGAAAAATCAAACTTATTTGGTAAAAGTTTTAAAATAAATAAACAACACATTAAATTTCAGGCAGGAAAATTAGCACAGAAAACATTAAAACTGTGGAAATAATCCAGTAATTAATATTACTCAATGTCTGATGAGATGTAAAAAAGAACATGTGGAAAAATGTTAAGTCAGATTCACTTAGTGGGAGAAAAAATCAATCAAACAAAATGATCTCATACTGATGCAAACAAAACTTGTGAAACGAAATTGCCTCAAAATAATGTACAACATGAGAATAAAACATGATGACTGAACCATGATGACAGTCCCATAAATATAGTCGCAAGGCACTGTAAACAGAAAGTGAATAATTCATAGATTTGTTCATATATTGTTTTGTACCGTCTTCACCTTCTTCTATATAAATGGCTAGTTGGGCAGCGACTGTTCCACAACAATTCCAATAGCATCAAAGTTGCAAAGCAATATTGTGACAGTTTTGACCCCTTGACTGCCTAAATAGATAAATGTCATGGGCACATAAGTAAGTATAATAGAAATATTAGTTGACATTTATTCCTCTATATCCAGCAATGGCACCACCCTTCAAATTGTGGTCAACCAAGGGGCTAATGTTAAAACAAAGGTCTATAACATAAAGGAAATATACTTTGTGCTCTTTTCATCACATTAACAGGATGATGATCACTTACTAACAGACAATTTCAGAGTTTGTATTTTTGTTTTTTTGGGGGGAGGGGAGAGGTGAGGGGAATTATATTGTACTGGGTTATATTGTTTTGTATTGTACTTATAATACTGCATTGCATTGTATTGTATTAACTCACGGAATACATCTAATATTGTTCTGTACAGCATCACTGAATGTCATTAAAAGGCGACCAGTTCAAAATGCTGCAGTTTGTGGTTGTTACACGTCGATGACTGAAACGGAGAACCCGGCTCCAGGCCTGTAGCAACAAGACACTTGCCACTAGCCACATTCTGCAGCGTCTGCATGCCTTTCTATAACAACAAAAACACAAATTCAAGATTTACTCTTCACTTGTTCGGCTACAAACAAGATGGCAAGCCACTCAAATATATTTCCTGACACACACACACATGAAAATCAACATTTTCAAAAGTGTTCCTTTTCATGGCGATGGTGTGAATACTAAAGAAGCAAAATGGAATGATAGGCCACTATTTAAACTATCTGCAAACTAAACAAAAAAAAAAGAATCAAAATCGGTTAGTCAATTTTGAGATAAAGCACAAACGTCTTTATAATACAATCGACTTAAACATCCTTGAAAAATCTTTGAGAAAAAGTACAACTGAATGACACACAAGCCTGGCAGCTGGTTTAAGTATCTTTATTGTAAATATAATCAAAATCACTGTAGTCATCCTGTAGTTCATGCAAAAATGTTTTGAACAAAAAAGTGACATTTAAAATGATGGACAGACCTACCATCCCGCTGACAGACAGACAGACGGACTGCCACAGTATGATTGACAATGAGTTGAAGTTGTATACTCAAAATCATCAAAATCAAATCAGCATTTTTTGAGATACAAAGCAAAACGTTTTAAGGAAAGATTCAGAGCAAATATGATGGCACGGGAAGCTAGACACTAACACATGTAATAGTCTTATGAAGTCTGAACAAAATCTGTTCAGTGGTTTATTGAGATATGACATGCGAAGGATCATCTGACTAACAGACAGATCGACATTTGGGTCGTTCTTATTCCTGACTATTTCAAATTAGAAAGAAATTATCTTGAAATACTGGGGAGAATACTGCTGAAACTCTATCATACTTATGCATAAGTTACCAGCATGCAGCATTTTTTCCAAATGGCAATACACTAAACATAAGCCAGCTCTGTAAACATTTTAACAGGGATAATATAGACTTGAAAGGTGCAAATCCCATCCTGACGGTTTATCTGCTGCTGCAGTGTATGACGATGATTGATTGATGATGATGATGAAGATGATGATGATGATTGTGGCAATGATCCCATTGCTAGTGCTGTTACCACCGCCGCTGCTATTGATAGGAGGAAAAAGTGAACATGTCAATCTTACCCCGGCTGAGAAAGTCCAAATTTGGGATCTCGCTCCATTGCAGTGCATGATACGAGCGAATGGTTTTATGCCCTCGTCAACATCCAGACACAACAAGTTTGCCAGTCGCAGATCCCCTTCACTTGTTTCATACCATAGCTAAAACCAAACAAGCGAAAAATCAAGCACATTATTCATTACAATAATCAATCATTACTGTACAGCACTTACAAAAGCATAAAACATTTAGGATCTACATTTTTTCCCCTAGAGGAACTGAGCACGTCTACTCTTTTTGCTATGGTTAAATTGAAAAAGAATCAACTTTTCAATTCAAACAAACACTGCAAATCTCAAACATTACCTTATCAAGAAATATAACAATTACTCAAACAAACAAAATGACAATCCTTTTTCCATGCACAATCATTGCCGGGAACCACCAGTATGATTATTTGTTGGCTAACATCCATCGAGAGCTACAAAATTTCCCCATCATAAGCTAGAAGATTCAAAAATTGCAGCATTGCAACCCCACCATTGTGCATATGCCAATCTAATGGATGTAGCAATATATTTCGTACCAGATCCAGAACTAACAAAACAAATCAAAGCAATACCTGATCTTTGGATTCCATGTTGCACACAGCCAGCGTCAGAAGGGAGCGTTTGTCATAGATACCTTTCTCTGACTGGACGCATAGCCCTGATCCAAAGTGTTTTAGCTGATGAGACAATCAGAAAATTATTCAGTAAATTCCACTGTGTGTACATGAGCATAAAATAATGAAAGGTGCTATTGGGCATGTGGTACAGAAGGGATAGGAGAAGGGTAATATGAATGAGAAGGCATAAAGCAAATGAGTTGACACAGGTTTCAAAATTCTACACGCTCAGATGATCACACACCTAAACAAACGAGCGTTCATGCACAGACAACCCCCCCTCCCTCCACCCTTCCACCCCACACACAAAATATATTCAAAGGTGCCAACCCCCTAATCTCCTTATCAGTATTTCCGGACCCGTTTGTCAGTATTTTTTAACACTTGTCAGTATTTTTTTTCTTGCAAAACCCAGCCTATGACACTATAAAGCAACGACAGGCTTCCCTCTGAAACAGCAGGATATTTTCAGTCCTCTAAAATCACGATGAAAATCAGCTTGTTAAACACCACACTTGTTTTACTCTAAAATCACCATGAAAATCAGATTGTTGAACACAGCGACGTTCAGTGAGTGCAGAAGTAATATTATGAGACCAGAAACTGGTACAGAAGCACCACTGGCAAAGATAAATGATCGGCAACTTCTCCTCCGTATTTTTATAAAAGCTACCATATTTCCATATTTTATTCACTTCGCCGGAATTAAATACAGTCAATCCGTACTGGTTGGCACCTCTGTATATTAAAAAATTACTCACCAGTCCTTTCCTCTTCGTGTCGACAATTACATGTTGGGGGTCATTGGGTTTACCAACCCCACCTTTCATAGGTATGGGATACACAGATGCTGGCAAAGTCTGAAAATAAAAATCAGTTATGGTCACACATTTATCACCATTGTGCATGAGGCACATTTTCTTTTGACAGTGGATGCAATGCACTTGTGTGTAAAATAAAATAAAATGAAGTGTTCTTAAATTGTGCTTTACCAGCTCAAAGAGATGTTCAAGGTAATAAACTCATGTAAAGGGGTACAAAACTGACAGTGTTTGCACAACTCCTGAATCAAGTTATAAACTAGATGGACAAAACATTTACAAATCTTATGAGAAAAACAACCACAAGACTTTTAAAATAAAACAATATAGGAATAAATAAAAACTAAAACCTAAAAGCAAGAGTACAATTTTAAAAGTGGTGTGATATAATTTGTTTTTTTTAAATAGATGACCTACCTGTTCAGGATAAACATTGTCAAGATACCATTTAAAAGATTTGCATTTGAGACGTTGCCTGAGCTCAACTCTCTCAGATATATCTCCTGAGTATCCATTTTCTGCCCCAGGACGTGTTTGGAAGAAATATTTCTGAAATGCACAACAATAATCTACGAAATGATGAATACAATTCTCCAATTCTGAAATCAATAACAATTCATAATAATAATAATACGAGAACTTATAATGAGCACATATCTCACCAAAAGGCGACTCAAGGCACACTAGTACACATTCTTTCACATCAACAACTCAGGCACACTGATATTGATTATATAAATTGCCATTTACAAAATTTGCTCTGATTTAGGCTTGCGGTTCAGGTGGTTAGAGGGTAAAGAGGGGGGTTTCAAGGGCACTGTGAAGATTTTTTAGGGAAAAGAAAGTATTGAGGCTCGATTTAAATGCTTCTAAAGACTGTTGTTAACGGAGGTGGAGAGATAGGGAGTTCCAGTTCGTGGGGGCTTGAAAAGAAAAGGAGCGTTGGCCTGTAGTTTTGAGCTTTGTGTGAGGTTTGTTGAGTTTGAGGTTGTCATTTGAGGAGCGGAGTGGTCGGGAAAGTTGATAGACTGAGAGTAAATCAGAGAGATAGGTAGGAGCAAGCTTTTTGAGGCATTTGTATTTGAAAGTGTGGAGCTTGTATTTTATCCTAAGTGCGACGGGTAGCCAGTGGAGTTGTTGCAATAGAGGGGTGGTTTGGTTTTTTCTTTTTAAGGACAAGATGGGCAGAGCTGTTTTGAATGCGATGAAGACGATAGACAGAAGAAGCGGGAAGTCCAACAAGAAGGAAGTTACAATAGTCAAGACAAGAGAGAATGGAAGAAATGATAAGATTGGCTGTATTGTCTGTGGTGAGGTACTTAACTCTTTGCCTGCCAGGCATGTTTCCACGTTTGTGCCAGACATTTCTCTAGCACCGGAAAGAAAGTTCAGTACCTTAGGCATTTAAGCTACTGTTCTTTCAATAATAGTTGTTAAATAGACATATTTCATATCAAATTAAAGGTAAAAGAGTGAAGAATAAGAAAAAAAAATGTTAATTTGATTATGTTATTATTGAAATATGTGTTTTGAAAGCATGTTGATCTTTTTGAAATCATAAAATAAAATAAAAATATTTCTACATAACACAATGATAAAAAAAATCTGGAGGAATAATTCCAATCACTGAATCAGCTTCACACACCAGAAAGAACATTTATTTAGGATCAAAATACACTTTACAGTTTGAAATTATATTGATTATTAGCAGAGTTTGACACACTGTCGATTGAGTGCCCATCACAATGCTTAGTAAAATGCACAAAAAACACTCTAAAAACAAAACAATTGGAAGAAACCACGCGCGTGCCGATCGAGAACGAAAGTAGAAAGAGTTATCTCTCTTTGGTTAAAATAAAACTTGGATTGGACTGCGCAAAAAAACTGAACGAAACGGAATACTGAAATCGATGATTGGCAAAAACATGGCGGCTCAGATCGACGATATATCGTCGATTGGCAGGCAAAGAGATAATAATAATAAAATAATAATAATAATAATAATAATAATAACAATAACAACAATAATAATAATAATAATAATAATAATAATAATAATAATAATAATAATAATATTAAGGGTATTTATATAGCGCTTTTTCCTAATGACATTAGTTCAAAGAGCAGTTCTCAAAAAGAAGTTAAACAAAAACGAGACACTAATAAATTTTGCAAAAACATAATACAAACATGAAAAAGAATATTTATAAGTAAAATATAAAAGATGAGGGAGGGAGGGAGAGGAGGAGAGCAGCTATGGAGTGAGGGGGCTAGGGGTTTATGATGTGACGGCAGTGGTCTGAATCAGAAAAGAAGGAATGATGATGGTGACGGGAGGCAAGAACAGACATTTTTAAGGAAAAGGTGAGTTTTCAAGTACTTGCATATAGTGACAATGCAGAGAAGATTAAAGTAACAGGTGTTAGAGACAGAAGAGATGTGTTTGTTTCATGGAAAGGGTGTTGTCTAGGTTGACTCCAAAATTTTTGACAGTAGAAGACAGAGAGACAGACCAGTCGGAGAGTTCAAGAGAGTCAGAATGGCTTTAGTTTTGTTGCTGTTGAGTTGAAGTTTATTCTCTGTCATCCAATTCTGTATGTCGGTGATAGTATTAGAGAGAATGGATAGGGTAATGCCAGACTGATCAAGAGTAAATTCTATAGAACTATCATTGAAAGTGTACTGACATTTTCATTCACGAACTGGTATGGCAGTGCTACTGAGGAGGAGAGGGAGGAGTTGAAAAAGGTAGTCAAGACTGCTGCCAGAATCACGGGGTGTAAGCTCCCAAAATTAGACAAACTTTTTGAAGAGCGAATAATTCGCAAGGCCAAGGCCATAATCAAAGACCCCTCGCACCCGGGTAACCATCTGTTTGACCTCCTGCCCTCTGGTAGAAGACTTCGATCACTTAAAGCAAGGACAAAAAGAATGAATAGCAGCTTCTTTCCAAGTGCAATAAGAGTGCTAAATGTAAATGAAATGACTGGAGTTGAGTGCTAAGTGTAAATGGAATGACTGCAGTTGCACAGTCATCGGACTAAACTATCTTAGATCTTTTACAGTGCATGCATACCGGCTATGAATTTTGATGTTTACTGTTAAAATTTCATGTAAACATGTTTGGTTTTAATGTTACAATGTGATGTGTGTTAAGAATAGATGTGTGAATGTGCCAATACTGTATGCATGCTCGCTGACCAAGGCAAATTCCTAGTGTACAAATTGTATTGATTTGACATATGGCTAATAAATCTTATCTTATCTTATCTTAGAGCTATTTTGAAGTTCTGGGTCATCAGCAAAAGAGTGATGGAGAAAAGACTTGGTCAAGAGGTCGAGTATAGAGAATGAACAGTACAGGCCCACGCACTTACCCCTTGGGGACTCCGCACTTAAGGCTAATAGGGTTGGAGTTCAGTTTGTCAATGGAGACAGTTGATAGTGGTCAGTGAGGTAAGAAGAGAACCAAGAAAGAGCTGTGCTGAGGATGCCAAAAGTATGCTGAAGACGTTGAAGATGGAATTGTGATCTGTCGTATCGAAGGCAGCTGTGAGATCAAGAAGAGCAAGGGCCTAGATTTCACATTGGTCAATGGCAGAAAGAAGATCGTTAGTTATTTTGAGAGGGGCAGTTTCAGTGGAGTGGTTATGACATAAGCTGACCGAAGAGGCGAAGTAGGGTGTTGGAGAGAAGGTAAGAGTTAAGCTGATTCAGAACTATTCTTTCAAGAAGTTTGGAGATGAAGGATAAGTTTGAGACAGGGCGAAGTTGCTGACTGTGTTAAGGTCAAGCGACTGTTTCTTTAAAAGTGGCTTGACTATAGCAGTCATGGAGGAGTCTGAGACTGTGCTTGATTGTAGAGAGTTGCTAATGATTTCAAGGACAGGTAGGCATTCAGAGTAGAGTTGTGTAGGAAGAGGGTCAAGGTCACAAGTTTTAAGGTGGTTTCTTTGAAGACTTTTTCCAGTTCAGGGAGAGTCAGAAGCTTGAAGTGTGTGAAAGGAGTTCCTGTAAAAGCAGAGGAGTGTCAGAGCTTTGATATGGTATGTTGTCTAGTTTATCGCTGATGGTGTGAATCTTGTGGGAGTTTGGAAGGATCTGTTGTTGGTCAAAGGAAAAGCAGAAGAACTGCAAGTAGTCGTTCATTTTTGAAAAGAGGGCTTTAGCAGAAGTTGTTTCACAGATTTTGGTACTGTAGTGTAATTGCTTGGCGTTTGTGATGAGCACCTGGAGCACCTTTTAACAACATGTGTTAGGGGATTGAACCCGGCTTACATAAAAAAAATATTACAAACATAACGTTTAGGTATGCAAGTAAGAGAGCATGCCATTAACATAATAGCTGATTATGAGATTTAAAACCAAAACTACGCATAAACAGATAAATACACAATGCACACCAGAACTGAACATGAACTTCTTTCACAAGTTCCAGCAGGGCAAGTAAATGGAAATCCTGTATGCACACCAGGATTTTCTAGCTGCCCCAGCCCATATCACTGATGTCATTAACTGATTAAGACCACATACACAAAAGCCTAATGTACACATGCATAATGCCACACAAACACACACACTTTTTGCACACACTCCCTTGTGACTTACTTTATATCCATCCATCCAAACCAGAGCCACGCGCAGTGAGTTTTTGAGGAAAGAGTCTCCATTTGGTGATCCATAGGGTCGCCTCTTTCGGAAGATGTGACCCACACGTGAACAAGGAATGATTTCCAGCCTGCCTCCACACATCCAGATCTAAAAACAGCAAAATGTCTCTTTTCCCTAAAGTTAGAATAATAGATGTTTCTGTGAATTCATGGTGATGAACAATAACAATCTGAAGTTAATAATGGTGTATAAATACTTTTAAGTAGGGCTCAAAACTTGTGCTAAATGCTCCCCTGCAAGCTGCGTTTACATCTGCGTGTTTCTCTCAAATGTTGACTGTTTCCCAACGTACAGCTTTAACACATTATACGGAAGAAAAATAAAAACAAATCCAATGTCCAGTTTACCAAAACATCCTCTGCCGTGGTTCTATCACACGCCTGTTGCTAGGTTCTGTCTTACATGTGCAGTGCAACTTACACATAATTTGCACTTACCAACCTGTAAACTGTGCCCTACCCATAGACCATGCCTAAAAATCACTACTGTGAATAACTATCAAGGTTCAAACCCTATGCTCTACATGTAGTGCTTGTGCTCTCTAAAGTCTTTATCATCCCTGCAACAAACAACAGCCATTATTTAGAGCATCATATCCTTCAATATGAATATGGTGCTCAGAGCTTTTAACCTAAGGACTATGCACAATTTAACACCGAAAACTCAAAGCAAATAAACAGAAAGACTTCTTACTTGTGAAGTCTAAAATTATTATGAAGTGTAACAGTGATAAAAACGAATTTAAAAGTCAAAGGTTATTATAGAGAATAAAACTGTTCTGTCTCACAGAAGAATTTTATTTTCCAAAGTAATAATAGGACAACTCACCCTGAATGAGATTTCCAGATTTTCACCTCCCCACACATCCATACCAGGGTCATATTCACCAAGCTCATGAAAATATTTACGATCCATGGCAAAGAGACCGCCCGCCATTGTAGGGGACCTGACAAACACAACATAAACCAAAAGAATTTGTTTAACAAATGAAACAGTGCTAGAGCACACCAAAATGGCATGAATAGTGAACTACATTAAACAAAATAAAACTAGATGCTCAAAGCACATATGACTCACACGTTCCTTGTGGAACTTGCAATATTTAACATGAAAATGAATGTCCAGAAAAAACAAAAACAAAATGAAACTGGTATTAAAATGCAAATTAATATCTATTTTGAGCTCTCTATGCTTCTGACCTTGAGATGACCTTGATCTTTTGCTCCAAATAGACTCACATAATATCAAATAAACTACAGCACATGTTATATTATGTAAAAAAATAGAGACCTTAGAATGACCTTGACCTTCAGTGACCTTGACCTTGGGATGACCTTGACCTTCATGTGACCTCTCCCACTCATGTAGGATCAAATAACCCAATGTTGTTGCACACTATGGGTTAAATAGAGCCATTCCACTATACTATTACCTTTTCTTTGTATGTTTTGCAAGGACTAAAATGACCTTGACCTTCAAGATCAACGTAAAAACGGAAAAAATATGAAAGATCAATCTATCATCTCTAAATACAACAAGTTTGGACTTTATATCTCTTATAGTTTAGGGTCAAGGTAACTTCAAAATACCTATACAAACTGACTTTGGACAGCTCCAGTGACCTTGATCTTGGAGTGAGGTTGATCAAATTTGCATAGTACGTGTGTCTCTTTCACATCTATTATGCATCAAAATATCATAAGTTCAATATTAATAACCTTTAAAAAAAAAGAAATTTTGTGAAAAAATATTCATTTTTTTACTTTTTTTTTACCCTGTGTCCTTGACCTTAAGGTGAAGTCATTCATTAACTGATCGTTTATCTGGTCTAATGGGTGTACACCATCTTACCAAGTTTGGTTGTGATAGTTGAAATAGCTTCTGAGTACTTAGCCACTTTAAAATTTTTGCACAGACAGATGGCGGACGGCAGATGGGTGGACATTTTTTTCGATATTAATTTTGGACTAGGACACACACACACTTTTTTTTTTTTTTTTTTTTTTTTTGAGGGGGGGGGGGGGGGGGGGGAGGGGAGGGGGAGAGAGTACATAGAATCACATTGCTATGCATTTATGTAAAAAAATAACCACTAAAGTACTCGTCAGCACTCAGCAAGGAGGCAAAGAAAACCACTTACGGTATAGGGTCCGCATGGGTGGCCTTGTTGAGGTAGTATGATTTGGGCATAGAATCCCATTTGAAATGCATCCCCCAGTTGAAGCCTCCCTTTACAATGCTGGCAGCCTCATATACGAAGGTGTCATCATTGACAATGTCTATGATAGGCACAGCGACATTGCGACGGTCCTCTTTGATCCTGGCTAGCAAGGGTTCAATCCAGTCGATCCCTACCTCACAGTGACTGTCCAGAAAGATCAACACCTGAAAAGAACGACCTTTTGGTCAGCTACATATAGGAATGAATGAAAAATTAGGGCATAAATGTCCAGAAATGAATATATGCCAGCAATTTGTATACCTATATTTGGTGACAATAATACAGGAACAAATGTACTCCAGTAAATTGTATACATTTTTTGCAGTGGTAACAATTGCCAATAGGGGTGCTTGATTCGCCCACCATTTTGTTATTTCTTATCACATGAAAGAGTTCTTCCCCCTTCTACTTACTCGATGATTCTCAGAGAACATCAAATCTAATTCTATGCTGTGGAAGATCCTAAAACAAAATCCTGCTGAACACTTGTTGGAAAAAAAAAAGATTTTAGAAACAAAACAAAATATAAATTAATTGAGCAATGAAAAATGATAACCTCTCCAGTTGCATTGTGAGCACCAGTCATTCGTGCTCGGATAAGACCCTGTCTTTGGCTGCTGTGTATAAGCGTCACTTTCGGCAAGTTCTGCTTCACATAATCTGACAACTGCTGGCCTAAATAGTCTGAAAAACACAGAGTATTTATTATAAACAAATCTACAATACTTTGCAATCTGCTATTAAAAAGAAAAAACAATAACCCTCCACACTGACAGTAGACTGGTACTGTGGTAATGCTCATTTTGACAATGTAAAGTGCCCAAGTCTCTTAGTGAATCTATTCACATACATACACAAGTAAAAGGGCAAGGTATGTATAGAGTTTTAAAAGACAAATGAAATGAAATGAAAATATTGGTTTTGCCCTTGACAACCTTGACATCCAAAAGGGTGTGAATGTTTACGTATAGGACCATGTAAGAAATATTGCAAAATGTAAAGCAACATTGCCCTTAGAATTACCTTGACTTTCACATGATCGCCTATGCTCATTTGGACAAAAGCTAACCTCAAAACATGGACAAAATACTAAACTGATCTAATAAAAACTTACTATATTCGCTGGCATCATTGACTAGAATGATTTCATGGACTAGATGTGGGGGTGTTCTATGCAGGACGCTATACACAGTTCGAAGAAGCGCAGATAAGGCTTCGTTGTGGAAACATATCACGATGCTGGCTGTTGGCAGGTCTTCACTGTACGTTTTGGTTTTACATCTGTCAGAGTAAACAATACACAAACAATAAAATAATAATAGTACAACATCAGCATATGACAACGTAATTTAGAACCTCACAAAGGAACATTAAGAACCTGAAGTTGAAGCAGTAAAATTGTGTCCCTTTCTCTTTAAAAAAACCCCATGACTATACTGAAGATTCGATCAATAATTATTTGATTTTCCTATGGGCTGCCCAACTGGCAACTTTTCTCTGAATCTGATAAGTATTTATATCATATAGATATCATTTTAACCTTGTAAATATTAAAACTAAATGTTGCAGCAATATTTTCAGTCAACAACTTACGTCAGTGTTGGACTGCTCATCTGCATGCACAAATATTTTTATTGCTATGTTATGAATGTATTTTTTATCATAAATTATGAACACAAAAAATGAACAAGGAAGTTGTAATAAACTTAAAAATATACACGCTCACATGTTACAGACACTTACACAACACACACACATTCATCACTTAAACATATGGTGTAAAGGCAAATAGCTATTAGAAGACTGAGAAAGGAAATCAAATTTGTATTGTGAAATATTTTAGATTGACTGCATCCAATACTATTATTAAAGGGAGGGAGAAAACCGGAGTACCTAAAAAAAACAACCTCAGTGATCTGAATAGTCTCATACCTAAGTCACATAAGTTTGACCTTTGCGGGAATTGAACACACGACCTTCAACATAGGAAACTGGCAACTAACCCACAAGGCCACCCCATAACAAAATAAACTTAACACACATGCTTTAAGTCCTAATAAATAAAATATGTTGTATAATGTTTGCATTCATGTTAATGTAATGAAGAATAGAAGAATAATATAAATTTTCCGTATTAATGTTATACTTACAAGGGATCCCTAGCATCAGGAATAGGACGGATGTAGGAAAGCTTGTCACTGATATACTGATTGAAAGAATGCAGATGAAACCCTGGAAATAAGCAATAAAACTTGCAAATTACTTGTAGTTGTAATATTATTGTAGATTAATAAAAAAATTAAATGCCCAAATTAAACTAAATACTGAAGGGGTGTCGGATAGCGCAGTGGTTGGAGCACTTGCTACTGTGTCGCAAGTTAAGCACCGTCCAGTGCGGTTAGCACTTGGATGGGTGACCGCAAAACGTGAAACGACAAATAACAACGCCCCCAGTTGACTCAACTGTGACTGAGTACCTACTCTCTTAAGGGTGGGAAAGGTAAAGCAGCGAGGGAGAGAGATGGGCATCACCCTCATTACGCTGGCCCAATATAAGTGTGATCTCCAACATCACGCTCCCCTACGGCCACAAGGCTATGGGACTACCTTTACCTTCTTTACTACTGAAGAGATGGAAGCAATAAACATCACATTTTGTGTCCTTGTACAAAGGCATTCAATTTATGGATATTTTGTCTGTCAAGTCAGAAAAATGTGCATCCATTAACAAAAGAATGTTTAATTTTATGCAGTAATTGTACACTGTATAATATATAAATAAACAACATTTTACTATAAACCTGACCTCTTACATTTAATTAAAACTCTGAATGACTTCAACAAGAAAATCTTATCAACCCAGAGGGGCAAACAAAAAAAAGAAGATGAAAGGATTATCACCTTCATCATATTTTCGCTGGTCCTCTGGCAAATGTATCCGACCAAGCTGTGTAAGGTAATTTACACTATATTCCTCAGGTTCTCCCGGAACTTTCAAACTGTCCTTCACCACGCCACTGCGACTGTGGTTCAAATGTTTCTGCTCTCTTCTCTTTTCAAAGTCACTAGCAAATTCATGTCTATGTTTGAGCCTTTTCTTTCCAGTCGAGCCATTGTTTCCCAGCTCCAATGAAGTCCAGAATACGATGATCATGTATCCTAAGCACACTGTGGAGAGTATCACCAAGACTCGCTTGAATTTGAGACGTGGCATAGTGAACTCACGTGTACAGAAGACTCCAGCTTCTATCCAATCTAATAATGCTGCGTTATGAATACCACCCTGAAGAGTGGGATGTTATGAAGAGATAAAACTCAATATTATTTTTAGTTTCGCATTCCTGCCTGAGATTCATGTTACCGCCTTTTCCCCTGAAAGTTGAAATTCGAAATTAAAAAACGTGTAGAACCTGCAATAGAGTGAACTCCGAATTTCAATAAACTATCACATGTAGAACTATTAAAAAGCAAATTGTCTAAGTCAGAATATACAAATTAAATTATTATAATTAATATTATATGGTGAAAATTAAAATGATTCAAAACTTTAAGTGTAAATTAAAAAAGTAAAAACATGGGTTACTGTTGTGTGCAGAGATGTTAATTACTATAATACTAAAAGTGGCCTAAACTCAAAAAGGGCAAAAATATTGCAGTTAGTTGATACTGACAATTGAATATTAATAATAAAGGATAATAAATGGACCATGTGCAGTGCTGACACTGTGACAGGAACAGATAAAATATTAATAAAAGCTAAACCCCAGGGTCAAGCCTAGGCATCCAATTAACAATTATGAAAACTTAGCAACCTCTCCTCATACTGGAATGTCAACATAAAATGAATTATTGCAGAGCTAAAGTAATATAATATTGAAAGTCACAGATTCTCATTGAGATTCTCACAGAACAAGTTTGAAGCCACATTCATTCACAAAATCTGAAAATGGAATATAATACGTTAAATCAGTATTTGTCAGGTTAATGACAAAAAAAACACAGCAATTAGGCCAAAGGCAAAACGTGGCATGTTCAGGGAGGAGATTTGTTACTGTCAAGAATGAAGACTTATTCGTTCGTCTGCTACTGAGCTCTGTGTCCGGAGCTCCAAATAGAAATACTAATGCATTAGGCCTACAGGCTACACTGATTGTATACGTCCTCAAAAGTTTTCAAAATTAACACAGAACCGAAAGAAGCAGATACAGTCAAATAACTGTTCTAAAACTTAGTCTCAGAAAGTGAATTCTGTAGTTATTTTACAACAGGTGCTAGTAAAAACGTTTAAAGGTAGTTGTCTCCCTATCTCACACACAAAATACGCAAGAAGTTGCTTGTTTATCTCGCGAGCGTAAAGCAAGGGAAATTATGACGTTCTTCCGATCACCTGACAGGATGTAGAATAAGCAGGCGGAAATTTTGAATCTTGTTATTTTGTTGGGTTGATCTATGTCTATATTATTGGTGATTATTGATTAGGCCTATCTGTCACTTTGGAACTGCTTATAGCGGTATATTTGTGAAGGTATGCGACTATTTTATTAATTTAATTGTGTTCTACTTAGTGAATATCGTGTTTCTGATGATTGTTTTTTCAAGCGCATGTCGGCTCATTGTTTTTTAATAAATTGGAAGCGGTATTTGTACAACACGTCAACAGTCAACACTCAAGATTCATTGTGTATGTGTGTCATGATTAAATAATGATTATTACTAGTACTAAATACTAGTCACTATATATATACTCAAATACTGAAATAGTAACAAAAAACACAAAATCATTACAGCTTACTTTATTTTTTAAAAGTTTTGTTCGTTTGACACTTTGTTTCTGTTTAACTAATGGTAACTTTTAAACTACTTAACTAGTACCACTTGTATTATAAGCCAGAGCACTTAACTCTTCTTTCTATACTTTACTTCAAAACAGAGAGAGAGAGCACTTAACTCTTCTTCTCTTCTTCTTCTTCTTCTTTCGTTGGGGGCTGCCACCCTCAGCTTATTGAGGACTCTGGATGCATGCGACACAGACTAGACCTCAGTTTATACTCTCATTAGAAGGAGTAGGAAACGGGAGTAAAGTGTCTTTCCCAAGGACACAACACAATGGCCCGGACAGGGCTCAAACCCGGGACCTTCAGATCCGCAAGCCGAGGCACTACCAGACTACCGTGCCTCCCAACTCTGTCTGATGTCCGAGAGGAGTTAAGTCAGAGAAGAGTTAGGTGCTCTTGGTCGGTGCTAGTACTAATTAAATAGGTATTGTTGTTATTGGTCACTTCAGTGCATTGCCAGTGGCAGTGTTTTGTTTTTACCCATCATTCTTATTTACAGCTCTGAGAACAAAATTCAAGATGACACTACCCTCAATGAAGGATGTATTGATGCAGTGCCAAGTTGGTATGCAATGTCACACCAAACTTATCAAGACCATGAAGAAGATCTACAACTCGGTGAGTCTGAGTGTTCTATAATTTATTGTATACATTTAAAATATGTATTATAAAATTTATATATTTCAATGGCAATGGAATTTACTTTTATTTTCACCTTCTCCTCTTTACTGTTCTGTTTACTGTTTAGTATTCTAGCTAATATAGTTATATTTCTTGACAAAATCAACAGGTATTTATTTATTTAATCATTATTATAGAGTGCTTTTCCAGCTCGAGATCTGCTTAAGGTACTGTTTGATGCAGAATCTAACTCAAACCTCCAAGGCGCCTAATTACTACCTTAGGTGCATGTAATCTGATAGCAGATGACTGAGAACAACAATCTTGGGTGATGAGAAACTTCTTAGTCCAACTAGAATATCTTGAGGAGAGGGTAACAGTAGATAATGGATAATAAAGGGGCTATTGAGGCAAATGAATCTGCTCTTGCTTCTTCTTCCTTATCGAGGGCAGGGTGCCTGATGAAGGTTTTTTGTACTGATTGGGTATAAATTTCTGAAGATGTGTAAGTTTTACTTTTTTTTATATTAAAATATATATATATGGACCTTTTTTGTGTGTGTTTAAATCAGTTGGGAGTAGATGCATTCTGGAAAGAATTTGAGCCGTTAATCAAGTTCCCAATGGTGGTGTACAACCGTGAGCCAAGTGTTGAGCGTACGATTGACTTTATCGCCAAGTTCGTTACTTCCTTTGCCAAGCCACCAGTTGACACTGATAATCAGGAGTCTGATGATGAAAGCAACCCCATTATGTTGAAATTATTCGACTTCCTGCTTCAGGTTTGTTTACATTTATAATTTAAATTTCATTAGCCAAATTGCTGTGTTACTTTAAATTAATGAATGTTGTATGTTTGTACAATATAGTTAATCTTAACAATAATTTGAGTAAATTATGTGGCCCAGAATAAGAAAACAAAAAACATTATTTAAAAGTTATTTGTGTTATCATTTATGTAACATTTCATTTATAACGTGTAACTATAATTAACAACAGGTAACCTTATAAAACAAAACCACTGTTAAATCTCATGCTACATTTTCATAAAATGGATAATCTAAAGTTAATTTTAAATATAATTGAGATTTCCATAAAAATGTTTCTATAAGTATAATAATAATATAAGTTTGAGTATAAATATATTGATATATTATATATATTTCCATAAAGTGTATTAATTTTTATTTACAGCACCACAATGCAGCTGAACGTGCAGTGAGATTCCGTGCCTGTCAACTCATTACCAAACTCTTAGCTAACATGGGAGAGGATGCTGCCATTGATGATGCTCTATACGAGCAAGTTTTCCACTGCATGCTGGAGCGCTTGAGAGACAAGGCTGCAGTGGTTCGAGTCCATGCTGTGTTGGCTTTGGCCCGATTGCAGGATCCCACTGACGAGACATGCCCTGTTATCAAGGGTTGGTAAATTCTTACCAGTTTTGCTTTTTGAAACCAAATGCACACATGTAAGTCGCACTGTATTTGTAATAATAGATTCAGATTTCAATCATTTAAAAGTAAAAAACAATGGCTGCTTCAAAAATGCATTAGATAAATAAACAAACATGCAAATCAATAAATAAACAAATAAAGTCCCCTTTTGTGTGCTGTCAAAGCCGCCGAGTTGTGCCGCGAGGTCAGGTCGGAGATCAGGAAGGCCAAGCGCCGCTACGCAAAGAAAGTGGAGGAAGAGTTCAGCAGCATGGATGCCAAGGCCGCCTTCCAACGTCTCCGCGTTATGTCTGGTCAAGCCACAACAACGGCTCCAGCGCCACCCGTGTCAGATCCTGCTACCTTCGCCTCGGAGCTGAACCAGTTCTACAACAGGTTTGACAAGGCGGACTACAGATCCGAGTGTGAGCGTCAGATGCTGGAGGGCCTACCGACCGAGGGATCCATCAACATCACCGTGGAGGATGTTCAACAACAGTTCCAACGCGTCCAGACGTCCAAAGCTGCTGGTCCAGACGGCATCCCAGCCAGGCTGCTGCGCGAGTGCGCCGAATCCCTCGCCCCCGCCTTCCAGCCTGTCTTTCAGCAGTCCGTCGACACCAGCGTGGTTCCCTCCCTCTGGAAATCCACCCTAATTGTCCCCGTCCCCAACAAAGCCAAACCCTCCGAGTTAAACCACTTTCGACCCGTGGCGCTCACTCCTCTGGCAATGACGTGCCTGGAGAGGATCATGCTCAAGTCGCTGCTGAAGACGGTGGAGCCTCAGCTGGACCCGCTCCAGTTCGCGTACCCCGCAGGACGAGGAGTTGAGGACGCCATCGCCACGTTGCTGCACAAGATCCTCACCCATCTGGACTCCCCCGGCAACTGCACGTGTGTTATTTGCTGACTTTTCGTCTGCATTTAACACGATCCAGCGTCACGTCATGGTGCAGAAGCTGTTCGGTTTTCAGGTGCCGACAACGACCGTAAAGTGGATCCTGGACTTCCTCAGCGACAGAGAGCAGCGGGTGAGAGTGGGCGACGTTGTGTCATCGGCCCTGACTACCAACACTGGGGCCCCTCAGGGGTGTGTCTTGAGCCCCTTTCTGTACTGTACACAAATGCCTGTCGGTGCACCAAAGACAACACCTCGTGTGTGAAATCTGCTGACGATTCTGCAATTGTGGGTCTCATTTCCGTTGACAAATCCATAAAAAAATATCAAGAATCAGTAGATGAGTTTGCAGGTTGATGTAGTGACCATTTCTTGGAACTTAATGTGACGAAAACTAATGAATTGGTTCTTGACTACAGGCGCAGTGCTGACCCGCCAGAGCCAATTCAAATTAGAGGTGAGGACATTGTGATTGTGGACACGACCAAGTATCTAGGCCTGACTCTGGACTCAAAGCTCAGCTTCAAAGACCACGTGTCATCAACTCAAAAGAAGTGTCAGCAGAGGCTTCACGTCCTGCGAAGACTGAAATCCTTTGACCTTGACCCCAAGCTGCTTCTCAATTTGTATAGGAGCATGATAGAGCCCCTTCTTCTGTACTGCAGCCCTGTGTTCTTCCAGACGCTGTCGGTCACAGAGAAGAACAAGCTGCTAAAAGTAGCGCAAACTGCCTCAAAGATCATAGGCCTCCCCGTCCCCCCTCTGCCCGGTCTTTGCGAGAAAGCCCTCCTTCGCAGAGCGCGTGGGGTTTTGGCCGACACTTCGCACCCTCTGAACAGTGAGTTTGAGATCTTGCCATCGCAGTGCAGGTACAGAGTACCCAAATGCAACAAAGTCAAACTCAGGAACAGCTTTGTTCCTAACGCAGTCAAATGCCTTAATGCGTTAGTCGGGCGGCGCATAGTACAGCGCTAGGACAGAATCGCCCCAGATGGACTATTGTCAGTATGTGTTAAAAACCCACCCCCTTCCCCGCACTGTTTTGCTACCACCGACCCATTTCCACCACTTACCCCTTCCGAGAGTGCTCATTCGCGTAACCTATTTCACCTGCTATGAACGTATTTGTTGTAATGGATCCTTTCCTACATGTAATGTAACCTATGTAATAGTGTGTGTGTGTGTGTATGTGTGTGTGATTACATGCATATGCACGCAAGGGTACAAATGTTCGTTTGAGCTGAATATTATACTGTAATAACGTAATTGAGTGTGTGTGTGTGTGTGTGTGTGTGTGTGTGTGTGTGATTTGTGGTGTGGTTTTTTTTTCCCCTCAATGTTATGTTACTATTCCATTTCTGTCACTGTGTTTATTGCCATTATTATAAAATCTTGTCTTGTCTTGTCTTGTCTTGCAAAGCGACAACCCACATTTTTCTTTCTGAGAAATAAAGAATGCATTGACTTGACTTGACTTGATATAGTGTTATAAATAAAAAATCAGAAACGACAGTTTGCCAACTGATCAGACAAGAGTTGACAGATCAGCTTGCAACGGACTACTCAACCAACAAGATTTTGTTTTGCCAGCTACCTATTATAGCTAGCTGTTTGTGTCTTTCCAGTCGTTTAATGATAATTAATAGCTTATTATTAGTTTTATAATTTAATAAGGGTATTTGTGTATTGCTTGTTTTCTAAGGAGATTCATTTCTTAGTCTTTTCATGTTATATCCTTTCTATGGCAGCATACATTTTCCTCATGACCTGCGATCCCAATCCTGAAGTGCGGAAGACGATTGTGTTGCACATTGCGTTGAGCCGTAAGACTCTGCCCGCTGTCCTAGAGCGCACACAAGATGTGAAGGATACTGTGCGTCAGGCAGCCTTCTCCATCATTGCCGAGAAAGTTCCTATCAAGGCACTGAGCATCAGTCAGCGTGTACAGCTGCTGCAGCAGGGGCTAAATGACAGGACAGGTAATGATGATGTTTATGATTTTGTACTAAAATATGATTTGGCTGAGTATACAGATTCTCTTTCAAGCTCAACTGTCATGGTTTATGTGTGTTGGACCAGAATTCTATTCAACACTGCATGTCTTCTGGATCCAAACTAATTAGATGAACTAATCATATATAATATTATAGTCTATGCATATTTTGGAAGAGGCTATATTTTCATTTGCAGAATTATATTCTTGACAGCTGTATGGTATGCAAATTGTGATTAATTTTCACCTGGTGAGGTATTTAATTTATCACCTAGATGTTTTTTTCCGTCAACTTCACATTGTTGCAAAGGATCATGACAAAGTCTCAACGCAGAGAGGATCCTTAAACTTTACCGAGTACTTCTCCTCAGATGAGCTATGAGCACTTTACATTTCATTCAGTGGGCTGTTCTATCTGGGCAAGATCCACTTGCAAATACCAGGTCTTATCATTATGTGCACCTTTGCTTTCAGAGAATGTGAAGACAGTGTGCCGTAGCAAGCTGTTGCAGGGCTGGTTGCGTGCGTTTGAAGGCAATGTGTTGGACCTGCTTCACAGCCTGGATGCTGAGAGTTCCACAGAGGTCTGCAGACTTATGCTTCAGCACCTTTTTATGGATGCACAGATTGTTGACCTTATCTCTGATTTCAAACTACTGGATGACAAGTAAGTCCGTCCATGGCTTTCAAAGGTGTGGGTAATACATGATTGCAATTCGTCTTCTTCTGTATTCTACCTTCTTCTTCTTCTTCTTCTTCTTCTTCTTTTTCTTCTTCTTCTTCTTCTTCTTCTTCTTCTTCTTCTTCTTCTTCTTCTTCTTCTTCTTCTTCTGCTTCTCAGATTTTGCTTTCAATCTATATCAGTGCTAAATCTTCAGTTCGGTGGCTGCCAAATAGTTTAAAGTCCTCAAGTTGTTCGGAGGACCATGAGAAATTGTGTGGAAAATCGGTATAATTATGATTTGTGAAGCATACTCCCATTTTAATCAAGCTATTTTGTAAACAGGTTTTTGGTGCAACGAGCAAAGCTGACATGCGAGAGTGCGATGTATTGGAAAGAGCTATGCGGACACGTACACAAAGCTGGAGCTGACTATGAAGAAAGCCTGGACATGATTCTGCCAGCCTGCTTAGATTTTTGCGCCTATCTTAGAAGGTCTGTTCAATGTTCAATTATAATGGATAAATAATTTGGTGTGTTCAACAATTGAGGCCAACTGTCTAAGGCTTGCATGCTTTTAATGTTGTGGCAAGCAAAGAGTGAATCAAGGTCGCACTTAATATTACATTTTCCAAAATTTCAAACACAAGAGGAACAGAATTCGTACTGATTTTCCTGGTGAAAGCATAGTTCCAAACTAGTACATTGTGTTGTTAAAATCTAGAGCATTTTCTAGCTCTTCTTGAAATTGTAATGATTTTAACTTAGTAAGGTCCATTGAAAAGTAGGTATAAATGTTCTTCCTATTTCACAGGATACTGTACACTCCACTGATCTAAAAGAAATGGATATACCCTGGCTAGCTCTGTATGAAGCCATAGTGCCGCCATATTGGTACTCGTAGTCTAGTTTACTTTCGCTATTGTCGCTAGCAGGCATGAGGCAGTCTATGCTCTGTAATTCCTGGTCAATTACTGAATTATTCTTGCACTTTGAAAGAATTACGATAAAATATCATGCTACAACATAGGTTTAGAGTAGACTGTCAAGAACTAAATGATTTACGGATTTTGAGATCGTCACATTGGCACTACGATTTCATTTTCGATAGGGCACAGCTGTTAAAAATTTTGTGTGGCTGTTTTTATCTAAACGTCATTTATAAAAGTATCCCTTGGACTATCCCAGTCAGCTCATTTGCATGCTATATAAACTGCTGTTATCTTTATAAAATACTGGGGTTAATTGTAGTGGATGCTTGTTATTGTTAATTTTATGTTTTGTTATTTTCTTTTAATTTTAGAACATGGGAGCTTTTTTCAAGATTTCTTATGTGCTATTTATCTTAAGTCCTTGTTTCTAATACACAGCTAATAATGATACATTTTTAGTTGAATATGTATGCAAAGTCAAGTGCTAAGGAAAAAAAAGCTTGTTTTGAGGAGCAAGTTTCAAAATAAGATCATCCAAACAACTATAGAACAATCAAGCCACATAGAGATGATAGAAGGAGTAGAGAATGAGGACAGCAAAGAGGAGATCGCCCAATTTAGGTTAGTTGTAATGTCATTGCTAATTGAAAATTGTATAGAGAAACACAATACCATGTGAACAAAGACACTACTTACAAACAAGTCTGAACAAAAATGAATGTGTGCAAGGTTAGAAAATTTTATTCATTGTAAAAACCCTGTACTCAAAAAATCCACCCCGCCAGCAAAGGTGTTCACAATAATTACATCTGTGTGCATGTCCCTATCTCCAAATACTGTTGCCTTTTTAACCAAGATAGCAAAATTCAACACAATTGTACAAAATACACAACAGCAGTACCTATTACAAATATTTATTTAACATCATTATCATGTCATTCAGAACTTTGCTAATTAAGTTTATAATTATAAATGCTGTTTAAAGAACAAATACTTTCTGTATATAGGTATATAAGCTAAAAGGACCACACTTTGAAGGCTTTGTTTATTTTGGGCGAAAACGGGGTTATTCAAAAATTTGAGCTGTCATTAAACAATGATAAAGCGAACCAACTGCTAAAAGTCTGAATTTTCTATTTCTGTTCTGACATGGAGTTATTTTCCCTATACCATACGCTCTTACAAGATACAAAGTAACAAGTGATCACACATGGAGTTATTTTCCCTATACCATATGCTCTTACAAAATACAAAGTGACAAGTGGTCACAAGAAATGTATTTAATGTTGCAGCATCATAAAAGGAGTACAAATAAAACAGGGTGACAGTACATGCAATATAAGATTAAAAGATTAACCATTACATATTATCTGTACAAGGCAATACAACATTAAACAATTAAAATTATATCTTTTTTTTGCAACAAGTTTTTATTTCAGCCTCTTTTATTCTTCCATTCCAGAGTTTCTTCAGACTCGACGTAAAAAAAAAATCAACTATCTCATCCCTCAACATATCATACATTACAATAAAGCGATATCACTATGGCAGTATGATTCCTATCCTATCCTATCCTGTCCCATAACCCGAAGGTCGTAGGGGCACCACAGATGATCGCTTAACCAGCATACTCCATCTTTCTCTGTCCTCAGCAGCCCTCATGGCTTCGCTCAGTGTCAAACCAGTCCATTCTTGAATGTTGTCCTCCCACCTCTTTTTCGGTCTCCCCCTTCTTCTACCTCCTTGCACTGTGCCTTGCAGAATGGTCTTTGCAAGGCCTGATGATCTGGTGACGTGGCCATACCATCGGAGTTTCCGTTTCTTCACCACTGTGAGCAGGTCATCGTGCTGTCCAATGGCTTGTGTGATGGTCTGTCGGACTTCAACGTTGGTGATGTGTTGGGTATAGGAAATGCACAGAAGTCCTCTGTAGCACCTCATCTCCATGCTTTGTATTCTTCGTTGGAGATCTGCTGTGAGGGTCCATGCTTCGCAAGCATATAGGAAGATGGAGATGACCAGAGAGCGCAGCAGTCTTACTTTGGAATGTAGACTGATGGTTCTGTCTTTCCAAATGGGCTTCAACCTTGTCAGGGCAGCAGTTGTTTGTGCGATCCTGGAGAGGACTTCCTGTTGAGACCCATTGTCTGACACAATGGCTCCTAAATATTTGAAGCTGTGCACTGTGTTGAGGGATTGGCCTTGTACTTTGATGTCCGTGTTGATGCCATTGGTGTTGTTGGTCATCATTTTGGTCTTCTCTGCACTTATTTCCATTCCATAAGCTCTGGAGGTGGTGTCAAGCCTCTGTACAAGCTGTTCAAGTTCTTGTTCCTCTCCAGCCAATCCATCAATATCATCCGCAAAACGAAGATTGGAGATTGCTCTGCCCCCTATGCTGACTGTGCCTTCGTGATCTGCAAGAGCATCTGACATGATGCGCTCTAGGAAGATGTTGAAGAGTGTTGGAGAGAGTAGGCATCCTTGACGCACACCGATTGTTGTTCTGAACCAGTTCCCGATGATGCTGTTATGGAGGACTGCACTGGTAGCCTTGTCATACAGGCTTTTGATGACTTCTATAATTTTAGGGCTGATGTTGTACACTTTCATGGTTGCCCATAGAGCTGCATGCCAGACTCGGTCAAATGCCTTCTTGAAGTCTATGAACACATGATATAAATGTTGTTGGTGCTGTAGGTATTTCTCACAGATTATTCTGAGGTTGAAAATCTGTTCAGTGGTACTTCGCCCTGCCATGAATCCTGCTTGTTCTTCAGCTATGATTTGTTCAGCTTGTGGTTTCAACCTGTTGAGTATTATTTTCAGGAGGACCTTGCTGGGATGGCTGATGAGGCTGATGGTGCGGTAATTTTCACACTCCTGAAGGTTACCTTTTTTGGGAAGAGTGATGACAAGCGACTGGGTCCATGGTGTAGGCCATTCCCCACTCTGCCAGATCTTTTACAGATAATGGTGAGAGCATCAGTCATCGCTTCTCCTCCTGCTTGTAGCAGTTCCGCTGGTATGTTGTCCACTCCCGCTGACTTCCCTTTCTTCAGCGATTGCACTGCTGCCTCAACTTCTTCCCGGAGAATTGGGAGGATTTCTTCTTCTTCTCTGCTCTCGGGACATGCTAGAACTGATGGGTCTCCATTTGGTGTATGGTTGTAAAGGTCAGAGCAGTACTCTGTCCATCTGTCCAAGACTTCTTGTTCTTCTGTAAGGCAAATGCCAGACTTGCTTTGGATAGTGGAGACTTTGGGCTGTTTAACACTTGTCAGCCGCTTCACAGTCTGGTAGGCCTTCTTGCTGTTGTTCTTGTTCAGATTGTTCTCTATTTCCTGGCATTGATCTTCTATCCAGTTCTCCTTTGCTGTGCGCATGCCTTTTCGGATGTCATTGTTGATTTTTCGGTAGACATCAACTCCCTGTGAGGTGTTCTTTTTCTTTTTTTTAACTCTCTTCGTTTATCACACAGATCCAAAAGTTCAGGTGTGATCCACGGCTTCTTCTTTGGTCGGTGCTTGCCAAGGATCTCAGTGGCGGCATCTGTTACAGCTGAGTTGAAGGTATTGGTCACGGTGTTGACATCTACTTCGCCTGCCCCCAAAATAAGCAGTGGTGCAAATTTCCCTCCAATTGTGGCCTGAAATATTTTTGCCACCTCCGGGTCTTGCAGTTTGTCCAGGTCGAACTTCAGCCTAGTGCACTTTGCTGTATTTACTCTCTTCAAATGGAGCCGGAAAGACATCATCACGAGATCGTGGTCACTTCCAATGCTGCTCCTGGAAAAGTGCGTGTCCTGCCAATGTTGATGCTTGATCTGAAGCGTTTCTTGACCATGATGTAGTCGATCTGGTTGTGATGTTCCCCGCCGGGACTGTGCCATGTCCATCGTCTGGATTTTTTGTGGAGACCAAGCGTGTTTGCCAGTACCAGATTGTTGTATCTGGCAAACTCCAATAGCCTCAGACCCCTGTCATTTGTCTCGTTGTTGCAGTGGGGTCCGCATGTGTCTCCCCAGTTGTGGTGCGCATCTTGGCCAACCTTGGCATTCCAGTCGCCTTGCACTATGACTATGTCCTTCTTCGGCACTTGGTCAAGGACCGCCTGTATATTTTCATAAAAATCCTCTACTTCGCTGTCTTCATAGTCTGATGTTGGGGCATAGGCCTGGATGATGGTAATGTTGAAAGGGGTTGCTCTCAGACGGATGGTAATGAGTCTACTGGAGACTGGGCGGCAACCCATGACAGTGGCTAGAATGTTCTTGTGGACCAAGAATCCAACGCCGTGTTCGTGCCTGTCATCTCTACCGCTGAAATAGAGCTTGTGGCCTTTGTCAGTCGTTGTTTCACCTAGGCCTTTCCAGCGCAGTTCGCTGATACCTAGAACATTCCATCGATAGTGGTCCAGCTCGTGGGCCAGTTCCGCAGTTAGGGTCCTGACATTCCAGGTTCCTATGACGATGTTGTTTCTCGTGCGGATCTTGCTAATTTGTCCATCAGTAGCATACTTTTCACCTCCGTCCTGGTGGCCAACGGAAGGCGCGGTCCTTGTGTAGCCGGGCGACGACCGATCCGGCATGGAATTAGTGGATAGCCTCATCATGTGTTGTGTCTTGGGCAAAAAAAGACCTGGCAGGGCCCAATCCTCTCCAGGCTGTTGGCCACAGCCGAAATCCACGAATACAGTGTGGCTCGCCTTGGCCCTGAGCACGTGGTCGTTGAACCTGTAGTAACGTGAGGTTCCTCCGCCCTGGCCGGTGACTTCTGTGTAGAAGACTTTCGCCCAGTGATGCCGTGCTAACATCACCCCTGTTAGTCGCCTCTTACGACACGCCGGGAAACGTTGGGTCTATTCTATTTGCCCGAACCCACAGAGATCAGCAGTATGATTATATTATGATAATGATTAACTGAGGATGATAATAAAATAAAATATGATATAAGAGGCTGTTGTTTTATATATTATTAGTGAACTTTCATAATACTACACTCACACAAATACAAAGTGGACACAACTGAAGTACTCCAAATGAAGATAAATTCACACATTTGTAACAACCGTTAACTCCCAACTAACATAAACAAGAACAGGCAAATCATAATTGGATAGAAAAGGTGAAAGATCCCATCAGGGACTTTACAACAAATAACTGGTGTTGCCATAATAAGTATATGACACAAATACAAAGAAATATTCAGCTATGACAATATCTCATTCAGTAAAGGGATAGAAAATAACAAATATGATGAAATTAATAATAATAATAAAACAATAATAAATAATAACATAACAAGGAAAATATAATAATTAGCATTATTACCAACACTGGTTCACTTAAATATTATCAGATACAAATATTTAATTAAGATTTAAAAAAAAATTACAAAACATAATAAAATAAAATTTACAAAAAGAAAAAATAAAATAAATTAATTAAAAAAATAAATAAATAAATAAAATAAAATCTAATAATAAATCTAGTAAGGGGAACACTTGAAAAAAACCATGACATGCTTAAAAGTAAATTCAACAGCAAAAATACACAAATGATCATGTCAGTTATGATTCCTACTTTTCAATTCATCCTCTGCAACTACCTA
This sequence comes from Oncomelania hupensis, assembly GCA_036898135.1. Taxonomy (NCBI): domain Eukaryota; kingdom Metazoa; phylum Mollusca; class Gastropoda; order Littorinimorpha; family Pomatiopsidae; genus Oncomelania; species Oncomelania hupensis. The sequence continues at coordinate 53,434,382 of CM072511.1, read as the reverse complement.
GCCATGCAATGGAAACAAAATTGTCAAGAAAGTGTAAAAATAATTATAAGAAGTTAAAGCATTCATGGTTTTTTTACATTTGCTCCCACATCATGAAAGTTATTATTTATTAACAAAATTGTCAAGAAAGTGTAAAAATAATTATAAGAAGTTAAAGCATTCATGTTTTTTTTACATTTGCTCCCACATCATGAAAGTTATTATTTATTAAAAAAATCAGGTATCATGACACAATGAAAACCTGTGCTGAGTTGCAGGAAATATAAACTATTAATATTCTAGTAGTGGACATACTTGCTTAAAAACAGTGATATCAGCAAATAAAAAACTATCTTTATTTGTGTTCACTTTTGCTAGTGGCCTATTTACTTACTATTCTTGAAACTAATGAGTTGATGGCATAACAAGCAGACAAATGTGGAAAATATATGAAGGAACACAAATAAATGGTGTTAAATTAAAATGTTGAACACCCTTAGACTAGAGTGTCATTTTTTTCATAAGTACCTTCTTATTCTTTGTTTGACTTTGAGACTGACATGTTGACATCCCAAGTGATCGAAGGAGTTCCAGTGGATGACAAAGGATCTGTCATAGGCTGCAAATGTTTTTAGAAAGTGTAACACTAACAGATAAGTTTTAAAAATTAATTATAAGAAGTTAAAGCATTAATTTGTTGTTTACCTTTGTTCCTACAGCATGAAAGTTATTATTTATTTTTTTTTTTAAAATCAGGTATCATGACACCTGCTGTTGAGTTGCAGCAAATGTGAACAATTAATTATTCTAGTAGTGCCAAAGTGGACATACTTGCTTATAAACAATGATATCAGCTAATAAAACAAAGTATATTTGTGTTCACTTTTGCATGAACATCCTTGTGCCATTTTTATGACCTTCTTTGTTTGGTGACAAAGGATCTGTCATAGGCTGCAAATGTTTTTAAAAAGTGTAACAGATAAGTGTAAAAATTAATTATAAGAAGTTAAAGCATTCATTATTTTTTACATTTGTGTACATTTGCTCCTACAGCATGAAAGTTATTATTTATAAAAACAAAATCAGTGATCATGCCATATTCACACTTGCTATTGAGTTACAGGAAAAGTAAACTCTTCTGGTTAAAATGTGTTACACTCTGTTTGATGATGGTGTTTTTCTTTATCAGTATTTGATTCAGCCCCGATGCTGAAGTCCTGATAAGGTGTAACTCAGATTCGTTTATTCACACAGCCCGTCCAAACAGCATACAAGTCACAAAGTCGACGTATGAAGTTTTCCACTTTTATTCAGCACACATCAACAACTGCATACAATTCTCAACTCAACTCAACAACTTTCACAGCAACTCTCAGTTTCACTATCAACAACTTCACTATCTCAACAGCAATTCGGCACACGATTAAATAACCTCTCTCTTTTCCGGAAGAATTTCGAACAATGTAGAAATGACGTACTTGCCTCAATCGAACTAAAGATCGTCATCACTGACTTACGTCAATACACATTTTCTCTACTTCCGGGAACATTCACGACCTTCGATATCCATCGGGAAATTTCTATAGGAAGTAAACACTCAGATCCAGAAACTTCTACAGTAATATCGACCAAAGCAAATTATCAACGTTATACAAAGCCTCTCCTAACAACAATGCAAACTCAAATCAAAGGTAAATAAACTCCATTATTGAATACTTTGCAAATCGAAACGATTAGATCTATCGTACACGCTTCAGCCATACTATCATTCGCGTTTCAACGTAACATAACCCCCCACTCAAGAAGAAATTTACCCAATTTCTTTCAACAACGTTGAAACGTAATGCACAAACAAAGTTCAGAATTAAAACTTATTTCAGACTGTCTGAACACTGTCAATGTTCTCAGCTCATTCACACAAAGTTTATCATCTGCAAGTCTTTCTGGATACTGTCAATGTTCACAGTTCATTCACACAGAGTCAATGTTTCTCATCTGCAAATCTTTCTGGATACTGTCAATGTTCACAGATCATTTACCCAGTCAACGTTTTTCATTTTCAAGTCTGTTTAGATATTACCGATGTTCTTAGTTCATCCCCACAGTCAATGTTCTTTCATTCGCAAGGAAACGACGCCCTCGTCAGTTGCGGTCGTCATCGGCCCAGGGTCAAAGACGATGATCACGTGGGCTTCCCTGGAATCAGTGCGTCCTCCGTTGTCTCCTTCTTCCGTCGGATGTCCGACGCAGTCGACGTTGTCAGCTCCCAGAATGCATTCGCTGGATCTCACGGTCAGGTTGGCTTCTGCGGGACGGTGGAACAGCTCCCTCATGGTCTGCAGATGCTCCTTCCAGGTCTGGGTGTGGACTTCATGTTCGACCAAAGTCGTAGAACCTGGGACATCATTGAAGTTATGGGGAAACTCGCCCATAATGTCCTTGAGCTCCATCTTTTGACCTTCCGTCAAGCTTGGTCCTAGCTTAACATCATCGATGCCTTCTTTGCTGTGGAAGTCTCCCAGTTCCAACAGTTCCTCGCTGTCAAAGCTGTCGTCGGTCACAGCTGCTGTGGCCGCGTGCACAGTCTCTGATGGCCTTTCCACATACAGCTTAAGGAGGTTGGCGTGGTATATCTTGGAATGCTGGCCGACCTTCACCTTATAGTCGTTGATCCCCACCACGGTCTCCACTTCGTACGGGCCTTTCCACTGCATCAGCAACTTATTGTGATCAGTAGGTAGCAGCACCAGCACTTTGTTGCCAGGTTTAAACTTCCTGTTCACAGCCCTACGATCATAATAGTGCTTTCCACAGTCCTGGGACTTCTTCAGGTTTTCTCTGGCTATCTCGAGAGTCTGCTCCAGCTTCTCCCGTAGCTCAAACACGTACTGGTAGCTGTTCTTCACCTCTGGGGTGTCCACCTCTTTCGTCCACAGTTCTTTCAGGATGTGCATCGGCCCTCGGATGGTTCTTCCGTACAGCAGCTCGAACGGAGAAAAGCCGGTGGACTCCTGCGGCACTTCTCTGTAGGCGAACAGTAAGGCGTTGATGTAACGATGCCATTGTCTGGGCTGCTCGCTGCACAGTTTCTTCAGGGTGGACTTCAACGTAGCATTGAACTTTTCGACAAGCCCGTTGCACATCGGATGGTAGGGTGTCGTAGTCAAATGCCGGATGCTCAGCAGTCTGTTCACCTCCTTCATGCAGTCGGAGACGAACTGCGTCCCGAGGTCTGTCAGGATCTCTTCAGGCACTCCAAGTCTACCGAACATGTCCACTAGCGCCTCTGCGACAGTTTCAGTGTCAATCTTCTTCAGAGGCACTGCTTCTGGGTACCGAGTCGCATAGTCCACTAAAGTCAGTACCCATCGATGACCTTCTTCACTCGGAGGTCTTATTTCGCCGATTAAGTCTAAGGCCACCCTCTTGAAAGGTCGGTCGATCAGAGGCATCCTCTGCATAGGCACTTTCGGGACCCTTCCTCGAGGTATGGTCTTCTGGCAAATGTCACATGATCGGCAGAAACGGCTGACGTCCGCATGAAGCCCTGGCCAGTAGAACACCGCCTGGATTCTGTCTGACGTCTTTCTGATGCCTAGGTGACCTCCCATGATAGAGTCATGAGCTACTTCCATCACTTGGCGCCTTAGGGGTAACGGTACCAATACTTGACGTAGTGGTTTCCCTCCATTGACCCTCGGGTGCTGGAAGATTCGATACAGGATCTTGGCCTTCACCTCAAAATAGACCGTGCCACTGCCTTTGGTCACGTGGTCTTGGCGGTTCCTGTACTTGTTTAAAGTGCTATCAGCTTCCTGGAGCTGGATCAGTTTATCTCTGTCCACGATGGCAGCTTTGGAGTTGTCGGCGACCTTCAGTGGCATAGACGTCTTGTCTCTCTTGGCCTGGGCCCTGGTAGTAACAGCACCGACGATCTCTGGTCGGCAGGGCTGAGCCGGAGTAGCCACATTGTCCCGTAGCAGCTCTGTAAGGTCGCCATCGGGAAATGGCAATGGATCCTCCTCCACAACTTCGACACGTTGGGTTGAGGCAGGACTCCACTCTGGATCGGGGTCGTCGGGTCGTCTCGCGCCGTCGATATTCCCGATCATCAAATCATACAGCGGCTTCTTCAGGCAAACCGCTTCGACTTCGCCTATGTAGAAAGGGGTGTTGACATGAATTTTTGCAACTGGCGCTTTCACACATTTGCTGTCGGCCATAAGTGTCCATTTTGAATCGCCAGTGAACTGTTCTTTAGCGATTAGGTCTTCTCTGACGATGACCCCACTACAGCCAGAGTCTCTTAAGACAGTCACTTCATGATTTCCGACGCGTCCCTTTGAAACAGGCATGTTTTGGACGGTCACAGCTGCGCTGGCGACGACGGGGATGGATTTTCCGTTGGCAAGGAGAAGTTGGCCATCGGTCATGCACTCTTGCACGTCGGCAGGAGTAGCTGTGCGCTTGGTCTCACTCGGAAGAATGACGCTCCCGCCGCACACTTGATGGTCAGATCTACTGGTTTGCCGTTGATTGGAGAACCGCCTCTGCCGGTTGCCCGCCGCTGAATTGTCCGTACTGCTCCGCTGTCCGCTACTTTTGTTTTGAGGACAATTAGCCGCCCTGTGGTCTGTAGCGTTGCAGGTGAAACAGCCTCTTGAATGCCCTTCCCTGGGAGGAGGCGTGGAGTCCGTCTGTCTCTGGCTCGTCTGGCTCCCTTGGATCTGGTTCCCATGGTTTGCAGTCTTCTGAAAATGTTTCGTCACGCTGGGTGGCCCCAGGGTCTTCCCATGAGCGATGAGATATCTTTCAGCAGCCTCAGTCACATCTTTAAGCGTCTGCAGCTTTTGTTCTTCTAAGTGGGTCGCTAGGTCCTTGTGACAGGCATTGAGAAATTGTTCCTTCACGATCAGGTCATGGAGACTGTCGTAAGACTTCCTTTCGCCTGATAACTCCACCCACTTGTGTAGATATGACGACAGGCGCTCCACAAACTGCTTTGGCGTCTCGTCTGACTTAGGCCGGCATTCACGGAAGCGTTTACGGTAGCCTTTCTCCGTAAAGTTGTAGCACTGCAATAGGGCCTCTTTCAAGACGTCGTAGTCTTTAGCGTCATCGTCCGACAATCTGGTGTAGACGTCGAGTGCTTGCCCCGTCAGAAGTGCACTTAGTCGAATCGCCCAGTCTTGAGGTTGCCAGTTAGAGCTTTTGGCAAACCTTTCAAATCTCGCCAAATAACTGTCGATCTGGTCCTTCCCGTCGACAAACGCTGGCAATTTTGGAGCTTTGTTGTCACTGATAACTTGTGGCGCATGCTGATTGTTTTGGATACGCGCCAACTCTAGCTGGTACTGACGCTCAGCCTCTCTTTCCTCTTTTTCTTCTTGGCGACGCTGCGCTTCGAGCTCTCTTTCTTCTCGGCGTCGTTGCTCTTCTTTTTCTTGCCGCTGCTGTTCAATTTCTAGACGCTTCTGTTCTAATTCTATTTCTTTTTCTAGACGCTTCTCTTCCAATTCTCTTTCTTCTCGGCGACGCTGCTCTTCTAATTCTCGTTCTTGTATTCTCTCCTGGGATTTGACGTACTCCGTCAACTGTTTCCCTTTTAGATTCAGTTGAATCCCTTTCTGCCAGAAGTCAGCCATCTTGATGCTTCTGGAAAGTTCTTGACTGGAAAAGTTCTTTTTCTGGAAAGTTCTTGACTGTGCTGTACCTTTCTAGACTGTTCTAGAACAGCACTCTTTCTGCAGTAGCGCTGATGCTTGTCACTAGTCGCTTTCGCTGACGCAGGCCCCGCGGTCCTCGTCGTATGCGACGCTGCACCACGCTGGTGTTGATGTACACGCTCCTGTGCTGAAGTAGACGCGACGTCCGCTCGCCGCTCTCTGTAACACTGGCGATGTAGCTCCGAGACTGTTCCTCGACGTAGTCCTGCGGCAGCCACGTAGTCCCGCTCTGTTGTTCGCTCACGAAGCAACTCTTCGGCGACTACACGCCCTTGCAGTCAACCCGAACCTATCGGTGATGTAGTCCCAGTATGTTGGCCCCTCTCGACGCAACTCGTTGGCGGCTACCCTCGATGACTGCCTCTCGTAACGTTGACTCGCTTGTTGTAGCAGTTGAACCCTTGGCTATGGCGTGAATCCCGGCTTGGCCCCCAAAATGTTACACTCTGTTTGATGATGGTGTTTTTCTTTATCAGTATTTGATTCAGCCCCGATGCTGAAGTCCTGATAAGGTGTAACTCAGATTCGTTTATTCACACAGCCCGTCCAAACAGCATACAAGTCACAAAGTCGACGTATGAAGTTTTCCACTTTTATTCAGCACACATCAACAACTGCATACAATTCTCAACTCAACTCAACAACTTTCACAGCAACTCTCAGTTTCACTATCAACAACTTCACTATCTCAACAGCAATTCGGCACACGATTAAATAACCTCTCTCTTTTCCGGAAGAATTTCGAACAATGTAGAAATGACGTACTGCCACCAATCGAACTAAAGATCGTCATCACTGACTTACGTCAATACACATTTTCTCTACTTCCGGGAACATTCACGACCTTCGATATCCATCGGGAAATTTCTATAGGAAGTAAACACTCAGATCCAGAAACTTCTACAGTAATATCGACCAAAGCAAATTATCAACGTTATACAAAGCCTCTCCTAACAACAATGCAAACTCAAATCAAAGGTAAATAAACTCCATTATTGAATACTTTGCAAATCGAAACGATTAGATCTATCGTACACGCTTCAGCCATACTATCATTCGCGTTTCAACGTAACAAAATGTATAATGTACAAAACTAGTGTATATATTATTGTAAAAATAATATGCAACACTAAACCCACTGGACCAAAAATATTGTTTACGCTAGTTTTATTCAAATTAACAATATGAAATGTGCACATAATAAGCTCTAACATGAGTATAGCATTAAATGTTGCTTCTATTGATCTTTTTCAAACAATTGTTTGATATCACACCAATTTTGATGTTCATTTGATTTTGATAAATCCATGTATAACTAACTTTACTAAGGAAAAATCAAAATAAATTATAAGAAAATATCAAAATAAAGTAACATGTGTACTGAACCTAGCATGCCACCTTATGCATAGAGAAAAGTACACAAACCAAACACTTACCTTTAGATAATCAATGTTGGGATGGCTCCATCTTTCAGATGAATACACTGCCCAGTTGCATCAAAGCAACTCTTTTCAAAGTGTTGTGAACAGATCATAGACTTTGAATTGGCCTTAAAACCTGAACGAAAACAATTTCTTTCCCATGCATTCCAGAGCCCAGGGTACTTGAAGGAAAACTGAAGAGAAAAAAAAATTAAAAAATAAAGTTTGTCAAGAACATTGTTATCTAAGAACAATGAGTACATCTACCAGAAACCTCCCTTACCCCACCCCAATCTCTGACCCACCCAAACAATTTCACTCTCCACTTTTTTTTTCTTTTTTACTAATAGGTATTAGTGCACATTTGCACAGCAGAACTCAGGCTGTGAAGTCTCTTCTTTCGTAGGCCTCAATTACATACTATACTACGAGTTTACAAAAACGAAAGTAGAGACTTCACAGCTGTGAACAGAACCCCCACAAAATAACAGAATAATCGACACGACGATTGCAGAAACACACGTTTGAAAGACCTTCAATCATTACGATAAAACTCATTACTTATTCTAAACTCATCATTGCAAGAGTTTACAACCTAGTCGTGACAAATCTAAAACGCTGAAAATGTTACCAAGTGTAGGCCTACGTGACATTAATTAAAATAAAAAAAAAAAAAAAAGCTACTTACCGATGAAAGGTTATTCCTTTTTTTGCGTTCATCAGGGCAGTCTTGCCTTGAACAATTAATAACAGCGCACATAGGCATTGTTTATGCTTAAAAAGAGTTTGTCAAACACTGGACAATCCAGAGATAAAACATCGTAGCATACCACATAATACGAGTACCAATATGGCGTCTTTGAAACTTCCGCCGGCTTCACTATTGGCTAGCGCTTTCTCATTTAGAGGGTACTTCCAGTTTATTTAGTTCAGTGGTACACTCTCTTCGCAGTTAGGGTTTCAAAACATTTATAGTGGTAGAATTTATGGACTGGTAGCAAAATTCATGGGAAACAATGTTGATGCATTGCCTTGTGTTTGTTTCCTGAATGTAGCGTGGTAACAGAGTTGGGAGAATGTCAGGATATCGATACGCGCCTGGAGTTGGAATTCATTGTTCAGCAGCTTCTGCAGCTGTTCTCCTTTATGGACCTCACAGATCAAGCTTGCAGGTTATTTTCTAATTGATTTTATACTCAAGAGCTGGACAAGAATTGCATATGTAATATATTATTGTTGTTTGTTGTATTTCATTGTTGTTGTTAATATGTATTTTTTGTAGCAGCATAGTCTGGCACATGTATAATACAGTTCTTTTCGGACTAGTATTCTATTTTTCCTTTGCTGGTGTTTTTTTCATGTTAGAATCCAAGCTATGAAATTATTACCTCCCTTGGTCTGAGTACGTACATTCTCCCTTGACACTTGCAATAATTTTTATCTCTAGATTTAACTTTCTAATCATTCGTATTCTTTTTCCACAGAATCTCATCATCTTCAACTATAAACCTGTCTTGGGAGTTGGATGAATCTCATAATCTTCCACAATAATATTTTTTTGAGAACCCGATCTCAATAACTGTAACTTTTTTGTTCCACAGGAAAACTGTCGAACAGCTTCTGCACAAGATGCTGCTGTCAGAGCATGTGGGTTTTTCTCTCATAGAACACCTGTTCCCTTGCCTGCGATCATTACACTCCACTAATGACTCGCTGGTGAACTACTTGGCTGAGGCCGTGGCTGAGATCAGACAGCCAATCACCACAGTAGAACAAGATGTCAGTTCTGAATTGAGACGGAAAATTGATCTGCAAGTGAGTATGAATCATTAGATGACTTGAGTGTGATATCTGGATATTTGTTTTGTTTATCCTATCCCATTCTATCCTATCATATTCAATAACTCGAAGGTAGTTGTGGCACCACAGATGATCGTTTAACCAGCGTACTCCATCTTTCTCTGTCCTCAGCAACATCATGGCTTCACTCAGTGTCAAACCAGTCCATTCTCGAATGTTGTCCTCCCATCTCTTTTTCAGTCTCTCTCTTCTTCTGCCTCCTTGCACTGTGCCTTGCAGTATAGTCTTTGCAAGGCCTGATGCTCTGGTGACGTGGCCATACCTCAGAGTTTCTGTTTCTTCACCACTGTGAGCATGTCATAGTGTTGTCCAATGGATTGTGTGATGGTCTGTCAGACTTCGTTGTGGGTGATGTGCTGAGTATAGGAAATGCCCAGAAGTCTTCTGTAGCACCTCATCTCCATGCTTTGTATTCTCCATTGTAGCTAGATCTGCTGTGAGGATCCATGTTTCGCAAGTGTATAAAAAGATAGAGATGACATGAGAGCGCAGCAGCATTGCCTTGGAATGTAGACTGATGGTCCTGTCTTTCCAAATGGGCTTCCACCTTGTAAGGGCTGCAGTTATTTGTGCGATCCTGGAGAGAACTTCTTGTTGGGACCCATTGTCTGATACAATGGCTCCTAAATATTTGAAGCTATGCACTGTGTTGAGGGATTGACCTTGGACTTTGATGTCCATGTTGATGCCATTGGTGTTGTTGGTCATCATTTTGGTCTTCTCTGCATTTATTCCATTTCCAAAGGCTCTGGAGGTGGTGTCAAGCCTCTGCTCTGTTGGTCATCATTTTGGTCTTTGCATTTATTCCAATTCCAAAGGCTCTGGAGGTGGTGTCAAGCCTCTGCACCAGCTGTTCAAGTTCTTGTTCCTTTCCAGCAAATCCATCAATTTCATTTCGCAAAACGGAGGTTGGAGATTGCTCTACCCCCTATGCTGACTGTGCCTTCGTGATCTGCAAGGGCACCTGACATGATCCACTCTAAGAAGATGTTAAAGAGTGTTGGAGAGAGTAGGCATCCTTGACACACACCGATTGTTGTTCTAAACCAGTTCCCAATGGCGCTGTTGTGGAGGACTGCACTGGTAGCCTTGTCATACAGGCTTTTGATGACTTCAATAATTTTAGGGATGATGTTATACACTCTCATGGTTGTCCACATAACTGCTTGTCAGACTCGTTCAAACACTTTCTTGACGTCTACAAACACATAATATAGATGTTATTGGTGCTGTAAGGTATTTGTCGCAGATTATTCTGAGGTTGAAAATTTGTTCATTGGTATTTTGCCCTGCCCTGAATCCTGCTTGTTCTTCAGCTATGATTTGTTCAGCTTGGGTTTCAACCTGTTGGGTATTATTTTCATGAGGACCTTGCTGGGATGACTGCTGAGGCTGATGGTGCAGTACACTGCCATTTCATTTTGTCAATTTTGTTTTAATTCTGTGGTGAAGTTTGACTTGCTTATTTTCTGACCAGCATAATACATTTTTTAATCATCATTTTTACAATGAATTCCACTTTCTATATAATTAAATTGAAACAGTGTTATCATGTACACTGCTGAAATTTCCTTTACTGAAAGTGAACTTTCAGCCACCAGCTGTAAGCTATTTTTAGCCACGCCAGCAGGCCATGCCGTGTGAAACCCATGCACAGCCAGCGTCTCGGATCTGGCTATGAGCAGTTCAGCCAGCGATAAGGGACAGCACAAGGCTTATTTTTAGCCATAGCCTGAAAGTACTGCTTATGAACAGCCGTGTGTAACGTATAACGTACATAACTATTGTGTGTTCTTAGGTTGCCAAAGTGCGTGTGCAGCTGAACCAAGCGAGAGAGGAACTGGAAGATTCCATCAAGAATCAGAACTTCCAGCAAGCAGCAGAGCTGAAAGACACCATTCACAGCTTGGAGCTGGAGAGGTCCTCCTTACTATCTTCTGCTGAGCCTACTGTGGAGGAAGTTAGAACGGAGAAGGTGGGTAGTTACACAAGTTTGAATTGATAAGCAAGGTATATTTGATTTCAGAAGATCTTTTCATCATCATCACAAAGACTTACAACTTACAGGGGATTTTTAGATGAAATCGCATGTGCAAAAGTAACATTTCTATGAAGTAAAATTTTACCTTATTGCAGACATGCCTACCCGTACGGAATTTCCGTATTTTTTCCGGAAATGTGAAAAACTCGGCAAGCGCTACGGAAAATACGAATATTTGTTTTACGGTACGGAAATTTAAAAAAAAAATGATAAAGAAAAAAAAAATCGAAATCGTTGGCCTGTGGTAATGCACCGCATGACCTTTTTCCGAAGGTTTAATGTCGCAATGCGCAGTCGCAGTGGAGACCTGTGGCATTGAAGTTTCCGGTAGAGGCACCGAAGTTTGCCGAACCCGTTTTTGCACAGTCGCAGTAAAGATCGGTGCTCGTGAGACAGAATTTAAAACATGGCGTTCAAACGAATGGCTAAGCAAAGAAAGTGATTGTGAATCTGAATCTTAAAAAAACAAAACGCGCAAGGGGCAGACATTTCTTGCCTCGTATTCGGAAAAGTGTCCTTTCGTTATTCGCGGCAGCACTGACTCAAAAAGTATGATTTGTGCCAACCAGTTTGGCATCTCCGCCGGTGATATGAACGACATCAATCGGCACTCGGAAGGCTAACAGCATATGAAATTACGAGGCTTTGGAGAAGAAAAAAACATTGTGGCAGCAATCAATCTATCACTGAAATCATAATCCGGATGAGTGCAAAAACAATAGGTAGTAAAAGTAAATACGGAAATCGAGTAATAAATTTGAAAAAGCTAATACGGAAACTTCACATTGAGGGTAGCGTTGGCCGTTGCTTGTAAGTGCGTTTGTGAAGATAAAATTCAAGCGCCTGGGTCATAGAAAAAAGGATTTATATGTTTGCAGAATGATACGCAATCAGTGGTTAAATGAATCATCTGTGAGAAACAGTTTAAATCTTAAAACTGAAACTCAGAAGAATGCATGAAACTCAGTGAATGAAAGATTTTTATGAACTGACAGTGAAGATCATGGATTGTCATTGTTGGCATTGCCCATTGTTGCTGTCAATGTCAAAATCATCCGAATCGGCATGTTTATCACCACCCATGATCATCATTGCCGCATAACAACACCCTCTCAGATCATCAGCCCTCATCCATCAGTCCCGCTTCTATTTTACAGTTTATTTACTGAGTGTCTAAGAAAGAATAAACACACAAGCACAGTTTTGAACATCCACTTCCCTCCACTCCCATCCCTCTACCTAAAAAAAAAAAATAAATAAATAAAGTGTTTGTACCCGAGACCATTTGTGTTTCTTGCAGATTTTGCCAAGTATACAAGGCCATGCAAACTTACCGCAGTGAAGGCCATGCATTGCCGCAAAAGAAAACATAGAGTTTGGTCAGCTGTAAGATTTTAAGTTAGTGAAAATGTATTAAAGGGAGGCTGCCCTTTGGAAAGTACTTGTAAATATCTCCATATTTTTAAAAAAACATGTTAATTTAAGACATATGCAAATCAGTAGAGCTATTGATGTTGCAACATTAAATAAATACATATTAGATGGTGGCAGTAGAAACTATTGTAACTAGTAAAATGAGTTGTATAAACGAAGTGAAATATTATTGTCAACATTGTTTGGAAGGCATTGTTGCTGTGAATGTCAAAATCATCCGAACATGTTTATGAGCACAAAAAGCATGAAAATTGGATAATTGTTGCCGAAGACAAGAACAAATCCTCATTTGGAGAGACAGACCCAATCATCATCAGACCTCATCTCCTTTTTTCTATTTTATTATGCCGAGACAATTCTGAGTGTCTAAGATATCACAGAAAATGACAAGACATCAGAACCCAACACTAAGACATCCACTCCCAACCTCTACTAAAACATATTGTAAGACTTGCAATTTGTGATCATTTGTGTCTTGCAGATTTTGCCAAGTATGACAAACCAAGAGGCCATGGTGCGAAATTGCAGTGAAGCCATCGCATCTGCTGCCAGCTGAAGAAGACAGTCAAGTTTTCACATTCACTGCAGGTAGTACACTAAAGTTTGGGAAGGGACTGCTGCTGAAAAAAAGACTGCAAGAGTACCAACTGGCCGGTTTAAGACTATGACCTAATTTTTTAGTGCTCCAGAGTGGAAAGACTGTCATCATCATCACAAAGACATTTGTCATGCTGCTTGCTGAGACTGCTTCTTGCACAAACATAAACGCCCAAACCTAGTCAAACGGTCTATGTTAGTGCTCACAATAGTATGCATTCATTGTACTTGTAGCAATTGAAAGTATTTTGTACTTGTAAAAAAACATTGATTGTTTTCTGGTAATTTGACGAATAAACATGTTTTATAATTGTTTTTTGCTTTCAGCCTGCAAACTGCAATGCAATGAGTAGAGTGTTGTGCTAATCATGGCCAAATTTTAAAACAAACATTACGGTCTGTAGATGAAGATGATAGACAGCACAAAAGTGTGCTGGGTGATACATCAAAAAGTGAGCCGAGAAAAAATTGTTTATGATTTGTTGCTAATTTGATTCTGGATGATCAACAAATTGTATGCTGTAATAGGAGAGAAAGAGATAAAGTCATTGACTAACAGATCTGAACCTACAGCTGGAAGTTGTTGATGGTACTGATTTGTTCACACCAAAAAACACGATGAGAATACACTGCAAAAAAGGCACAATAATTGTTAGACTGTCTTTTTTGTTTTGTTTTATTTCAATGCAACAAGCTAATTGTTTAAAAATTTTTTAACAAATAACACAAATTTGTTAAATAAGACTTATGAACCTAACGTTTTTGTACAAGTTGTTTGCTGCCAGAGTGGAATTTTGCGCCTTGCAAGTCTACAAATCTCATCATCGTCATTGTTGTCATGGTCATCCCCTACATGTTTGTCATTTCCATTTGCATTGCAATGTGTATTTCAGAGTGGGGAACTGCAGTGTACAGTAGCAGAGGGTTTGGCCAAGCTGCTGCTGTCTAGACGTGTGTTTTCTGCCAGCTTGCTCTCCCGACTGCTTCTTCTCTGGTACAATCCTTTGGATGAAGAAAACACGCCTCTCAGAAACATGTTGGGAACCTTTTTCCCTATCTTTGCTTTCACCGACAGGTAAGAAAACAACATTTAAGTGATCTGCTTGCTCCAATTTTGCTTTTTGAGGCCTCAGGGATTGGGGTTAAACCACTTTACACAGCTTTGTCCAGTTTAACAAGATAGGTTTATATACAAATTATTAACTTAAGAAATGTCTTTTTTTTTTTTCTTTTTTTTTGGAACTAGGGCAATCTGTGACACATGAGCATTTCATAAAGCATGTTGTCACACTCCAAAACTGCATAATTATTTCCAGTTTCTTGTGCTGATTTGTCTAATGCTGACTGACGAATTGCACATTGCAATTGCACATTGAAAGCAAAGCCACAAAAGGTATTGTTTGCTGAATTCTTTTTGTCCATATTCTGCTGATAAAACGGAAGACATTACTACAAAGATACCTCAAGAATGGCAAGACCATAGAGAAGACAAAAGAATCTCAAGGCCTAGGAGCTGTCAGAGAAGTCTAGATCGCAAAAATGATGTCAGAAGCGTAAGCTCAGGAATGATATCATTTCAGAGTTCCTACCATGGAAATCAAATTGTTGCTAAATGATAATCATATTGTCAACATTTTTTGTCAGGAGGCAGCAGAGCAATTTGAGACTAGTATGTACACTTGACTTACACCAGGATTTACTGTCCTAGTAAAATTAGTGGGAATAATGTTTAGGATTTGTAGACTGTTTCTTCGTGCATAGCCGCTAGTGTAATATGCCACTAACAAGGCACATGAAAAGAGTAGAGCATATGACTGGCGTCATATATAACGTATTTTTGTTTTATTATTTTAACAGATTCATTGATTTTACCGTATGTTTCAGTGGAAATCAGCAGCTGTTTGAGGAAGCGTTCATGCCTACTCTGCGTACTATTCTCAATGCACCCACCACCTCCCCACTCAGTGGTATCAATGCCAGTAATGTGGCAGAATTCTTTGTGGAGCTCACGCACGTTCAACGTTTGGTCTCTTCACAGACCATCGCCACCAAGGTGATTAGAATGAAAATACGATAAGCATGTAGAAAGGTGGTGAATTTGTTTATACATTTCATTGGTGACACTTCTTCCTTGTCAAGATGGAATATTTTGATCATGTGTTGAATTCTTTTCTTAAAACTGCTGCATGATTGTGTAGAATTATATTATATTGTACTGAGTACTCTTTTTCAAAAGGAAAACCCTTGCCATGACAGCCTAGCTGAGAAAATTTGCAACGAGATTCTGTCCAACCCCCAGTCGCTGAATGTACGTCTGTGGACCAAAGTGCTCAGCCAACTGGACATCAGCCCGGAGAATCAAATGCACCTCAAGGATCTGTCCGTCCTTTGTGCACAGATGATGGAGGTAATGACAGATGATCTTATTTTCTGGCTGTTGATTCTTGTTAAAGTATTTCGGTTTCGTGTCTAAAGATTTTCAGTAGTAATGAAATGCTTTAAGATAATTAAATTAAATAGGTATTTAAACGTTTTGGGTCCCAAACCCATCTTCAACCAACTGACAAAAAACAGGATTGTGTGTGTGTGTTGTAAATTGGAAGATACCCAAGATACATACTCTATTTGCATCATTAATATTAGAGTAGTGGCTTTCCTGACTTCATTTTATTGCTGTAGCTTTTTATCCTGAGGAAGCCTTTTTGACTCACATGCATAGTAATGTAAATCTATGTACTAGTCCAAATAAAAAATTCAATATTTTTTGCAAATCCGTGCGAAATGAGTCCTAAATAATCCAAAAATGACATTTTAAAAATATATAAAATGTGTGGGTCAAGGTCATCCCAAGGTAACTTTAAAAAAAATTGTTGTTAGTGTCTTTGGAGCCGGAAGTCAAGGTCATCTCAAAGTCAAGAGCGTAGAAAGATCAAAGTTATTACTTTGCATTTAATGCCACTGTTTCTTTTTTAGTTTTTTTATTTTTTTCGGCAAAATCATTTTCATGTTAAATATTACAAGTTCTATAAGGAACATGTGAGTCATATGGGCTTTGCCCTTTGAGTTTAAAGGTGAATATTTTGAAACCTTTTCATGACTTGTTTGGCTTTTATTTTTCATTTCTTCTGGTGGCTTTTCTGTTTTTTTGGATTGAAAAAATATAAAGACAAAAAAAAATGGTAACTTTTTTGTTTTTTAAATTTAACCTACTAAATGATTTTCTTTCTTGTGTAGGGGGTGGGGGAATTACTTTTATTGACAATTGAAGAGTTTTATCACAAGTTTTTACATGTTTCCTTGTACAAGGACTTGATACTTTTTACTTGTGAAGTCTTTTTTTTTTTTTAAAGCTAGCCAATGTTTGAATGTAACTACTTTGAGCTTCAAACTGGTTTACTCTGGTATTCATGACATCTGAATAAAAGCGTTTTGGTTGGCAGGTGGTGAAAGAAAAGACGACCGTCAAGTCTTTGGAGAAATTCCAGAAGTTGGTCAAAGATTTGCTCACCGTTGCCAGCACTGTAGCAGACACCAACTCAAGAAATGATCAGGGTGGAGCTGGTGATGCTGCTGCCAGCCAAACTTTAATAGGTATGGCAGAATGCTTTATCAACCTATCACAACGAGTTCGATTATTTTCTTTCCGTGATACGAGTTTTGACTCGCATGCATAACAATGTTAGTCTATGTACTCACCCCCCAAACAAAATATTTCTTATCTGTGCAAGGTAAATCCTAAATTGTCCAAAAATTACATCGAAAAAAATATCCATCCATCTGTCCATCCTCCTGTGCAAAACTTGATAAAGTGGATGAGTACTCAGAATTTATTTCAACTATCACAACCAAACTTGGTAAGATGATGTATACCCATGGGACCTCATAAATGATCAGTGAATTAATGAATTCACCTCAAAAGTCCAAAATTGTAGTTAGAGATGATAGATTGATCTTGAAGGTCAAGGTCATTTTAGATCTTACAAAAATATGTCATCGTACAGTGGAATGGTTGTTTATTTAACCCATAGTATCCAACAACATTGGGTTATTTGATCAGACACTCATGATAGGTCAAATGAGGGTCAAGGCCATCCCAAGGTCAAAGTCACTGAAGGTCAATGTCATCCTAAGGTCACTTTTTTTTTGGCATAATGCAACTTTTAACCCATAGTGTGCAACAAGCAACAATCCTGGGTTATTTGATCATACATGGGCGTGAGAGGTCACATGATTGTCAAGGTCACTGAAGGTCAAGGTCATCCCTAGGCCACTATTTTTTTTTCTCCGTAATACAACTTTTGCTATAGATTATTTAATATTACCTGAGTCTATTTGGAGCCCAATGTGAATGTCATCTCAAAGTCAAGAGCATAGAAAGATCAAAGTAGGTATTTGCATTTTAATCCCACCTTTTAATTTGTTTTTTTCTGGGCACTCATTTTCATGTTAAATATTGCGAGTTTCATAAGGAGCATGTGAGTCATATAAGCTTTGCCTTTCTAGTTTCCTGTTAGAAATGTGATAGTCTTGCGTTGCAATTTTGAAAAACTATTATTACTTTGTTTATTATTGTTGACAATTATTGTTTTAATTATTGCTTATTTTGTTGTTGTTCAGGGATAATTTAAAAATTCACAATCACTTGCTGTATGTTGACAGGTACTCCGACTATGCCTCCGCCAAAGGGTTTCCCACTGACAGCTAAATCTACAATCAAGCGAGCGCGCACAAAGAAAGCAGACCAGAGGTTTGTTACTCATTTTCCTACAACGTCTTTGCTAATGGGTAGAGAAATTTGGGGGGGTAAAATATAGCAGTAGATCAATAAGATGTACACAAAAAAGATTTTATATAGCACATTGTTATGAAACTCTACTTATTTTTATTTGCCTGTATGGCAATGTGTGTACACGCGCTACCCAAAGTGATGACCTTGAGTAAACTATCAGAGATAGAAAGTTCAAACTTGTATTTAGAGATGATAGATTCTTGTTTCATATATGTTCTGTTTTTGCGTTGATACTGAAGGTCAAGATCATTTCAGGCCTTGCAAAAAATAGGTCATAGTACAGTGGAATGACTCTATTTAATCTATAGTGTGCAACAACATTGGGTTATTTGGTCCTACATGGGCATGAGAGGTCACGTGAGGGTCAAAGTCATTCCAAGATCAAAGTCACTGAAGGTTAAGGTCAAGGTCACTGTATTTTTGGCATAATGCAACTTTTGCTGTAATATATTTTATATTACATGAGTGTATTTGGAGCTGGAGGCCAAGCTCAAGAGCATAGAAAGATCAAAGTCAGTATTACTTTGCATTTTAATGCCACCGTTTCTTTTTCTTTCTTTTTTTTCTGGACAATCATTTTCATGTTAAATATTGCAAGTTCCACAAGGAGCATGTGGCTTCTAGATAATGCTAATAATTACTTGCGGTTGTTCTGTAGTAGGTAAAAATCAACAACAACAACTATGATTTCTACATCATTTTATTGGTTAACGTCTTCCATCAGTGATTTAGACCCGAGCGGGATCTTTAGCACACCTTCTCAACGAGAGGCATTGAACAGAACGGCAGCTAAAGAAATGGAGAGTGTGCGAGCTAACCTGGACAGCCTGCTTTTGGATAACTCCAAAGAAACCACACCTCGGTCTTCTCACACTAAAAGGTGCAATAGCTCTTCTTTAGTTAAGGTACTGGGGTGGAGGAAGTAGGTCTCTATAATTAAAGAATTTTTTTCCCTCCTGTAGCAACTGACATTTATTGCATCAGAAAATGGCAGTTCTGTTGTGAATTATCCATGTATATTTTTTAGACGATCGTGGTCTGAATAATTATAAATATACAGGATTGCCCAAAAGTAGGTAAACAGTTAATAAACTACCAGTAAACTATACTGTATTTATGACTTCACAGCAGCTCAATGCCTATGTGAGCAGCACTCTTAGGTTCTCCCTCATTTTGCTGGCTGCGGGCTATTTATAGCTTGCCTACACCCTCCCTTTCAGTGAAAGGAAAGGAAAGAAGAGCACTGGCAAAGCTATTTATAGCTAGCCTGGCTGAACTAGCTTCAAAACCTAAAAGCTTTGGTTGAGTCGGTGTGACTTCTATCCCATCCTGTACATTCATAGATCGGGTGATAAGCCTCTGTTGCTGGTATTATCTCCCTTGGTCAAAGACTAGCATCGTAAGCGCTTTTTTTTTGTGTGGTTAAAACGTGTTGGATATTTTGTTTCTTTCTGTTTGTTTAGTAAATTTGTTTGATATTTTATTTTATTTTAATTTCTTTTGGGATGAGTCGTTATTTCTGGTTTCTTCTGCAAGTTTGTAGAATTTGTTTCCCATGCATGGTATTTCAATGTTAAAGATTTTATTTAATTATGACTGCTTTCTATACTTAAACACACACCCCCTCCCCCCTCCACCTCTTCTGCCCCTTCCCCTACACCCTGCAACATTATCAACAAATATTATTATGCTTTACAGAAACCAGAATACATTTAAATTCGGCTTTAGCTAGTTTTGTTTGATTTTCGTTTGTTGCAGAGCACTTCACACTATTCAGGATCCCTCTTTCTCATGAAGAACACAACTGCATCATCCGTTCCATTATCATTACAACATGGGCTGCACTGGCCAAAACTTCCCTCATTGTTATTATCATCATCATCACCAACAGTATCACCAACAGTATCACTGTCCTCAATTTCATCAAACGATCTTGAATGAAGCATGAAGGAAAATAGTATCTGTGACATTACCATAGCTGCCAACTGTTACGGAAAAACCGGAAAAAATCGTTTCTTTAATATCTGTCGTCGTTTTCGTTGTTTTCTAGCAAAAATACAATTTCCGATTTCACCAACCAAAAAAAAAAAAAAAAAAAAAAACCTCGCTGTTGTCAGTCAACGCGATGACCTCGTCGGAATGCCAGTGGCAGTTGACTAAATCAAAGACGGCCTGTCCAGCAGCGTTGATCTGTGTGACGAAATAAAAGACAGGACTGGTGTTTTTACTTCAGAACACCGACAGTTGGTAAAACATACGTACTAATAGACACCGACGGTGACCGAGCGGGGGGTTCCTTGTGATCCTCTAGTGAATGGGTTGTTCATTACATCGATTGTATGACATCCAAAATGAATTCATTTGTAGACGAATTACTATTCATTCTAGACGTGAAAATGGAATCTCTGCTCATTTTGGAATTTAATGGTGTATTTTAAATAAAAGCACTGGGAGTGGGTCAGACACCGCGACAACGGCTTAGGTCACGGCTTACTTCTGTCCATTAACAAAGTAATATAATGGGCTTTCTTCTTCTTCTTCTTCTTCTTCTTCTTCTGCTTCTTCTTCTTCTTCTTCTTCTTCTTCTTCTTCTTCTTGTTATTATTATTATTATTATTATTATTATTATTATAAGTTTTCCTTTCAGGAGATGAGAAATGTGCCTTTCAGATTGCAAAAAAGGCTTCAGCTTCAGGGGGCGCAGCCCCCTGAACCCCGCTATTCGGGAGGGGGGCATACCCCCCTCCCGGACCCACCCCCCACATGTTACTCTTTTTAACTTTGGAAGGTTGCCAGCTATGCATTACATTAGAGTCTAACTTGGTAGTTAGTTGCTTACTTTATCTAAATAATTGTGGCATACCCTTGTAGTTGTACAGTGACCTAAGGATAGCATGTACACTAACATTGCAAGTATGTGCGGTGCAATAACGGTTTTATTGTACTCGGCTTTTAGTGCAACTTGCACCCATGCTTTGTGTTCATCATACCAATATCGCAGCTCAGCTCATGAATAAGTTAATATTCAAATCTTTATTCTGTACAGTTGTTAAATCGTCTTTAAAAAGATATAATACTTGTATAATAATAAGAATCTTGTTTTATTTGTTTATTTTCAAACTGTTAATAAAATCGTTTTAAACATTTTGTTAATGTTGTTCTGGCATTTTAATTGTTCTGCTACAGTTGTGAGACGTTTCTTCCCCACTCCCCCTCACCCTTTTCTGCTTCATTGTGAATGAATTCTAGACCCACGAAATATTTATTTTTTTCATCAATATGTTCTATTAATTATCAATTAGTCATACAAATGTATAGGTCATACTGCAGTTTTCAAATCAGATATATATATATATAAATAGCTTTAAACTGCATCCCTATTCTTTTAAGAAAATGTGGTTTTTTGTTTTTTTAAATGAAAGTATTTTCCTTATTATTAATATATATGTAAAAATCTAAGACGAGATAAAGTTTGTCTTTAAGTGTACTTTTGTTAAAATAGTTTTTATACAAGCTATGTGTAAATAATGTAAAACAGATAGTAACAGACTGTGGTCGCTCCAAAACGGATCGAAGTCATGTGGCCAACCAATGAATGACGGTGTGGCCAAGAAAAGCAGCTATAGTTGTTTGATCGTTCATTTTCAGTTTGTGGTGAGTTCACGGTTTTCCTTTAAAAGGACAGGGTATCAAGCATGTCTATTTTTGAGGGACAATGACTTAAAGAAATTGCATCATTGTCACATTAAGACATGACATAAATGACAGTCATTGCTCAAACCCACCACTAAGCTATTTATTATTATATATTTCATAATTCTTATATAGTGCTTTTCCATCTGAAGAGCGGCTCAAGGCGCTTTGCATTGTAGGCGTCTCATCCTTGTTATATCAGCAAACAACTGTGCCTACTATAAACACTTTCGCTGATATTAGAATCAAAAGGCACATTAACATTACATTACATGATTATTGCTTTAGGTCCAGCGGACTCTTCTGAGCCAAATCAGGACAGGGCAACCCACGATCCGAATAAAAGATCTGCTGAAACAACTCTAGTGGTAAAACTGAATACTCTCCACCAGCCAGTCACTTTACAATAAAGACATCCCACGCAGGGGATGCTGAGACTATACTCTAATTTATCGAACCCCCGTTTACAAAAACAAAATAGAATACAAACATCATTATAAATTATCAACAAAACATCCATATAAAATGCCTACATTGCTAAATAATAACATCATAGGAAGCCCTAGAGACCACCTGGCAGAAAGCGTCCAATATTCTCAAGCTGATCCAACAGACCTCGCACACAAATGAGTCTTGTCCCGGAAACGTTTTCAAGAAAAAAGGTAGGCGACTGGTCTAGCGAAGAAGAAGATAGTATAGCTGATTGATAGAACGGAGCAGGAATGAGAAAGGAGAAAGACAGCGACAGCGGGAATTTAAAGCACTAAATTTCCAGAAAATGGGGATACTATCTATACTGAAACCCCCGGCACCCCAACGGGGATAGGCACATTAACAAATATATGTATATCAAAACTGTACCTTTGAAAGAGGTTATATTTTATTTTTTTGTGGCTTAATCTTATATTTTGTTCAAGCAGAGCAACATTCATTGTGAGTTTGAAAAGGATCCGTGGGTCTCAAGTCTGTGATCTTTGGGGAGTGGGGGCTTTTAAAACACTGCATTTTTTTTTAGAAGACATTAGCGTTTTCAAAAGCCAGTGTTTATTTTTTTTTTTTAAACAAGCTTTGTCAACAGGAATCAAATAGTCTTACTAGTTCATTGTTTTCGTTGAAAACAAACTTAGGTTTACAAGAAACTGGCGTGTTGAACAGTGTTTTAAAACAAATTTAGAAATGAAAGGGATAGACGGCATGTGGCCAGTAAAAGCTGTCTAGGCTTGGGCTGGCCTGTGTTCAAGCTAAGATCGCTACAGGAGTTGAACCAAGTCCAGATATGCCTCGTATGCATTAACTCCATACGGAGTAGCTTAACCCGTGCAGCAGGGACACCAATGTTTTAAATAGTTGTCGGAGCAAGCCTTGCCCCGTGTCTCGGAGTCGCTGGATGTGAGCGATACATAGAGCAGCAGAGGGGGAAAAAAAGTTAAAATATTTAAAGGAGCAAATTTTGCTTAGTTTTTCAAATACTCTGGATGCCTGCTACACACAAAACATCAGAAGCTCGTGCAGATATTTAGATGTTTTAATTTTAGTGGAGGTAGAAGGAATAAGGGGGGGTGGACCCAATTTTGAAACGGATGAGAAAAACAACAACCAGTATAATAAAGCACTAAGCATTAAGAGTATCCGCACAGCTAAAAAGTCTGACTGAAAAATACTATGGCATTTTCTCCATTGACTCATTTCAGATACTCTGGGCATATTAGCTCAGGCTCTATGTGGGACAGGTAAAGAGTTATCGCAGTCTGTACTACAGGCAAAGAACAAGAGGTGAAACTAAACATTTTTCCACTAATGGGCGAAATTCGGGCAAGATCTAATTTATGTGAAGGAAAGTTTGGAAACTACACACAGGGCAGCGACATCCATGCCATGGAAAATCGAGATTCTTCCCAGGGTGCCGGGGTCTAGACACCGTGTAGATGAATTCTAGAGATGACTAATTGTTACAACTCATTTACTACAATCCCACCGATGTAGCTATGGTTTGCATGTTGGTTAAGTCTTGTCAAGAAAAGATGTATGTTGCCTTCAAATCGTCGAATAATACATTGCCACGGGATATTTACCTAGCCTACATCACAGGCTAAAAGCAGCAAGATAAATGTAAGATAATGTACTATAGTGGTCATCGTCTATTTTTTGCTGTGTACTGTTTGCCTGAGCGATATTATATGTGAAGATGTTCTCAGAGAACTTGAACGTCTGAAAATTCTTGGTCGATCGATTAATTTAAAGCTGTTTCAGGAAAGAAAAACGGATAAATATCCAGTAAGCCTGTTCATATGACTGTCCGGTGTTCTCGTGCATTTAATATGAATAGTCTGCTGGTAATTTATCACACACACACACCCACACACAATCGTTGGGTTTAGGTTTGCTAACCCTGTACTCTAATCTAACCCACTGGAGTCCTAAGATAATTATAGCCATAAAACGTTTTTGCCTCGGGACGTTAACCACAGATCACATAGTTATCACTCCAGTTGGGCTTCTATAGCAGATCCTCGATAGCAAATAGGTAGATAACATGTTTAAATTAATACCAGCTTTGTAGTTGAAAGATGGAGTACGCTGGTTAAACGATCATTTGTGGTGCCCCTACGACCTCCGAGTTACGAGATAGGATAGGATAGGAGTTGATAGAGAAGTCTGCTCTTGTCTTAATATTTAAAAAAAAAATGAACAGATGGTCACTAGACAAGACATGTTTCTTTTCTTTTTAGCAAGACTACATGTTCCTTGTGTTTTACATAAACTTTTTAAAAAAATGTATCTCACCCTTGGTCATTAGGGCTGGTCTGTTGACAACTTCATTGTTGTCTTGTATCAACAGACAAAGAGCATGAATGTTGTCTAATAATCTAAAAGATAATTATAACCAGTAAAAATACTGCTTCAAGTGTTGGACAGCACACACACACACACACGCCCACACACACACACACACAAGGTTACACAGTATTATCATGACTTTCCCGAAACGCCACCTACGTTGTGCTGACAATGGGTCATATTTCGTCCCCATTTTTAAGTACTTTGCAGTGTTCGAACCCTAACCCTAACGCTAACCCAGCCCTAACCCTAACGGATCATTGTTCTGACGTCAAAACAAGTAGGCATGTCAATACAAGTTATGTAGATGTTCACTGTTTTGTCCAGATATAATACTGTGTAAACAAGGACACACACACACACACACCAGCCGGGGCAGGCCCGGACTACAGGGGTTACGTAACCCCCCCCTGGCCTGACTATGTACCTTTTTTTTTTTTTAGGGGGCTACGTTACAATCATAAGTAAATCCGGGGAGAAATTTCAACCCTCTCCCCTAGGCACTATAAAAAAATAAATCCTCTTCCACTCTACTCAATTTCAACCACTGATTCTTTTATCACAAGTAACTACATTCTGTTACCTGAGACACTGTGCTGCCCATAGCCTTGAGTCTCTGCGTTGTAAAAGCATGCGGCTTGCCTGCAGTGAAGCCCTGAGGGAACTGTCACTGTTTTTCTAAAACTCTCCAAAGAGACAAAGAAAACTTGAAGATACCATCGAATCATCTCAGCCTGACACGACAAAAACAAAGTTTGTTGATCTGTGCAGAACAAGATGGGTAGAAAAACATGAAGCACTGGAGGTTTATACATCTCTCTTTCTGGTTGTTCACGACTGTTTGGGACAAATGTGTGAAGACAGTGACAATTGGGACAGTGAGACTCTGACCAAGGCAACTGGCTTTCTCCACACCTTGAGCAGCAGTGCTTTCCTTGTTGCATTCGTTGTCGTCCTCAATTGTTTGCGTTACTTTAAAACCCTTGACAGTGAAGCTGCAGAAAAGGACAAAAGATGTTGTCGATGCCTACAGGGAAATCAAAGCGGTCAGTAACTGCATGTCTTCTATTAGAAGAGATGTCGACACAGCGTTCGTTGCCTGGTTCGGTGAAGTCAGCAAAATGGCGAATGCTTTGACAACTGATGTTATTGTTCCTCGTCAAGCATCCCGACAGACTCTCCGTGACAACCAACCTGCGGCCACTCCAGAAGAATATTTCAAGATTAGCATTGCCATTCCTTTCTTGGAACACCTGTCAATCGAATTGGACTCGAGGTTCAAAAATGCTGACCTAGCAGTTGATGGTCTCTGTCTGGTGCCAAGCACTTTAATAGACAACCAGGATGGTTTCATGCAGGTTCCAGAAGGGGTGAAGACACTGGCAATGTTGTGGGAGTCTGATCTACCAGACAACGCTACCCTTGATGCAGAATACCAAAGGTGGGTTTGCAAATGGCGAAGTGCTGCTGAGAATGCGACAGCTATCATCCCATCCACGGCATCAGAAGCACTGAAACATCGTGACAGGGATTTTTATCCCAACCTGTTCATCATGCTAAAGAACCTTTGCACCCTGCCTGTCACCACTGCCGAGTGTGAGCGTTCAAACAGTCAGTTGCGCAACCTGAAAAACTACCTGCGCTCTACAATGGGGCAACATAGACTCAATGGACTTGCTTTACTGAAAGTGCACAGGGATGTTGATATTGACTTCAAAGAGGCAGTGAACTGTTTTGCCAGAAGATACAATTCACAAAAGGTACTAATGCCGAGGAACCTAGTGCAGCAAGACTGAAAGTGAAAGCAGGGCGGTGATGTTCATAAATTACAAGGTAAAGCTTTATACTGTTAACGATCAACAAAATGTAGTGAATAATAATAGTATACAAAACATCTCTGCTGATAAATAAATGTTCGTGTGTGTTTTTTTGTTGTTGTTTTTTTAAGGGACGGGCAGATGATTATTTTTGTACCCCAGAGTTTGTCATTTCAATTTGTTTAAAAAGCTCAAAGTCCCAGACCATCATAAATGGCTTTTTCAAGGTTCAGATTGCACCAGATTGCACCATTTTGCATCCTTGAAAAAAACATTTTCCGGGGGAGCATGCCCCCGGACCCCCCTAGAAGGCTCGGCGCTTCGCGCCTTCGCTGAATCTGTAACCCCCCCCCCCCCTCAACTTTACCAGGTCCGGCCCTGCGGGGGTACACAATATTATCAGGACTTTCTTGAAACGCCACATAGACTCCTACGTTGTGCTGACAATGGGTCATTACTTCCCCATTTTTAAATACTTTTAAGTGTTCGAACACTAACCCTAACCCAGACCTAACCCTAACGGATCATTGTCCTGACGTCAAAACAAGTAGGCATGTGATCATGTCAAAACAAGTTATGTAGATGTTCACTGGTTTGTCCCGATAACACTGTGTAAGTGTGCCCCCCCCCCCCCTCCTTCCACACACACACACATACACAAGAAACTATTCATAACGTACAAGATAAAAATGGTATAGTCATTAAACATGTAGCCTGGAGGCACCACAGAGGAAAACAAGGAATAGAGCCTTGTCAAGAAAAGATGTCCTGATGGTCCATTCAGCGTAGCTGAGATTAGGGAGTAGCTCTCGTCAAGTCTCTTGATACCTTATATGCTGACGGTCATTATGTCTGTTGTTTTGACGCGTTGTTTTTGTTCCACTAGAAAAAAAGAGAGCAGGCGTTTAATTCTGTCAAGATAACTAAGCATTTGCCATTTAAAGAAGGTCTCGGATTATGTTATTTCTGGCAACAGGCAACGAATATGACTTTGTGAATTTCAGACGTACGGATGAATTATAATGGATTAGTGGTCACAGGATGGGAATGTGAGTGTATTGTTGTCAAGATTTGCATTGGTCATTAGGCGTGATTACTGTCGCAGGTTGTGTCTTCTGTATAGCAACAGGCGAAGAATAGGAGCTGAGTTTTCACAAGAGAGGTGAAACGGTAATGATCTACTCCATCGTTTTTGAGTGGGTATAGTTAGCACAGGCAAAGGACGCGAGCTAATTTTTTACAAGATATTTTATTTTTATACCGGTCGGTCATTGTGTATTATGCTAAATATATATTGTTTCTGGATGTTTTGATCTGTAACACAGGCAACCGACAGGAGTTGAGACTTGACAAGAAAAAAGTTCTACCACAAATACTAGTAGATTCTATTTGTTCTATTATTCAATTATGTGTTCTGTTGTTTCTGACTGTTTACAGTTAAAACAATAAAAACAACAAGAGTTGGAGTCCTGACAAGCAAAAATATTTTAATAAGCCCTACGTCTCTTGTTTTGGTTGTTTTTTTGCAAGGAGGCAAGGGGATCTGTTGCTAATTCATCACTAATAACAGTGGAAATTGGATATATATATTCGAGAAGTGTGATTCTTGCAATCGGCTTGAACATATTCGATTTTTTGTAAAAAAAATAATCATTGTCCATAATACATTAATTATTTTTGCAAAGGGAAAGAGAGCCGCTGGTCTATGACAGTTTGAATAAAAGCAGTATTTGAATAAAAGCATTTATCCGATATTTGCTTATAGCAAGGCAAACAAACATGCAAGAATTGTATTATTTCAAACTACTCCCTCAGGCAAGGCTTTCTTATGCAGTCGCGATTTTTGTCCTCTTTGATTTTAGATTCATAGGCTAGCCTTACACGTTTTATTGAATTTAGATGTTCAAGTGTTCTGAGTGTTCTCGTTTGTTTGTTGTTCGTTTGTTTCTTCATCCTTAGCTACACACCGCGAGCACACTCACACACACCCCACCGCAAGCATCTCCCACTGACCTCCTTTTCTCACAGCGACATTTGTACGGGAGATAATTCTGTGAAAGTTTCACACTAATGTAGCGAATGCCACATGCTTGATACAGTGCTTGATAACTGCAGCTAGCTCGACAAATTATATAATTTTAGTGTAATTGTTTCGAGGCGCGCTCGTGTGTGTGTGTGCGTGGCTAGGTAGAAACGCCGTTATTCTGACATACACTTGAACCTCTACGTACTTTCTTTTGAGGGAGCCCGTTATGTTGACGTCAAAACAGTGTTTCGTTATGGTTAGATTAAGGGTTAGGGTTAGCTTAAAAAAAATTGACAAATTTGTAAAATTGTCAAAGTAACGTATGTAGAGTTTCGTGAAAGTCATCACAGCGGCGTTTCTACACGGTTGTGTGTGTTAGATTAAGCTAACTACTCCCGACCAACCAACCCACCCACTCATCTCTCTCTCTCTCTCTCTCTCTCTCTCTCTCTCTCTCCCCATTCCTATGCCTAACATTATTTATTATATTTTCAAAAGAAACTAAACTTTAATAAAGATTTGTTACTTTTGGAGTGGGTGTGTTCTAATAATAGTTACCGCACTGTCTATTGTCCTTGATGTTTTGTTTTGCTAACCATAAACCACAACGAACAGAAATATAGTTATCGATTTTCTACATAACCCCTTATATATTTGTGTGTATGTGTGTGTGTGTGTGTGCCTGTGGTTGTTATTGGGTGTACGTGGTTTCTGCGCAAGCTGTGCGAACGAAACCTGTGCTGTAACCACAACCAACCCAAACTCCTCTATATTCTATTTCTAACCGTCTTGACTGCTTTGAACAGTCGCTGGGTTTCGGTAAGGTTCGATTAAATTGGTGGATTTTATGTTAGTTATTATATATTTTATTTTAATGTAAGAATATATATTATACGTATTATTATTGTTATTATTATTATTATTATTATTATTATTATTATTATTATTATTATTATTATTATTATTATTATTATTATTATTATTAATTTGCCATGTGGTTTACCTAGAGAACTTATAACTTGGAACTAGTTTGTCCATTGGTAAAATAAGAGGGAAATAGGAGAGGTGGGGAGGGGATGGATGAGAGTAAGTGTCAAGAGATGATTGAGAAAGGTGAATCCTGGGGGAGATCATAAGGACATTGCACAAGTTAGGTGCCTGTATAGCGAATCCTCTGTCGCACAGCGGTAGTCGCACACAATGATCAATAGTCTCTCATTCTTTCGTACGTAAGCCTGTTATTGTGTTTACTGCTTTGCTACAAAAACACCGAAACTCAACTTCAACTTGTGTAATGCCCCATTGTGGAAGTTGGAAGCGGAATGGATGTACACACGCACATACACATTTGGAGATTGTATTCTCTGACAGCATGAACATAATGCAAACAGAGGAACTGATATATAATAATGACAAAATGCAAGGCAAGCATCGTAAACAACTGTACCGGCAACAAACCTTTAAATCAGACACCAAATAGGCCTCATTTTGACACTACTCCGTTATGCCTGTCCTAATTGGAAGGTTCGGGTTTCGGGGATCTTTTTTTTTCCCCGAGTTTCTCAGATCCCGAACCTAGGTTGCTGAACTTTTTGAACAACAACAAAAAAAAAAAATGAAAAAATGTTCGGGAACCTAGGTTTGGGATCTGAGTTCATCGAAAAACCGTTTATGAACCTCCACGAACCTTCCAATTAATACAGGCCATAAGCATGATTTGTATAGGTCTCTCTCTCTCTCTCTCTCTCTCACTCTCTCTCTCTCTCTCTCTCTCTCTCTCTCTCCATACACACACACACACACACCCACCCACACACACACATACACCCAATGGGAATTGAGTGGGAAATCATACGTTATGATTATCACGCGAGCGCACACACACTCACACAAATACACACATTTCTAATACTTTATTGCCAAATCCGTACAAAGAACAGAAGCCCAATATAATTATGGTTAAAAACAATATAGTAGCAAAATACAGGACTAGATAGCAACCATCAGAACATCCCGGAACACCAAAGTAACAGAAGAATACAACCTTCATACTTAATATCAAAACATACAGACATGAAAAACGCAAACATCTACTCACCCATTCACCCCCACTCCCTCCTCCCTCCCCCACAGACACGTACACATACGCACACTCACAAATATTAATACATCACAACTGGGTTTATTTAAGAATGTAGGAATCGGAAAGTGATTTTTTTACGGAAAGAGCGCAAACTTCTTCTAGAAATGTAAGAATCTAATGGAAAATTGGCTCTTTCCGTCTAAAAAGTTGACCTAGTTCATCTCCTATAGGCGACGAAATAGGTCGAACTTTCTTCACTCCGAAAATTGACTATTTTCTCCGTCCCGGATAGAACACTCCTTTGTACTTAAAACACTCTCATGCACTACAACTGCACTCCCATGCACTAAAAGAGCACTCCCGCGCACTTAGAAAAAGTGGGGTCCTGGAAAAAAGTGGGTTTCAAGCAAATAAACCCATTTGTTACTAAGAGAGACAAGGTCTGAAACCCATTTGTGCGTTTATTCAAGTGCACCCACACACACACACATACACACCCAGAAGCGGTTTGGAGTGAAAGCGGATTGAGTAGGTTTAAGGTGGGGCGGAAGGGTAACGGTACACCGATAAGAAAGAAAAAGCTCAATATGCGTTTGACAAGCACAGATGTTTAAAAAAGAAAAAAAAAGTTAAATGCTGACATCTCATATCCGGCTCCAGACACGATGCAATTGCCAGTGTATTCAGACTACCAGAGACCACTTCATTTCAAGTTGGTCTTTTACTTAGGTCGAGATCTGTGCTTGACATTTCGTAGATTGTTCGTCCCTGCTGGTCTTTTTAGTTCGAATAATCTAGCTGTTATGTTATGGCTGCTTGCTGCGGCCAAGCCATGGTTCCGAGTTCCTTTACGATTGAAATCCCTCCAAAGAAACCCTCTCTCTGTCTGTCTGTGTCTGTCTTTGTCTACGTCTCTCTCTCTCTGTTTGTCTCTTTGTTTCTACCTTTGTGTCTCTCTGTCTCCGTCCCTCTCTCTCATTCTACGTCTGTCTGTCTCTCTCTTTCTGTCTCTGTCTGTCTCTCTCTGACTGTGTGCCTCTTTGTCTCTACTTCTGTCTCTCTGTCTCCGTCCCTCTCTCTCACTCTCCGTTTGTCTGTCTCTATCTTTCTGTCTCTGTCTCTCTCTCTGTCTCTCTCTCTATCTCTGTCTCTCTCTCTTCCATCTCTATCATCCCCCACCCTCCATTTCCTCTGGCTGCAGCAAGTGTTTGCACAGTTTCTGATCCTAAAGTAACATTTGGAATTGCCAGTGTTTTGTAGTATGGCATCACGATGACGATGGTGATGATAATGCTGCTGCTGCTGCTGCTGATGATGATGATGATGATGATGATGATGATGATGATGCCCACTTGTAGTACGCATCTTATCCATGCTTGCGACGTGTTCATGGCGCAGAGAGAAGAAAAAAATAACTTGCCTGTTATTGTGTGTGTGTGTGTCTATATATGTAGGTTTACACACATTACAAACACACACACGCATATATCAGAATAATCTTGCGAGAAATACCTACAGCACCAACAACATCTATATCATGTGCTCGTAGACTTCAAGAAGGCATTTGATCGAGTCTGGCATGCAGCTCTGTGGGCAACCATGAGAGTGTACAACATCAGCCCAAAAATTATTGAAGTCATCAAAAGCCTGTATGACAAGGCTACCATTGCCGTCATCCATAACAGTGCCATCGGATACTGGTTCAGAACAACAATCGGTGTGCGTCAAGGATGCCTACTCTCTACAACACTCTTCAACATCTTCCTAGAGCGCATCATGTCAGATGCCCTTGCAGATCACGAAGGCACAGTCAGCATAGGGGGTAGAGCAATCTCCAACCTTCGTTTTGCGGATGACATTGATGGATTAGCTGGAGAGGAACAGGAACTTAAACAGCTGGTACAGAGGCTTGATACCACCTCCAGAGCTTATGGAATGGAAATAAGTGCAGAGAATACCAAAATGATGACCAACAACACTAATGACATCAACACGGACATCAAAGTCCAAGGCCAGTCCCTCAACACAGTGCATAGTTTCAAATATTTAGGAGCCATTGTATTAGACAATGGGTCCCGACAGGAAATCCTATCCAGGATCGCACAAACAACTGCTGCCCTGGCAAGGTTGAAACCCATTTGGAAAGACAAGATCATCAGTCTACTTTCCAAGGTAAGGCTGCTGCGCTCCCCTGTCATCTCCATATTCCTATACGCTTGCGAAACATGGACCCTCACAGCAAATCTACAACGAAGAATACAACGCATGGAGATGAGGTGCTACAGAAGACTTCTGGGCATTTCCTATACCCAGCACATCACCAACGACGAATTCCGACAGACCATCGCACAAGCCATATTGGACAACAGGATGACCTGCTCACAATGGTGAAGAAACGGAAACTCCGATGGTATGGCCACGTCACCAGATCATCAGGCCTTGCAAAGACCATCCTGCAAGGAGGCAGAAGAAGAGGGAGACAGAAAAAGAGGTGGGAGGACAACATTCGAGAATGGACTGGCTTGACACTGAGCGAAGTCATGAGGGTGGCTGAGGACAGAGAAAGATGGGGTATGCTGGTTAAACGATCATCTATGGTGCCCCAACGACCTCAGAGTTACGGGACAGGATAGGATAGGATAGGATAGGATAGGATGTGATAATTGTATATTATAAGCGACATGACAAATTTTCACTGCATTTTTTTTATTTGTGTGAACAAAAGGTTTCTTGACTTGTGGAATTTGTTTTCATCTGTCTGTTCCTGTTTAGTTGTAGCTGTTGATTGTTGTAGTTGTTGTTTTGATTGCTATTATTAGTGTTATTCGTATTTTTGTTGTTTTTTTCCTTCATGTATATTTTAATTAATAATTATTTGAGAGAACTTGCCTGAATTTGGTTCAAATGTATTCAATGCCTGTGATGGATTCCAAGTTAAGTGGACGAATTCAATTCCTGTGATGGATTTCAAGCTCAGTGGATTTTTTTTCTTGTTTGTCTAGGATTTTTTGCATGTCTTTCACGCGATATATCTTCTTCTTCTTCTTCTTCTTCTTCTTCTTCTTCTTCTTCTTCTTCTTCTTCTTCTTCTTCTTCTTCTTCTTCTTCTTCTTCTTCTTCTTCTTCTTCTTCTTCTTCTTCTTCTTCTTCTTCTTCTTCTCCTCCTTCTTTTTCTTATTCTTATTCTTATTCTTAGCGCTGCACTTGAAACCTATGGGCGAGTAAATAATTCCACAAGTTGAACTTGTAGAGTTGATGAAACCAACTCCCAGTACACTCAATTGATTTTTTATTAATGACAATGGACATGATTAAAACTAAATACAAAGGGGAAAAAACACGTCAGGAAGTGTGTGGGGGGAGGGGGGGGAGACTAGTACTGAATTATCCTGTAAATGTAATAGATGTAATTTGAAAAAAAAAATTCTGGCAAATTCAACTCCGTGTTTTGAGCTTTGGAGATTTTTATTCCTCTTGTTTTAAAATAACAAACAACGTCGATTTAAAAAAAGTAATTTTTTTTATATATATATATAAACAATACACACACTGCTTAAAAGTGTCAACAAGTAACATTATTGTAAAGTTAATATTTGGAGATCTATATATTATCAGTGTTGGTGAGAAATTGTTAACTGTATTATATGTAGCCTATATTATTATGTATTCATGGCCTTTGGGTGATGTGACGCGATCGTGTTGTAGGCTATGTAGACCTATGGGATAGGCAACGACGCATGCATGCAATTCTGATCATAATCATCCTGGCAGTGAATATTTGATGAAATAGCATCCGCATTAGGTAGGGCTGCTGACGGAATGGCTATCTTTATTTTCGTTTAGGAACACCATCTGGATGAGATGGCGTTTTTACCTCTAGAGCAAATAGCACCTCATGTCAGATTCAGCAACAGCCAAACACACACTCAGACAGACGGAACGCACCCACGCGCACACACACACACACACACACACACACATGGGTGCACGCACACACACACAAACACAAGTACACAAACAGAAGTTCATACACCAAAAGAGACTCTCTCCATCTCTCTCTCTCTCTCTCTCTCTCTCTCTCTCTCTCTCTCTCACACACACACACACACACACACACACACACACACACAGAGCAATTTCAAATGTAGTTCGACACATTTTCTTGGTGCGATACGAAAGAGATAAAATATTTAAACCACGATTAATTTTGATGGAGCAAACATACAATTATCCCTGTACGGATAGTAGATTACTGTAGCAATCTCGTTTTAAAAACAGAAGTCAAATTTGTAGCTAGTAGAATCATGTGGCAACGCACGATGAGATTGAACAAATATAAGCCTAACAAAAATATTGAGCAATATGGCAATCAGCTGTATAAAAGATGTGTTTACAAGGGGGTCACCGTACATATTTATCATAAGAACTAGCCAATTAAATCACAATATATCCAGTACGTTATCACAACACAAGATACATGCAATATACTATCTTAGATCGTCGAGGCCAGTCATACATTGAACGCCAGTCATCAAAATAAATAAACAAATTAATCAACAAAATTACTACAATAACCTATCAAATCAATAAAATGCGTTCCAAGCAGAATGCATTTCTGCTTTTCCAACTTTTTTCTATTTTTGAAAAATGTTTACTCCTAGGTCCTTGCCTTTTCGTTTGACCTGATGGGAGTTAACGCTAGCTTATAGGCGAAAACGTATAAATATGTGAAAATGCATACCGTTTCAAACTGTTTTCAATGTGAACATTAGTGTGAATAGATATAGACTGTACAGTATCAGTGACAAACCAGAACTTCTACACGCAGCCAATCTTTTAAAGTAGGCTGCTTCCAGTATTTCAACTAATGACCTATACACAGTTTTTTTTTTACATTTAAATTACCATGTGCAGTGAATTTAATGACCGTATCATAATAATTATGCACACACACATACACACACACATACCCACACGCACACACAAATACGTGCATTCACTCGAGTTAATTACCATATCACAAACACACACACATACACGCACACACACACACACATACACACGCTAACCCAAATATGTACACACACATAGGCTAACACACATTCACACAAACACACACGCGCACGCAGAGATGTTAACACACTAACACGAACATTTATGAAAATTATCTTAATTGCTAGGACGTGACTCGTTTAGAAATGGTTAAGCGATACATCAATCAAGGATCAGGTAGCTGTTGGTCTATTTTTAAAACCAATGCGTTCTTTATTAGCACGGTCAATTTTCTTGTCGAAAATAAAATGTGCGAGATGATATAATACATTAGTTATTGATTTAGCAATGAGGTCCCAAAATAAACAAAAGAATTAATCGATTTAAGCGTATATCAAAACGGTACTTTTAAAAGCTGTATACGTTTGGGCTTTGTCCATGTTTTTGTGTGTGACTCACATGCTTAGAAATTTTAATCTATGGCACTCACCCACACCCACACCTCTTCAAACAAAATGGCCAGATTATTTGCAAATCTGTGCGTAATGAGTCCTAAATAGTCCAAACATGTTTTCGTTTTTTGGGGGAGGGGAGGGAAGGAGAGGGTCTGTCCGTACGTCTGTCTGTCCGTCGTCCGCCGTCTGGAAAACTTGCAAGTGGATTAATATCTCAGAACCTATTTCAACTATCACAACCAAACTTGGAAAGATGGTGTATATCCATGAGACCTCATAAAAGATCAGTGAATAAATGACTTCACTTCAAGATCAAGATCACAGGGTCAACAAATGTTAGTTTTTAAAAAGAAAACAAATTTTCACGAAATTTCAAATTTTTTCTAAGTTATTAAGATTAAACTTACGATTTTTTGAGGCATGATAAGTATCAACGAGCCACACATCCTGTGCACATTTGGTCAACCTCACTCCAAGGTCATGGTCACTGGAATTGTCCAAAGTCAGTTACTATAGGTACTTTGAATTGACCTTGACCCTAAACTATGAGAGATATAAAGTTCAAACTTGTTGTATTTAGAGATGATAGATTGATCTTTCATATAGGCTAGGTTTTTGCGTTGATCTTGAAGGTCAAGGTCATTTTAGGGCTTGTAAAACATACAAAAAAAGGTAATTGTATG
Organism: Oncomelania hupensis; assembly: GCA_036898135.1. NCBI lineage: Eukaryota > Metazoa > Mollusca > Gastropoda > Littorinimorpha > Pomatiopsidae > Oncomelania > Oncomelania hupensis. Next base: position 53,397,948 of record CM072511.1, on the reverse strand, counting down.
CAACAACATTGGGTTATTTGATTATACATGAGCATGAGATGTCACGTGAAGGTCAAGGTCATCCTAAGGTCAAGGTCACTGAAGGTCAACCCAAGGTCACTGTCTTTTTTTGGCATAATACAACTTATGCTGTAGTTTAATTGAGGGTATTTGGAGCCAGAGGTCAAAGTCATCTCAAGATCAAGAGCAGAAAAAGATCAAAGTCGGTATTACTTTGCATTTTAATGCCACTGGTTTCATTGTGTTTTTTTCTGGACAGTCATTTGCATGTTAAATATTGCAAGTTCCACAAGGAGCATTGTGAGTCTGTGAGGGCTTAGCCCTTCTAGTTCCCGATGGGGCAACACTCACTGTGAATTTCAACAGTCTCGGTGAGGCTGAAGTGTGAGATCTTGGACCATTTTATACTTTCTATTGAACAGGGCCACTTCGAGCGAAAATCCACTAACTTATGTAGCAGAAGAGTTAATGAGATAGGTCGCACTAGATCTGTGCTTCATTTGTTATGTATCTTGTGCTTGCGTGCCGCTGATCGTGTCATGTATACTATAACTGTATGTATGTCACTTGGCGAATAAATCTTGAATCTTGAATCTTTATACATGTAAAGGTTGTATACTTCTTTGTTCCGTTAATGGTCTAGAATTGTAAAATTTTTACAATTGTAATGCATCTTCGTCTGCAAGCAGCTGTGTCTACTGAATAATGTTGTATTCGGATACGTTTAGCTTACCTACGTGTTCCTTGCCTGTATATATTAATGGAAAAACTATAGTTCGACTATAGTTAGTGTAGCCGACCTTGACTAATGCAATTTCATCAGGATGGGATCCACGCCATCTCACCGAGTATCATGAGGCCGTAGAGGGCGAAGGTTACTTCTTTTGATTTTGCAAATCGAGAGGACGTTTCCTCTCTTTGATACTCAGTGCGGGCGTGACCTTTAGTACCAATGACCTTTACGAAATCTCAGGTAACGTCTGTAGTAGAAAACTGAGCTGCCCACGCGTTAGAAATGCGCTTTTATCTATTTTCCTTATGTATATTTTTAAAATATTTATTTATATATATATATATATATATATATATATATATATATATATATATATATATATATATACACACACACTTTATTGCACGTAGAAATAAATATGATTAGATTTATTTTATTTATTCAATCTTATATGGCGCTTTTCCAGCTCAAGAGCTGCTCAAGGCGCTTGGAGACAAAGGAGGCCCGAGGCGCCCACCTGCAACCTTTGGGCGCGTAGTCTGACACCCAGACAAACGAGCACTATCCTGGTCGGCCGAGAATAGAGAGAAGGAACCTAGTGCATACTGAGTGTATTTGTATTGCCGGTACTCACCTGTCTAGGAAATGAGCGTCAGGATCTTTAAAGTACATGCGATAGAATGCGAGCGTGCACAGATGAGACCTCGGTTTATACTCTCAACCGAAGGTGCAGGAGCGCAGTGTCTCAGGGTAATTTGATTTTCATGGGTTTTAAAAAAATCTTATTTTCTTCTCAATTCTTTTTCAAGCGGTCAAGGGGTTTGAACCACTTTCTGTACAGGCTGTAATGTTATCGCCTGCCATTAGAATACACTGCGTACCCCACTGAGCCAACATTAAAATTCATATTAATAATGTCGCCAAGTATGCTATCGTTATTTCCCACAACGTTCGCTGTACCTTGACGTGTTTCTAAGGGCCAGAGGTCTATAGAATTTCTTTTTTGTATTTTATTTAAAAATTGGGTAATAAAACGACAATGTTGCAGTGCTCTCTCTCTCTCTCTCTCTCTCTCTCTCTCTCTCTCTCTCTCTCTCTCTCTCTCTCTAATATATATATATATATATATATATATATATATATATATATATATATATATATATATATATATATATATATATATCACGCACACACACACGCACATACAGACAACTACACACACTCACGGCCTTCACTCTCAGGCGAACTCTCTCTCTCTCTCTCTCTCTCTCTCTCTCTCTCTCTCTCTCTCTCTCTGTCGGAATACACACCCTTACTCTTTTCCTCTCCACATATGCACACAACTACCTACACACGCATGCACACAAGTACACACAACTACACACACGCACACACACACACCTACCTACACAAAGTCAAGGGCAAATAACCCAAACTATCACATTAATTGTAATTCCACTTTTAGAACAATTCTGCTTGCAGGCTAAAGTTGTTTAAAAAGAAAGAAAGAGAAAGAACAAGATTTCTCTTATCCTACATAGCGCACTTACAAGCTGAGAGAGCTTCTCAAGGCGCTGACCCGCAATATCCAGCAATCACAAAATAGTTTGCTGAAGTCAGGATTCGAACCCACGTCGCCCAAGACGCACTCACACAAGTCGTGCGCTCTGACCACTGAGCTATCCCTGCCGCCATAAAAAGAGAGACTTGTCATGCGTGGCTGCAGGCCCTTGCTACAGCTTACTTAATAACAACTTATTACTGAATGCCTCACATAATCGTATAAGCCAGTCACGTGTCTTGGACAGTGTGTATATATGAGAGAGAGAGAGAGAGAGAGAGAGAGAGAGAGAGAGAGAGAGAGAGAGAGAGAGAGAGAGAGAGAGAGAGGGGATGTATAAGAAGAAAAGGCGACAGAAGTAGGAGAAAAATAGGAAGGGTGAGGAGGAAGAAGAAAAACAGGCGAAAGAAGGAGGAGGAGAAAAAGAAGAAACCTTTTTCAGGCCTTTATTATAACTTTTGATAAGTTAGTCACGTGGGAGTTAAACTTTTTTTGAAACTTTGTTTTGTTAGGGATAAAGATTTTAGACTAATTAATTAATTGAGAGTGAGAGAGAAGAAGAAGAAGGAGGAGGAGGAGGAGGAAAGGAAAAATAAGAAGGACGAGAAGAAGAAGATGATGATGATGAAGAAAAAGAAGAAGAAGAAGAAGAAACCCTTTTATGCCTTTATTCAAATTTTTGTCAATGTTATTTATTTTCTTCTTTTTTTTTTTATAGTGTTTTATTCGTCTGTAAGTTTGCACTTTTTGTTTTCAGCTCTAAGAAAAATGCCTCCTCGCTTTATTTGTTTATTTATTCTTTTATTCTTTCATTTATTTATTTTTAATTTATTGCATGTATAGGCTAATTCAGCTAAGTTCGACATTTAGAAATCCACAGGTAGTGCATAATAATATTGTTAATATATAGGATTACGAAGGTAGCCTACATCTGTTGTATCTTTCTTGTATACTGCTTCGGATGAAAGTATAAACAGAGGTCTAGTATGTGCACGCATGCACTCCATCGCACGGACTTTAAAGATTCTGCTACACAATTACGCCCAGCTAGGACTAGGTCCATTCTCTCCCATCTCCGGTCGCGCAGGATTGTGCTCAGTTGTCTGGGCGTCAGACTATGCGTCCAAAGGCTGCAAGTGGGCTTCGCGGGCGGCTTGAGTTAGATCCTGTATCGGGAAGCGCCTTGAGCAGTTCTTGAGCTGGAAAAGCGCTATATGCACTATATGAAAACTATTATATATATATATATATATATATATATATATATATATATATATATATATATATATATATATATATATCAAATAAATCTATAGAATTACAATATGAAAAGCATATATATATATATATATATATATATATATATATATATATATATATATATATATATATATATATATATATATATATATATATATATATATATAATACATAAATATTACGTTTTTGCTATAAGTACATTATGAAAAGCATATATATTATGTGTTATGTATATAAGTAATACGTTGTTCTATAAGACCTAAGTATTATACCTGGATCTATTTTATTGTGTAAAGCTTGAGTGGTCTAGAAATTATTGTAAATACAAGGTTTCTTTTCTAGAATTTTATAGGCCTAATTATTTGCCAAATTTAACATGCAAGGTTGCACGTTCGACGAGTGAAAATGTACTAATGGTATTGGATGCAGTCAATCTAAAATTTCACAAACCCACACGTAAATTTAAAAATAACTAATAATGTTAGCTCACACTGATGTACATGTAAAGCCTTTCCCTGGTGAGTTAAACTTCAGACTTAGCGTAATACAAAATTGTAAGGAGATTGGAGTTTGAGAGAGAGAGAGAGAGAGAGAGAGAGAGAGAGAGAGAGAGAGAGAGAGAGAGAGAGAGAGAGAGAGAGAGAGAGAGAGAGAGAGAGAGAGAGAGAGAGACCATGACAAGGCTTGCAATCAATGATTAAATGATTTTGGGCGTTCACAAATATATAGTACTGTTCAAATGCGTGAACATACACACATAAATTCTAAAATATATTATTATACAAACGTTAATTTACTGGGAAAAAAAAAAAAAAAAACTTGGGCACATCTGTGTTGATTTTAGAAAAGTTTACGGAGCATTGTACTGTACGCTGTTACTCCATTAAACAGATAAAACTCGCTATTCATTGACTTGTAGGTGCGTTCATAAACGTATAATGACAACTATACTACTACTACTACTACTACTACTACTACTACTACTACTACTACTACTACTACTACTACTTTTATTATTATTATTATTATTATTATTATTATTATTATTATTATTATTATGGATGTTATGTACGGGCTTTTCTCTAAAACACCAGTCAGGCTCAAAGCGCGGAGATCTGTATCAGCATACACGCTCACATGTTTTACACACTCTCACATTCATAACAAACACACATCCTATTATTCAAACATGTGGTGAAGAAACGGAAACTCCGATGGTATGGGCCACGTCAGCAGAACATCAGGCCTTGCAAAGACAATGCTGCAAGGCACAGTGCAAGGAGGCAGAAGAAGAGGGAGACAGAAAAAGAGGTGGGAGGACAACGTTCGAGAATGGACTGGCTTGACACTGAGCGAAGCCATGAGGGTTGCTGAGGACAGAGAAAGATGGGAGTACGCTGGTCAAACGATCATCTGTGGTGTCCCAACGACTTTCAGGTTACGGGATAGGATAGGTGTAAAGGCAGGGAAATCGCTATTAGAAGACAGAAAGGAAATATAATTTTTAAAAATTTTAGATTGACTGTATCCACTACATTTTTCTACAAAGATAGTACAGTATAAGCACTCTAAGAATATTAGTTCTGCAATATTGTAAGATTCTATTACAATACAAGAAGCTGCTTCAGGTGTAACTGTAAAATAATATTCTAATTCATGTGTACTTTTGCATAATATCTGCACTAGTGAACATCTGTAAGACAGTGTATGTTCCCGTGATCATTTGATAGCATCAAAGGCAATGAATATATATATAGCCAGTCATGTTAAACATTTATACAGTCTTTGATAGTACTTTAAACTAGGCCTATTAATATAACACTATAACCAACACTTCTAGGACTTACCATGGTTAAAATAGGCCTATAATGTTTTGTGGACTATGATTGTTTTTGACATGGTAGCGCTTTTCAAGTCCCCGGTGTAGCAGGCCAGATTATACCCCGCCTCAAGTATACCCAGGGTATAAGCTGGCCTAGCCTAGACTATGCCCCCGTATAAACTGGCCTAGCCCAGACTATACCCCTGGGTATTATCTGGCCTAGGCTCGTTTAACCCTCTCCTGCCCATTATAACCTTCCCCCCCCCCCCCACTACGGAAGACCGTATCCTTCACGTTACTCTTTAATTTATGTGTTGTAATTGTTCTGATGCACTCAGATAGATAGATAGACAGACAGACCGATAGATAGATAGATAGATAGATAGATAGATAGATAGATAGATAGATAGATAGATAGATAGATAGATAGATAGATAGATAGATAGATAGATAGATAGATAGATAGATAGATAGATAGATAGATAGATAGATAGATAGATAGATAGATAGATAGATAGATAGATAGATAGATTGATTGATTGATTGATTGATAGATAGATAGATAAGGTTAGGGTTAGGGTTAGTTTTTTTAAAGTTTTTTTTCTTTTTTTACACGCAAGATAAAGGCTGTTAGCTGAGTTGTTTTTTTGTTTTTTTTAACACGCAAGCAAAAGGCTGTTACCTGAGAGTTGGTCACGCAAACGGTCATGTACAACAAACCCATGAGTGAAATCTCTTTAGATGGGGGTATATTCCGGGCGCGAGGGGTATGACCTGGCCTAGGCTGATCTATACCCAGGGGGTTAAACCCGCCTAGGCTACATTATACCCGGGGTATAAAGTAGCCAGGGGTATATTCCGGCCTGTTACACCGGTATACTACCAGTAAGCCTACGTTTAAGGTACGATAGTGTACATTCCCAAGGAAGAGAAGCCTAAACGCTTCGTAAAAAACTGGTGTCCTATATCTCTTCTTAACACAACATACAAGATAGCCTCTATTTGTAAAGCCAATTTAGTCGGTACTGCCAAATATAATTCTTGAAAGTCAAAAGGGTTTTCTGAAGGGTCGATATATTGGCGAAAATATCCGCTTATTTGTGTTATTTTAGTCTATACAGAAAAAGAGACCATTCCAGGTATGATTTTATCAATCGATTTTGAGAAATAATTTGACAGATCCTGGTCTTTTCTACACACACAGAATTTTTCAACTTTGGCCAGAATATGATAAAGTGGATTAAAACATTTTATTCAAACATGTACGTGTACTGCTGTTAATGGTCAGTATTCAAGCTGGTTTTCGATAGAAAGAGAAGTCAAACAAGGTGACCCTGCCTCTCCATACTTATAATTGATATGTGCTGGAATTTTGTCATTGATGTTTCGAAGAAACAAAACTATAAAATACATTAAGGGGCCAGACCTACCTAGCGAGGGGTTATTTATTGTTTATATTTGGTATTCACAAACTATGTTACAAATTTGTGATAACCCCTTATTTGATAACAAGCTGTCAGATAAAAATACTTTGAATGCACAATCTGTCTTAAATTATGACAGAAAAAATAATAAATAAATTATTGCAAAATATCGTGACGAAAATCTGTACCATCATTTGTACACACTAACTCTTCCACTTATAAGATTTGAATGTTATCTCTTGGCAAAGAGATAAAAATATTGTTTTTCTGAAACCTGTACTAAGGTACAGAGTGTAGGATAAATATTGTACTAGTACGGTGCGCAAACATTTTTGTTTTGTTTTCTTACTTTAAAAATAAACAATAAGAAAAATTATTTTTTTCGAACTTTTATTCTGAAAACAATAATTTGAGTACAAGACCAAGGGCTGAGTCACAGCTATCTCCACACAAAATTTGAAGGCTCTACCTTCAATATTGAAGAAACTGTGGTGTAAAAACTGATGAAAACGGCGTTTTCAGAGAAAAACTGCAGCGGAAAATATAGCTATGACCTATCTGCACACTGATGACCACCAGGTCGGTAAGGAAATCCTTCTTCCTCAGCTTGTTCCTAATATATGCCAGTCTCCTTTTCTTCCTGTACTCCTTGGTTGACTTTAGTGCCTGCCTTTGAGCTGACATTATACCCAAAGTGTCTTTGTAAGCGAAGATTGCCGCTTAGAAATGTCCGACGGTGAGTCGCATATGTTGCAGAATGTCAACCAGTGTGGTACACTTACATTTCCCTCTACAATAATTGGTCTTAAGGGGAAAAATTCTTGCCTATCACACCTCTTAATGCTGCATATAAATGCAAACTTGCTACTCAGACCTTTCCTTTCAATTTCATACATTTTCATGTCACTGTGACAAAACTTACATGACAACTGCGACATGATGTTGCGGTTGAGGATCATGGATGTCATAATCAATAATTCTGAAGCCTTCAAATTCTTGATTGAAATCATCATCATACTCGCTAATACTATTATTAGTGCTGTCTTAGCCATTGTATCAGACAATGGCTCCCGGCAGGAAATCCTCTCTCCAGGATCGCACAAACAACTCCGGCCTTGTCAAGGTTGAAGCCCATTTGGAAAGACAGGACCATCAGTCTACATTCCAAGATAAGGCTGCTGCGCTCCCTTGTCATATCCATCTTCCTACACGCTTGCGAAACATGGACCCTCGCAACAGATCTACAACGAATAATGCAAAGCATGGAGATCAGATGTTAAGAAGACTTCTGGGCATTTCCTATACCAGCACATCACCAACGTCGAAGTCCGACAGACCATCACACAAGCCATTCGACAACATGATGACATGCTTGCATGTGAAGAAACGGAAACTCCGATGGTAAGGCAACGTCCCCAGACCATCAGGCCTTGCAAATACCATCCTGCAAGGCACGGTGCAAGGAGGCATAAGAAGAGGGAAACATAAAAAGAACTGGGAGGACAACATTCGAGAATGTACTGACTTGACAATGAGCGAAACCATGAGGATTGCTGAGAACAGAGAAAGATGGAGTACGCTGGTTAAACGATCGTCTTGACCAGAAGGCTGCTCCTACTCTCCTTTCATCTGTCTTTGATCCGTCTGTATATATTTGTAAGTAAGCAGTGTAGTCTGAATGAATAATTTCTTTTGTTGCCAAGGAAAGGAGAGGGTTTTCTTGTTTGGTTTCTGGGGTTTTTGGTATAATATGCGTTCGTATGGTTGGCAACTCCATGGTCCATGGAGGTACTGGCGATGGTTTGCACGTCACTGGTTTTTGATTTCTTAGTCCTGCCATTGTGATGAGTGCATCTGTCTATTTGTATATGGATGTTGTTCGTTGACCTATTCTCGGTTTCTTCTTCTGCAGACGCTGTTCAAAAGTATCACAGCTGTCAGCAAAGTTTTATATCAAACTCTTCCATAATAGTATTTTCGACTGTTTGGGCTCTGAAAAGATACTGTTTTGATCTGAGCTTCGTTTCATCTTTCAGGGGCAATAACTCAGTTGAACTGATTTAGGGAGACTCCAGTCCCCAAGGCTGCTGCCAGGAAAGCGCAGTCCTTAGCTTGGAGTCTATGTTGCTGTTGCATGTGGAGTAGTAGTAGGCCACTTGACCATACAACAGCCTACTTTTGACTAGATCAGTTACTACGTTGACCAAGGCCTTTTTCGAAATCTGTTTCTTATCGTGAAGTAACACTTTGAACAGGTTCTAAGTCTTGATTGCTTTTTTTATCAGGTGGTTTATATGGTATGTCCAGGTTAGTTTAGAGTCAAAGATGACACCCATATATTTCGCAATTTTGGAAGTCGTTATGTTACACTCAGTTCGATGTTGGTGTTTTTCTTTATCAGTATTTGATTCAGCCCCGATGCTGAAGTCCTGATAAGGTGTAACTCAGATTCGTTTATTCACACAGCCTGCTCAATCAGCATACAAGTCACAAAGTCGACGTATGAAGTTTTCCACTTTTATTCAGCACACATCAACAACTGCATACAATTCTCAACTCAACTTAACAACTTTCACAGCAACTCTCCAGCTTCACTATCAACAACAATCTCTCAACAACAGTGCGGCACACAATTTTATAATCTCTCTCTCTCTCTTTTCCCGAAAAATTTCGAACCCAGTAGACTAAAATAACGCACTACAGCCAATCAATTAAAAGATCGTCATCACTGACTTACGTCATACATATTTCTTCTCCTTCCGCCATACTTCGATATTTATCCCGAAACTTCGATCGATAGTAAACAAGCGGGTCCAGAAAATTCTACAACGATATCGACCAACAAAAATTATCAACGTTATACAAAGCCTCTCCTAACAACAATGCAAACTCAAATCAAAGGTAAATAAACTCCATCATTTAATACTTTGCAAAACGAAACGATTAGATCTATCGTGCGCGTCTCTGACATATTACCATTGGCGTTTCAACGTAACATAACCCCCCACTCAAGAAGAAATTTACCTAATTTCTTTCAACAAAGTTGAAACGTAATGCACAAACAATGTACAGAATTAAAACTTACTTCAGACTGTCTCATTTACTGTCAATGTTCTCAGTTCATTCACACAAAGTTTCTCATCTGCAAGTCCTTTTGGATGTTGTCAATGTTCACATTCTATCTACACAGTCAATTTTTTTCATCTTCAAGCCTGTCTAGATATTACCGATGTTCTTAGTTCACCAACACAGTCAATGTTCTTTCATCCGCAAGGAAACGACGCCCTCGTCAGTTGCGGTCGTCATCGGCCCAGGGTCAAAGACAGTGATCTCGTGGGCTTTCCTGGAGTCAGTGCATCCTCCGTTGTCTTCCTCTTCCGTCGGATGTCCGACGCAGTCGACGTTGTCAGCTCCCAGAATGCATTCGCTGGGTCTCACGGTCCGGTTGGCTTCTGCGAGACGGTGGAACAGCTCCCTCAAGGTCTGCAGATGCTCCTTCCAGGTCTGGGTGTGGACTTCATGTTCGACCAAAGTCGTAGAGCCTGGGACATCGCTGAAGCTATGGAGAAACTCACCCATAATGTCCTTGAGCTCCAACTTTTGACCTTCCGTCAAGCTCGGTCCTAGCTTAACATCATTGATGCCTTCTTTGCTGTGTAAGTCTCCAAGTTCCAACAGTTCTTCGCTATCAAAGCTGTTGTCGGTCACGGCTGCTGTGGCTGCGTGCACAGTCTCTGATGGCCTTTCCACGTACAGCTTAAGGAGGTTGGCGTGGTATATCTTGGAATGCTGACCGACCTTCACCTTGTAGTCGTTGATCCCCACCACGGTCTGCACTTCATACGGGCCTTTCCACTGCCTCAGCAACTTATTGTGATCAGTAGGTAGCAGCACCAGCACTTTGTTGCCAGGTTTAAACTTCCTGTTCACAGCCCTACAATCGTAGTAGTGCTTTCCACAGTCTTGGGACTTCTTCAGGTTTTCTCTGGCTATCTCGAGAGTCTGCTCCAGCTTCTCCCGTAGCTCAAACACGTACTGGTAGCTGTTCTTCACCTCTGGGGTGTCTACTTCTTTCGTCCACAGTTCTTTTAGGATGTGCATCGGCCCTCGGATGGTTCTTCCGTACAGCAGCTCGAACGGAGAAAAGCCGGTGGACTCCTGCGGCACTTCTCTGTAGGCGAACAGTAAGGCGTTGATGTAACGATGCCATTGTCTGGGCTGCTCGCTGCACAGTTTCTTCAGGGTGGACTTCAACGTAGCATTGAACTTTTCGACAAGCCCGTTGCACATCGGATGGTAGGGTGTCGTAGTCAAATGCCGGATGCTCAGCAGTCTGTTGACCTCCTTCATGCAGTCAGAGACGAACTGCGTCCCGAGGTCTGTCAGAATTTCTTCAGGCACTCCAAGTCTACTGAACATGTCCACCAGTGCCTCTGCTACAGTTTCAGTGTCAATCTTCTTCAGAGGCACTGCTTCTGGGTACCGAGTCGCATAGTCCACTAAAGTCAGTACCCATCGATGACCTTCTTCACTCGGAGGTCTTATTTCGCCGATTAAGTCTAAGGCCACCCTCTTGAAAGGTCGGTCGATCAGAGGCATCCTCTGCATAGGCACTTTCGGGACCCTTCCTCGAGGTATGGTCTTCTGGCAAATGTCACATGATCGGCAGAAACGGCTGACGTCCGCATGAAGTCCTGGCCAGCAGAATACCGCCTGGATTCTATCCGACGTCTTCTTGATACCCAGGTGACCTCCCATGATTGAGTCATGCGCTATCTCCATCACCTGGCGCCTTAGGGGTAACGGTACCAAGACTTGACGCAGTGGTTTACCTCCGTTGACCCTCGGGTGCTGGAAGATTCTGTACAGGATCTTGGCCTTCACCTCGAAATAGACCGTACCACTGCCTTTGGTCACGTGGTCTTGGCGGTTCCTGTACTTGTTTAAAGTACTATCAGCTTCCTGGAGCTGGATCAGCTTATCTCTGTCCACGATGGCAGCTTTAGAGTTGTCGGCGACCTTCAGTGGCGTAGACATCTTGTCTCTCTTGGCCTGGGCCCTGGTAGTAACAGCACCGACGATCTCTGGTCGGCAGGGCTGAGCCGGAGTAACCACATTATCCCGTAGCAGCTCTGTAAGGTCTCCATCGGGAAATGGCAATGGATCCTCCTCCACAACTTTGACGCGTTGGGTTGAGGCAGGACTCCACTCTGGATCGGGGTCGTCGGGTCGTCTCGCGCCGTCGATATTCCCGATCATCAAATCATACAGCGGCTTCTTCAGGCAAACCGCTTCGACTTCGCCTATGTAGAAAGGGGTGTTGACATGAATCTTCGCAACTGGCGCTTTCAAACATTTGCTGTCGGCCATAAGTGTCCATTTTGAATCGCCAGTGAACTGTTCTTTAGCGATTAGGTCTTCTCTGACGATGACCCCACTACAGCCAGAGTCTCTTAAGACAGTCACTTCATGATTTCCGACGCGTCCCTTTGAAACAGGCATGTTCTGGATGGTCACAGCTGCGCTGGCGACGACGGGGATGGATTTTCCGTTGGCAAGGAGAAGTTGGCCATCGGTCATGCACTCTTGCACGTCCGCAGGGGTAGCTGTGCGCTCGGTTTTACTCGGAAGAATAACGCTCCCGCCGCACACTTGATGGTCAGATCTACTGGTTTGCCGTTGATTGGAGAACCGCCTCTGCCGGTTGCCCGCCGCTGAATTGTCCGTACTGCTCCGCTGTCCGCTATTTCTGCTTTGAGGGCAGCTGGCAGCTCTGTGGTCTGTAGCGTTGCAGATGAAACAGCCTCTTGAGTGCCCTTCCCTGGGAGGAGGCGTAAAGTCCGTCTGTTTCTGGCTCGTCTGGCTCCCCTGGATCTGGTTCACATGGTTTCCAGTCTTCTGAAAATGTTTCGTCGCGCTGGGTGGCCCCAGGGTCTTCCCATGAGCGATGAGATATCTTTCAGCAGCCTCAGCAACGTCTTTTAGCGTCTGCAACTTTTGTATTTCCAAGTGGATCGCTAAGTCCTTGTGACAGGCATTGAGAAATTGTTCCTTCACGATCAGGTCATGGAGACTGTCGTAAGACTTCTTTTCGCCTGATAACTCCACCCACTTGTGTAGATATGACGACAGGCGCTCCACAAACTGCTTTGGCGTCTCGTCTGACTTAGGCCGGCATTCACGGAAGCGTTTACGGTAGCCCTTCTCTGTAAAGTTGTAGCACTGCAACAGGGCCTCTTTCAAGACGTCGTAGTTTTTGGCGTCATCGTTCGACAGTCTGGTGTAAACTTCGAGCGCTTGCCCCGTCAGAAGTGCACTCAGTCGAATTGCCCAGTCTTGAGGTTGCCAGTTAGAGCTTTCAGCGAACCTTTCGAATCTCGCCAGATAACTGTCAATTTGGTCCTTCCCGTCGACGAAAGCTGGCAATTTTGGAGCCGTGTTGTCACTGATAACTTGTGGCGCATGCTGCTGTTGCTGGATGCGCGCCAACTCTAATTGGAACTGCCGATCAGCTTCTCTTTCCTCACGCCTGCGCTCATCTTCTCTTTCTTTACGCTGCTCTTCTCTTTCTTGCCGCTGCTCTTCTCTTTCTTGCCGCTGCTGTTCAATTTCCAGACGCTTCAATTCTAATTCTCGTTCTTCACGGCGACGCTGCTCTTCTAATTCTCGTTCTTGTATTCTCTCCTGGGACTTGACGTAATCCGTCAACTGTTTCCCTTTTAGATTCAGTTGAATCCCTTTCTGCCAGAAGTCAGCCATCTTAATGCTTTTCTGGAAAGTTCTTTTCTGGAAAGTTCTTTTCTGGAAAGTTCTTTTCTGGAAGGTTCTTCTTCTAGAAAGTTCTTGACTGTGCTGCACATTTCTAGACTGTTCTAGAACAGCACGCTTTCTGCAGTAGCGCTGATGCTTGCCACTAGTCGCCTTCGCTGACGCAGGCCCCGCTGTCCTCGTCGTATGCGACGCTGCACCTCGCTGGTGTTGATGTATACGCTCCTGTGCTGAAGTAGACGCGACGTCCGCTCGTCGCTCTCTGTAACACTGGCGATGTAGCTCCGAGACTGTCCCTCAACGTAGTCTTACGGCAGCCACGTAGTCCCGATCTGTTGTTCGCTCACGAAGCAACTCTTCAGCGACTACACGCCCTTGCAGTCAACCCGAACCTATCGGGGATGTAGTCCCAGTATGTTGGCCCCTCTCGACGCAACTCGTTGGCGGCTACCCTCGATGACTGCCTCTCGTAACGTTGACTCGCTTGTTGTAGCAGTTGAACCCTTGGCTATGGCGTGAATCGCGGCTTGACCCCCAAAATGTTACACTCAGTTCGATGTTGGTGTTTTTCTTTATCAGTATTTGATTCAGCCCCGATGCTGAAGTCCTGATAAGGTGTAACTCAGATTCGTTTATTCACACAGCCTGCTCAATCAGCATACAAGTCACAAAGTCGACGTATGAAGTTTTCCACTTTTATTCAGCACACATCAACAACTGCATACAATTCTCAACTCAACTTAATAACTTTCACAGCAACTCTCCAGCTTCACTATCAACAACAATGTCTCAACAACAGTGCGGCACACAATTTTATAATCTCTCTCTCTCTTTTCCCGAAAAATTTCGAACCCAGTAGACTAAAATGACGCACTACAGCCAATCAATTAAAAGATCGTCATCACTGACTTACGTCATACATATTTCTTCTCCTTCCGCCATACTTCGATATTTATCCCGAAACTTCGATCGATAGTAAACAAGCGGGTCCAGAAAATTCTACAACGATATCGACCAACAAAAATTATCAACGTTATACAAAGCCTCTCCTAACAACAATGCAAACTCAAATCAAAGGTAAATAAACTCCATCATTGAATACTTTGCAAAACGAAACGATTAGATCTATCGTGCGCGTCTCCGACATATTACCATTGGCGTTTCAACGTAACACGTTATGTCTTGGGTTTCTATATTAATGGTCAGGTAATGGGCGTCAAATCTTCTATTTGTGAATGCTACAAACGCCTTTTTTTTCTCTTGATAGCTCAAACCATTATCTTTCATATACTTTTGAAATTGGTCTATATTTTCTTGATATATTCTTCTGCCTTTTCTGAGGAACTGATTGGACTTCGATATCTTCCTCGTTATCGGTTTAGACCATAGCAACATGTCATCAAGAAATTATATTTACTTAGTTGGAGTGGCATTTTCTATAGTCAAGTATCTCGTATAATTTGTAGCCACTGAGAAATATTATTATTACTGTTTAAAATATTATTGAGCCTTTGTGTATAATTAATAATAATAATAATAATAATAATAATAATAATAATAATAATAATACAGAATGCTATGAACGCACTTTTCCCCAAGGCTCAAAGCGCGGCGATCTATACCAACATACACGCTCACCTGTCTCATTTACCCTCACACACACCAAATACACATACATCACTCAAACAGGTGGTATAAAGGCAGGGAGATCGCTATACGAATACGGAAGAAAATCTAATTTTTATTTTTGAAATTTTTATATTGACTGCATCCTGTACCATTATTGACTTTGTACATACTAGTTAAATAATTTACTATTCTACAGCCACTTGTGATCTGGAATAGGTTGTAGCAAGAAAGACTCTAAAGAAAATCAGTATTTCATTTCTTCTTATTGTTTGTTTATTAGTTTTGTTTTCATTATAGTTAAGTGTGATTGGTGGTAGGCACGGTGCAAGGAGGTAGAAGAAGAGGTGGGAAGACAACATTCAAGAATGGACTGGCTTGACACTGAGCGAAGCCATGAGGGTTGCTGAGGACAGAGAAAGATGGAGTACGCTGGTTAAACGATCATCTGCCCCTACGACCTTCGAGTTACGGGATAGGATAGGATAGGAAGTGTGATTGTGGGTATATTAGGAGGGGGGAAGGGTAGTTATAAATATATAGATTAGGTGGTTTTGTGTGAATAAAATTATTGTAATTGTCCCCCCTGGTGTTTTATGTGTTAGATATTTGGGGTGATTGTTTCTCGTGTGGTGAGCACACACTGGTGTACTTAGGCTACTAAGGCAGTGAATGTGACAATTTCCATAAAAGTTACTTCCTTTTGATTTTTAACATATCTTCTGTGGGCCTTTCGTTTCTCCCTTTGCGTTTGTTTCAACTTGCTGTCCACCAAGGATTTGGCTTCTCTTTATTTGGGCTATTCTTATTGAACTTCGGAATGATGTTGTCACATGCCTGTATTATTTATTGCACTTGTGGTGTCTTTGTACCAAGAATTTGAGTTTGTGTAATTGTCTCTCAATTCCGTCTTTTTTTTTTTTTTATACATTTTTCAAAGGTGTTCCATTGTGCTTTGTTGTAGTCATACTGCCAGTTTTCAAAAGTCTCTATCTGTACTCTGTCACCTTCAATCGTTTTTATTATTGGGAGGTAATCCGAACCCAGTGTCTCGGGTCCCGTCCACCACTGTGTGTCTTCATATATGTCTGGCGTCACAAATGTCAAATTTATTGCTGAAGGATTCTGGTTTGCAACATCTGGCATTCGTGTAGGAGATCCATCGTTCATTGTACATCGATGTGACTTTATTCTTGCTTCAGCATGTTTCTCTCCTCCTTTATCACTCTTTGTTTCCCCCCTCTTCACCCCCCCCCCCCCAAAGGGTGTGATGTGCGTTGAAGCCCCACAGCACAACTGCTGATCATAAGGGTATGCGTTCCAGCCATTCGGTGTTCTCATCTTTCACACCTTTGGGGAAATATTATATTAGTTGGTCAGGTGTAATTTTTTCTGGTTATTGGTCTGTTCGACTGAATGACCGTGGTCATCTGCTGGGTCTTTAATCTGTTTAGCCTGTGACCCAACCTTGACATTTGTGGAGATTTTCACTCTGTTGGTTTGAATTGAGTAGAATGGCGGATAGTGAAATCCACCAATTCTGGGCAGTTTGGTGTAGGCGACTGCAAGTGACTGCAAGTCAATTATATCTACTGTGTTGTTCTTTCCCTGGATGAATCCCTTGAACTCCTTTGCATGTTTGGCCACACTTCTACGATTCCATTTTATATCTTTATGTTGTTACTGTTCTCATTTATCACTGGCCGGCTATTATCGAGGTTTGACTGATTCCGGTCAAAGGGTGCATCAACGTTCCGATGTGTTAAAGATGTGTTCAGGATCAGCGTAAATATAACTTGTCACGACAGCGGTATACAACGCGTAATTTGCATCACTTTATTCCTGTTTCTCACAGGATGGGGATACTATCAATGTATTTTGTTCATTACCATGATTCTTCTGTTATGTTAGTGTTTGGAAGATGAGTTTGTATGCAGTTTCAATTTCTTTGGTCAGTGATGCTAGTCCATGTTGCGCATTTCCATGTTCTGGATGCACGAGCTGGCTTACCAGAGTTATCAGCCGTCCTAGATCGCCGTCAGCCATCATGTGGTGCATCGACTCCGCCAGGTCGCAGTTCACTCTGGATGTTTTGTCTTTGGTTTGTAATCGGCTTTTGACTATCAGCTGTTTTGCTGTGTCTAATAATGTGATTTTGTTTGTTCTTGTAGGCGCTGACTCACTGGTTTATGTCTTCGGTATTTTTTTTAATAGCTTTTTGTTTAGTTTCTCCATGTTAAACTTTATTTCCACTTAACCCTGCACCATTTCCTTAACAAGAGCAGTTAACTGATCGATGCTATTTTATGGTGCGGGTTGATGACAATCTCCTTTAGTGTGTGCCTATGCTGCTAATGTGTCCTGTTCATCTGGCTTGTTACCTACCGAGAGAGTTTGGGTTCTGCAAAACGGTCTGTTTTCCTTATTCTTTGTGTCCTTTGCACTTTACCCACAATCTGGTTCGACAGGCCTGCTGTGGTGTTTTGCATCCAGCTTGGCTGCTTTATTTGTGTTCTGTCCTCAACTCTTGATATGTCCTGTATGACCATCAGGTTATGCTTCTGCATATGTCCCTGGCGATGACGTTCGTTTTCTGTTGTAAACTGGGCTTGGCTTTGGAGACGCACTTCTGCCCTTTCTGCTTTCATGCCCGCCTTGATTTCTGTTTGGGTTTGCGTTACATTCTGCCTCTCTTTGCGCTACTTTTATTGCCTTGCTTTATGGCATATATTCTTTTGCTTGAATCTCGCTTGCCTTTCGTATGATATTCATTATTATAATGTAAATAAGTGTCATAACACACACCTTAGTTGCGTTTGAAGCACGGCAGCACATGTATTAAAAGGACATTTAAAAATATATACCGGAGGATATGTTCTTGAAACAGGTGAAGCGGAATCATCTTTTATAATACCAGATTGTAATATATCAGAATCACAGGCGCTTGTATCAGGACACGCGAGCGCCTATGCCTGTGATGCGTCTCCCTATAGATAACCAAAGGGAGACGCATCACAGGCATAGGCGCTCGCGTGTCCTGATACAAGCGCCTGTGATCAGAATCATATTATCTAGGTAAAGGATATGTTTACAGCTGACTTAGCTGTGATACTAATGGCTTTTAATAACATCTCGAATATATTTATGAATATATTTGATACAGTTATATGTGTAGATTCTTTGTCCGCTTTACAGACATTGAATTCAAATTGTCATATTGAAAAATTTTTTTTTTTTAAATAAAATTATTATTCATGGATTGATAACTAACGGTACTCAGGTGAACTTTTGCTGAATTCCATCACATTGTGGATTTATTTATAATGATTGGGCTGATCGTTCTGCAAAACTTGGTGCCTCAAATATTAACTCTCAGACAATAATTATACCGTTGTCTTCTAAAGAAATGTAGAACTCTATTACAAAAACAACAACATTTTTTAACAGCGATAAGATTCAATTTCTGTTATGATAAACGAAGCCCTGTGGAATTGCCAGATCAGTTGTAAGTAGGGCACACAGAATTATACTGAACTCAATTAAAAACCACATATTATAAAAATGTGAATTGCATATGCAATGAAACTATATCTTTGAAGCATGTATTAGGTTTACTTGAATGTAGTCATATTTGTCCTTATTTGCCAACTGATTTACAAACGTAAGTTTTGATGTGCGCCAGGTTAGCAACAGCTGTTATTGATTCTCCAGTTGCTCGATTTCTTTGATTAAAGTGTTTTTATGTGTGTGTTTAGGAGGGGGAAGGAAGGTGTGGGGTGGTGGCTGCTTCAGTGCGTGCGTGCGTCTTATCATTTCGATGAAGAAGACGTTAATAAAACAACCAACCAACCATCCTCTTCCGCCTGCCTTTCAGGTGAACTGCAATGGTAGGTTAGTGGAATATGTTTGCGGCTGTCAATAATGGAAATGCGTCATCGACATCAGCAGTTCAGATAAACGCGTCTTGTCCCACCAGCCATGTCAGTCTCTTTATCTCCGACTTGCTTACCACTTACAAGCCCCTCGTGAGGGTGCCGGAGGTTTCTGTATAAATAGTATCCCCACCTGAAAATTTAGTGCTTTCAATTCTCACTATCGCTGTCTTTCTCATTTGTTCTTTCTCATTCATACCCTGTTCTATCAATCTACTATACTATCTTCTGCTTCGTTAAACCAGTCACCTACCTTTTTTTTCTTGAAAACTCTTCCGGGGCAAAACTCCTCCTTTGTGTGTGAGGTCTGTTGTATCAGCTTGGGAATATTGGACGCTTTCTGCCAAATGGTCACTGGGGCTTCCTATGATATTATTTAGCAATGTAGGCATTTTATATGTATGTGTTTTGTTGATAGTTTATACTGATGTTTGTATTATATTTTGTAAACGGGGATTCGATAAATTATAGTATAGAATCAGCGTCCCCTGCTTGGGATGCCTTTATTGTACAGTGACCGGCTGGTGGAGTGTCTTCAGGGGGTTGTTTCAGCAGATCTTTTATGCAGATCAGGGATGTGTTCTCTTTCAGCCATGTTGTGGTCTTGATTTTGAGGTCTTGGTTCGACTCTTTGCAGTCCGCTGGACCCTGTAAGCAATGAATAACTAACTAACTAACCATTTACAACTCTCCTTCCTACGTTGATGCTATTGGGCTGTGAGTAGAAGAAGAACAAGAACAAGAAGAAAAAGAAGAATTAATTGTACTTATAGAGAGCTCTTCAAGGCGTCAACTAATTAGCGTCTTAGTTCCGCTGTATGTATGGATTCCACGTAGGAAACAAAAGGTAGTTCGGAGTGGTTCCCGGTGCGTGTGCTACGCTCCGTTGTGTTGATTTCAGCCACCTAGTTCGAGCAGTTATTATAAACCCGGCGGAATGCAGTAATCCACAGACCCATATTAAAACTAAAACGCTCAACGTATCGGTTTAACTGTAATTTCTTCGAGTCACGGAGGTAATTTAAAAACAAAGCTATTTTTAGATCAAGAACGGTGGCTAGCGGTCGCTATTAATAAGCAAAAAACACACACAAAAAATGAATTTATTGATTAAACAAACCTTTCGAAAGAGTTGTTTTAATTGTTGTTGTTGTTGTTGTTTAAAGCTTCTTTCATCAGTGGGGTAACATTCACTGTGAATGTTAAAAGGATCTGTCGATAGTGCGTGATCTCAGTGGGCCATTTATCCCCGCCCTCCCCCCCCCCCCTCTCCTAAAATAAAAAAATCTGCGAAATAGACCTATTATTCAATAAGTGTGACTATAAAATGTCTGCAAAGGCATTCGTATAAGTAATTCATAGCCCAGGAACCCTTCATAAAATGTTCAAAACATCACTGGACGAAAGCAAAACAAGACCGTTAAAATGAATTTCCGACCGAGATAAGACTTAAATTAATAATTAATATTCTTGTATTAACCCGTATTTGGGCCTATTCTTAATTATTTTGATGCAGAAGCCTCCATAACCAGCCGACTTTAACAGATAGTCGATTTATTTGTACATCCAATAACGTTGCCCCTGCTGGTAATATTTCTCAATACTAACTCTCCGGTATTCCTAACTAATATCTCTAGGCTGTGTGGCTTGTCGTTTTCTTGTTGGGACGTGCGCCAAAGAATACAACCACA
The DNA here is from genome assembly GCA_036898135.1 of Oncomelania hupensis. NCBI lineage: Eukaryota > Metazoa > Mollusca > Gastropoda > Littorinimorpha > Pomatiopsidae > Oncomelania > Oncomelania hupensis. The sequence goes on along the minus strand of CM072511.1, from coordinate 53,377,131 downwards.
ACGAGTGTCGATAAAGAATGAAACGGCCTATAGTCGGACCTTTACTACTAGGCGGAGTTTCTTGAAATAGAAAACTACGGTACGTAGTGGTGGTTTGAGTGTTGCGATAGCTTTAGGTGCGTTGTACTCGAACAGTCTTCGATGAGCTGCATGAGCCAACCCAAGCCACAGCTTGAAAGCCTAAGTGGAGTGGGGATTGGTGGATAGGGGAGGTACGAGAGAGAGAAAGAGAGAGACAGAGAGAGAGACAGAGAGAGAGACAGAGAGACGTGTATTAGTGACAGAAGAGTGGGGTAGGTTGAGAAAAAGATTAGTCTGGGTGTGGGTGTGTGGGGGGGGAAGGGGGGTTGTGTGTGCGTGTGTGTGTGTGTGAGAGAGAGAGAGAGAGAGAGAGAGTGGCTCGGTTGTGTGTGTGCGCTTATGAGGATGTTTACACGGCGTTATTGGGACAAATTAGTGCAAGTTTGCATACGTTCTTTGGACAGACCTCCTTGTTGGGACGTCCATTTAATGATCCGTGAGGGTTAGGGTTAGGGTAAGGGTTAGGGTTAGGGCTAGGGTTAGGGCTAGTGTTAGGGTTAGGGTTAGAACACTTTAAAGTACTTAAAAACGGGGTCGTAGCGTAGCACGACCCATTGTCCACAGAACGTATGTGGCGATAGAGGAAAGTCCAAATAACGGTGTCTCCGCAAGTATGTGTGTAGGTGATTGTGTGTGTGTGTGTGTGTGTGTGTGTGTGAGAGAGAGAGAGAGAGAGAGAGAGAGAGAGAGAGAGAATGATAGCGACAGGGAGAGAGAGATGCAGATAGGCATAGTGTACTCCTTCGGATGAGAGTATAAACCGAGGTCTAGTCTGTGTGTCGCATACATTCCATCATAACGGACTTTAAAGATCCTGACGCTCATGTCCTAGACGGGTGAGTGCCGGTAACAAGAACACACCCAGCATGCACTTGGTCCTTCTCCCCCATCCCTGGCTGGCCAGGATAATAAAATGCTCAGTTGGCCGGGCGTCAGACCATGCGCCCAAAGGCTGCGGGTGGGCGTCTCGGGCGGTTTGAGTTAGATCCTGTGTAGGCCAGCGCCTAGAGTCTGGTCAAATACGGCGAGATAAGTGCGCTATAAAAATCCTCAATAATTATTTTTTTTAAAAACAGAGAGAGAGAGAGAGAGAGAGAGAGAGGGAGAGAGAGAGATGCACATCAAAGCTGAACATCGACAGGACGAGTCTCTCAGCTAATGACGAGTCAGCCCAAGCTACTAGGAGGCTGGCTGGCTAGAAGTCGGTCTACCCGAGCTCCAGCACTTACCATTCGCTTAGGTGTTGAGCAGCCTTCTTTCTTTGCCGACCTGGATCTTCCAATGCGGCGGTCACTGTTCAGCTTCGCCTAGCCGACCTGCTTTTACCACTGCGGCGGTCTGCCGACCAGCATTTTCCATTGCGGCGGTCCATAGGCTCGAGCTCACACCTGCTGTAGGAGACGTTCAGACCCACAGACGCTGTAGCGTGCGGATATGAGGAGGACGCACCGCCACGGCGATAAGGGGCCTCGCTCGCTGTTGACGGTAGCAGTATAGAAGTTGAAGCTGCTGCAGCGGACTGTGGGAGATCCCGATACGACACTCCACTTCAAACTACACTCTTCATTTTCTTTCAAGTTGGGCTCCTCTGACAGTGCGGCGGTTGCGTTGCGTGGAAGGGCCCTCCTCGTTTGGCTTCCGTTCGTCCCGGTCTCCTGCTGCTCACCTCCTTTCTCTGCTACTGGGCGACGTGGGGTTCCTTGTGGAAGGTGGCGTCCTCCGGACAGCAGTTGCTTGCATCGCCATGGTTCCCTATGTGCTGCCTTCACTCCTTGTAGGTCACTGCATCGCGACCACATCACTTTGCGCCTACATCAAGCGATTTGACAACCTTTCTACCCTGCGCGCTTGTCTTTTCAACTTGCTTTCTTCTTCACCCCTAGCAACGATCATTCATTACTGCAACGAACGAACACCAACACCAGCCGTATGGCATCTCATCACGACTTCTTAAATCATCTAAACATCATATTCACGTCCCCTATATGCGTCAGTGTCCGGGGACATTAATCTAACCAAGGAAACGAGAGGCAGAGCGTAAAAGAGAGAGACCTAGCAGTTAGAGAGGAATGAAGGATTGGTAGACTGTGCATATGGTTGGTTATGTGTAAGATCGTGTATGTTTGTATTTGAAAGAAGAAAAAAAAACAATTCGGAGAGTTAACAATTCGGAGGTTAAATGTAAGTAAACAACCTTCATTGTACGTACGCATTGCCTTGTTTTGAGGAATTGTTTTCGTGTGTTTGTGTGTGTGTGTGGGGGGGGGGGTGTGTGTGTGTGTGTGTGTAAAAGAGACTCAGAGACTCCTGTACCAGCCAGCGCCTTAAGCAGCTCTTGAGCATGAAAAGCGCTATATAAGAACGATTAAATAAATAAATGTGCATTGTTTTTATTTTTTTAAGTGCTTCTGTGTAGGGATGGGGGACGGGGTGGCTGGGAAAGGAAGGGGAAATGCGGGAAGGGAGAGGGGAGGGGTGTGTGTGTAGACGGGAGTTGCTAAAAGGTTAAACAGAAATTTGGGGAGGGGGGGGGGGGAATGGAATAAATTTGGAGCAAAAACTAATAATTGCGAAGTGGGGTGAGAATTGACTTTTGGTGAAAATGAAACCTATCATATTATTCTCTCCGTCTATTTGTCTGTCTGTCTGTCTGTCTCTCTCTCCCTCTCTCTCTCTCTCTCCACCCCCAAACCAAACACACATTCTTGGTCCAGTTACGAAGCAGGAAATAGGCAGCGAATGTACTTGTCAATAAGCATACCTTAAAAGTGCTTGGCAGCGGCACATTTGACTGGCAAGGAGACGGAGGTGTAGGTGGTGGTGTATCTTTTTTTCCACCACTTTGCCTACTTAAAGGGGGGTTCGGTAGCCTTTCCACAGTGTCTGGTTACTTAGTGAGTGATTGGCGACTTATTGTGTGAATGGCTACTGAACTCTTCTAGTGACAGGTGACCTATTTCGTGATAGGTTACCCGATTGTGACGTCCTACTTAAATCTGTCCCACACCACGACGACTTAATGTGTGACATGCTACCAATTGTTGATTTGCTACCTAAGCATGAGAATTTGGCGGGAACAGTAGTTGATCATTATTTATTGTTCTTATATACGTCCCAATATGCGCAAAATGTCCGGGGACTCTAATCTAGAAAACGAAAAGAAATGTTATTATATAGCGCTTTTCAAGCTCAAAGAGCTGGCCAAGGCTGGCCAATACAGGATGCGCCCAGCGGCAGCTTTAAGCGCATGGTCTGACGCCTCACACAACAGAGCACAACCACGGTCGACTGGGTATGGGGGAGAAGCAACCTAGTGTGTGCTGGGTGTATTTGTGTAGCAGGCACTCACCCGTCTAAAACATGAGCGTCTTGATCTTTAAAGTCCGTACGATAGAATGCATGTCTGCACAGACTAGACCTCGGTTTATACTCTCATCCAAAGGAGTGTTGGTGTTCAGTGAATGTGACTTTGTTACCCCTCCATTCATTGTCTAAAAGGGGCTATACACTTACCTTTGTCAGTGTGAAAAATAACTCAACACTGGAATTCCCTTCCACACAACATTAGACATTCTTCCTCCATTTCCTATTTTTAAATCACAGTTGAAAACATACTTCTTTATGGAATATTTCAATTAATCATATACAAGAGAGTGGAAGCAGGTGAGTGTGTTTGTGTTTTTCATAGTTGTTCAACTGTATTTTGTACATGTATATTATGTATCTTTTGTCCAGTTTTGTCTGTCTTATTTCCCATTCCCCCAACCCCTTGATCCTTAGGCTAAGGCGCCTTACAAATGACGAACATTATTATTATTATTAATAAATGAAAAAGGAGCAGAAATGTCAAGAGCCCAACGTTATACCAACTTCGTATTTAATATTTTACTTGTAAATATTCTTCTTCACGTTGGTATTGTGTATTTGCATACTTTATTAGTGTTTCGTTTTTATATCACTTTTTTATAATGTAGCTTGATGTTAACTGTAAATATAAATGCGTGAGAACTGCGCTTTGAATTGATGTCATTAGGGTGTATGTATATATATATATATATATATATATATATATATATATATATATACATATATACACACACACACACCTACACCCTTATTATTAATGTGGTTGGTGTATGTGTAGGATGTATCACCGTTAATTTATCTAGAAATCACAGCCCTCTTCCATTCTCACCTCTTTCCTGCTCCTCCCGAGTCATCAGCACCTTCTGAGGTTCTTGTGGTCCAAAACATGCAATTTATTGTAAAACTGGTGCAAAATTTGATTGAATTTTAAACAACTTGCCAAATATTTAAACAGTTCTGTTATACTAATTTTTCAGAGAAGAATTCAAGCATCTCACATCTCGACCATGTCACGAATAAAGAAATTCACAGAATCATCACAATATATATTGGCACATACGAAGCCCTCCTTACTACAGTATGGTACACTGGTATGGCCAAGTTACAAAGACTATCCTCAAAGGAAGTTTTGAGGGGAAGAGAAGCAGTGGCAGACAGAAACCAAGGAAGGAATAACGAAGCTTAACGTCCTATTGCATTAGCGTTAAGGACGAATGACCACATCGACACCTTGACAACATTATTATCATCATCATATCAAAAAGGGTACCTTTTTACAGATACGAAAATAGAGCAATGATATTGAGACTGGACATGGAGACCATTGGACAAACCCAAGCAGAGAGAGAGAGAGCTAGAGAGAGAGAGAGCGAGAGAGAGAGAGAGAGAGAGAGAGAGAGAGAGAGAGAGAGAGAGAGAGAGAGAGAGAGAGCACTGATTTTGTTGACAAACACAAAACTTATAAACACTTCAATTGACTTTTAACAAGAGTGTGCAAATAAAAAATAAAAAAAAAGACACAAACAGGCTGCTGGAGGTACTATTTTTAACACATTAACGTGCACATTTCGCGCATGCACACATATGCAATGCAGTTGCCAATAGTGATTACAATCATTGGAATGAACACTAAAATATATTAGGTATAAAATAGTGTTTACGAATGACTGGCATCATCAGTATCGTATGTCCACAAATGGCAAAAGAGCAAGTAATTAAATTAAATTAAAAAGTAAGTAAAACAACCAAATTTAATTAAAACAAAAACAATGTGCAGCTCAGCATTCACGTTTAAAAAGTATTGAAATATGATCATTTAACAAAACAAAATCACTTACGTTACATGCAACTAATTCATATAGAGACACTCTTACATACAACTGAACAGTATCGAACAAACCTACAGTATAAGGTTCGAAAGAACCACAATCACTCAAACACATAAAATGGGAAACTGGGTACACTGAGCTTTTAAATAGCTAATATGTTTCTTTTCTATTTTCTTCTCTTCTTATGTAACTTTAGTTTTCGTTACTTTTTGTTTATTTAGGTGAAGTATGCGACAGCCATGCTCCATATGAACAAATTATACAATTGTTTGGTTTCATAAAGCATCATTTATGATCATAATCATGACAAAATGAGACAATAATAAAAATAAAAAAAGTAAAATAAATAACTTCGTGGATTAATGTTTTCATGGTACCAGAAAATCTGTTTCACAACTTATGAATGTGAAAGTATCAGCAATATAATTATTCCGACTGCGTGAAAAGAGCCATGAACGGTTTGGCAATATTCAATGAAGAAATACATAATGGCCGCTTCTTCATTTGTAATTGAAGTACAATCAAAATGCCCATGAAACACGTAAATCAGAATGTAAGGAGTGAATATGGAAAAACTGCATGAAGAAAATACCGGGTGCATCTGGCAAACATGTAAAAAATAACAAACAAAACACAATCACCCAAAAAGCTCATTTAAAAGTCTATCACATTATGCCAAGCCAACCGTGCTATCAAATGCATTGCAACTGAAACAAAATTCTAATCATAATACAATGGCTTTCAATATAACTGCCCATGTTTTCACACCACTGTTAGAAATACTGGAGTAGAACTTAAAATACCAAACCATGGCACATAAAAATATTAAAGAAACTGAGGGCAAGACTTTTTTCCCTGCTGGATGCTTGGATTATTATATATGCTATGCAGATTCAGAAAAAAGTAAGAAACTAAACAAAACAGATCAACCTGTGTTTTGTACATACTTACTCCTTAGACTAGATCAGACTTACACATTTTAAATCAAATGCTAGCCACTCATGAGTTGTTGAACCCACCAAACACAGACTATAAAACTGCAGCCAATACCAAGTTAGTTAATTATTCTTTGCTTACAGGATTGAACAAAACCATCCGAAAAGCTCATTTAAAAGTCTGTCACATTATGCCAACCCAACGGTGCACCATATAATAACTTGCAATAAATCCATCAAATGCTTACAAGTTGCAACTGAAACAAAATTCTAAGATACATATATAATATAATGGCGTTCATTATAAACTAATTTCCAGAAAGTGTGGATACTATTTATACAGTAAGCCCTGGCACCCCTACATTTTAAATCAAATGCCAGCCACTCATCAGTTGCTGAACCCACCAAACACACACTATACAACTGCAGCCAATTGTCCAAGTTAGTTATTCTTTGCTTACAGGGTCCAGCGGATTGCAAAGAGCGAAATCAGGACCACAGGGACAAAAAAAAAAAGAACCCTCGCACATATAATGATCAAAATGTTACCAGAAATCGACTGTGTACATTGCAACCAAGCTAGCAAATGAGAAAGTTATAAGCTATTATTAACAGCTACCAAGTCACCAAGCTGGAGATGGGTTTAATTCAAACATTACATCCCAGCGTCTGCGTAGAGTTAAACGGTTTCACAATTAAGACCGAAAGTCTGAAGCCATCTCCAAAAAGTTTGCTAACAAGTAACATTCATCATTTTCAAATCAACACTGCAAAAGGCATAAAATAATATATATGGAAGCCTAACATAGCAAGCAAAGTCAACCTCGTGTCAGCTCCATTACTTGCGTGGCCTCTTTCTTATTTCACATCTTACCCTATTGCACAACTGGGAAAGGGAATACTTTTGAAGTAGGTCAGCAAAGTTGGCACCAGCCGACTTTAACTGCCACAAAATCTCTCCTTTTGTGACCCCAGATCCTTTGGTCAAGCTCCTGCCCTTGTAAATCAAATCAGAACAACATCGAAATAATCTCAACTTGTCTTCTTGCGAGAACAAATCTTGTTTGCCAAATGCTGATGAAAAGGTACCTTGAACTGGTTTGACAAGATATTTGTTACTCTGACTTTTGTCCATCTTGCAAACCAACCTTTTGTCAGCAGAAATAGGGCTAGGTCTGCTAGAATGAGCACTACCGTCCTCCAATCTGCAGGAATCTTCAGTGCCCAAGTCCTCTGGTCTGCTAGACCGAGTACTGTCACCTGTGCAGAAGTCCTCCGGTTTCTTAGATTGAATGACATTGTCATTCAATCTAGTAGAAGGATCAACATCATTGTCATCATCACTATCTTCAGAATCAAGAGGGTCATGGAAACGATCAAAGATCTGACGGAATTTAGCTGTCAGTCGAGCTCCTGTGCTGACATCATAATGTTTATCAGCGGTTGCTAATGAGTGATCCATATGGACTGCCATGTCTGCTTTCTCTGAACTATCAACACCTTTGCTTCTGGACTTGCTCACAATTGTTTTTCGAACAAGTGTAAAAGTCATTTTGCCAACATCTTTCCCTATAGAAGAGCCAAAATCGGCCCAAGCATTACTCAGGTACTCTCCTAATTCTCCTACACTTGCTCTTTGTCCTGTACTGCGGCAAAAAACCTGTTCAGTTGTTGGTGTAAAAAGAGGCCTCCAATGTGAGACATACTTGCAAAGGAGCTCATACTCCTGGCATGAACAGAAAACCCCTGCTGCACCAGACACGCGAAACGTTTTTCCTTCGCTAACTAAGATAACAAAGCCATCTCTCTCTTTCAAGGCGTTTGTTACATCCGAACATTTCATATCAGCAAAAACGCCAGTTCTTTTCCCATTAGGAAGCGCAATTTGAAGGAGTACATGCCTTGCTAGCCTGTGTATGTTTTCCCTAGTGCATTCTTCAGTACTTTTATCCAAAGAATCTGACAATCTGAGAGCAACATTTTCTGCCTGGTACCGCTTGATGTCACGAAAGTCAATGACTTTGTTTCGGTCAGAGACTTTTCTGCGTTGCATCTCTTCCATTGCAAATTTGGTAACAGTCTGGATGGAGCCTGACAAATTCAGTTTCAGTGATGAAATACCACTTGGATCCATTAAAGGGGGTTTGCTGGTCTCCATAAAATCAATAAAGTGGGAAAATGCGTTTAGATAATTTTTTACTGTTCCCCATGATCTGCCCTCTTTCATTTGCTCAACTATAGATTTCTCCCCCTTTTTTCCTGATCTACCAATGGTATCAAGGGTATACAGCATAGATGCATGAAATTCACCACTACCTAACGTAATTTCTAAAACAGTTTGAACCATATGCATGATTTTTCTGTTTTGTTTTGATTTTTGTTGTTTTTTATGCTCATCCAAGAAATCAGGGATGAAATAACCGCCTTCGATAGACTCAAATCTTAATAAAAATGCCTCTGCCAAAGACTTGGCAGTATGCATGTTTTTGCCAAGCGGCCGTTCACAGGTTCCTTGGGAGTAGCTTACACTTTTTATTTGTCTAGCAATAATCTTGGCATGGCATTTATCAAATGCATGTGTCTTCGATTGTAAGTGTTTATCTGGCCTAGTTCCTCTCCATTGGCAACCCTGCACCGGGCAATTAACAATTTTGTATACCCGTTTTGGTGCTTTCTTATTTGCTTTTACAAGTGTTTGGATTTCAAACTCTGGCACATCAACATGGATTTGACGCAAGTGTCTTGTCAAGTTTACAACCAAAGCAGTACAGTTTTCAATACAGCACTGGCGTCGGTGTCGGTGACGTTTACTGTCCTGGTTTTGTGATCGTTTTCTGCTTGACTTTTTATGAACTGGTACTTGAGTTGCTTGGCGTAATTCCACATTTTCTGCTTGGGAAGAAACTGTGGCTGCAGATTTTCGGTCTAAATCCCCATTTACTGCTTGGGAAGAAACTGTGGCTGCAGAGTTTTGGTCCAATCCCCAATTTTCTGCTTGGGAAGAAACTGTGGCTGCAGATTCTTGGTCCAATTCCCCATTGTCTGCTTCAGAAGAAACTGTGGCTGCAAATTCTTGGCTGAAGTCCACAGAAGCTGTACAGGAACAAATAAAAATTAACAGAGAGAGAAAGAGAGAGAGAGAGAGAGAGAGAGAGAGAGAGAGAGAGAGAGAGAGAGAGAGAGAGAAAAGAAAGAGAAAGAGAGAGAGAGAAAAGAAAGAGAAAAAGAGAGAGAGAGAGAGATTACTCTTATATAGAGCACTTACAAGCTCAGAGAGCTTCTCAAAGCGCTGACCACTAATATCCAGCAATCACAAAATAGTTTGCTGAAGTCAGGATGTGAACCCACGTCGCCCGAGACTCACGTACACAAGTTGTGTGCTCTGACGACTGAGCTATCCCTGCCAGATATTCACTAATACAAAGATCACAAACTTAATTTTTTGTAGGGTTTTGCATTGCAATTGTGTCAATGTCAAGTTTTGTTAACTCATCTTGCATGATTGAAACGCTATTGTGTCTACAAGCAACTATACAAATCAACTGAAAGAACACCACCATTGCTTCTGCAAATTTAGCTCCAGGTTGAATCATCTTCGTAAACTTAACTGTCATCACTTTTAGGTTTGCATTTTCTTGACCATTATTCTAATCACTAGTACCCAGGCTTTTGAGGAGCTCAGGCTAAAGGTTTCAAAGCCCTTATTCCATACTTTTTTCTGCTTAGGCCCAAACAAAAATGTCTGTTTACGGTAACATAGAAAAAAAAGAGTCAGTAGTTCGGCTTCCATTTAAAAAAAATAAATTAAAAAAAATAATAATAAAATCAAACAAAGAAAAAATTTCCACCTTGTGTGCGGTTTTTTTTTCCCTTGCTTTTTAAAATTAATTTCCAGATGATCCCCCAAAAATGTTTACGTTTGGTAGAAAAATTCGGGTTGGTGCGGATACCGTAAACATTTTGGGGGGGGGGTGGGGGATGTGGGCCTTAAGTATAAATTTCTATCTGTTTTAGTTTTCAAGAAAAGAACAAGATTCAAATGTACCACACAGATGATAACGAAGAGGCTATTGTGATTACCACTTGCACGAGTGGTTTGCAAAACTAAACTAGAACACACAACACATCCAATTTACATACATTTCTTTGGACTGGACATTCCATGGTAGTGGGTAGAGTAAGCGTGATCCCTTCTGAAACAATTAAGTAAATTATATTTGTACTATTTTGACACAAGAGTAGAATGTCTATTTTAAAAATGTCTATTTTCTATCCTATCCTATCCCATAACTCAAAAGTCGGTGGGGCACCACACATGATAGTATAACCAGCGTATTCCATCTTTCTCTATCCTCAGCAACCCTCATGGCATAGCTCATTGTCAAGCCAGTCCATTCTGGAATGTTGTCCTCCCACCTCTTTTTCTGCCCCTCTTCTTCTGCCTCTTTGCACCGTGCCTTGCAGGATGGTCTTTACAAAGCCGGATGCTCTGATGATGTGGCCATACCATCAGTTTCCTTTTCTTCACCATTGTGAGCAAGTTCTCGTGTTGTCCAATGGCTTGTGTGATGGTCTGTCAGACTTTGTTTTGGTGACATGCGGGGTATAGGAAGTGGTCAGAAGTCTTCTGTAGCTCCTCATCTCCATGCTTTGTATTCTTCGTTGTAGATCTGCTGTGAGGGTCCATGTTTCGCAAGCATATGAGAAGATGGAGATGACAAGGTAGCACAGACAGCCCTACCTTGGCTTTTCTATGCACTGCCTTTATAATGTTTGAATTCAGCACCCATATCCTCTCACCCAATCGTCATTTTCCCCAGATCTAAAAATAACATTTTCAGGGAACGTGCATTTTCAAAATTTTATATGGCTTAAGCAAAATTGTAATGTATCTTCAAGCAGGAGAGTGCCCCTCCAACCGGGAGGATCTCCCGCTAAAAACGGGAGGTAAGCTGCATGCAAGTGTGTTAAAGAAAACACTTTTAAACCATCTAAAAAGTAAAACTGACTTTGATCTGTCTATGCTATTGACCTTGAGATGGCCTTGACCTCCAGCTCTAAATACACAAGGACTATCAAATAAAGTATATCAAAAGTTGTATTATGCCCAAAAAAACTACACTGGACTTCACGTAACCTCTCATGCTCATCTATGATCAAATAACATAATGTTGTTGCCTACTACGGATGAAATAGAGCAATTCTACTGTATGATGACCTGTTATTTTGTATATTTTTGCAAGGCCTAAAATGACCTTGATATATATAATGTGAAAGATCAATCTATCATATCTAAATATAACATTTGGACTTTAAATCTCTTATATTTTAGGGTCAAAGTCACTTCAAAGTACCTATACTAACAGACTTTGGAAAGCCCCAGTGACCTTGACCTTGGAGTAAGACCAAATTTGCAAAGTATGTGTATCTTTGATATCTATCATGCATCAAAGAATCATAAGTTTAATATTTATAACTCAGAAAAATTTGAAATTTGTGAAAAATTTGCCTTTCTTGACTAACATTTGTTGACCTTGTGACCCTGACCTTGAAATAAAATAGTAATAAAAACAAATAATAATGTGTCTGTTTACGGTAACTAAAAAAAAAAAAAGTGTCGGTAGGTCTTTTTTTTTTTTTTTAACATCCTTTCCCATATTGGGCGTTTTTTTTTTGTTGGCTTTTTCCAATTTTTTCCCCAGACGATCCCCCCCCCCCCCCCCCCCCCAAACAAAGATTTAGGGTCGGGCCACAAAATTATGGTTGGTCAAGATACCATAAACAAACTTTTTTTTGTGGTCTTATACAGTTCAGCTCAATGCAATTCATTTGGCTCTGGAACAGATTTATCAGTCCAAAATATCCTTATTTTTAATAATGTCAGTACTTCAGACTCTTGCCACGAGAAAGGTATCGCACCAATTTTTTTATTCCGAAAAGGGTGGTGGTGGTTGCTTAGCAGTGCAAGGCCAGTTCTAGCTAGGATTGCAACTGAAATCAACCTTTTGGTTTATCCGGAAGGTTTTATGAAGGACAGAGCAAACATTGTAGCAGGTTCCCTCCACCCCCCAAAAATGAGAGTCCTTGGGACTCCCAGGTATAAAATTTTAAGAGTCCTTGTGCAAATTTTGAGAGTCCCCAAATCGGGAAAATAAATGAAAACACAAGCCCAATCCTCACTTTTCTTCTTCTTTTTTTTTTTACTTTGTTAAAGCGTCACATTAGTTATCATAATCATATAAAACCAAAAAATTAAAACATGTATTAAATGTTTATTTAAGCCTGAGTCGCTTGGTTGCTGCAAACTCCTTCAGAGCAGCCTGCACAACAGCTTCGGTATTTTCGATAATGACAGGATCTGTACTTGATTTTGCTGTGGATGAGCGGGTTTTGGGCCCAGTCAACCAAGTCAGAAGTGACATGATCCTGTATGATAGAATCAAAGAATGGATTAACGAAGATTTCTCTGTTCAGTGAATGTATTGCTTGGAGGAAGTTTACAAAGCGCGCGCATGCGATTTTTAAGGACGACAACTCCCGACACAATCTTTAATCGTCTGCAATGGCAGTCTCAGTTGGGTTCTGATTCTGATTATGCCGTGAATTAGTTCGCCACTCGTTGGTCGTATTTTTGACTTCAGCGATTCGAAAAAAAATGTGTGCATCCACAGGACGCACACATGCAAAATTTTCTGCGTCATTTTTAATATTTTGTGCGTAATTGACCCACTACTGTGCGTAATCGGGAACACTGATTGTAGGCGAGAAACTGCGTTTGCTAGCAAAGAATGTCCTGAGCGTTAGACAGCTCTGGCGCAACATGCTTACAAGCCGGCCAAAGTCGTTTCCCCTCGTATTTCCGAACATGGTCTATTATAAATGTAAATGTGTCCCCTGAATATTTTTCTCACGCATATAGAGACATTATGCTTGGCTTTACACAATAAATGTCACCAAACTTACTGTTAAAAATTACTTATTTTATAAAACTCACCTTTTTTGTTCCTTTAATCCTTTGAATTTAGTTTTGGGCCTTGAGCGTCCAGTCACATGTTTCATCCTGTGAAGGCATTCAATAGCCTCAATAGGTAATTGAACACATTTTTATGAAAAGCTTACTATAGCAAGAATAGCTAAGCTTTAATGCAAATGGTAAAGTTTTTATATAAAAATACACTTCTTGGTCTATGACTTTGATCTTTACAAGTACTTATTACACCTAAATTAGGGAGAAATAAATTGTGAATCTGCAAAGGTTCAGCTCTGGAATGATACAAGTTTACAAACTAGATTTTTTATCAATCAGTTCTATCTTTAGTCTCATCTTAGTGAAAATACTGTAAACTCAAGCTTGAATTGAGGGGAATCAAAACTTACCCCGAAAAGCTTTAATCACAGGCATTCTTTTTTTTCAATTTACAAATGTAAAGTTACGGATGTCTTCTAAAATTAATAAGTCAAATGTTAAAAGTGTATTATAATGGATGTATGCACAAATAAGCAGACAGATAATTGAGGATTAGCGTACACCCAAGTTTTCTTCATACATTCCCAAAAAGAAATACACAAACTTACTTCTTTCATAATAGTTATAAAACTCTACTGTATAAAACAAATGATGGGCTATTACTTGAAAGCAAGATCAGTTTGTAATGAGGCCACATTTAATGGCAAATTGAATTTATGTATGATTTTTACCTATAACAGCATAAACATTTTGACTGCTGTGTATGCATGATCTTCATAAACGTTATGAAACAAACTATCTGGATACTTCAGATGTTCCACACCATATTTTAACCTTTGCAAATAATTACACACATGCATTTTAAACGTATGGGATTAATGGAAATAAATTTACTTACATACGAGCCGATTCGCTATCTTCATCAGATGAACAAGTGGTTGAGTTATGTCCCTGGGGGAGGACAAAAATTAATTTTGAAATTGCCTATAAATAGCCAAATAAATTTAACTTTTATCTGTGAGTCTCCTCTCTGAAAATCCTTATCGGGAAGAGAGGGGACTATAAACTGATACATACATACATACTTTTATCTTCACTAGCACTTGGCGCACTATACAACAGTTGATGTTTTCCACTTGGAGCATTATCCAACAGTTCATGTTTTCCACTAATGCAAGGTCTGTGGTGCAGTATGTTCATTATATTTGTGAGCGGAATTGTACTGAGATTCATACATTATTAGCTGTAGCTGTCCTTCATATTAACATCACAAAAACAAGGTGGTGAAATCCTAGTGTACAATAATAAAAACATTTTGATTGGTACAAATAGACCATCTACAGTTGTCTTTCTTGATTATAACAGGCATTTTACTTACCTGTTTTCTAAGTCATTTGATAAAAAACAAAACAAAAATTTTGATTTAATTGTTTTTAGTTATTCCAAAGAGCTTAATAATAGAAAGAGAGGGAACTTGGAACAGACCGCGAGACGGAAGATACGAGTTACGCTCCCTTGTCGACTTGCTGAAAATGGCTCGTGGCAGAAAGACAAAAGGCGACCGAGTGAAACAGGGCGGTGACTTTTGCACAGCCATCAATTGAGGTAAGTCCAGATACATGAAAAGTTGTGATGGCAAGTCCTTGTTCAAATTTCCAAGAGCCAAAGAAAGGTAAAGTGCAATTGAAAAACTTCACTTTTTGTGTGTTTATATAGGCCTAAAGTAAGACCGCTGCTATGCTGTCATGGGAGTTCCCCCTCTTTCCATAATAAGCTCTTTGGTTATTCCATATCAGTTTATATATATATCTATCTATATATATATATATATATATATATTGGTGAGTCTTACCTCACTAGGTAGCCATTCGTCCTCACTTGATAACAACTCCTCACTGTTCTCATTACATGAATGCTCAGAATTCGCACTGAAACAGGCAAGCAAAAAAAAAACAAAAAAACTACAGATTGGTGGAACAACAAGGGCAATACACATATGACCCACAACCTTATGGAACTCACAATATTTAAAATTAAAATGAGTGCCCAGAAAAAGCAAAATGAAATGGTGGCATTAAAATGAAAATACTGACTTTGAAATGTTCTATATCTTGACCTTGAGATGACCTTGACATCTCACTCCAAATACACTCATGTACAATCAAATAAACTTCAGCAAAAGTTGTATTATGCCAAAAAACGGTTACTTTGGGAATACCTTGACCTTCAGTGACCTTGACCTTCGGATTACCTTGTCCCTCAAGTGGCCTCTCATGCCTGTATGATCAAATAACCCAAAGTTACATTCTATGGGTTAAAAAAGCTGTTCCACTGTAGAATAACCCTTTTTTTATGGTTTTGCAAGGCCAAAACTGACCTTGCCCCAAAGATCAACGCAAAACCCAATCATACATGAAAGGTCAATCAATCACATCTAACTAAATGCAACAAGTTTGGACTTTCATAGTTTAGACTTTAGGTTCGTTAGTTTTTTATTGCGTACAGGGTCCAGCGGACTGCAAAGAGCTGAATCAGGACCACAAAATCAATACCACAACTTCGCAGAAAGAGGACTCACCCCTGCTCTGCATAAAAAAATCTGTCGAAACAACCCTAGTGATAACGCTAAAGGCACTCTACCAGCCGGTCCCTTTACAATAAAGACCTCCCAAGCAGGGGACGCTCAGGCTATACTCTAATTTATCGAACCCCCGTTTACAAAAACAACATAAAATATAAACATCATTATAAAATATGAACAAAACACATACATATAAAATGCCTACATTGCCAAATAATAACATCATAGGAAGCCCCAGTGACCATTTGGCAGAAAGCGTCCAATATTCCCAAGCTGATCCAACAGATCTCACACACAAATGACGAGTTTTGGCCCGGAACAGTTTTCTAGATGACTGGTCTAGCAAAGAAGAAGAAAGTATAATAGATTGATAGAACAGAGTAGGAATGAGAAAGAACAAAAGAGAAAGACAGTGACAGTGGGAATTTAAAGCACTACATTTCCAGAAAGTGGGGATACTATTTATTCTGAAACACCCCCCCCCCTCCCCCCCCCATGAGGGGTGGAGGGGTTGGGGAGGGGGGGTCATAGTTTTGGGTCAAGTTCATAGTTTAGGGTCAAGGTCACTTCAAAGTATCAATACTGACTTTGGACATCTCCAGTGACCTTGACCTTGGAGTGACATTGACCAAATTTGTAAAATAATGTTTTTTATTGATATATATACAGTGATTGTTCTAGGGATTTGCAAAACCGGTACGACTTCACAGTAAACAAACCCACTCGAACGCAAGCCAGTAGGCCAGTCACAGAAACCAGTATGACCCATAGCAAAGCTTAATAATGCGTCACTATTTTTGCCACCGAAAATCTGCAGACAAATGCAGTGATTAATTTACTGCTCACCGTAAAGCCTACTAACTATAACTGAAACAACGTTTGCCAAAAATAAAAGTAAATAACAGGCATTTCTTACCTAAACATTTTCGTCTTCACATATACTTCTTTTAAAGTTTTATCGCCCCTCTCCCCCCTAGCAAAAAATGAAAAAAGAGATTTCTGCTTCTTCATTATTACTAGCCTATCTGCCACTGTCGCAATACATACTGACGAGCATGAGGAAAGAAAAAAATCGAAAAGTGCGCGAGTTTAATTTATCCGTAGTCACGATAGCCTTGCGCCCGCCAATGTTATATCATTCTGTATTATTTACCTCAAAGAATATGGCAAGGCTACTGAACGCATTCGCAGGCCTCTCGTCTACACTCCCTAAACACATAATCAGCGTGGCTGGCTGGCTCTCTCTCTCACTCTCTCTCTCTTTCTCGTTTTTCTTTCTCTTTTCCTTTATTTTTGAAACCAGTCAAACAAAATAAGAATTGGTAGGTTCTACCGGCTATTGATTTTTCAACCGGTATTTTTATTCTCAAACCGGTAAAATACCGGTAATTTCCGGTTAAATCCATCCCTGTGTGTGTGTGTGTGTATATATATATATATATATATATATATATATATATATATATATATATATATATATATATATATATGCATCAAAGAATCATACGTTCAATAGTAATAACCTAGGGAGAAAAAGTTAAATTTTGTCAAAAATAGTCATTTTTGGACTAAAATTTGTTGACCCTGTGACCTTGACCTTTAATTGAAGTCATTCATTCACTGGTCATTTATGAGGTCTCATAAGTACACACCATCTTAGCAAGTTTGGTTGTGATAGTTTATATAGGTTCTGAAATATTAATCCACTTGCAAGTTTTGCACAACTAGACAGTGGATGCCAGCGGACAGACGGACAGAATGACATTATTTGGAAAATGTTAGTTTTGGACAACTTAGGACTTGTTTCTTGTTTTTTTTGGGGGGAGGGGATGAAGGGGAGGGAAGGGGAGTATATACACTCACAAATGTGCATTGTCCGGTCTTACAATGAATCGTATGCAAGCAAAGGCTCGGCTCAATCGGATTGTAAACATTTGGGATAATATATTATTTATTTAATAGCATTCCTTAGTTACTTTCTTCTATTTCACTTGCTTTATTATATGTCAAGGATGTATGTGGTTGAGCACATTGCAACAATGTGAGTGTGAGCCTTGAATAGACTATTTTTTTACAGATTTGGTTGTTTATAATTTGTATTATTATTATTACTAAATTCCTGAGAGAAGAATCAAACAGACAACCCACAAACACCTGCTTACAGTCGAGGTGTATAAATATATAAAAGACTGAGCAGTAATTATAATAATTACTGCTCAGTCTTTTATCTATCTATCTATCTATCTATCTATCTATCTATCTATCTATCTATCTATCTATCTATCTATCTATCTATCTATCTATCTATCTATCTATCTATCTATCTATCTATCTATCTATATATATATATATATATAATCCTCATTTTTGAGCTAATACTAAACTTGTGTTTTGTCAAATACAGACAGAAAGACCGACTGATCAACTCGCCATAAGTTGAAGTACTAAAATATCATCTAAATCAGGCAAACCGTTCTTGACATATTATAGAGCAAAGCGTGTTTAGCAAGGAATTGACCTCATCGAGCTTGACAAAAGTAGAGGTAAAGCAATGATAAGGAAAGCTGGCCACTATAACCTTGGTAATGTTTGTATGAAGTTTGGTCAAAGTCCATACAGCGATTAAGATCTGGCATAAACGGACCGATCGACATGCGACATAATATCTGGATTTGAAATTATTAGGAATCGGAAAAATTATTTTTTTATTGGTTTTAATAAGTTTTCTACATCCATTTGTATAAGCTCCTTCACAATACTCACCTTCTATTAGAATCAGTGTCAAACTCGACAATTTTGTTGCCTTTTGCCCCAAATGCTGACATATCCCTCTTGCACACTGGCTGCCCTTGTTCCTTTAGTAGCTACGTAACAAGCACCAAATTACACACATTTTAGATCTTCTTCTTCTTTCTTTTTTTTTTAAATCAAAACAGTCGTTTGGTTAAACATACATGTGGTCATCATTGTATAATTCTTCATCTTTTTGCTGAAAGGATAAATAATTTTTAAAAAATTTAAATTAAAACATGCACGGTTTTATTTCAAAAGTCCAATAGATTTCTGTCAGCCATAAATATGTCACGAGCCTACAAATTTCCATACCTACTACATACATTTTGTAAAATGACAAATATGTTCGTTTATTACACTTAGCAGTGAGCTGTATATGGGTAATTGCTGTCCCTGAAAGTGCAAACAATAAGTATTAGTAAACCGAAGGGTGACTGTCTATGGGTTGTAAAACTTCTACTGTAAATGTTTGTTTCAATAACATTGATCACGGCTCATGTTTAAAAAATACAGTACTTTCTGTTTGTAACATCATCAGTTTTGATGTCAATTAACACACTAATAGAAAAGTGTTAGATCATATGGAAGTTAATAGGTCTTGCCATGATGGATTATCAGAGGAAACAATGGGTCATCTAATTATCACTCACACACAAAAATTAATAATTTCAGATGTTTATTGGCCCCTGACCTATAATCAAGGGCAAACCAAAATCCTACATCATTATATTATTATTCATGAAGAGTTCACAAGAGACATCACAATATGCTATCACTATAATTCAGTAGAAAATTTTTCATCATTATCTTCCTTTAAACTTTCATTCTATTCTCTTCTTTATCGCCCATTATTTACAGGATATTTGTCTCACTAATTAAAAAAATATCTCATGCAAAAGGTTTCTTACTTGACTGTGAATGCGCATCACAGTTTCTCCCATCATCACTCTCATGATGTAATCCATAGACTGTGGACAAATTTGTTAGTTTAGTAATTGGTTGTAATTTTCCGATGGTCACTTTTTGAAATGCACACATCTGATCATCATTAATTATGTACTATTCCTTAATTCTGCTTTGAAAAGCTTAAAACCAAAATTAATGAATTAAAATGTATAAAGTGCATGAAACTGTACACATAAGCATGATCACAGCGCTGGGGGAGAAGGGAAAAGTAATCACCACAATAACAAATGGGTAAATCAAATAAACAGTTACACATTATTGAAATATTAAATACTTACAACACAGTAGTATAACATTACTTTCTCTCTTTCACACTCTCCCCCTCTTATCTCCGACACATGCACTCTTTTTCATTCCCAGTTATACAACGCAAGCCACGGACTTCAGGATTGTTCAGCAGGAAATTATTTTGGAGTACGGTTGACTTTTACCCACGTAAGCACAACAATTATGGGGATTGCATGAAAACAATATAGCCCTCACAGAGCAAGGTGCTGTATATTTACAACAACAAAAAGACCAAAGGCAGCTGAGTGTCTATGAATCACATTTACAATTGTAGCAGAACACCAATAAGCTTATCAATTCTCTACTAGTGCGCTGCTAAAAGTTTCATTTCGTGCAGCGGATGATTAAAGGTTTCATTTCCTTTGAAACAGGGAGATTTTGATAAATCTTTGCATTTTAAAAATAAAACAAAGTTGTAACTTAACTAACCTGCATGGTCTGATCGTATGGTAATATGTTTGTCAAAGCTTGTATTAGCAAGTCCTCTTGGCCATCTTCCAACAATGCAAATGCAGCTGTCGTCGTCAAGTGACCCTAGAAACAATTAGAGATGATCAGCGCAAATAAACGTAAAATATAAACGTAAGAGAATGATTGTCTTGGTGACAATATAGAATTTAACTATGATCCCGAAGAGAATGACCATAGCGAGACTTTTTGCGAGATTGTTTATAGTTACTTCCCTTGCACTTGGTTTGTCGGAATACTATGCTAACACGCACAGAAAGCAACTAAAAAGTATTTCAGCTTTCTCTCAGATCTTCTGTTTACACCCAACATCAACTGGGTCATACGTTATCATTTTTAGTGTCCTAAGTTCATTATTCTATTTGCAGTTCATCTATTTATA
The DNA here is from genome assembly GCA_036898135.1 of Oncomelania hupensis. Lineage (NCBI taxonomy): Eukaryota > Metazoa > Mollusca > Gastropoda > Littorinimorpha > Pomatiopsidae > Oncomelania > Oncomelania hupensis. The sequence goes on along the minus strand of CM072511.1, from coordinate 53,356,475 downwards.
CTTTTAACAGTCCAAATGCTGGTGTCGTTTTTTTGTTTTTGTTTTTTTTTTTCCCAGAAATAATTAAAATTTTGTAAACAATTTTTATTTTTTGACCAAAATTTATTGACCTTGACCTTAAAGTAAAGTCATTCATTCATTCATTAATAATTATCAATGTCTCATGGATATACACCATCGTACCAAGTTTGGTTATGACATATTAAAGTAGGTTCCGAGTAATTAGCCACTTTAAAGTTTTGCACCATGGACCCGTTCGCTTGTCATCACTCTTCCCAAAAAAGGTAACCTTCAGGAGTGTGAAAATTACCGCACCATCAGCCTCATCAGCCATCCCAGCAAGGTCCTCCTGAAAATAATACTCAACAGGTTGAAACCCCAAGCTGAACAAATCATAGCTGAAGAACAAGCAGGATTCCGAACTGGGCGAAGTACCACTGAACAGATTTTCAACATCAGAATAACCTGCGAGAAATATCTACAGCACCAACATTGGCAACAACTATATCATGTGTTTGTAGACTCCAAGAAAGCGTTTGATAGTCTGTGGGCAACCATGAGAGTTTACAACATCAGCCCTAAAATCATATCTACCGGTGAAATACAGCTTGTGGCCTTTGTCAGGTGTTTCTAGCGAAGTTCGGTGATACCTAAAACGTTCCATCGATAATGGTCCAGCTCGTGGGCCAGTTCTTCCAATTTTTCTTCCGCAGTTAGGGTCTTGAAATTCCCAGGTTCCTATGACGATGTTTCTAGTGCGGATCTTGCGAAGTTGTCCATCAATAGCACGCTTATCACCTCAGTCCTGGTGGCCAAAGGAAGGCAAGGTCCTTGGTGACCCGGGCGACGACCGATAGGTATGGAGTGAATGGTTCTGGGCAAGAAAGACCTGACAGGGCCCAATCCTCTCCAGGCTGTTGTCCACAGCCGATATCCACGAATACAGTGTGGCTCGCTTTGGTCCCGAGCACGTGGTCGTTGAACCTGCAGTAACATGAAGTTCCTCCGTCCTGGCAGGTGACTTCTGTGTAGAAGACTTCCGACCAGTGATGACGTGCCGACATCAACCCTGTTAGTCACCTCTTATAACACGCCGGGAAATGTTGGGTCTATTCTATTCAGTGCCCGAACCCACAGTGCAGTCCTCCACAACAGCGCCATCGCAACTGGTTCAGAACAATCGGTGTGCGTCAAGGATGCCTACTCTCTCCAACACTCTTTAACATCTTCATAGAGCACATCATGTCAGATGCCCTTGCAGATCACAAAGGCACAGTCAGCATAGGAGTAGAGCAATCTCCAACTTCCGTTTTGCGGATCACATTGATGGATTGGCTGGAGAGGAACAAGAACTTGAACAGCTGGTACAGAGGCTTGACACCACCTCCAGAGCCTATGGAATGGAAATAAGTGCAGAGAAGACCAAAATGATTACCAACAACACCAACGGCATCAACATGGACAAAGTCCAAGACCAGTCCCTCAACAAAGTGCACAGCTTCAAATATTTAGGAGCCATTGTATCAGACAATGCGTCCCGACAGGAAGTCCTCTCCAGGATCGCACAAACAACTGCTGCCCTGACAAGGTTAAAGGCCATTTGGAAAGACAGAACCATCAGTCTACATTCCAAGCTACAGTTGCTGCGCTCTCTTGTCATCTCCATCTTCCTATACGCTTGCAAAACATGGACCCTCACAGCAGATCTACAACGAGGAATACAAAGCATAGAGATTGGGTGCTACAGAAGACCTCTCCAACAGACTATCACACAAGCAATTGGACAACACGAAGACATGCTCACAGTGGTGAAGAAACGGAAACTTTGATGGTATGGTCACATCACCAGAGCATCAGGGCTTGCAAAGACATCCTGCAAGGGCACGGTGCAAAGAGGCAGAAAAAAGAGGGAGCAGAAATTTGAGAAAAAGAGGAGTGAGGACAACATTCGAGAATGGACT